>OX596006.1:45961988-47201988 GCA_951394115.2 Drosophila phalerata | reverse complement strand
TAATTATTTTATTTTTATAAAATATTTTGGTCATTCAAATTTTGTTTGTTCTTAATTTTTGTGCTCTTAATTATTTTTTGTAGATGAGTTTCCTAATTTATGAATCCTTTTTTTTTTTTTTTTTAATTTGTAATGTAGTTTTCGGAATTCGTATGAGGTATTATGTGTGTGTGTGTGTGTGTGTGTAATGTTGTACCTGCGATGATGCGAATATAATCCTGTGACATGTCCTTGGCCAGTGCAATGAGGAGTTGGGCATTTGGCGCCATCTACAAGTAACCAAGTAACAGAATAAAATCAAATCAAGGCTTCAACTACACACACACACACACACACACACACACACACACACACATGCACACATAGAGAACGACAGTGCCTACCAAAAAAAAAAGTATAGAAAGTAGAGTGACAGCAGCTGGAGTTGGAGGCGAATGAAACAGGATTTCTAATTAATTATGTGAATGCGTCAAGGAGTAGATGAGGAAAATTCAGGGGGTGGTTGAGGGTAGGGGGGAAGTAGGAAAAACGGGACGACAACTTGACAGCAAAACGGAAAAATTTTCAACAAAATTTACAGCTGACAACGCACACGGCAGCAACACACAACAACACCAACAACAACAACAACAGCAACTACTTGTAAATAGAAAAATGAGCAACGACAACAACAACAAGTGGAAACAACGAACGCGCAACGAATTCTTTTGCCTAAATAATTAATTAAAATTTGATGGAAAACAGCTTTGCATTATTTACTTTAAAAAGCATACACACACGCACACACACACACACAGTGAGAGAGGGAGACAGATGACATGTTGTTGGTGGTGCGAGGAACAAAAAACGCTGGCAGTTAGTTGAAAAATCAGCTAGACCACGTTTAAACTTGGCCTTCTAAGCACAAATTCTCAAAGATAACAGCATAGACAACACACTACACACACGCACACACACGCACACACACACACAGCGCCGCAACAACGTAATGTTGCTGCTGTAACAGACAGACTGGCAACGGCAGCAACAGCAGCAGTTAAAAGGGGTTTAATGAAATATTTTTCGAAATATTTTAGCATGTGTGTGTAGCTAAGTGTATGTAGTTGTGTGTGTGTGTGTGTGTGTGTGTGTGTCTATTACGTGGCCGTTCAAAATGTCAAACTGCAAGGCACAAAAACTCGTGTCTAATTAGAATTTAATTAAAATAAAAGCAGGTTGCACTCACAATATTGTTGCTGCAGTCTGCTTAGAGCAACATGCCACGCCCCCACCTCCACTCCAACGCCTACGCACAGTCAGCTAGTGTAAGGTTAAGCCTAATAAGCCACATTAGCTGCTGGGCCAACAACAACAACAACAACAACCAGGCTAATGACTTATTACGTGCTTGTATCTTGTATCTTTGTATCTTTCTATCTGCAAACTCGACTTGTGCAACTATTTAAAAAGTCATTCAAATTATATGAATACCATAGTGTACACACAGTGTATGTGTGTATGTGTGTGTGTGTGTGTGTGTGGCTTAAAGGCACTTCAACTTTGTGCCCAAGTTGAGCTCACAGCATATTAATGCCTACATAATGACAAAATAAATATGCAAAAGTGGTTTACAAAACGTGCTTCATATTCCTTTCTATCTAATCATTGTGTGTGCCTTCCTGTGTGTGTGTGTGTGTGTGTGTGTCTGTGTGTGTGTGAGTGTGTGTGTGTGTGTGCACAGTTTTTGACAACAAGTTCAATTTTATAAATTGTACAATGCGCTGAAATTAGTGAAAAGGCCAAAAACTAAAAGAGGCACTCAACTAGAAGCCACTGTATGTGTGTGTGTATGTGTGTGTGTGTGTTTAGTGGTGTGCATATGTTTGTGTGTGTGTTAGAGATGCTCACAAGTCTCATTACAAACTCTACCCAACAAATAGACACTATTTTACTTAATTCAAGCAAATAATTGAATTATCGATAACTCTAGGCAGCCTATTTATCGATAGATTGATCGAAATAGCATACATTTAAATTTCTTTGACCAAAAATTAAGAATTCAGTAAGCTTCATTAGCAATTTAAAAATGTCGATATTTTGTTTGTTATCGATAACTATAATCGATTGTTTACACATCCTTCAGCACTTTTGCAAACGCACAACAGCAAAAATAAAAATCATATGTTGAAGTTTTTCAAATCAAACTAAGCCATGGTAAGTCACTTAAAAAAACAGAGTTGCCAGATCAATTAAAAATAATTGAAAATGTAGAATATACTTAGCGTTTACACTGAAACTTTAAGATAAAACACACATATTTTCACTTTTCAATTGAGTAAGCTCTAGGATTGTCACTAGAGTTGCCATATCAAACACATAAGTAACTTCAATTGTTGACTTCATCACTTTTGAAAAAATATGTCGATATTAGAAATATAGAAAAATATTTTAGATAAACTATTAAGTTTTCTTGAAAAAAGGGCACTTGAAGAGAATTGTAGAGTTACCATATAATTTAAGATATTGTGTTGCTTACATAAAATGAGTCTATAAAGGAAGTTAAGATCAAATGAAGAAAATAAATATTATTTTATCTAAGCAAAGAAATTATATTTACTTTTAGCTAAAGAAAGTAAATGGACAATAGTTGCCAGACCGACAAGCAATATGTTATATTATAATATTACACTTTTAAGGTGTTTTAAATCTAAATTTGATTAAAAAATATCTGAATAACAAGAAAATGTGATAGAGTTGCCATACCTTTCATATATTTGTGTATATTCTTTCAGAAAAGTCAAAAGGTGCTTTTCAAAGTTGTTTTAAAGTGTTTAAAGATTGGAATATTTACATTTTTTAAGGGGACATCAAGACATTCTTATAAACAAGGTATATGGTTTAAATTCCATAGTTATAACTATATATAATTAATTCTTTTGGGGGTAATGCTTTGAAATTGAAGCTTGAATCTTTTGTCATCTCTAATTTGTGAATATATGTGTGTTGTTGGTTTCATAAAGGGTTTTTACAAGCCATTAGTTGTTGTCTTGTCTCTTGTCTCTTGTTGTGTGTGTGTGAGTGTGTGTGTGTGTGTGTGTAAGAGCCCCGCCTCCAACACAACCACCGCCCCTCCCCATTTGAAAAACCTGACCCCACATGACACAGGCAACATTCATAACGACAAAATCGCTTAATGTCTTTTAAGAGGTCCGTGTTTTTGGATGAAGGGCGGAGTGACAAAGGGAATTGTTTTTTTTTTTGGGGGCGTGTCGGAAGGGTGGGAGTCTTACACTTTAGCTAAATGTGCAAATAATAATAATTATAAAGATAATAATAATAACTATATTAATAATAACAATAACATTGCATGTTCTACAAATTTCTAATGAGTGAGTGTCTAAAAATTAGCTTAGAGATTTTATTTAAATTTTATTGAATCGAATAAAATATATGTTTAAAGTGAATAAATAAAAAAAAATGAAAAATATATTAAAAGTATCAAATAAAATTGTTGTTTAAAGTGAATAAATAAAAAAAAAGTAAAAATATTTAAAGAAAATTAACGTCTTTTGATATTTGAAATTGAAATTGGAATCGAATCCAGTTATTTTTTAATTTTTTTTTAGATTTCAAAAGAAATTATATGGCATTCAATTTTTGTGATTTTGGAAATTTATTTGAAAAATGCAATCTTTGACATATTGCTTTTCAAAAACAACTGCCATCAAATACTTTTGAGATTTTTGGAAAACACCTGAATAATTGAATTCAAAATTTATTTGATTATCTATTTTTTTAATATTTGTGCTAACCTTAAGGTTTAAACCTTAAAATAAGCAATATTTACAAGCAATATTTTTTATATGTTATAGTTGATGTTTGGTATGATTTATAAAATATTTATCTGCCTTTACAGTTATTAAGAAAAAAACTATTGAGTACAACTTAGATTTAAAATTTCAAAATTATTATAAAAATTATATTTATAAATATTTTTCAAAATAATAAAAAAAAAGAATATGATATTGTTGTGATTATTTTAATGCAAATCAAACGAATTATTAAAACAAATTTATTTATTCTGTTTCAAAATTAAGCTTAAATCCAATTATAGTTAGCATAATATAAATAAAATATATGAACAAATTTAAAAAAATTGAATGCTGTTTTTTAAAATCAAGTTTAAATCCAATTATAGTTAGCGAAATATCAAAAAATATGAAATTGATGCAGCTAATTTTTGAGTACAGTAAAATATTCAGAATTTTTTTTTGTTTGTTTTGGAAAATTCTTATTATTTTTCTTAACTATTTTCAAATAAAGCTTAAAATAAATTATAGTTATTTAAATATAAAATGAATATGCAATTTTTAAAAATAATTTGACAAGTTTGTAAGAGTTTTGAATAAAGTTTACAGTCACTTAAAAGTAATTGACGTTCATGTGTGTGTGTATGATCACTCTCTCTATCTCTCTTTCTCTCTCTCTTTGTCTCTCTCTCTCTCTCTCTTTGTCTCTCTCTCTGCCTCTGAGAAAATATATGCCAATTTGAAGTTTTAAAACTCAATGCAACAAGAAGTTTCGCACATGCGCAGCCGATCGATCATTCAAAATAACGAAATTGTGAATCAAGTGAAAACCGGGAACCGGGAACCGTGTACCGCTACCACAGCGTTGCCAGATCAACGCTTGTTTGCTTCGTTTGGAGTGCGGGGAAGTGTGGTGTGTATTTTTTTTTTTTTTTTTTTTTTTAGCATTTGTCTAGTTGTACAACAACGACAACAACTTACCGCGATGCTGACTGCTCGGCGAATAACTCGGCGCTGGTGTAGCTGCAATTGTTGCTGCTGTCGTTGTTGCTGCTGCTGCTGCTGCTGCTGCGGTTGCTGCTGCTGCTGTTGTTATTGCTGTTGTGCTGCTGGCTGCTGTTGCTGTTGTGCTTGGCGGTGTTGCCACCAGCGGCACACCCACAACGCCCTCGCGTGCAATATCCTGCAACACTGTTGCTGCTCGACTGCCAATACCCGCCGGCTGCAATATCGTATATTGTTTGGCATCCATTAGCGGTGAGGGCAGCTCCTTGGGGGGCGTGGCAGTGCCTTTAATGCAACGTTCGGTGGGCGAGCTCAGCTGTGTGGCAATATCAAAGTTGCGACTCTGCGGTGTGTCCAAACAGAGGCCATGTTGCTGCTGTTGCTGACTAGCAACATAGCCGTAATACGCCTCGGCAGCATTGTAGGCGCTGCTCGTATACTGTGCATGAGCATAAGCCTGAGCCTGAGCTTGAGCCTGAGCCTGAGCTTGGGCGTGTACGTGGGCGTGGGCGTGTGCCTGGGCGTGGGCGTGGGCGTGTGCAGCGGCAGCAGCAGCGGCCAATTGTCCATTGCGCTTGATAATATCAATGGGTGGCTTGAAAGCGGATGTTGCCTGTGCATAGGCAACAGCAGCAGCAGCATCCTTTTTATGTTGCTGCTGTTGCTGCTGTTGTTGCTGCTGCTGCTGCTGTTGTTGCTGCTGCTGTTGTTGCTGTTGTGCATTTAAACGCGCCTGATCGTTCTCCTTTTGTCGATGAAAGCGCAGCAACAATGTTGTATTGCTGCCGTGCTCATTCTCAGCCACTGTTGCTGCCGTTGCTGCTGTTGCTGCCTCAAAAAGATTCTGAAATGGCGGCGGATTTTCATCCTCCTGTTCCTGCAAACGATATAGATTCGTTCGAGCATCTGGCCAACTGCCTGAGAGACTTTTTAAAGCCGCTTGCGTTTCTCTTATAAGCGTCTCATCATCCTGATCGGCAGCATCTTGTTGTTGCACGCCAGCAATTGTTGTGTTGGCGCTGTCGCCAAGTGTTGCTGCTGTGTTCTTGGGCAATAGACTTAAGCCCAATTGCCGTTTCTTTTGTGGCAATGTGTTGTTGTTGTTGTTGCTAATGTTGTTGTTGTTATTGTTAGTATTGTTGTTGTTGTTGCTAATAGTGAATTCATCATCGCGACTGCAACGTTTGCGTCTTTTTATTGCCGTCTCATGCTCATTGTTGTTGTTGTTGTTGTTGCTGCTGCTGCCATTGCTGTTGCTGTTGTTGCTGCTGCTGTCCACCAATGGCGTCTCCTTGCTAAGCGGACGCTTAGACAGCGCCATTTTAGCCAGGTTTTTATGTCAGTTGCCAGTTGCCAAAATTATTTGCCTTAACAACAAATTTTGTATGTGAGCTCAAGTTTTTCTATTCATTTGTTTATTTATACTAATTTTTTTTTTTTTTAGTGTGGCAATTGTTGTTAGTAAACATTACTTACGTCTAAGTGTTAATTGGGTTTATTTGTTGGGCTTGGTTGGAGGTTTGAGGTTAAATGGGATTTTGGAATAAACGCATGCAGATTTTAAGAGTACTTGCAACTGTTGCAGCTGCAACTGCAACATGACATATTGCCAGTGTGAACTAAGAGTGAAGTCACAACTCAAAACAGTTTCAACTGTCCCCAGAACTCTTAGAACTCTAAACTTAACTAAAAAACTGCTTTAAAAGCGCTCCAAAGTATGCTACACTTTTTTCAATTCATTTTTTATTGACTAAATTAGCTAAAAAGTATAGAAAAAGTTTCAAAATATACCCATCAGATTTCTTATAGAACCTCTAAAATAGTATGGTAATTCAATTTGGTATATAGATTAAAATAAAATCAAAATACAATTCTATTAATTCAGAATTTCTTTGCATTTGCCTAGGAAAATCTTGTCTAAAAAAGTATGCTACACTTTTTTCAATTAACTTTTCACTAACTAAATTAGCTTAAAAGTATAGGAAAAGTTTCAAAATATACGAGTCAGACTTCTTATAGCACATCTAAAATTGTATGATATTTAAATTTGGTATATAGATTATATAAAAAACAAACTACAATTCTTTTAATTCAGAATCTCTTCGCATTTGCCTAGATAAATCTTGCCTAAGTTTTAGTTTATGTAAAACATTCTTTTGTTTGCATTAAAAAATATTTGAATATCAATTTAATATATTGTAAATATTTCACAGAAATAAGCAAATCTTTCACTTAAAACCACTTGGAATTTGAATATAATAAATTGCCCTTAAAAGTATGCTATACCTTTCCTATATAATTGCTATTTCTTGTACAAATAAAATTTGTATTTAAATTTTACATTAACAAGATTTCAAATAGTTTTAATACGTAAATAGCTTTAAGAAAATTAAGGGAAAAAAACTCAGTCTTATTTTTTTAATGTCTGGTTAAAAGTTATTTCGACGCTTGAGAATATATTTTTCTATATATAAAACTAAACTGGACATAAAAAAAAATACATTTTAACTAACATTTAAACAAATCTAAGAATTATGCGACTTTATTCCAGTTTTCAAGGATTATTTGGAAAAGAATCTAATTTGAAAAATTTTCTAAATCTGACTAAACTAAAGCAAACAAATTTTAGATGTATATATTATGTATGTACTTAAAAGAATTTTGACTTATGGATAAATGGATAATAGGAAGTTTTGAAATTTTGAAACTTTAGTTTATTCAATGTATTATAATTAATAAATAACAAAGAATTGTATTCTCTTTTTGAAAATTAAAATTTTTTCATTATTTGATGCTTAAGCTTAGTTGAAAAATAGTTTTGAGCTAGGCACAATTCTTTTAAATAGACGGAGATATTTATCAAACTATACGAAGCATAACTATTTGTGGTTTTCATTGCTAATTTTTTTGAAAAAAACACTTAAAATTTAATTTATTTGGAAATCACAAAACTTTTCAAAAAGATCTTAAACTTGATTGCAGTGTTATAAAAAGCGAGTCTTATTTTTATATAAGCCATAAATTTGTAACTTTCTAGACCTATAAAACTTGGTCTAGAACTGATTTATTACGTAAGTTGGAATGCCCCCCTTTTGAAAAAACACCTGAAATGCTGTTAAATACACTGAAAAAACTGAGTAGATTTTTAAGTATTTAATATATACGTATATGTGAGTATATTGAAATATTTCGTTAACGAATTGATGTATTGTAAAAAAATTATAGGTAAAATTTTTATAAATTTCAATGTGATTATTCTTGTTGCATTGAATTTCTATTTGTTGTTATAGTTTTTGGTTTCATTTTTTTTTTTGTTTTTTTGTTTTTTTTTTTTTTTAATATTTTAACTTGCTATTTGTTAACTGTGTGAATAAAAATACTGAAAATACTGAAAATGCCTTAAAGTTCGGGTCTGAGTCTAGAGTTAGTATTTTTTTTTTTAATTTTTTTTTTTTTTTTTTTTTTCAATTTGTGTTTGCTTTTTACAGAGTTTTCTATTAGTTGAGGAAATTGAGATTTAGAAAATTGAACTTTACCTATTTGAGAATTGCGTGAATTTTTTTTGCGTATTGTGTTTGCTTTGCACTTTATGATTTTGTTTTTGAATATTATTAATTATTTAGTTGATTGTCTTTTGTTGCACTGCACTTTAGTTTAATTTTGGAGCATTTTTAAGCATATTTGTTGTTGTTGTGGTTGTTGTTGCTGCTGCAGTTCTTGTTGCTGTTGCTAGCAACATGCTGCACACACACACACACGCACACACACACTCACTTAGACACAGCACTTGTTCAAAAAAATTATTTATTAAAAAACGAAGCAACAAAAATTTTGAAAAAAATAATTTATTGCACGCACTTTTTAGGTTTGATTTTTGTTTTGAAATTTGTTGTGGCCAAGTTTTGTGTGTTTGGGCCAAAAAAAAAAACTTTATTGGTTGCACGCGGCGTATACGCAATATCAATTAACGCGCGCACTTTGCTCGACTTTGACTTTGTTTTTAGGCCGTGACAACAACAACAAAACGACGACGACGACGGCGACGCTTTAAAAATATTTTGTTTTTTTTTTATTTATTTATTTCAATTTTTTTTTTGGGGGGGGGGGGGGTTGTTGGTAACTTGAACTTTATTTAGTTGGCAAGCGTCGCAAAAGTTTGTTTTTAACTTTTGATGCCGCGTAAAGTTTTCTTTTTATTTTTTTTTTTGTTATTTTAGTTGTTGTTGTTATAATAATTGTTGTTGTTGTTGTTGTTGTTGTCGTAAGGCGTGAAATTGCAATAAACTCATGCGCCGCTATTTTATTTTGGCGGCGTGAAGTCCGGACGTCCAAAAACCGACTGCTGAATGCGTTTTGGGGTAATAAAATTTTACATCGCCAACACACACAACTTAGCGTCGCAGTCGCCGTCGCAGTCGCAGTCGACGCTGGCGTCGCAGCAGCAGCGGCAGCAGCAGCGTCGAAGAACGCATCGAGGGTAGTGCATGCAATGGTAAGGTGGTGGTAAGGGAAGAATTCACGCACACACACACACACACACGCACACACGCACGCACGCGAAATCGTCAGTGAATTCGTTACTGAAATCGTCACTCAAATCGTCATTCGGCACACACGACGTCGCATAACTTCGTAACTCGTCACGACTTTACTTTTACAATTGCTTCATCTGCTGCTTTTGCTGCTTCTTCCTCTGCTGCTGCTTCTTCTTCTTCCTCTGCTTCTTCTTCTTGTATGCCGTGTATAGGAAGCTCGACAAAACGTGTGCGTCTCTACCTGTTCTAAGTTCGCTGCTAACTGACAGTTTTCCAAAGTTGTCGAACTTTCCGAACGCAATGAAAATTGCAGCCCAAAAATATCAAACGCTGCCAGCGTCGACGTCGACGTCAGCGTCAGCGTCTGCAGCGCTGTCAGCGTACGATTTCGTTTTTTTCGGAGTAAAAGCCGAAGCGTCCATCGGCTTCGTTTGGCTACCCCAGCGTAGACGTAGCACAGTTTTTCTGACAACTGTTATACGCTGCTACAGCGCCGGCGCAATGCAGTCGCTGTCGACGTCAGCGTTGTGGGTTGTGTGAACAGCACTGTCGCTGTCGACGTCGACGTCGACGACGCTGACTGTGCGCATTCCTGCAGCCGACCTCATCGCTGATTTGCCTTTTATCTCTCGCACGCTAATTGTAAATTCCACCAGCGTCGTCGGCAGCAGCGTCGTCGGCAGCAGCGTCGTCGGTAGCGTCGTTGGTAGCGTCGTCGTCGGCAGCAGCATTGGCACAAAATGAGTTTATCCCGTTTGTCGGCCGTCGTTCGTTGACGTGTGATGCGCAGTCCGTTAGTCCGCTGGTCCGTACCACCGTCCGTCCGTCCATACCAGCGTCCGTCCGTCTGTACGACCGTTCGTCCGTCCGTACGACCGTTCGTCCATCCTTACCACCGTCCGTACGACCGTTCGTCCGTCCGTACCACCGTCCGTCTGTCCGTACCACCGTCCAACCGTCCGTTCGTCCGTCCATACCACCGTCCGTCCGTCCGTTCGTCCGTCCATACCGTCCGTACCACCGTCCGCACCACCGTCCGTACCACTGTTCGACCGTTCTTACGCTGCTACACTGCACCGCTGCACCGCAGCTGCTTTTTACAGATTTCTCGATCACTTCTTTCGATAACAATTGCTCGATTTCGATACCCCAGCCTATACCAGAATTCAGCATGCACCTTATCAGCCACTTAAGTCATTTGCCATCTGTGACGCGTTCTTCCAACTGTTTGCTTGGTGAATCAGCAAACCAAAAAAAAAGAAAGATTAAAATATATATATAAAAAAAGTGCATTTTCCCCCCTACGAGTCACAATCGTTCACATATCTATTATTTTCTATGTTTTTTTTATTGTTCACTGTACCAGTTTACTGGTTTACACTAGTTACATATGTTTAAATACTTTAAAATATGGAAAACTCTATTTTCGCGTTAGACTTTTTTTTAGTATTTAAATTTTTGTGGAAAATATATTGATCTATCAATCTACCTATAAATTTATTTTTATATAAAATCGACAATTCATCAAATTTTTAATGAAAGTTTGGAATTACATAGCTAGTTTTTACCTAGTTTTCCAATTCGTTTCAACTGACTAAAAAGCCACTTTAGGCTAATTTTAATAAACAAAAATATTAATAAATATTTTTTTTTTGATTCCTTAAATATAATCAATTCAACCTATTAAAATGTGTGTCCTGTGCGCCTTAACAAAAATTCGAAGTAAAATATTGCATTTATTTCAGGATTTTGGAATTTATTTCAACATAAATTGATTCGTAATACTTATAATTGTTGTTCTTAAACAGCCCTGTATAGTTTGATGTTTCAAATAAGCTTCATAAAATATTAAATTTCATAACATATGTAAAATAACATATAACATGCATATATCATTTTATTTACTTTAAAAAATGTGTTGGAATAAAAGAACATCTTACTTTTTTTTTATAAAATTTGAAGTAGTAGATATTTTGGACTTATAACATATTAAAAAAAGGGATTTCTTTATTTGGGAAACAATGTTTAACTAGGCAATAATTCAAATAATTACAATTTCAATTTACTACACTTCAATAATAATATTTTTAATACAGAGTAGCATACATTTTGAACCAATTCAACATTAAATAATAATGCTTAACTTTTTAAATTTTTGGTTATCAAAACTGCGGTAACTTAATGTTTAATGCTGTAAAATGCTTAAATTATGTAAGTAACAAAAATTTCCAACGAATTTTTGGAGTCAGTTACAAAAATAACTTTGGTATAGGCACTACAAAAAGTCCTACTTAACATGAACGTTGGAGGGAAATGAGGAAAATGGGTTGAGGGAAAGTTTGAAAGTCTGTCATTGGTAGTTTTGAAAAGTTTTTCATAACACGAGAGAAACGTATACATATGTTTGTATAGTATGTATATATAGATTATGAGTATAATAATTATTAACCTTGTTCAAAGTCGAGTTAGTTTAACAACTGACCGAGTTTTTAAATCAGCAATAAGGTTTCAGTTTTGAATATTTGCCAGACAAGTTATGATGCTGTTATTTATAGCAGCCAGTGTTGGGTAATGTAATGCAGCTGCAAAAAGCAATTTATTAAAGTTTATGATTAAAGTTTAAATTTCAAGGTAAATAAACAGTTTTAGAGTTAAATTTTTAGTCTGAGAAATTTATTTGACTTTTCCAAATTTGTGGAAGTTTTAAATTTATATTTTTAAATGGATGTGATAGAATTTCTAAAATAAAAGGTTCGGTTCGAAAAAAAATAATTACATAAACTTCATGGGCTTCTAATATTACGCATTATGCATTAATTATGCATTTATTAATTTTATTAATTGTTTGACATTAAATAAGTCACATACAAAATTTCCTTGTCCTTTCTTAAGAAATCACTGAGTTCAATGGAATTAATATATATTTAAAATTTATAAAAAAAAAATGCTCTTTTAAGGCTTGCAGTTAACTGATTATTTTCGACTACATTAGCTTAAATTAAACTTTTGTTTCATTTAAATTTCAGACTCGCATTTTTTTTTCTCACTAGTTTCCAGAAAAAGTTTTCAGTTCATTTGAACTAGTGGGAAGAAGGTGAAAGGAGTTGGTAAATGGAAGTTATAAAGGTTGTTGTGTTCGTTGGGCCGTAATTAAAATAATTAAATGTGAAAAAAAGTAATCACAAGATTGAAAAGTAATTTACACATGTAAGCAAACACCACGAAAACGTACATAGAGATAGATACACTGAGAAAGTGAGAGAGAGAGAGATGGGAAGATACATGCATAGAGCTTATACAAATAGAAGGACAAACAAAGCCCGCAGGATACGTTACGTTGTGAGTTACGTTACGACGACGAAGGCGCTACGAACGGGTTCAAAAGAAAAAAGCCCGTTGCAAGAAAATTGCCAAGGCAAATGGAAAAGTCAACATGACGACGAGGACGAGGACGACGACGAGGACGACGACGAGGACGATGCCAGGATCAGCATGCGAAACGCATCAACCGTCGAAGCGTGGGAGAGGAGGTAGTGGAAGGGGTAGGTGTAGTGGTACACTTGGAAAAAAATATATAGATTTGCGTACTTAAAACAAGTGGGATACCCTGTGACCAGGTACTCTGTACTAAAAGTTGATTTTCGACCGATGGTTCCAATGGCAGCTATATGATATAGGAAACCGATCTGAACCAAATTTGGCCAGGATGTATAACACTCAACTAAATGCATATTATATCAGTTTGGTTAAGATATCTCAAAAAACAAAAAACTTGTTCATACTAAAACTTGATTTTCGACTAAGCATCTCTATGGCAGCTATATGATATAGTGGTCCGATTTGAACCAAATTTGGTCAGGATGTATCATAACAGCCCAGATGTATATTGTGTTGGATTGGCTGAGATATCTCAAAAAACCAAGAAGTTTTTTATACTAAAACTTAATTTTCGATCTATCGTTCCTATGGCAGCTATATAATATAGAGGTCCGATCCAAAAATAAAAACAAGCTCAATCTGTGTACGGTATTCAGGAACCTACTTCCAAAGTCTGAAGCCTCGAGCTCTTATGGTAACTGAGATCGACGCGTTTAAATAGACGGACGGACGGACAGACAGACAGACGGACAGACGGACAAGGCTCAATAGACTTGGCTGTTGATCCTGATCTAGAATATATATACTTGAAAGGTCTGCCACGCTTCCTACTGCCTTTGACATACGTTATACCAAACTTATTATACCCTTTTTGCCCTATTCAATGGGCTTAGGGTATACAAAAAGAAAAAAACCCAAACAGTTCTACAAAAAAAATAAATTAATTAAATAAAATACGATAAATCTCTAATCCTAAGGTCGAGGAGTTATTACAGGAATGCTTTAAATTTAGGTACAGAGTTAAATAATTTTAGTTTAGTATATTTCTCTCAGTGTAGGCACAACAGCTGTGGGATTAGCAAAAGTGAAGTGAAGTGAAGTTTTTCGTGTGTTGCGTAAAACGCAAAAACGCAAATGATTTCTCTTATTTCGACGCGGTTGCGTTTGCTCTATGATGGATGAGGTGTAGATCCAGAAGGAAGCAGAAGATATATATGTATATATATATATATATATATTTATTTATAGTGGAGGGAGAAAGTGGAAATTGTGGTGTCCTTAAAGGGTTAGCCTAGGACTCGTTACATGCGAAGCGGTGCACAGACAGAAATATATAAGAAACCGAAACAGAGAGACAAAGACAAAGACCGCGAATGAGATTGAGATTGAGAATTGGACTGAGAATGGGATTGAGAATTGGACTGAGAATAAGGCTGAGACTGAGTCTAAGGCGTCTCGCTGTCTGGCCAGGCACAGCAGAAATTAAGTGGCAACAAGAGCGAATCACTCACTTTTTTGGCCTGGCCTAGAAGCAGAGAGAGAGAGTGAGAGAGGGGGATGGAAGGGGAAGAGGGAGAGGGTTGAAAGGGGGTTAAAGGGGGGTGTAAGGGAACAAGACACAGACACAGGCAACGAAATGATTGACAGCGCATAATTAAATTAATTGAGTAATCCACGGGCCACGTCAAGGGCTGGAGAGAAAGGGGGTTGTAGGGGGGGGGGGGGGAGGGGGTTAAAACTGAATGGGTTAAATTCCCAGCAGTGCACACACACACCGCTGATGCGTGCCACAACGGCGGTTGCTTCATTATACCCCTTACACGCCGAGCTAAAGGGTATAATAGACAGCAAAAAGCCTGCCAGAAAAGTCTGCCCATAAAGTTCAGTTTTTCTCATTGTAAACACTGCTTTTAAACATTCTCATTCATTCTAGCTTAAGTCCAATAATATTGCTAAAATTTAACAATAGTTATGGCTGTTTTAAGTCCTAGAAGAAATACGAGCACCTAAAAGTATGCAATGCTTTTTTTATTCATCGTTTGCACTTTTTAAAACTTAATTAATGTTGTGAAAAACATTTTTTTCTCCTAGATCTTGATTTTGAATTCAATCCTAAGGGTACCGCCTTTGAAATTTTGAAAATTCTAAATCTTTAATCTCAAGTTTTCATTTTTATTCAACTCCTTATATCGTTATAATCATGTTATACATTTTTCTCTACATTTTGACCTATACAATTTTTTTGAAATATATAAAATTTTGATAAAAATTTAAATTTATTTCAAGATTTAAATATGATTTATTTTAATCAAAAATCTCAAATAATTGCGTAATATTAGAAAACCATAAAATGTTATGTTATTATTTTTTTTTCGAACCGAATCTTTTATTTTAGAAAGCGGTTCGGTTTAGGTTCGGGTTCGCAAAGTAAATAATTTCAAGGGTTCGGCTCATGAGCCGGTTCAGGCTGCTTGAAAACCTGAACCAAACCGGTTCTACCAGGCTCGGTTCAGAACCGGTTTGCAGCCTTGATTTATATTGATAAAGTTTTGATCCAATTTTTCCACCTTTAGTACAGTTACCGGAATGGAGCGGACAAAAGTAAAGTATAACTTTTTACTTAAGTAGTGTAAGTACCCTTCAATTGACTAACGGGTATCTCACAGTCGGGCACTCTCGATTAAAGCGTACTGGTTTTCATTTAAAAAACGACGGAGCTCAAGGACCTTGCCGCATAGCTACACACACAGTTGTTCCTGTTGTTGTTGTTGTTGCCTGCATAATGAGAAATAAGAAAACCAAAATCCCAACCCCTTACACCCCCTTAGGTAATAGGGGTGGGGATGGTTAAGGAGTTGGGGGGGCTGTATGCGAACGCCATGCAAATGTCGCCTGTGCGTCAAATTTTTTGGGCGACTTTTTCAAGGGACGGAGCGTTAGGGGAGTGGGAAAAAAGGGGGATGAGGGAAGGGGTAGTAACATTGTCCGGGCGTTCGCCTTGCGGTTTCCTGTTGATGTGAGCCTTTGTCTTAGCCAGGATATCGAGTTGCTCAAGATGGCAGGCAGAGAAGCGACACTGAAAAAAAAGAACTTCTACAAAAAAAAAAATTAAACTTACTTATTTTATTTTAAAAATTTAGCAATTTACTTTTATAAAGAATGTTAATCTTAAAGATCTTAGTACTTTAAATACGAGTAAGAATTTTAATTAGTTAGGAAAATATAAATACTTTGGCGCTCTGGTTAGAGACGTCGCTTCAATTTGAAGACAAGACGCGCGGGTTCGAATCCCATTCGTTTTTTTTTTTTTTTTTTTTTTTTTTTTTTTTTTTTTTTATAAAAGTGAAATTAATTTACAATCCCAGTCGTGCCCAGAAAAAATTTATAAAGAATATATATTTTTTTAAAACAAAAAAATAAATCTAAAATTACAAAAAATAAAAATATTATACATTTTTAAAACCGTTTTTTCTTGGTCTATAAATAATAAAATTGAGGTCCAGCTTTTCAATGTCTATTTAAGGGGTTCGATAACTATAAAACAGATATTTTGACGTAAAGTGTATAGAAATCAATGTAAAATTTGATCTTAAGGAGACATTGAAAAAACGGCTCTTATTGTTGTTCTTATACTTGTGGTCTGAATAATATAAAAACTTGTTATCTTGGTCTTATTTGAAATGTTCTAAAAATCAAAATGTGTTTTCTAATTTTAAGAATTTTTTATTTGAGCAAAATTTGTAGATGTGATTGATTTTAGAGCCTTTTTTTGTACAGTGTACTTTGCTTGCCACACGCAGTGGCATTGTCTGTGCTGTGGCGCTTTATTAAAATTAGTAAAAATTGTAAAAGGGCTGATGGCTGGGGCAGATGGGGTGCTTGTGGCATGCCACATCCCCCCATCCCCTTGCCACGCCCTCCTTGCCCTCTTCACCATTCATCTCAGTGACAAGTGGAAACTGGCTGCCGCGGGCAATTGTTTACGAGTGTATCGCAAATTAAGTAGGGCTTAAATTTTACAAGCATTTCGCCTTTAAGAGTTAAGTGCTTTTCTCTTTTTCCCTTAACCCCCTCTCTCCCCTCACTTTATTCTCTCTGTCAGCGCTGCAGCTTTGTTGGATTTGGAAAATTTGAAATAGTGAATTTGTATTGCCGCGATTTTCTCATTCATCTTCTCTGTCTGTCAGCCAGTTTGGTTGACATCCTTTTGCGTCCTGGCATTGTCCTGGCACTTGCCACTTGCCACATGCCACTTGCCACTTTCAGGCTTCATTGAATTGGATTTGCTAGAGATTAGCATTGGGACATTGAAGCATCATCTATTTTACTTAAGTGCAAGAGAATTCTTGAGTCAACAGATGCATTAACGCTTGGTCTACAGCAATTACAGGGTATTTTCAAATGGTGCCTATGTCACAGAACTGAGTATGCAAGTGTCTAAGGTTATAAATGCATTAATTATATCGCTTGTACCGTTTTTAAAGACATTTACAGGGTATGCTTTAGTTGTGCCTTTGATAAATTGGAACTGACTACAGGGTATGATGTATTTAGTCATGCCCTCTCGTTGGCTGCATGCTTAATTACTCAACTTGCAACTTAATTGCAGTTGCAGTTGACCTAATTTATTTATAAACTGCAGAGAAAGTGTATGAGAAGAAGAGGGAAAGGCAGAGGGGAAGGCAGAGGGGAAGGCAGAGAGGAGGGGAGGTGGCAGAAAGAAAGTAAGAAATAAAATGTAACAGATAGTTATGAAAACTTGATCAATTTCGCTTTAGATATACTTCATTTTTGTTTCGAAAATAATGCTAAAGATTTTTTTAAATTTGAAAATAGTGTAAACTCTTAATGTGCTGACAAATATTACATATACCAATTTTTTACAGAGAATTTAGTATATATATTGTTATATAACATTGTCTCAGCTATGTTGTGTGCAAATTTCAGCCTCCTAGGTCCTATGGTTTTGACTGTACAATGATCAGTCAATTAGTGAGTCAGGACAAAGTATTTAATATAAGGTTTTTTTTTTAATTCGAAATAAAACTAAATTTCAATAATTTAATTGCTTCTTATAAAAGTATTTCACAAAATATACAAAATTATATTTAGATTATGATATGACAATGTTTTCAATAACACCTTTTAAGATTCTTAAATCAGATTTATATCTTATCAACATATATATTTCAGACAATTGAAATTTCGCTTTGTGCTCCGAGAAAACAAATCTTAAATTTCAGAAAATATAAATAAGAATTTTTTTGTATTTCACAAAAATAAAGAAAATTAAGTTGTGTGAGCACAAAAAGCGCAGAGAGTAAAGAACAGACATGAAATATAAATGATGAGAGGAGGAGCAGAAGGAAAAGGAGAAGGAGAAGTAGAAGAAAAGTGAATGAAATGAAAGAAAAGCGAAAATAAAATTGTTGTGATTGTTGGTGTTAATAATAAGGATGCGTGGTCAGGACAACATTGCTCAGCAGTTCATTCAATGGCAGCCCACAAAAGCAGCCTTTGTGGTTGCATAGACCTCTGTTGTCTCACTCTAACTCACTCTCTCTCTCTCTCTCTCTGTCTCTCTCTCTCTCTCTCTCTCTGTCTTAGCCTACGTGAAGTTGTCGCGACTTTCAATGTCTCAACTCCTTCTGCATTTGAGCCAAGTCAGTAGACGGGCTAAAAGTCTTTTTAATATTCCTGCTGCCATTCGTCGTGGCTTACAGAATTGTGTCGGGCAGAGAGAAGAGTTGAGAGAAGTGCAGAGAGAGAGAGAGAGAGAGTGAGAGAGAGAGAGTGAGAAAGTAGAAGAAAGCAGCATAGTCAGGAGTTCTGACTCTGTAATTACGCGTATAGGATGATGATTAACGCGCACGCAGTCTACAGCTACAGTAGCTATTCGTAGACAGCGCCAGACAGCGCACAGAGGCGTCTAAAGGGGGTGGTGGGGGGTGAGAAGAGGGGTGGGGCAAAGTGGTGTTGTAGGTGTGCGGAACAGAGAAAGAACTCTGCAGCTGGCACTCACTTTTTGGCATTAACTGAAGCAAAGCTAATGAGTCTCTCTCTAACTACACTCAAAAAAATTTAAAAATAAATCTAGATTTTCGTACTCAACAAAAAGGGTATATTCAAGTAAAAGCGATATAAAAACCTCCAAAATTTTGTTAAAATTTTAGTTCGGCGGTTCAAACCATAGAGCAAGATATCGGTTCGGTTCGCGAATTGGTTTATATACCCCCTGAACCCAAGGTTCGAACCTTGGTTCAATTTCATACAAAAAAATATTTTTATTATTATACATTTTTCTCTACATTTTGATCTAAACAAATTTTTCTTTAAATAAATCAAATTTTGATGTTAATTTAAATTTATTTGAAGATTTAAATGTCTTATTCTAAGCCAAAGTCTCAAATAATTGCGTAATATTAGAAAACCATAAAAGTTTTAGTACTTTTTTTGTATTTTAAAATTTAATTTTAAAATTTTAAAACAAAGTGATTTTGATTTAAAACAATACATATCACATTATTCCCTTTTAAAAATATTACCCTCGTTACAATAGCAATTTGTCTGTGTTTTAAAATTGCAATGATTTTTGGAAAAAATCCTTTATCGGAAATATTTTTCTAAAATTGAAAAAAGACCTAATAAACTTCTTTTTAGAAAATATTATTTTAAAATTGTGAATAATTAATTTAATGATTTAGGTAATTTAAAAATTATATATTAAATTATAAAAAAAGTCCACTTATCGGAAGTATTTTTTTTAAATTTACAAAAGGAGTGAAAAAGTTTTTTGTTGTTGAATCTGCTTGCTTTTCTCTGAGTGCACTCCCTCTCTCTCTGTTTTTCTCTGTGTGCATATGAATTCCGTTTGCAGATTTTTGCCATGCTTTGCAATTAGTTTGCCACTCTCCCCCCGCCGCCCTTCAAATTGCCCTTTATCTTTTAGTTGCCCCCCTTTTGCGCCACCTCTGCACATTTTATGAAATTAGCAAACGCATTTTTATGGAAATGCAAAAGGCACAAATACTTTTTGACTAGACAGTCAGACTTTTTCCATAGGCTGCTGTGTGTGTGTGTGTGTGTGTGTCTTCCTCTTGCTTTCTTCATCTTTTTAGCTGTTACTACCCCTCCCTCCTGCCCCCCTCCCCCCACTCCATTAACTTGGCGTCCACTTTTCTCAGTTTTTCAAGGACAAAAACTTTGTTTGGCTTTTGCAATGCGGCGCGTTGTTAAAGCCTTTTTGCTTTTTGCCCAAAAACTTTGTTGCCTCTCACTCTCTCTCTCTCTCTCTCTCTCTTTCTAACACCCCTTCCGCCCCGCTCCCTGCTCGTTTTGCTCGCCGTCTCGCCAAACGTTTTAATCAGCCTCAAAAGTGTGAAAGTGTTGTTGCCAAAAGTTGCCACACTTTATGCCACACAATTTTTAATACTTACTTACTTGCAACTTGTGGCAAGCGTCTCCTCAAATTTAGTTCAAGGCTGTGCTTTAATTATGCACACCTTTGCTTATTATTTTACTAGACTTCCTTCCACATAAGCAATTATCATCAGTCAGTCATATTTTTAAACAAGTCCAGAAACCTACCAAGTTTTTCAAAAGTTTTCGATACGAAACTGCTGAAATTTAATACCAACAATTGAATTTTTATTGGCTTAATTGCTTTCAGACTTTCTTGATTTTTAAAGCTTATACAATTTTCTAGTGTAAAAATTTCATATTTTTAAATTAATTTAAACAAGGCTGCAAGCCGTTTCTGAACCGAACCTCGTAGAACCGGTTCGGTCCGGGTTTTTAAGCTGCCTGAACCGGATCATAAACCGAACCCTTGGAATTATTAACTTTGCGAACCCGAACCTAAACCGAACCGCTTTCTAAAATAAAAGAAAAAGAAAAGAAAAAATAATTACATAAATTTTATGGTTTTCTAATATTACAAAAATATTTGAGACTTTGAATTAAAATAAGTCATATTTAAATCTTCAAATAAATTTAAATTAACATCAAAAGTTGATTTCTATAAAAAAATTTAATTAAATCAAAATTTGGAGATAAATGTATAACAATAAAAATATTTTTTTTTGTATGAAATTGAACCAAGTTTCGAACCCAAACATTGGGTTCAGGGGGTAGATAAACCAATTCGCGAACCGAGCCGATATCTTGTTCTATGGTTCGAACCGCCGAAACGAAACTTTAACAACATTTTGGAGGTTTGCAGCCTTGAAATTAACTGAAGAATACAATATATCAAAATTAAATGCCATTTATTTGAGTATGTCTGTCTTCTATTTCTTCTCTAACGCTTTTATTTATTTTCTCTCTCTCTTTCTTCTCTTTCTCCCTTTCTCTCATCTTTCTTTCTTTCATCTCTCTCTCTCACTTACTATCTCTCTCTCTCTCTCTCTCTGCTCTTCTCTGAATTGCCTACACTTCAATTGCTTTTCGATAAAATCCGCGATTTAGTTGCAGCTGCCCTCCTGCCACGCCCACCAACTACAAGCTGTGTGTGTGTGCGTGTGTGTGCGTGTGTCTGTCTGAGTCTGTGTGTGTGTGTGTATGCGTGTGTGCGTATGCGTGTGTGCGTGGCATATGCATATCTGAGTGTATCTATGTACTTTTAATTGCCAGCAATTAAAACTTAAACACACTCATACACACACCCCACACACGCACACACACACCCACACACACACAGACCTGCACACACATATCTAGTTGTAGTTGTTGTTGTTGTTGTTGGTGCGTGCCAAGCTTCATTTAGTGCGTTCACCGTGCGGTTAAGTCACCAAGGTGCCAAGTGGCAAGTGGCAAGTAGCAAGTGGAATGGAAGTGCCGCATGCATGTGGCAAGTGCCAACTGCCCCGATTACAGCACACACATAGATACTATAGGCTAAATCATTCGATTTTTGGAAATAATTTTAATGAGCAAAATAATAATTTAAGGAAATTTAATAATATTTGAATGCAACATGAATTAAGAAACCAAAACAAGATCCAAATGACATTCCACTTAAAAATCGATTCAGTTTTGACAAAGTTATGAGTATTTGAAATTGCTTCGACTTCTGATCTAGCGACTTTACAAGCCACAATTTTTGAACGCTTTTCCATGATTTTTTACAAAAAAATTAAATGTCTCAGAATCAAGTTTAAAGTGTTGTTTTATACTAATTACGATATAAGGAGTTGATTCCAAGTGAAAACTTGTGATTTAAAATTTACAATTTTCAAAATTTCAAAGGCGGGACCCCTACACTGAAAAAAAAATGACCGGCTTCTAAAGTCAAGAACATACTTCATAAATATTTGGTGCTTTAAATAAGATTATTTTAAGACCGAATTACTAAAACTACGATTTTTAAACTAATTTTAAATAAGAATAAAAATCTAAAATTGTTAGGAAGGTATAAATATGTACAATATCATATGAAATAAATGGTGGCTCCGTTAGAGACACTGCTTTAGCTGTGAAGCAAGTGGGCGGCGGTTCGAACCCCACTATTAACAAATTAGAATTTAATTTCCTAAATTAACAAGACAAAATAAAATATATACAAATATAAAAAAAATTTAAAAAAAAAATAATTTTTATATTTTAGATTTTTTGATTTGAATTTGAAAAACATTTATTCTTAAAATAAGAACATGGTCTTATTTTAAATGTACTTAAAACCAATGAAGAATTTTATGTTCTCGACGAAATCTTGATTTTAGAACATTGTTTTTGATCAGTGTAGCAATAAAATTAATGTATAGATAACTCTTGAGTTTTTAATAATTTAAAAAACAAAATAGGCTTCTTATTCCATAGTACAGAAGTATGTGGCATGTGGCATGAGGCAGGAGGCAGGAGGCAGTAGGCTAACAAGAATATTGCGTGGCAAGCGTAAATCGCCGAGGCATAAATGCGAATCAAGTAGTTGCAACTAACTGTAGAGCTAAATACAACTAGCTGTAAATACAAATACAACACAAATACACACACACGAACACACACACACACCCACATACTAATAGATACAAAGTTACATTAGCAGAGATTGAGATACATTTATAGAGATATAGATAGAAAGTGCAGTTAAGTTGCGGCCCTTGAATTGTTGCACTCAATTTGTTGCACTCGACGTTTAAGTGAACTTACAGTTACAGAGGGGTTGGGGGTTGTTTAGGGGTAGGGGCTTTGGGGTTGGGGGTTGAAACAGTTAACCGCAGCGGTTTCTCAGCAAGAAAAAATTGTTAATAGTAGGTTAAATAAGCGTTTTTATAAACTAGGGAAAAATACTCACCTGAGATATAACAAATATTTGTAAAAATAATAAAAATTATAATAAAGTGTGCTAGACTAACAGATACTCCGCATTTAATACATTTTATATTTATCGTTAAGTAAATGCATTAAAGTTGAATTAATGTTTTAAAGTGTAACAAATTTTCAATTTGCTTAATATGTTTATAAAGTTGTCGGAATTTTTTTTAGTAATTTGTTAAAGAATTTGTTATTAATATTTAAGCACGACAAATGCCGCGAATTTGTCAGATTTTATTATTAATTTCTCTCTAGATCTTTCTTTTAATTTTAATGCTAAGGGTCCCCCCTTTGGAATTTTGAAAATTGAAAATTTTAAATCTCAAGTTTTGACTTTTAATCAATTCCTTATATCGTAATTAGTATAAAACAATAGCTTAAACTTGATTTTGAGACGTTTCATTTTTCTGTAAAAAATCATGTCAAATCGAACACAAATTTTGACTTGTAAAGTCGTTAGATCAGAGGTCTGACCAATTTCAAATACTCATAACTTTGTCAAAACTGAACCGATATTCAAGTGGAATGTCAGTTTGTTCATGGTTTGGACTCCTTATTCCTTCTGCATTAAAAATTAATTAATTTTGTAAAAAAATATTTTTCTCTTGATCATGGGTTCGATACTAGGGGTCCCCCCTTTGGA
The DNA here is from genome assembly GCA_951394115.2 of Drosophila phalerata. Lineage (NCBI taxonomy): Eukaryota > Metazoa > Arthropoda > Insecta > Diptera > Drosophilidae > Drosophila > Drosophila phalerata. The sequence goes on along the minus strand of OX596006.1, from coordinate 47,178,328 downwards.
ATTTTGAAAATTGAAAATTTTAAATCTCAAGATTTCACTTTTAATCAATTCCTTATATCGTAATAAGTATAAAACAATAGCTTAAACTTGTTTTTGGGACGTTTAATTTTTATTGTAAAAAAAGCATGCCGCTGTTGACGAAACTACAGGGTATAGGGTATATGGAAATAGGCGTAGAAATCGTGTTGTGCTTATCGGACACATCGGACAGTTGTCAGCACACAACGCACAGTCATAAAAGTTAAAATGCCATTAATAACTAAGCAGCAAACTGACCAGATCCCTTACAATTCACCCACCAAAAAGTTGTTTAACAATGAGAACAAAAAAAAAAAACGGTAATGAAAATAAAAAAAAAAAAAACAATAAAAAAATTCGTCCTTGTCGCGCCTGATGCTAATTAAATTCAATTAAACGACAATCAAACAATGTCAAGCGGAAGTCAAAGCGGACGAACGTGAAACGCGACCGCGAATAGCGAAGGATATCGAGGATAATGGGACAAGGATATGGAGAAGAATGTACAAAAAAAAAAAAAAAAAAAAAATATGGGAAATAATATTATCTAAGGGTGTGAGCATTTTTACCTGTACTTCCAGTCAAACTGAATCTGTTTACACCCACGCAATTGTCCTTAGAGTGAGACAACTGCAGATTGAGCAGGAAAGGGAAGATATTATTAGGGGGGGAAGGGGAGGGGTAGGGAATATAATCTGTCGGTCAATTCCTGTCGAATCATGGGAAAAAAAGCGAATTGTGTAAATTTGTCGAAATGTGAAAAGTGAAAGCTGTTGCTTAACATTTGTGTAATTATTTACATTTCACATCATTCATAGCTACCCTTTAGGTAGCGGGTATGATGATTTTCTCATACAATAACTCTGGTAGAATAACAAGATAGTAGACTCTTTTCGAATGCAAAGATAGATTTATAAATAGGTGTATACATGTAAAGAAACTTAGATAGATTGAAAAAATTAAAACTTCAATATATATAATTTATAGTCTAATAATAAATTTGAGGGTATTCTTTATAAGCAGCAACATTTAAAAACACATTTAAACATAGACAATATTATGAAATAAAAATTATTATTATTTTTTTTTTTAATAAATTTGAATATTTTAATCAACAAGATTATGAAAATAAAACTCAATTTAAGCTTTTAAGTGAAGAACTTTTAGTTGATGATTAAAAAAAAGGGGATATGAAATAATTATTAATTAATAAATAATAATTAATTCTATAATCAAAATCGAAACCCTTCAAAAAAAAAGATTTAAAATTAAAGTATTTTTTATTTTTTTTAATAAATTTGAATATTTTAATGAACAATATTATAAAATACAAGTTTTAAGCTAAATTAAATTATAAATAGATTCATTAAATTATTTATTTAGTTGAAATTTTTTTAAAAATTTTATAATCAAAATCGAAACCCCTCAAAAAATAATATCAATATATTTATAAAGATATACTCAGATATGTAGATAGGTAGAATTTTCACATGTTTCTGAATATATCTAAGTTAGGGTATCTATCTAGGTAATTGCACTTTCGTGTTCTTTCTTTCGTTCTTTCTTGTTTCTTCTTATTTATAATTTTTTTTTATTTTTTTTTATAAATACATTTTGTCAGCTGTCTGTTGTCTCTTTTCAGTTGTCTGTTTGTTTTTGTTATTTCTCATTTCATTCGTTGTTGTTGTTATCAATGTTTTTGTTATTTAGTTGCCTTGTCGTTGTTGTTGTTGTTATTGTTATTGTTGCTGTTGTTGTTATCGTCATTGTCCGTTGCCGACTTTTGCTTTTCGGCAACAATTGACACGCGATATGTATATTTAATCCTGCCACCCCCTCTTCAGCCCCCTCTGCGCTTAGACACCCCTCTGTTATCATCATTGTTGGCAAAGCAGCTGCTGCATCAACTTCTTGATTTTTATACCCTGTACCCATTAGATAGGAGCAAAAAAGGTACAATGTAACAGGCTGCAAACCTCCAAAATGTTGTTACAGGTTCGGTTTGGCGGTTCGAACCAAAGAGCTAGATATACGTTCGGTCTGCGAATTTATCTACCTCCTGAACCCAAGGTTCGAACCTTGGTTCAATTTCATACAAAAAAATTGTATTGTTATACATTTTTCTCAACATTTTGATCTTATTATATTTTTTTAGAGAAACCAAATTTTGATGATAGCTTAAATTTATTTGAAGATTTAAATATGACTTATTTAAATCCAAAGTCTTAAATAATTGCGTTACATTAGAAAACTATAAAATTTATGTAATTTTTTTTTTCGAACCGAACCTTTTATTTTAGAAAGCGGTTCGGTTTAGGTTCGGGTTCTCAAAGTAAATAATTTCAAAGGTTCGGTTCATGATCCGGTTCAGGCTGCTTAAAAACCCGAACCGAACCGGTTCTACGAGATTCGGCTCAGAACTTCTTGATCTACATAAACAGTCAAGTCAATTTAGCTTTGTCCGTCTGTCCTTTTCTTTAAAATCGACAATCTCAGAGTCTGTAAGAGCTAGACACTTCAAACTTGGTAAGTAGGTTCCTAGATAAGATGCGCAAATCCATCTTTTTTTTATTTTTGGATCAGACCACTATATCATAAAGTTGGGAAAGGAACAATAGGTCGAAAACTGAAGTTTTAGTATGAAAAACGTTATTGCTATTTGAGATATTTCAACCAATCTCATGCATTAAAGTCAGTCTTATATATGCTCAGCAAATTTGATTCAAATCGGTTCACTATATCATATGGCTGCCATAGGAACGATCGGTCGAAAATCAAGTTTAAGTATGAAAAACTTATTTGTCTCTTAAGATATCTTAACCAATCCGACAGAATATGAATTTTAGTTGATTCTATATATCAAATCGGTTAACTATATCATATAAATGCCATAGGAAGGATTCTTCCTAATTTATGAATTAGTATGAAAATTGTTGTTGTTTCTAAATATATATCTCAAGCAAACTTGCAGACTTTGTATTTTCATTTGTCTTAAAAAATCAGGCTAAAATCAATTCTCGATATATATTATATATTGGAACAATCAGTCGAAAATGAAATACAGAGCTCTGTAAGGGTATAAAATATTCGGCTTGTTGAGCATCTAAGTGACTGGGTATTCTACAGTCGACTATACAACATATTTTTTAAATTTTTTCTCAGTCTTTATTTTACCATAGTAAGTACGGGGTCTCGGACAGTCGAGTATGCTCGTTTGCTGTTGTTTTTAAACGTTGTTTGAAATGCAAATGTTGTCGTTGTTGTTAAGGACTTTTGGCAAGTGTCCATTATGCAGTAGTTTAACCTGTTGACAGTGCGTATCACATGTCCTTTTTGACCATGTCCTGGCTGAAGTGCAAGTTAAAGTTAAAGTTGACTTTGAGGTCAGGCTAAAAACCCTTTTAGCGCATTTCATTAACGGCAACTCTTTCAGTTGCTGTTGTTGTTGTTGTTTTTTTTTTTTTGGACTACACCCTTTTGTTGTAGTTGCTGTTGTTGTTTAAGGACCTGGCTTTTAATTTTTTTATTACTTGCCTCATTTTGCATGCAGCAAGTTGAACGTGAATATTTTTTAATGCGTCGGTTTACTTGCTGATGAAGTGAATCAAATTGGAGGGCACTCCACATTCCCAGAAGGAGTAAACAACGAAAAAGACGAAGAGGTAGACGGTAGAGAAATGGAAGCTGGGTAGCTGGGAAGCTGGGAAGCCACATCCGCATCCTTAAGTTGGTCCCGGCCTGGAAACAGGACGAGCCATGTAATTGCATTTTTATTACTTTTTAGCCAGGTCACCGCGACAGTTTGTTAAGTGCGTCGAGTAAAAGGGATGTAGGACTAAGGACAGGGGGTGGTGGTAAGGCTGTGGGCTTTAACCCAAAAGGGTTGCAACTGCGTCGGCAAAAAAAAAAAATATAAAAATTCATCATCAAAGGTGTAAAAACTTTTAATATGTTTAATTTTCCACCTATTTTCTTGGTGTTTTTTTTCTACCTCATTTTTGTGACTTTCAGTTCATTTAACGAGCTGCGTCCGTGTACTGGCAGTAGCCACTGTTAACTGTTTCAACCGCACGCAGATTTAGTTATAACACGTAACCAGCCAAAGCAACCACCTCAAAAAAAAAAAAATAAAAAAAAAAAAAGAAATTTGTATATAAAAAAAAAATGATATAAAAAAGAAGTCTTGAAGACGCAGCTGGGAACGCTCCTTGAAATGCTTTGCCACTTTTGAATAATTTTAACCCAAATAAAAAATGATGTGAATTCCTAATTAGGCACAACAACAACAACAACAACAACACCGAGTAACATCAACAGGAAAACGTATAAAATCAGCGCCGTTTGTTCAGCTCACAAATAAGATAAACGAGCGAATCTCTAATTCCACGAAGTTTTAATACTCTTTACAGAGGCAAGCAACAAGTTCCTTGGATTGAAAAAAATATGTTATACCCGTAAATAAAATAAAATTGCACAAGTTTAAAGCAGTTAATATCGATGGATTTGTGAATTTAATTTGTGTTTTAATTTAAGTATGAATAATATTGAATAATTTATTAAATATAAGAAAAAGGCTCCTATAGTTAGTTCGTAGTCTCAAATAGCTTTATATATTGTCTTTTCAACTTTTCTTGTTTTGCCATAGCTTCTTACTTTTGCTTCTGGCTCTCGTCACTTTTCGCTCTTTGCCTCTCTTTTTCCTCTCGTCACTTTTCGTTCTCGCTCTCGTCATATTTTTACTTCTTCTCTTCTATACTTCTCTGTGGATTGGTTCTTTCTTTAAACACTTCTCGTTCTCTCCACTTTTCGATCTTGTCGCTTTACTCTCTTTGTTGCTTTCCGCTCTTTGTCGACTCCAATCTCGTAATTTCTCTCTCTGATTGCTTTTTTTCTAGTCTCTTCTTCCTCTCGTAACTTATCGTTCTCGTCGCTATTCTCTCTAGTCACATTTCTACTTATTCTTTTCTTGCATCTTCCCTTTATCGCTTCTCGTTCTCGCCACTTTTCGTTCTCGTCCCCTTTCAATCTCGTCACATTTCCATCTCGTTTCTTTTTCATCTCGTTGCTTCGCTTCTCTCTCGGTCAGGTAGTTTTTACTAATGACGTCTCTCGCTTTTATAGCTAATTGCTCTCGTTGCATATTACTTAAATTATTTCTCGTCACTAGCACTCGTTACTTTTTAAACTAAAAACTTTTAATAATTTCTCCAACTCGACATTCTCGATTTTACACAGAGTTCAGCCTTTCGTAAATGAAATATTTGGCCGGTTGAAAGACATAGCTAAAATGTCGACACTTGAAATAGTGTATAGTGTAAGGGAAAAGAAAGCAAAGAGAGAATATAAAAAATACGAGCTGTTGGTTCTTGAGTTGGCGTTATGATGATGGCTAAATGCCACGACTGTCATGGCCACATGGGAATCGGAATAAGCAGCTGCCTCTGACTGCGATTGCCCTGCTAACCATGCTAAGAGGCTGGAGAACGAGTAGATGAAGAAGAAGATGGAGAAGGAGCAGGGAAAGTGAGATTGGGATTGAGACTGGCCCAAGGCTACGGCTGACTAGTTAAAATGCAAGGATTTTTGAAAATGGACAAGCTCGGGATTTTCCTTGCCCGGTTTTTTTTTTTTTTTTTTTTTTTTTTTTTGTGTCGCATGTCGAGTCAAAGTCCGAGTCCGAGTCAGATTCAAATTGCGAGTGAGAGTGAGAGCATTGACAAATTGATATTTGCATTTAAATTGAAAATTTACATTTGTGCGATGATCGAGGCGCCACAGTGTACTTGCCACACACCCCACACACCATGCCGCATTGTGGTCACAGTGGTGTAATTCACATTAAATACCGCATTTTTCTTATTCCTACAACATATTTCCATATTGTGAGTGGTGGGGGAGAAAGGCAAGTTCTGTCGTGTACTGTTTGTTCTGTTCCGACAATTGGACGTCTCTTCATTCGCTTGACATTCGACATTAATACCCGGGACTCAACAGAGGGGTGTACGAGTGGGTGGCACGTTGGGGATGGGGAGTGATTGAAGCTGCACAATTTGCATTATGAAATAACATTTCTTTTATTTTATTTTACTTTACATTTTTTTATTATTATATTCCTTTTTTTTTAAGGCTCAAAGCACTCGTTTGATTCGCCGGCACAGCTGGCAGATTGTCTTGGACATTGTTTCTCCTGGGAGGGAAAGTAGTGTCAAAAGAGGGTTGGGGAGGGGTTGCAATCTGTGTGCTTATTACTTGTGTGCACCTTTGTCAGGTGGTACACGGGACTCAATCAATCAAGTTTCGCAAAATAGCCCGTTAGTAGCGAAAGGGGAAATTCCCGCCCAATCAGCGATTCTTCTTGTTTTTCTTCTTCTTCTTTACTTCTTCAATGGTACCCACTCTCGTCTTCTCTTCTTTGCTGTTGGACACACCGCAGTCCAACGGAACGCCATAAATATCAATGAGCTGTATGCCTTTCCTTTTGGCCTGTCTTTAAGCAACATATACGAATAATTCCCTTACCTTTCTGTGCAACTTTCTGTGGGTAGTTTAGTTTAGACATTAGCTTTCATAAACATCAAATAAAGTTAGTAAGTTAAGGCAATGCAATCTTCATATTCTTTTTAACTTTGGTCAACTTTGATAGATTAATTATTAAATAAGTCAATATTTCATATTCCTACACAATTTCTTCTTCCCAACATCTTAAGGAATCAAATTTCTTAAAAAGACTCATTAATTTGTAGACTTTATTTGTGTATTTCTAGACTACAATTTAGAGTTAAAAGTATATCAGTAGGGAACCCTATTTTATCTCATTTTATGACCTTCTGTCAGAGTATAAAGATTTCGTCGTTATGTTGTCGATTTGACGCGTCTTTTGATTCACTTTTATTTTTTTTGTGTGCCAAAAACTTCAACATATTCATAAATTTTCCAGTTTGTTTAAACAAATTTTTTGGCCGTCCGTTATTATTTATTTGCCTAAGTGGCAGTCAAGCGGGTGGTACGGACGGACGGTACGGACGGACGGAACGGTACGCAGGGTTTGGGGCAGTGGCAAGTTGAAAGTTCGTTGCTTGATTGGATGTGGCTGCTACTGCTGTGTATGTGTGTGTGCGTGTGTGTGCGTGTGCGTGTGTGTGTGTGTGTGTTTGTGTTACTGGGATGCGGGTCGCCGGTACGGCCACCGTCTCCGTCTCCGGCTGCTGTGTGTGATGACGACGTTGACGTAAAAAAGGGTTGCCATGCAAAACAAAACAACGACCTCGTTCCCAAGTGCCCCCCGCCTTCTCCCCCCTACACACACACACGCACTCACATACATATGCGGGTTACTTGGGTGCCAATATCTGGGCTCCATCTAAGGCTGTGTGTGTGTGTGTGTGTAGTGGGTCTGCCTGCGGGTCACGACGCTCGGTAATGGTGATAAAATATGCTCAAATTTGCCAAATATGAAAAGGTACAAAGTCCGCACGCCCGCAGGGTCGGCCTCCCATTGAGGGTCGGGGGTGGTACCCAGCACTTGGCTGCCACAATCCAAATAATAATACATATATAAATATATTGAAATCAAGTAGCGAATACATCACCCACTCTTTTTCACATTTGCACTCCCCCTGCCACTTACACTGCCCCTTTCTTTCCCCCTGCTCCTTTTCTACATACCCAAGTTGAACCCGCATCCCTTCAACGAATCTCAGCGAAATGAAAATAAATGCGTTCGCTAAAACGATGCGATTGATTTTCATAGGACACGGACTTGGACTTGGAGTCGGAGTCTGGGTCCGAGTCTGATTTTGACTCTGGAGTCCTCGCTTTGGGTTAGTCTTTGTCTCGCAGGACCAACAGGACATTGTGAATAAAGCTGGAGCTGGACAGGCATAGTGTTCACTGAATTTTTATTCATACGCGCATAAAGCATTTGCAAAAAAAAAAAAGAGCTGTAGATGAGTGTGCTCGACTATGAAATACCATGGCTATATTCACATGTATCTAAGCTTGGAAGCAGGTACACAGTAAAAAAAAAAACATTCTAAAGGTCAAGTTTAAATAACTTGACTTTAGCTTGAATTTTTTAAGTAAGTTTTCAGGATAAGATTCCTAAATTTAGATAATACGTAAAGTCAAAGCAGCCTAAATTATTTGATATAACTGAAAACCAATATTATAGAACCCCAAAATAGAAAAAATATAGTTCAGAAAACTCGGGCTTGATTCAAGTATTTCATACTTGGTTTATAGGTTCCGGAATTACCGTTTTATTTTTAATTTTGGATTAATTTTCCCCGTAATTCCGGATTTTGTATTTTCTGTGAATTAGGTAGTTAAGTAGGGATACGTAGAGTGGTGTTAATGCCTTGTAGAGATGTACAGTGAAGTCCCTACAGCCTTAATGCAATCGTTTGGGCTCTACACTCTACTGAATAAAACTGTATAGTATATTTTAGGCTTAAGGAACATACACATACATACCAAATTTGGAGGCTCTAGCTCGTGTACTCTCTTAAATCTACGCACAAACGGTCTGGAGTAATGGACCTCATCTACTGATGCTGATCAAGCAAATATAATATGTATTTTATATGACTACAGCTGTCTTCTTCTGCCTGTTACATAAAGAATCAGCCAGTTATAATAATCATGCACCCTTTAGATACTGAGTATAAAAAAAAGAAACCAAGAAAAAAATGATTGTGAAATGGAATTTGAGTTTTCGTTTGTGGGCGACATGTTGGCCAAGTTGTACCGCCCCCCCTCCCTGTTCCCGGCCTAGAAGCCCCGTCCACTTGCTGGTCATTCATGTGTGTCAAAATGGCAAACTGAATTTGTATTCAAACATTCAAATATTCACACACACACACACACACACACTTATACTGGAGACGTCGCACATGCGTTAATATTTCCGGGCGTAATGTCAGCCGGCCATAAAAATAGTACAAAAAAAAAAAAAAATACAACATACACACTTGCCAAATTGTCACGCATTGAATTATTTTGTTTGCTTTTCTAAAATAAAAATAAAAATAAAATGCGAACCAAAAAAAAATGGGAATAAAATAAAATTTGCATTTTATTCAATTTTTAGAGCATCCGTCGCTGTCTCCTCCCCTTTCTCTGGGCCCCTGTCGTCCCGTCGTCTTCTGGACCCCGCTCCGCTTTTTTTTGCTGGCCACTCGCATTGTTCTGGTTATTTACGAGTTTGTTAAGTGCGCACATTCAGCGCCTTTGGGCTTCCCCGCTGAGCACCGTCCTGGACAGGACAGGACAGGACAGGACAGGACAGGACACTCCTCCACCTCCTTTCTTTGCCTCTCCGACTCTCTCAAAATTGAAAGTCCTCAGCTCCCACTCTACACTAACCATGCTCCACGCTCCATTGAACCTTTCGAACTCTCACATGCCAAACAATTTGTAGTAGCTCCTTTGTGTTCTGTTGTCGCCGTCAAGCAAATGGATTCATTGAATATGACTCTGACCATAACTGTGAATATTAATCGAATATTGATTCGAAGAGAGCACTGATTCACTATATTACATAACATATATGTTTCTTCAATTATTTCTGTATTTGAATTGTCTAGTGATAATTATTTCAGAAGTTTAATTTTGCTTTTATTTGAAAAGTCAGTCTATCGTTAGATTGACCATATGAGGCTTTTCAAAGTCTTCTCAAAAGTACATTTTTTATGTAGATTTGGGAAGAAATAATATGTCATTAAAACATTTAAAATTTTAATAAAAGTATGGCCTAATATGACCTACAGGTTGAGCAACTAATTTGAAAAATTTCATTCCAAATTGTACATATAATCGCGAATTTTTTTTGTAGATATATGTTTGAGTAGAATAATTTTACCTAATACCTAATATGGCAACTTAAGCTAGTGTGAAATTAATACAAGCATAAAAATATATCTAGATGAACTAAGATATTACATTATTAGATATTTACATTATGCAAAGGATTTTAAGATAATAACTCGGAGTTAAAGAGTTATTAATATCAAATAAATAGCATAGATTATGTCATAAAATATATTAAATATAATATTATTATTATTTAAACGTTGTCAACAGTTTGTATTTAATCTAATTGCAGCTGCTAGTGCCGAAAGTAGCGCTAGTGACAGACATTAGCGTGACTAACTGACTAAACGGTTGACTGTTTGCCTTCTAGACGTCATTCTGAGGTGGGACTGGGAATAGGACCCGTGTGTTTTGGGGATTAGGGTCTTTTGCTGGGTGCTGATCAATGCGACGACCTTGTTGCATGCCAATATTAATAATAACAATGGGCCATAAAGCCTATTAGAGCCGGCACACATTTGCCATTAATGAAATACATTGATTTCTGTGTTAGTCGTTGACATGGGGTTACTCCAAAAATAAGTAAAAAGGGTATATCGTTTTCATTGGAATGTATGTAACAGGGTGAAGCAGGCATCTACGACCCCATAAATTATATATATTCTGGATCAGCATCAACAGCCGTGTCGATATAGTCCGGTAGTCCGTCCGTGTTAGTGCCTAGATCTCAGAGACTAAAGGAGATAGAGATACCAAATTTGGCACACAGATTTCTATATACCCCACGCAGATCAAGTTTACCACGGCCCTCTGCTACCGCAAATTGCAAAAAAAAAAAAACGCCACACCCACAGTTTTAAAGATAATACGTTCCTTAAGAAAATAATCATTATCTTTTAATATTATCTATGAGCTCAGTTGACTGCAGCAAGGTCGAACAAATAGAACGGTATGAATAGCTCCCAAAAGTTATTAATAATAAATACAATACAATCACCTAAAAGTATGCAGTAGTTTTTATTAGGCTCTACAAAGTACTTTAATATATCTGGAAATAAGTAACGGGTGTCCTATGGTCGGGATCTCGACTATAGCCTTTTCCGGTTGTTGTTTTTTTTGATTTTGTTGAGAAATGTCCCTGCTCCTGTTGAACTGCCAGGAAGGGTTATGTTGACGGTTGCCTGTCGACCTAATCAATTCGACGGCATCGAAGCGAACGGTCGACCGGCGAAACTGTCTATTGTGACTTTGCGTGTTGTCACGTTATAAAAATCAGTGATCCACGCCGAAACGCGAAGCTTCCCCTTAACCCTTACGACTTACCCCATTTTCATATATATTTTTTTTTTTACCCTTTCCTTGTTTTTGCTCCTCCTTCTACTATTTGACTCTTTCCTTTAACGATTACGAAGAACGTTTGTTCCGCTCGTTACCAGCAGCGCCCAGTTTATGTGAGACAAGTGTGGGGTTAAAGGAAAACCGTCAACGGTTTGTTGATCCTCGCTCCAAAAACTAACCCCAACCCTTTACCCCTCAACCCTTAAGCCCTCAACCCCAGTCTGCTTTGCCATTTTCCCTTGCTGCTAGTGTGCAAGTTATTAATAAATCTTTAACCCTTTTTTTTTATTTGCTGTATTTTCGCGGTGTGTGTGTGAGTGTGTGTGTGTGCGTGTGTGTGTTGAAATGGTTTCCTGTTGCGGAAACGGAAACGCAATGCCGACAGAGTTACATGCGAGTATATATAATCGATTAATTCGATATAGATTGAATTTATGGCGCCCAGTAACCCGGCGACCCTTTACCCCCCAGCCCCTACACCCATTGTAGCCCCCGCTCTACACCCTTCTACCCAAATTGAGAAACCCCCTTTAAAATTAACATTTAGTTACGCTACCTGCACATTTGGCAGTCGACCATCGAGCGTCAAGTTGAGTTCAGTTGAGTTTTGAGTTTAGGCCGTTGCACCTGCCCTACGACAATGAACTCGGCAACAACTTAAAGAGTTTTGCCCCCTCTAAAAAACAAGAAGAAGAAGAACAACAACAACACAGAGTGAAAGCTTTTTGGCGAGAAATTAAAGTAAAAGTCGCGCGCGCCAAAAGTTTTTGGCAGAACTTTCGCCGGTTGAAAACTTGAGGCCATAATTGAAAATTGTTTTTCATCGAATTTTCGTAGCTGGCGCTTTTCCACGTCTGGTCAAGCAGACACTTTAAGATGCGCTTTAAGCCAAGAAATTGAGAAGAAAAATAAACAAAAACGCCAGCTGATTCAGTTGCCAAATTACAGATTAATTAATTGGTATTGAAACGCGGGCGCCAATATCAATGGCCCTACCGGGAAGGGTCGTGGGGTAGGGAAGGGTCGTATTTGTGCAGTTCAATGATGCTGTGGGGAGGATGAAGTGAAGGGATGGGGTAATGAGAGGGAGGGAGGGAGGTAGGGAGGTAGGTAGGGGTCAGTGGTTGCGTTGCTGTCTTTGATGGATTGCAAAAAGGTATTTTATGTAATATGCTCCACCCCAAAAACGGAAGGGAGGGAGTGCGGGGGTAAGGGAGGTTAGATGGTGGGTAGGGGAAGCAAGGGAAGGAGGAGTGAAGGGGCAGCAACACATATGTATACAGGCTACAGTTATATACCAACTGCTGCCTATGTGCCGTACACAGAGCGAGAGGGAGCAAGCCACTCGCCATGAGAGAGGGAAAGTGCGAGTAAGACAACAATAGAGAGAGAGCGAACGACTGAGAGTACGAGCGAGTGAGAGAGCGTGTGAGTTGTGGCGTGGCAAATGAATGTGGCGCGTCGAGAGGCGCAAGCGTTGGTGCTACACAGTGACGGCGGTGACGTTGCCGCCTCCCAATGGAAAACCGTTTAAGGCGGCACCACAGCAAAGTGGGATGTCCCTTTTGGGCTTGCCACATGACGCATGCGTCAGTCAGGTCCGTGTCTCCTGTCGACTCGTGCTGTTCCCTGTGTGTCGTGTGGGGCGTCGTCCTCGTCGTCGGGACCCTTCGGTTTGTAGCAAAGTCCGAAAATAAAAAATTCGTAAGTTGCACTGTGCTACGTGCCACTTGCCACTCGCTACTTGCCACATGCCACTTGTCTACTTAATGCGACGCTTTCGGAATGCGTCGCTCAGTGGCAAACGGCACGGCATGGCAATTGGGGCTGCCCGGCTGCAAATTGTTAAGTAAACAAGTTGACCCACACCAAGCCTGATCTGAACTGAGCCTGAGTTGTTGCACCACCCAAAAGAAAATTTTCTAGAAAAATCAACAAGAAAATTTGTAAAGCCAGACAGCAGGCAGAAATGAGCTACAGTTCAGTTTTGTGTTGAGTTAGGATTGTGGGTGGTACACTAGGTGGTTGGGTGGTTGGGTGTTTGGGCGGTGCGACTAGTCCAATTCCAATTTGGTAAATTCGTACAAGGGGATGAATAATTAGATTTCTCAGTCCTCGGCCTAATTTCATTGTTTTTACAGTCATTTTGAATGATTTTCTTTTCACTTTTGAGCGTTGGTGCGGGGTGGTACGCGGGCCTCACACAGGACACTTGTTCATTTCATTTTTTCTTCAATTCTGTTGTGCTTTTTCTTATTTTTTGTTGTTTTTTTTTCTTTTTGTTGTGTTTCTTTCTTATTAAGTTGAGCGACAGTTGTTTTTATTATTTTTATTGTTACACCGCACCACCCCTCGCATCAGGGCTGCGGCCCCATGTAAATCAAAACTGACTAATGGCATGCGAAAAACAATAAAAGCCCTAAATGAAATAATGAGCACAAAAGGCACCACAATGGGTGGTACGGTAATACGGTGGCTTGGGTGCTTCATAGTGGGAGTGATAACTCCAAAAGGCACAAATATTATGAAGCAAATCTTGCAATTTGCCAATACATATTACATTTATATAGATAAGCATAGTTAGACAATGGAGAGTTGGGCGGTTGGGTGGCTTGGTGGCTCATTGGGTGGTTGTAAGTAAGGAACGTTATCGGGTCAGTCGCTGGATTGATATTGATGTGGGTGGTCAACTGTTGGGGGACTATTTTTAATGTGATTATCTTGTAGCGTGCATGTCGCATGTCGAATGTGTCCAAGGACTTGAAAAGGACTCGCCAAAGACGGACTCTCTCCACAGACTCCCACCCCAGTCATCCCAGATATGGGGACAGGGGTCTTTTGGCTTATCGGCAAAGTAACAGCAAAAGAATTGACAGCACCAGCACGCACACATGAGTGGACAAAATGGACAGTGGATTGAAGATGGAGGACGGAGGATGGGGCAAGTCGGCAGAAGCAGGACATCCCATCGATTGGATGGTTGTGTGGGTGCAGATCCGTCTAGCGATGATTAAAATGATGATGTCAGAGCTGTGAAGCGGCAGGAAAACAATCGAGCATCGTGAACAGTACCGGCAGTACCGGACTTTTTGGGACAAGTGCTAAAACTCTGAACAGCACAGAACTCAACTTTTCACTTGACCACTTCACTTGAGGGCTGACAATCCAAAAATGAGTAAAGGAGGTGGCTAGACAGCACACTGTTCTCTTGCTGTACACATTGGAAATCACGACTGTTAGCCCTAAAACGAAGCCAATCGAGAAACGCTTCCAAATATAGCAAAAGGCCCTTGAGGGTGCACTCTGTACAATAAATTTATGACATTCATTAGAACGTCAGATTAAGAAATTCTCAACATAAGCAGCTGACGCCATTTCGAATAGCATCAGGAAGCTGTATTTGAATCACAACGGACCGGTTCCAGCAACAGGCATTGAGCACACAACTCTTAGCTGACCATTAAGATACCCTGCAAAATTGCTAACAAATCTGTCCAACCTAACTATCTTGTGTATGTTTCAATGTTCCTGAGAAAGTCGAGGTGTATAGTTCAGAATCTCAACTATAATTGATCCAAGTAATAACACCATATCACTTGAATTTTAGTTTTTTAGGAAAATGTTAAAATCAAGACTGCAAACCACCAAAATTTGGGTAAAGGTTCGTTTCGATGGTTCGAACCATAGAGCAAGACATCAGTTTGGTTCGCGAATTGGTTTATATACCTCCCAAACCCAAGCTTTGGGTTAGATCCTTGGTTCAATTATGTCAAAAAAAAAAAGTTAATTATTTTTTTTAAATCGAAGTAAATTTTAAAAAAAATATATAATTTTATAATAGTCTATATTTGTCTTAAGATGACCTATTATTTCATGAATTTTATGTTATAATATTATTTAAGTGAGCTTGTTGTGTTTCCGCGCGATTGATCCGAACCTTTTTTTTAAGAAATGGGTTCGGTTCAGGTTCAGGCTTACGGAGTATATAACATTAAATGTTCGATTGACGATCCAGTTCGGATTGCTCAAGAACCCGAGCCGAATCGGTTGAGAGCCGGTTTTATATTTTCTACTTAACAATAACCTTATGTTTATTACAGTAAAATATTATGGCTATAATGAGAACCATCCCCCTATAGAGCAACCATTCTATTACAGGGTATATTAAAAAAATGGAATTTGAATTCAGTTTACAGTTATTTAGTTCTTAAGATATTGAAAGTAGCTTTAAGACAGCTCCAGGCGCAGCTGTTTCGGCTGCGTGCCGCACCAGGTGGACACACGGCGAGCAGAGGGAGGGCAGTGAGGCAGGTGGGGCTAGAGGACTAGAGGGCTGGAGGGTTGGAGGGAAGTGGAACTGAAGCTGGAGAGCAGCTGAAGCGTCGGCGACTTCATAATTAAGTATGCGGTTTTTGCAGCAGCAACCACTGAGCTGTGACACTGACTGGGCAGGTGGTTGGGTTCGAGTCCTCCTGATGGTACTGCGGTGGTTGGGCGATTGTGTTGGTCCTGCTTGGTGTGCTGTGGTGTGGTGTGGTGTGGGGCACACAACTGTCACCGTGGGCTGCCAGTGGCAGTGCCTTTGGGACAACTAGCGCTAGGATTTATGTGCACGACAAACAAACGAGCACCGCAGGACAAGAAAGCGCTTAAGAAGTGCCCTGCAAAACAGTACGGGGCAGTACCACCCTCCCCCCAACCCACCAATTCTCCAAATTCCCACCTATCCCCGCTCAAATAAGGCGCAACAATTCCAACAGCTGCAATAGACAACAACAACAGGGAGAAGAAGGTACACAGAGGGAAAAAATCAAGTGTTTCTTAAAACGTACTAAAAACGTAACTTTTCGACCTTAATTTCTCACTGAAAATAAAAATACTGAAATCGAGAATTTCGATCTTAATTCAAGTACGACATTTTAAGAATGAAATTTGAGTATTTTAGTATTTTCAAACTTAAAATACATAACTTTAAAAGGTACTTGATTTTACACTTGATCCAAGTTCTTAACAATCTGAAATTGTCTAAATTGCCTAAATCATAAGCGTGGTCTTTAAAAGCTTTCAGTAAGTGTGAAAGCAAGTGAAGACTAATTTTAGAAATTAATCTGTTATAGTCTTAAGCTGTGAGTGTTTGTCGAGCTAGAACCAGTTGAGAATTATAAGCAAGCGAACGCAAAAATGATGTAAGAACTAATGTACTTAATTCTAAATTTGACGAACTTGATCTGTGAGTCGAGCCTAGGTCCCAAACTTATATTAAGAATTATTGTACTCATATCTAGTAATTAAGGAGTTTTACTTGATTCAAGATTCTTTGTCTTTATATCAAGAATGTTGGGATTTTTATATTTATTATTAATAATTCGTACTAAGGTATTGAAAATACTTAATTCGATTTTATTCGAACTAAATTTTAATACGTCTTTTTTTTCTATGTGTAAAAAGTGAAGAGAAGAGGAGCAGAGAATGGTGAGTGGACAGAGGAGGAGAGGCGAGGCAGTACAACCGCATCGACCAGCGACCACAGACCGCGTTCTGTCTCCAGACTTACAGCTCAATGCCCAATGTCTTTGGGACTTGGTTCTACGTCTAGTCCTTACTCCCCACCTTCTCTTGCTTGGAGTTGTACTCCCCTGCTCTCCACCTGCTCCGATTTGGCGGCCCTTTGGCGTTTTGGAAAACCAAGTTATTTAGCCACGAATCGAATGAAATGTCGCGAGAATCGTACCATCTTTCTACCTAAGCCCTCTTCCCACTCTCCACTGCCCACTCCCCTACACCGCTTTACGCCTAGTTACCCCCCTTGCCACTACGCCGCTGCGTGCAAATCGTTTGCGGTGCCGCCTTACCCCTCCCCCCCCCGCCCTCCCCTCGGCCGCTGCGTTCGTCAACGACATTTGGGACACATTTACCAAAACATTTTACGTATTCAGAAGCAAAAGTTTGCGACGCTGCCTCATGCCACATGCCCCTTATGCCCCTCATGCCGCCTGCCAATGCGGTTCTTGTCGCCGACTAGTAACCACTGTACCCTCCCATCCCCCCTTCCACACTCACTTACCCGCTGTTCCTGCTCCTCACGCTACTCCTCACACTGCTCCTCCAGCAGTTGCTGCTCCACACACACACACATACATACACACACACACATACATACACACACACACATATATTGAGCGTTGTTTGCATTTCGCATTTAACGTTGTTGTTCTTCTTCTGCTTCCTGTTGTTGTTGTTGTTCTGGTTGTTGCTGCTTCATTGTTGTTGTGCACATAACGGGACTCTATGATTTTGCCGCTGGGCTTCTGCCGCAGTTCATATCAGCTAACCGTATGGTAAACAAGAACAACAAGAAGAAGAAGAACAACAGCAACAGCAACAACAACGAGCATTGACAATGCGTGCCAATTTGGCAACGCGACTTCATTAAAGCTGGCAACGCGCGGCCATTTAAAGAGCTGCGCCTCAAATTATGCTATAGATAATATAACAAATGACAGCAAGTCTCTCAATTAGCCAAACACAAGGCACAGAAACAAGCAGATATAGAGAAAGAGACAGATACACACACACGCAACATTTGTGACATTGCTGTTATTGTTGTTAAAATGTATGCTAATTTATTGTTGAATTGCCAACATATTTATTTACCAATTGGCAATGCGCGCTTATTAAAGTTGGCAACGCGTGCAATATGTACCCAATAGAACTGCTCCTTAAAGAAATATTGAGTAAACGTTGAGGCACATTCCCGTGGTCATTGAGGAAACATCGAGGCGTTTGTATGTGAATGATTGAGGAAGTTAACATGGAGAGTTTCTAGGAACGAGGAATGAGGAAGCTTCCCTATGCATTTCTCAACGGGGACTCCTCGGGGAACTCTGTGAAGAAATCCCCAGACACTAAACTTAAATAAAATTATGTATATCAAATGTATTGTTTTTTTTATTTTGAGTTTTTTTTTTACTGGTTTTTGTTTTTTAAAATTTGTTTTATAACTTTTTTTTAGTTTGTTTTTTTTACTATTAATTTATTTTGTACTAAATTTTTGTTTTATTCATGGCTGTTATTGTTATTAAATATATGCTAATTTATTGTTGAATTGCCAACATATTTATTTACCAATTGGCAATGCGCGCTTATTAAAGTTGGCAACGCGTGCAATATATACGCATTGCCAATGCAAGCAATGTGCACTTTAATTGGCAACGCATGTTTAATAAAGCTGGCAACGCGCAGTGTTCTAGAAAAATTTAACAAATTAACGCAAGTGTTTTAATTAGCCACAAACAAAAGCAAGCGGAGATATATAAATAGAGAGAGAGATAAAAACACATGCAACATTTGTGACATTCTGGTTTTATGGTGGTAATAAAATATATGCAGATTTATGGTTACAAACAATCAAAAACAAATATGCATGCCAATTGACAGCGCGCGTTTATTAAAGTCGGCAACGCGGACAAAGTGTATTTTTATTTATTTTTACATTGCCAAATTTAACAAATTTAACCAGTGAAACAATTTTAAATCAAAAAAAAAAAAAAAAAAAGATTTAAATATGCAGAGCACAAAACATACAAACAACATCTGCGACATTAATGCAATTGTTGTTGTTGCATTGGCAATGCGAGCAATCAAGTGTATGCAAGTTCGTTGGCAACGCCGCTTTATTAAAGCTGGCAACGCGAGAATATTTAAAGAGCTGCGCCTGAAATTATGCTATATAAAATTAAACAAATGACAGCAAGTCTCTCAATTAGCCAAACACAAGGAACAAAAACAACAACTGTTGGGCAAGCAGAGACAGAGACAGAGACAGAGATAGAGACAGAAGCAGAGAAGGAGACACACACACACACACACATACACACACACACACACACACATACACACACACACACACGTAGCACAGCATTTGTGACATTGTTGTTATTATTGTTGTTTTTTTTTGAGCGCTTACAAAATATATGCAGATTTGTTGTTGTCGCTGATGATGTCTCTATATATATACAGCTGTCTCTGTCTGCCCTCTTTCTCTCTCTCTCTCTCTCTGACACGCTCTTGCTGGCTTTATGGAGTCGTGTGTGTGTGTGTGTATGTGTGTGTGTGTGTGTGCCGTCATGTGTGCTCGACTCACGCACAAACCAATATAAATAAAATATACACACAAATACGCGTAACGACCTCATTAGCATAATAACGGTAAGTAATGGATGAAAAATGCCATTAAACAACACTTTATGACTTTCTTTCTCTCCCACACACACACACACACACACAAATTTGATTTAAATGCGTGCGTGCTGTTGTTGTTGTTGTTGTTGTTGCCGCCTTTACAGTGGCTTCTAAAAATCTTAAGACTTAAAAGCTCTCGCTCCACACTCCATAAACATTAACCGATCGACAGACGCCACAAATGAACAAGTGGACGGCTACAGTTGAGCATGCTCGACAGTGTGATACCCTGTGTCCAGGTACTGTTGAGCAAAAGTTGATTATTGACCGATTATCCCTATGGCAGCTATATGATATAGGAAACCGATCTGAACCAAATTTAGCCAGTATGTATAACACCAAACTTAATGCATATTCTATCAGTTTGGTAAAGATATCTCAAAAAACAAAAAACTTTTTCATACTAAAACTTGATTATCGACTGAGCGTCTATATGGCAGCTATATGATATAGTGGTCCGATTTGAACCAAATTTGGTCAGGATATATAGTAACAGCCAAGATGTATATTGTGTCAGATTGGTCGAGTAATCTTAAAAAACCAAGAAGTTTTTCATACTAAAACTTAATTTTTGATCTATTGTTCATATGGCAGCTATATAATATAGAGGTCCGATCAAAAAATAAAAACAAACTTGATATGCGTACGGTATCCAAGAACCAACATACCAAGTCTCAAGTCTCTAGCTCTTATGGTAACTGAGATCGACGCGTTCAAACCGACGGACAGACAGACGGACGGACAGACGGACAATAGTCGTTTCGACTATTGATCCTGTTCAAGAATATATATACTTTGGGGGGTCTACACATACCTGTTTGTCAAACACATTATACCCTCATTTGCCCATTTATAATGGGCTCAGGGTATAATAACGAAATGGCGAAATGGGAGAGTGTAGGAAGTCCTTGTGGCAAGGGTGTGAGGTGTGGGAGGGGGGTTGAAAGTGGGAGGGGCAGCTTAGAATGTAGATGTTGTCAATTGAAACAGTTGCAAAGTGTTTTTAAATCACGGCAAAAATTAAACAAATGTTTTTTTTTTAACAAGACTTTATTTGCAAATGCCCTGTAATTAGCATTTTTGAATAACAATTCGTTGTTGTAGTTACCCTAAAAATGCTTCAAAATATTGATTTTCAGCTCTCAGTTTCTTTCTGAACTTCAGTTTTCTTTCAAGACTTTCCAAAAAGACTTTGAAACAAACTTTATAGACGCTTTGTAAGCCACAGAAATGTTGGAGTAGGTTCTTTTTTTTTATACATGTAGCTAATAAAAGAAATTGGTTGTACTTAAAATATTGATTTAAATAAATTCTGTTATATAAGAAAAGTACGTTAGCTCTCCAAATTAGCAGTAAGTTTTAATTAGATATAAAAATGTATAGTCAATATTATGCATTTTATATTAATATTTATTTTTGGTTTATTGTAGTACAATCCAGATTCTGCTTTTATTTTTTTGAAATAAATTTAGATATATTATATTATTTACAATAAAATCCCTTTTTTAACGAACTTTAATCAACTAAGTACTCAACCACTTTTCCGATAACCTTTTTAAAGAGAGCTAGACTAAGCTTTAGATTCAATTAGTTTGTTCTTTATAGTCCAGGTCTTACCTGTTAATCGTTTTAGAATCGTGCTATAAGCCAACTTCGTGTCAATCTCATCTTTATTAGTTCATTTCAAGCTGCTATTTAATTTGATCGTATATTTTTTTTTGTATTGTTTTTGTCGCTTAATTTCAGCGAATTTATCGCATTTGTTTGGCCTTTTTTTTAGGTCTTGTTTTTCTGTGCTTAAATGTTTATTTCAGGCTGGAAAAACATGTTTAAAGTATGTTAAACGGCGACCCCTTTTGCCGCGGTCCCTTTAGACAGATAAAAGTCCTGACCCCCCAATGTATCACAAAAAAAACCCCTCTAAAATTACCCCCATTTATGGAAGGTAGGTGGGTGAAAAGGGGGGACGGGACTTTAGCTCCATGTCCGCTCGCTTCGGCTTGTTTATTTAGGTCTGAGCTAATAAAAAGGCTTACCATCTCAATAAAAGTATTTAACACAAGCGTTTTACTACACTTGAAGCATTTTTTCTTTTTTTTTTTCTGGTTTTTTTTTTTTTTTTTTTTGGTGCGTGCCGAAAATTTCTTTACTCTGGTTTCAGTTTTTCTTATTCGGCCCTTATTCCCCCTTTTGGTGTGTTGGCCTTTTGTCTTTTGGGTCTGTTCTGGTATCGGTGACGTCCAAGTGAAAGCAGTTGAGTAAATCCCTTAATCTATGGAAATGCTACGCAATTACCACGACAAGTTGAATGCCAAGGCAGACGCCGCGTCATGTGATGCTACCGTCTACACTACCCGCCCTACCCACCCTACCCCGGCTCATTCCCTTTTCTATGCTGATCTCCCTTTTTCTGTCCGCTTGTCCTTAACTGACTGACAGTCCTGACCCTTTCGTCGCTGTCGTTTGGGGCTGCCCTTTTATTTTTATTTTACTCGAGGTTTTTTTTGTTTTGTGTTTTTTTTTTTTTTTTTTTGGGAACGGTCTACTGCTTGAGCTTCTGCTTTCTTTGGAGTGTTTACACAACCAGTTACAAAGTGCACAAGCCACCCACCGTCTTTAGTCCTTATAGTCCTGTAAGGTGCTGGGCTTGAGCCCTTTTCTTATGGTCCTCGGTGGCAATGGACGCTCTCACGTACGGGGCAACAAATCAAATTTGCATACCAAGTATTATCAGTATCAGTGTACGGCTGAGTTCTTAGCCCTGACCTGATACCAGCTTACCAGCTGCGTTTTACACTGCTCGAAAGTCCCTTTAAATAAACAGATACTTAGGCAAATACTTTTTTCGGTTCTCTGAGAATTGAAAATGTCAATGTACAGAGAATAGAGACATTTTTCAAAAACATTTAAAATTATGTAATTTCTTTAGAACTGCAGTTTTCAAAATGAAAACCAAGATTCAAAGGAAAGAAATTTAAATTTGAAGTTAATTAAATTTGATTGCAGAATGATTTAGAAAGCTATACCATAAATATAATGATATTCCGTTTGAGAATCGGTTCTGTTTTAATCAAGTTATGGAAGTTTGAAATTGATCGAAACTTCGAGAAAATGAAAGCTCTCAGAATCAAGATTAAAGTGCTGTTTTATACTGATTATGACATCAAAAGTTGATTAAAAGTGAAAACTTGAGATTTAAATGTTTCCATTTTTCAAAATTTCAGAGGGGGGACCCTTAGCATCGAACCCAAGATCTAAAGAGAAATAATTTTTTTTTTCAAAATTAATAAATTTGAATGCAGAATGAATTAAGAGTCTATATTATGAACATAATGACATTTCGTTTGAATATCGGTTAAGTTTTGACAAAGTTATGAAAGTTAAAATAATTTTTATATTATTCATTTTATTTTTATTATAATTTTTTTTAATAAAAAAAGCAAATTTTTGGAAAGGGAATCGGTATAAGCGTTTCGGTTTTCCGTTCAGTATTAAAAGGTAAGCGGTTAGTTTCGGTTAACGCTTTCGGTACCGGTTACGGTATTATTCCCTGGTTGCCAGATTTCTAGACGTGCTGAGCTTAGGCTAATACCTAGTTACAATAACAATAATGGCTAAGTATTGAAATTCCTGGGAGGAATTCCATTTGGCAGCATTATTAGGCCGCATGTCAGTTGCAATTTGCGAGAGTCGACAGGAAAAAACAAAAACTATGCAACAATAATTGCAATTCACACTAATTATGATTGATTGATCCCCCTCACAACCCCTCGCATACCCCTCATTCATTTACAGGCAAGTCATAATTGCGAAACTATGATGAGGGCTCAAACCACACGTTCCACCTCAAATTCAGCCTCATTCTCCTTCTTCTTATCCTCTCTTTTCCGCTGCCACGTCGCTGTCAATGTCTGCGCTAATGATGAACTGAAATGTGATTGCTCTCATTGCCAGTGTGGGGGGAAAAGGAATAGAGGGGGGTGGGAATTGCTGCGGTTGGCAGCAGCAACGAAATGAAATTAAACCAAATAGAACCCAAAATAGAATCAGCCAGGAATTGCCATGAGCAAATAATTAAATAATAAGCGAAAGCCTAACACAAGAAAAAAAAAAAAAAAAAAACAAAAACAAATAAATGAGAGAGTGAAATTATGAAAGGAAAATAGAAGTGGGTAAAATCCAAAAGCCAAAATCCAAATCATTCGCCTGGCAATGGCAACTGGCAACTGGCCAAGTGATTTCGCAATTGCTGCTTGACTAAGTGAATTTCCGCTCAAGGGGTCAACTTTTACTCCTCCTTTCTCACCCAACTCTCTTCTCTGATTTTACCTGTCCATACCTTAGGCCTCTTTCTTCTTCGTTGTACTTATTAAGACAAATGCGAGGCACTTGTAATTATGGCTAGAAAATATATATTCATTACACTCGGCTCCTCTTCAATAACAATAAATCGATTCAAGTGCGCGTAATCGGGCAATGTTATCCAATAATAAAAATAACAGTATGCGTTGCGGGGACGACAATAAAACTGTTTAATAGCTTAAGCAAATGATAAACATTGAGTAGCATTATGAAATCGCAGATACTCTACAAGACAGAAAAATTAATTTTAGTTAAAATTAAAGAATTAAAAGACACTGTTTTCTCATAGAATCTGAAGTTTAAGACTTGAAAGAAATCATTGAAACATTTTCAAGTGATTTCAAATCATATTTAGTCGACGAAAGATCAATTGCATTAAGAAATTGAAAATATTTTTGAAAATTATAATTTAAAGAGTTTTAACTAATTTGATTTTAAAACAAAGAATATTGAAGTTAGAGCTTGTATCTTTAAAAGAATTGAAAGATATTAAATTTAGTATACTCGGCACAAAATTTTATATTAAAATTTTTGGGGCATGTATAGATTTTCGTCAATAGACTTTTACCTCAAAAAGAGGTTTTTCATTTGTATGATAAACGTAAATACTTAAGGTGATTAGTGCATTAGTTAAGTTAGTTAGTTTAAGTTAGTAGTACTTTTAGCATAGCTTGTATATAGAAAATTCATCGATGTTGATAAAGTGTCGGTGAAAAACGATCGGGAACTTTATAAAATTTCAATTTAATAGCATTTAAAGAAAAGGTTTTGTCATTTAGTGGCATGAGGCAAGTGCGACCATTGTTTTGAGCAACTCTCGCTGGCATAGTGTATAAGCGAGGCAATTTCAATGCCTATTTGATTTCAATAAGTAGCAAATCAAGTGCAAGGCAATTGAGATGGGAAAAAGTGGGGGAAAGGCAGCAGCATGACGGAATTTTAGATGGATTTTGTCTAGGCCTCAGTCACAGCTACAGGTTCAAAGGGAGAGAGGGTCGGAGGATAATCCACATCCGCCGCGGTATAACGAGAGCACATTAAAGCCACTCACCTGTGCAAAAGTCGAGGCTAAAGTGCGACAGGGTTGCCCCCCTCGCTCCTTCCTCTATAGAATTTACCTGTGTGTGTTGCCAATTCGCCGATTGACGTTTTTGTTGCCATTTACCGTTTTGCCATTTGCCATTCACCATTTGCCGGCTGAGCGACAGTTTGGCGCCGTCATCATCAACAAGAGATCAAGTTGCCATTGAACCGATGACTTCAACTTCAACTCCAACCAGTGTTGACAGGTTTTTAGAGAAAAAAAGCTGCTTCTAGTGGAAAAGCTTCTAAAAAATAGTAGCTGTATTTGCGAAGAAACATAGTCCATTAATTTATAACATCAGTTTATATAATCTTTATGTATAAAACTCTTTGTCCTGACTCACTGAGCATTGTACCGGCCAAACTGTTACAAGTGCAATCTTAAAATTTGTACACAACATAGCTAGGACAAATTTAAAGTGAGATAAAAAAGGGATTCACAAAAATATATATAAAATTTTAGATCTAATGAAAAATGCAAAATTGTTTACTAACAATCGACGTTAAAAAATAGCCAAAGCTAGCTATAACATAGCTAGATTGGAAACAGTGACTCCGACTTTGATTCCCTCAACATTTCCATCCAAGTCTCTGACTCTGACGCATTCAAACGGAAATTGAATTGAGCAATTGTAAATGTGTGCACCAGCCAAATACCCAGCACTACCCTGCACCACCCTGTACCACCCATTGAGCACCACCCTGTCGTTTGGAGTTTGTCAATTGCCGCAACATATCAAATGATTTGCTTCCAAATGATTTGATTTGAATTGACTTGAAATCGAGGCGAGCCACGACAACAACAACAACAAAGGACAACAACCTGTGCCACTCCCCCTGCACCCCACCCCCCACCGCCCATTGTGAATTATGCCCCAAACCTGTCCATATGCTGTGCCATCATAATATCCACTTGATTTCTTTTCTTGCTCTTGTTAACGTTCAAGTTTTTGAGACATATTGTTGCTGTGCTGTGTTGTTGTTGCTGCTACTGTTACTGTTGCTGTTGTTGCTACACTTGGAAAAAAAAACATGATTTCTATACTTAAACAGGGAATATTTAGGGGATATCGTTTGTCCTGATATTAAAAGCTGACTGAGTTCGAAATTTTCTAACCTGATTACAATCTTCTCATTTTAAGTTCGTTTTTCGCTGGAAATCTTAAAATGAGATTTATCTAAGCTATTTTATGGACATTTTGGAATCGGGTTAAGTCTGTAAAAGATCGAAATAATCTATTTTAAGTAGGCTCTGCGAAATAAGGCCACAATGAAAAAATTGCCTCACACAAAAATATAAATTGAAAACCAACAACGATCCCAAATAAAACTGGGTGTGTTATTTCTATTTTAAGGGTCTTTTTTACAAATAAAAGATAATAAGACACATATTTTTAATTTTTGGCATGATCGAAGTTTTCTTAAAATCGAACTATTATATAGCTGTAGCTGTCATAGGATTGTTCAGTCAAAATTTTTAATTTAAGATCGATGCATACATAATTTAAAAATTTTAGTACCCAGTTTGTTAAAAATCTGATGAGCATAACTGTATAAATTCCAGTAAAGACGGTACATATTTAATTTAAGTGTGTCATAGTTTTTTTTCTGAGTGTAGCAATTTGAGAATTTGTCTAGCGGACGCGAGTTGCCTACAAAAGGCGTTTCGCGTAATGAATTTCATTTCAATTTAGCAAAACGTCAGGCCAATTTGTAAACACAGCAGCAGCAACAACAGCAACAGCAGCAACACACACACACACACATAGACACTGAGTGTGTGCTGAGTTGAGGCGTTGTTTATAGTGTTTGCGGTTAATTAATTCACATTTACACCTGTTGGCGGCAACATTGCAGACAGCAACAGCAACAAGAGCAACAGCAGCAACATTGGCAGCAACAACGGCAACAGTTGACGCCCAGCCTGTTTTTGCCTGGCAGCTGATTCACTCCCAGCACACACACTACACACACTTCACACCTCACACACACCTCACACACACACACTCACACACACACCGCCATTCAATTCATTTCAAGCGCACAGCTCATATGCCGCAAATTAACTCGAAAGCAGCGACAATAACGAGCTGCCACAAGGACAAGCACTACAAATGACTGCAGGCGGGGGCAGTGGCAAAGTCAGGGGCGGGGTAAGGGGCAAGTGTGTGTGTGTGCAACGCCCTTTTTTCTTTTGCATAGGCTGTGTGTCGCGGGGAGGCGTGGCAGCTTCGCTGAGCTGAGCTGTTGACAGCAGCGGCAAATGGCGAAAAATGGACACAGCAACAACAGCAACAACAACAACAACACCAACAACAGGTACACACCTACACACACTCTCTACATGTGTGTGTGTGTCTTAGCGATGGACCTGAGTCACATTTTATTTTTCCTTTAAACGAATTCAACAGATTTTTTTTTTTTAATATCTGCCAGCATTATTTTTCTGTGAATACCTAGAGCTATTTTAAGCCCTATGAATATCAAATATTTTTACATATATTACGGCTTTTTTCTTCTGCTTTTTACTTATTATTTCTACATATTTTAAATTAAATTCCAAATTTATTTTACTCTGTTTTTCTGCTGACTTTCTCTACTGTTTTTTCATTTGATAAACATTTTTTTGTGGTTTGAATATTAAATTTGTCATTATTTTTGTTATGACTTTCGTTTAAATATGAATTTTAAGTGAGAAGCCAATGCCAGTAAAGACGAGAAGTAAAAAAGAGAAGTAAAGTCCACACCTTTCTCTTCGATTAACTTCTCACTTCCTGTTTTCTGTTTTGTGTCTATCTTTCTATTTCAGTTTTGCTGCTCGATTTGCTTCTCATTTTGCTTCTCACTTAGCTTCTCGCTTTACTTTTGTCATTATTTTTGTTATGACTTTCATTTAAATATGAATTTTAAGTGGAAAGCCCATGCCAGTAAAGACGAGAAGTAAGGAAGAGAAGTAAAGTCCACACCTATCTCTTTGATTAACTTCTCACTTCCTGTTTTCTGTTTTGTTTCTATCTTTTATTTCCGTTTTGCTGCTGGCTTTGCTTTTCGCTTTGCTTCTCACTTTGCTTCTCGCTTTACTTCTCGCACGATAGCTTCTTTCATTGCTTTTAGCTTTATTCCTTCCTTTACTTCTCACTTTGGCTCTCGTTGTGCTTCTTAATTTTCTTCTCGGTTTGCTTCTCACTAAGCTTCTCAATTTGGCTTTTGCTCTTCACTCTGCTGCTTTCTTTGCTTCTCGCTTTGCTTTTATTTTGCTTCTTTGTCTTTTGCTGAGCTTCTTTTATTGCTTTGTTTGCTTATTACTGTGCTTCTCACTTAACTTCTTCCTTTGCTTCTCCTGTTGCTTTGTTTCTTCCCTTTTGCTTCTCATTTCAAGACAAAGTCACTGCTTTTCAATGTTTCTCAGATGAAAGCACGACTTACTTCCATCTCTAGTCGTGTGTGGCGTTATGTGGACACCTTAATCACACACCCACACACTTATACACTTATACACCCACACACTCACATACACAGACATTAATGCCTGTCAACGTCATTAACAAGAGAAAAGAATAAGCACCCCAAAAGCAGCTCCATTTTCCATTCTCACACTTTAGCGTTCAGCATTCACAATTTGCCACCTCCCCTTCCTTGAGCCACCCCCTTCCTTGCACCAACCCCGCTTCCCCTTTGATCCTAGGTGCAGAGGCGCAACAGGCAACAGGCGTTAATTACAAAATAAACTCTCATGTGCAAGGCAGTCGAGTGACAGTTGAGTTGGGGTAGGGAGAGGAGAGAGAGAGAGAGAGAGGGGTAGTGAAGTGTGTGGTGGGGTGAGGTGTGTGTGTGGCAATGTCATTAAGGCTGCGAATGTACCGCCCAAAGCACACATTTGCGTCAACACTCGCGTCGTTCGCGTCGCTGACCAGCCAAAAACGGGAAGTGCCTCGACAAAATGCAGGAGAAGTACCCACAAGGACCCACAAGTCCAGGACCCATACAGCACAAGCAGCAGTACCAGCAACAGGAGCAGAAACAGGACGAGAACGTGCCTTCAAAGCGTGCTCTGCACACATATGTTGTTGTCAGAGTCAGCGGAGCAGCAAAATAGCCAGGGAAGGGGAGAGGGTGTGAGGGGGAGTAGATAAAGAAGGGGGGGGGGGCAGGTACAGTCAGGCAAGTACCAGGAGAGAGAGGCAGGGTAAGGGCAACTCGCTTGCCCAGCGGTCGCCGCCATTTAACGGCGTGATTTACTGCGGTCAGCATATGTGTGTGTGTGCTGTGTGTGTGTGTGTATGTGCTGTGTGTGTGTGTGCTGTGTGTGTGTGTGTGTGTGTGTGTGGTCGCCACCTGCGGCTGCCCTCAAATGACCAGCGAGCAGCCAAAAGCAGCTTCCTGTCCCCGAGTTACAATTCCATTCACAAGCTGCCCCACCTTTAGTACCTCCTCTCTCTGTGTGTACTGCTGACCCCGGCCCTGGTACAGCTACAGCCCTGCTCAGACTCCAGCTCGACCTCGGCATAATAATGTTTAATTTGAGGTAAATACGTTTTTGTTTTTCCCATTAAGACTCGCTTTGCTTTACTTTTCTGCCATGTGTTTTTTTTTTTTTTTTTTTTTTTTTTTTTTTTGTGTTGGTTGTCGCTGTCCCGCTGGGCAACCAGCAGGTCCAGCAGCTGGAGCCGCATTTATGGCAGTGACTGTGTGGCAGAAAGCAAGGCGGCAAGTTGAATCCTGCCACGTGCTGCGTGCTGAGAAGTGCATTAAAATTTGTGGTCAACGTGTAAGAAAGTCGTCCAAATATAAATTAAACATTTCTTATATCAACGAGGCCTTAACAATGCCAAAACTTCTCGCAAACACTGTTGGCAATTCATATAATAATAATAATAATAAAATATTAATAAATAATAATAAAGCATAAGAAATTAATTCTATGAGCAGTTAGAGCTTTAAGTTAAATCTCGAATGTTAAGGGATTAGTAGCGAGGATTATGGGTAGAGTAAAGCGAGTAGAGGACAGCGAGTAGAGAACAGCGAGTAGAGAACAGTGAGTGAGAGGAAGAGCAGTAAGTGAAGGACAGCGAGTGGAGGGTATCAAGTCAGGAATAGCGAGTGATGGATAAAACATAAAGCGAGTGAATTACTTATTATAAGTACGAAATAATTAAGCGAGCAATGCAAAGCGAGAAAATAAAAGGCATAAAAATACAGCGAGTGCTATAAAAGAAACAAGAAACGAGAATTAAATTAAGCGCAAGGACAATGAAGGCGAGTAGAGAAAAACAATAATGTAATAACGATATATAAGCTGCGATTAGGTTTTATTACTCAAGAATTATCATAATAACGAGTCGGCAATGCCGAGTGATGGGCTAAAAGAGATAAACAGCGAGTGAGAGTGTATGCTCCATAAAACAATAACAATAAATATAAATTCAATTCACATTTGTCCAACTTGAAGCTTACTCGTACTTTAAGAGCCCATCAACACACATATATGTATGTACATTCTATTACACACATGTCGCTAATTGAAATTTGTAATACTTGTTGTGCATGTGTGGGCTTCAGTGGGAGCAACATCATTCAACGTCTGGCTGGCCAATGGGCCACATAAAAGCGTCGCTAGAGTCACACAAAAGAGTAGAAAACAAAACAATATCAAAAAGAAAAAAAAATAAATGTGCAAAAGAAGAAAGAAAAATAGCGGAACACAAACCTGGACAGGCAGACATTGTCAGCATTTCTTTTGTGTAATGCTGTGAAAAGGCTTCAAAGCTGTAAAGGCTCGCCCAAAACGGCTGCCAGCCAGCCATACACCAGGAACAGGAAGCGGATGTCGCGTTGGCCACTGTGTTTCTGTTTCTGTTTCGGTTTCGGTTTCTGTTACGCTTCCAGTCACCATTCACAATTCACCAGTCAACAGTCACTGTTACCGCTGCTGTTCCTGGCGCCGTCAGATGAACCCATAAACCCAAACTCAAGCCCGTGTACAGACCCCGACCCAGACCCTTTTCCACTGACATTGAACATGTTGGCTACCATGTACGTTGTATGTAATTGTATTAACTAGAACGCTTTGACAATGAACGAGTGACGAGAGAGATGAGTTGCATGTGATGAGTAACAATTCAGTCGATAACCAGCAAAGACTAGTGTGAGATAGTAAAGATTAGTAATAAATACAAACGATAGTAAAGCAACGAGTAAAGTGTAACGACTAGCGATTGCTTATACAAGTACTAATGCGCATTTCCATTGATGAGTAAAAAAAGCCTAGCTGTATGTTTGATGTATTTAGTATTGATACCGTTGCTCTAAGTAACGAGTAACGATTGCTTAGGAATGAGCAGTGCAAAGTAATATTATAGGAAGTTATTATTTACAACATATCAGCAGGCTAATATGCTTAATAGGAACAATTACGGCGAGTGATCAAAAAGAAGCATAACGAGTAGCGAGTGATTGAGTAGGGAAAACTAATAAACAAGCGAGTTAAGAGCAACGTCATATGAGCAACGGAAGCTAAGTAAGTTAAGATAATTAAGAAACATTAAAAAAAAAATGTGAAAGACAAGCTACGAATAATATACAAACGAGTAATGATAAAAACTGCATGAGTGCGGTTTAGCTACAAATTAGGCCAGAAAGATTTTAAGTGAGATATAAGGAATACGAGATATGCTCGCAACGAGTTGAAACCAACGAGTAAACTTAAATAGTAACGAATTTGCGAGTAATGACTGAACGAGTGCTAAATAACTATAAATTACAGACAAAGGAGTAGTAACTAGTGATTAAAAGTGAGATGCAAGTAGTATGTGATAAAAATACAACGAGTAAAACTAACGAGTAACGTTTAATAAACAAGTTAGAAGCATAAACCAATTTTATTTCGTTATCTGTGAGAAACATTCGACCAGTCGTCATGACTGACAAAGCAAATGCCGAGTGATGACTGAGATAGACAGGGAGAAGAAGAGCAGAGCGGTTAAGGGAGGGGAGGACAGTGTGGAGAGTAGAGAGTAGGATGAACTGACGATGTCAGTGACAAGTTTTTAGTTCGTTTGATTTGTTTTCATTTTTCATTTGGTTTCGTTTATTTTAATTTAATTTAATTTCAAAACGAACTCGCAAAAAGCAAAGGCAAACAAATCAAATGCCAGCCCTAAGCTACAAAGCGAGTGTGGTACAGGAGACAGGGGCGGGTTGGAGCAGGGGGTGCTATACCGAGGGGGGGTCAGCGGAGGATCGGAGGACACTGCAGTCAGGAACTACAACTGGAGCTTAGCTAAAAGAAATGTGGCAAAAAAAAAGGCAAATGACGACGTTGTTAGTTGTCTAGGTTGTGGTTGTTGTTGCTGTTGTTGTTGTTGCCACAGTTGTTGCTGTTATTATTGACTTGCCGGCATTTCTTGGCCAATTTGGCAAAGTGTTTCGCCTGCTGCTCAATCTCGACATGCACCAAAAAAAAGTGAAAAAAAAATAAATGTATATGCAATCGACAGGCGCATAAAAAGTGGCAGAAACAAGAGACAGAGGAGGGAATGATGAATGGAGGGTGTGGCCAAGGGGAATGGGGGGTTGGGGGGTTGGGGGTTGTGCCACAAGCGGTGCCAGGCACTTGCGGCCGTGTGCCGCGCTGCATTTTCTTAATTTGTTGTGGGCGTGGCTGCGCTGATATGCCACGTAATTGCTTTCGCCTTTTTTCTTTTTTTTTTTTTGCATTTCGCTTTACTTTTAATACCCTGTACCCTTTTTGAAATTGTGCAGAGATTGGCTCGATAGTTTTGTGCAAGTGCTTGTAATCATCAAGGCTGCAAACCTCCAAAATTTTGTTAAAGGTTCGCTTCGGCGGTTCGAACCATAGAGCAAGACATCGGTTCGGTTCGCGAATTGGTTTATATACCCCCTGAAGCCAAGGTTTGGATTCGAACCTTGGTTCAATTTCAACCAAAATAATATATTTATTATTATACATTTTTGTCTACAATTTGATCTAACTAAATATTTTTTTAAAGAAATCAAATTTTAATGTATTTGAAGATTTAAATATGACTCATATTAATCCAAAGTCTCAAATAATTGCGTAATATTAGAAAACGATAAAATTTATGTAATTATTTTTTTTTCGAACCGTACCATTCATTTTAGAAAGCTGTTCGGTTTAGGTTCGGCTTCGCAAAGTAAATATTTTAAAGGGTTCGGTTCATGATCCGGTTCAGGCTGCTTAAAAACCCCAACCGAGCCGGTTCGGTTCATAACCGGTTTGCAGCCTTGGTGATTTACCATATAAAAATCTCTTAAGGAGATATCCTTCTAGGGACTAAAACAGAAATAGAATACAATTCAAAATCAAACGCAACCTTTTTTGGTTGGTTTTCGGTTGGTAAACATTTTTGGAACACTACAGATTTAGAGTTTAAGTCCCTGGATGCTGGATAGTTTTCCTTTTTTTTTTTTTTTTTACAGATTTTTTGATTACAAAAAAAAATAATAATTTTTGATTAATATCATGGTCTTGATTTTTATGAACTGTTTTTTTAAAGTATGTGATTCAAAAAGAAAGATATTTTTAAGTTTTTGTAGTGATTTTATGATCTACATATATGGTTACTTACAGTTTTGATTTTGTTTTTTAACTAATAATAAATATTATTTGAGTAGTGTCCCAAGTGTAAGGTATTTTAAGGTCGAGTACACTTGACACGCGCTTTTTTAACATGTTTTAGTCTTTTTTTAAGCCATTTTTTTTGGGTTGTGCGCGTTGCCAAGTGACGCAAAGTATGCTTTAAGAAACTGCAAGAGACACCCACAGAGTTGTCAGTGTGTGTGTGTGGTGTCGTTCTGTCTATAAATCAGGCAAGCGCAGCTGCTTGCCACATGCAACCAAAAAATGCAAATGAGCGGCATAAAACTAAAGCAGGACCAAAATGTAAAGTAAGGCTGCTATTCTAGACAGCAAAGATCCCCCAAGTGCCTTAATGAAAAGCAGCAACAGACTGGGAAAGTGAGGCAGTGCGAGAGAGAGAGAGAGAGGGAAAGAGTGTAAGAGAGAGAGGGAGAGAGAGAGTGGGAGAGTGTGAGGTAGACACACCTGAAGCTGGCGCTCTGTGCGTTGTTGGCGCTAATCCTCATTTAATTTTAAAGTTCGAAGGTGTTGAAGATAATTTTTGCACCACTTGCCACATCCACTGCAAGTGGCAAGTGGCAAGCAGCGGTGGCAAGTGGCAGGCAACCGCAGTAGCTGCTGCTGATGCTCCACAACGCATTTATAGAGTGTTCGCACATAAAAATATTTTATGGCGTTCTCCCTTCATGCCACACAGGCGAGAAAGGATTGCAGACAAGCAACGAGGAGCACTCGGTGAAATGTGGGGGTAAAGGGGTTAAATTGAGGGGGATGCTGTAGCTAAGTGGCGTTACCGTTACCGCACATCGCCAGAGATAAAATAACGGTGCCAGACATTGTCTTATGAATAAATTGTTATGGAAATCGAATTAATGAACGCTGTGGCGCACAATGGAGGCTCCTTGGACGGAGCTTTCTAGTGTCGTCGTCGTCGTCGTCGTCGACGTCGTCTGCTGCTGTCTTACCTATGCATACACTCAGCAAAATAGGTAGTCCCTAAAAATTAGCCACATCTGTACTGTCATTTATACCATTTTATTCATAAAATAAAGCTGTAATGTGATAATAAACATTCGAAAATCTATATTTATAAAACTCTTTGCCCTGACTCACTTACTGACTCACATTGTGCAGATCAAGTCTGCTGCTGTCTTACCCTCAGAAAAATAGGTAGTGCCAAAAATTAGCCACATCTGTACTGTCATTTATACCATTTTATTCATAACATTGTAAGCTTGGTATATTTATATTATTATAAGATAATAAGCATTCGAAAATCTATATTTATAAAACTCTTTGCCCTGACTCACTCACTGACTCACATTGTGCAGATCAAGCCGTAAAAGCTAGAATGCTGAAATTTTCACATTACGTAGCTGAGACAATTTGTTGTACAATAAAACAGCTTTTTGGAAAATTCGAACTGCAAGTTGGTCAAATTTGGGATCAAAGTTCACACTTTGAGTGAAGTTTGTAGTATGAAATTTTTTTTTTTTTAAATCTTTGAGTTTGGTTGAGGTAACTCCCGGAAGGACAAAAATGTTTTTCAAAACTAAATTTGTTTAAGATTTTTTTTTTCTAAAAATAATTTTGTTTCAAGATTGAAATGAAATTAAATATAAGATGGTTTTCTACTAAATAAAAGTACTTTTTGGAATTGTAGTATGTTGTGATATTTCACAGACTTGAATTAATTTCAAAACGTACTTAAAATAATCTAAAAAAATCTACTTTTAAGAAATACATTTTTTGTAATATGTTTTGGAATTTCTGCACTCAGTTAGCGTCTGGAATCTGTTGTATTTGAATTTTTCTTGTTTGAGTATGGAGATGTGGACTTTTTTTTTGAGTGTAGCTGTGCGTATGTGTGTGTGTGTGTGTGTTAGCATGCCAGAGGTTAATACCTGAGCTTATTTGTCTAACTCTTTCGTTTCGTCGTTCGCTCGCTGCGTAATTTAATTATGCGTTCACTTTTGCCAGCCCACAGCCACGCCCCCTCCCCTAATTCCCCCCCCCCCCCCCTACTATTCGCCTCCCATTTCTCCCAGCTGAAGAAAAGAGTTCTTATCTCAAATGCTGTGTCTGCTGTTGTTTCCCTGTGTGTGTTTGTGTGTGTGTGTTTGGTTGTGGCATTAAATTGCAGCATTTAATCGAATTTTCAAGTGATGTGCGCACACACAATGCCACTTGCCACTTGCCACACCCCCACCGCCCCCCTTCCTTACCCCTTTCCACATGTGGCATGCCAAGGTATCAGATATCAGTTTCTAAACTTAAGCTTAGCCAAAGTCAACCCAAATAACTCATAAACTGTAGCTTTAAGTCACTTCCTTTCCCTTCCCCTCAGTTATTAAGCTATTTTTGTTTGAGAATTATATTCAAGTAAAATATCTTCAACATTTTCCACTTTACTTTGCCATTTTATTGAGTTAGTCGTCTTTGAGCCCACATGAAAATCTATTTAAATCAGGTAGTTGACCATATCAAAATATATTTGAGCTGGAAAGTAGAAGTTGTTTTTGTATGTCAATTAAGAAGCTGAGAAAGGAGTTCGAAAAATTGCTATTTAAAAGACTAAAGAGTTTTCAGTTGAGAGCAAATTTAAATTTATGTAACAACAATTTACTAATTTCCACCAGTGGGGGGATCTTTTTTTTTTTTTTTTTTTGTCATTTTCTCAGTTAATATAAAGCTTATCAACAGAGAAAACTAATGGAAAGCTAACATATTGAAAAAACCATAATGATTAACATAATTTTCCATCAGTGGGGATGGTTTTTTTTTAAAATTCTCAAACAAGAGTCTTTCAATTATTTAAGTATAGCTTTTGTAGATTTTTTACCACTTCAGTTTAAAACTAATATTTGCTAAAACCAACGGTGTCTAAAACATTTCCACTTGTGGGGGCAAATATTGTAATCACAAAAATTTCTCGTTACCATCCAGGGAGGCTTAAATTTTAAAAAACTATATTTCATTAAAAATACACACAAAAAATCTGGGAAGCCATTGTAAAATCAATATAATGTGGTGTCTAAATTTCGTTAATTCCGGATTTTCTTAAATCCAATTTTTTTTTTCTGAAAATGTATGTTTTTAAATTTTTACCAGATAACTTGAATTACATTTCATCAAAATAATAGGGCAGATATTTTGAAAGCTAAGTACTCAATTTCTTCAAATAGATAATAGAGATATTTTAGCTACTTTGGCGATTTTCAAGCTGAAATCTCTAGAGTTTTTACACTATTACACGCCTCATAAACAGTCGCTTAAAGCTAGTTACACACACCAACACACACACACACACATGCACACATACGACCTGTGCTTAAAATGCTCCAAATTGGAATTTTTCCCTGATTTTTTTTTTTTTTTTTTTTTTTTTTTTTTTTTTTTGTGTTTTGTACTTTTCTTTTGCCTGGAGGCTTTTATTCTATTTTATTTTATTTCGTTTCGTTTGTTTTATTATTGAGACTTAATCAATGCTGTGCGAGGGTATAGACTGAAGGGGAGAGGGAAGAAGTGTGTGTAGAGGGGGTTGAGGGGGGGTTGCTAAAAACCTTTTCACACACACACACACATAGAATGTGTGTGGGGGGGAGGGGGAAGGCAGACACGCATGTGGCTTTGGTTTTCATTTATCCCAAATTAATGAAAACGAAGGCAAAAAGTTCGTTGCACGCACAACGTGGAATACAAACTCCCCCCTCTTCCTTTCTTCCCTTCTCCCCTTCTTCCACTTTCATCCCCCCTGCTCAGATTGCTGGACCAACTCGAGAATTCCATTCACATTTCCCATTTCCCCACAATTCGCCTATCGCATTTTCACTTTGACCATTTTTAGTGTCTTGCACTTTTCAGTTTTTGTTCTGTTTATTTGTTTGTTTGTCTGTTTGTCTGTTTGTTTGTCTGTTTGTTCAGCCTCGCAAGTGGCAGCTAATTACGTGCCACAGTCACAGTGAGCGTCAGCATTACTCGTACAACCACAAAGTTGTCCATCAGTCGTTGCATGCAACTTACAACACAAAAACAAGATGACAAGAAGAAGAAGGAGATGGAGAGAAGAAGACACAGCAGAAGACACAAGAGACCAAGGACGTTGACGTTTTATGACACCAGCTACGGACCAGCACCCCCTTCTCCTATCCTTCACCTACCCCTTCCCCTATCCTTCCCCTACCCCACTACCCACTATTCACTTTACTGTTGCCCCAGAATCCACAGTGCACTATGGAATAAACTCGTTACTTTTTTTTTTAAACATAATTTTTATACCATGAGATACCAATGAAAATGGGCAAAAAGGGTATGATGTGCTTGACAGAATGCATGTAACAGACCCCATAAAGTATATATATTCTTGCTTAGGATCAACAGCCGAGTCGATTATGCCATGTCCGTCTGTCCGTCCGTCTGTATGTCCGTCTGTTTAAACGCGTCGATCTCAGAGACCATAAAAGCTATAGACATCAGACTCGGCGTGATGGTTCTTGGATATCGTACGCAGATCAAGATTTTTTTTATTTTTGGATCGGACAACTATATCATATAGCTGCCATAGGAACGATACATCGAAAATGAAGTTTTTCTATGAAACGCTTCTTTAATTTTTGAGATATCTCAACCAATATCACACGATATATATTTGGGGTGGTATTATACATCTTGACCAAATTTGGTCAAAGTCGGCCCACTATATCATATAGCTGTCATAGAGACGCTCAGTCGAATATCAAGTTTTAATATGAAAAAGTTTTTTGTTTTTTGAGATATCTTAACCAAACTGATATAATATGCATTTATGTTGGTTTTGTACATTCTGACCAGATTTGGTTCAGATCGGTTTCATATATCATATAGCTGCCATAGGAACAATTGGTCGAAAATTAACTTTTATAAAAGAGTACCTGGGCACAGGGTATCCTACAGTCGAGTGTGCCCGACTGTAGTCGCTCACTTGTTTTTTTTGTGGTTCCAAATTTCAGAATTTCTTGAATTTGCGAAGTTCCAAATCAGAATACTTAAGACATAATAACTAGTATCTTTTTTTTAGATTAGATAGCTGATTACCTGATTTAAAGCTGCCATATCAACTAAAAGAAGCGCGTATGCTTAAAAAGGTTGTTCATAGAAATCCTGCTAAATTTCTCTAGTTTTATATTCAGAGTTATTGCCAAGAAAATCGGATTGTTATCCCATAGTGCATTGGCACATTTCATCTAGTGGCAAATCCAGTTAAAGCCAAAAGTGCCAGCCAAGTTGCCAACACAAAGTCAGCGAATCGACTTGAAGGCGAGGGGAAAAGGAGTCTAAGTGAGTGGTAAGGAGCTGGTAAGGGAGATGGTAAGGGGTAGGGTGGGGGGGTGGCTAAATGAGCTGCTTTTTGGTTGTAGCCACTGTCCCGTGCACTTGAAAGGGGTTCCAATGATACTTTGAAATCAAAGACGGCATTAAGGATGTTAAGGACTCTCTTCCCTGTCTCACTCTCTTGTTCTCTCCCTCTCTCTCTCTCTCTCTCTCTCTCTCTCTTATCCTTGCTCTACCTATTAAATGAGCAACTCCTGCGACCTATTTGACACAAGGCAACAGCATCCACATCCACATTATCCTCATCATCCTCATCATGCACATCATCATCATTATCATTATCATCATGCTAAGATTGTGAGTGTTGAAATTAAAAAGCAACTCGCCGACACCTTTTGAAGTTCGTTACGTGATTGTCGCAGCAACTGTTGCAGTTGCCACAGCAACAACACAACAACAACACAACAACAACACAGCTCTTTAAGGCTCAACATTATTATCCATATTGTGAGGTTGAGTCTTAAGTATTTAAGTTTAATTATTACTAGTATTTGTGCTACAAATTGTGTTTTAATTTCTATAATTATATAAAACAATTTAGTAACTTTAAAAGAGCGTGAAATAAATCTATATTCTTCTTTAAGGCTTTTCACTATGACTTACGAAATTGCGAATCAATAATTTTTGTATGGGAAATTTAGATAGTAATGAAAAAATATTTAATTTAGCAAATATGATGCAATGTATAAATAGAGACCAAATTAAGAAAAAATTAACATTCCGCAAGGAGATTGGTTAAGATTTAAGTTATGACCGTGTGAAGATTTTTAGCAAAGTGTCAAGGGGTATGGAAAAA
Source organism: Drosophila phalerata (assembly GCA_951394115.2). Taxonomy (NCBI): domain Eukaryota; kingdom Metazoa; phylum Arthropoda; class Insecta; order Diptera; family Drosophilidae; genus Drosophila; species Drosophila phalerata. Next base: position 47,138,690 of record OX596006.1, on the reverse strand, counting down.
TATGGACAGTAATTAAAAGTATGGAAAAAATGGGTAGTATATAAAACAAATTTACTTTTCCAATTTTGATGCATTATAAAAATTTAAGTTAAATAATGATCAAATTGATATTCCACATCGAAATCGGATCAATTTTAACAAAGCTATGACAATTTGAAGTTTTTTAAAATGTATTAAGGGCGAAGTTTAAAAAAATGACTTTGATCGAGTGTATGAAAAATATAGAAAGTGCGTGAAAAAAATTGACTTTTTTAATTTTGAAGCAGAATCAATACACAGGCCAAATATTGATTAAATTGATATTCCACATCGAAATCGGTTAAATTTTAACAAATTATGACAGTTTGAAGGTTTTGAAAAAAAAGGGGAAGTATATAAGAAAACGAAATCAATCGCAAATTTTGAAAAAAAAAAACGAGCAGTGATGTACAGACAATTAATTATTAAAATTACGTATATAATCTGATAAGCTTAATATTAAAATGATAAAAGTAGTGATTAAATTAAAAATGTGCTTTTAGGCGCATCAGCTGAAAGCATAGCCGACCTCGTAACGCCCCCAACCCCCTATGATGGTGAAAGTTAAAGCTAAATGGTCCATGTCAGACGAATGTACATATGCAAGATGGAAGATGGATGGAGAATAGAGGATGTATGTGTGTCTACACTGATATAAAAAGAATGTTCTAAAATCAAGATTTTGGTCGAAAACTTAAAATTCTTTAATTAGGAGAACACATCTTGGTTTTAAGAATATTGAAAATAAGAAAAAGTTCTTATTTTAATAATAAATGTTCTTAAAATTAAAATAAAAAATAAAAACATTTATTTCATCTGAAATTGTACATATTTATACCTTCCTAACAATTTGAGATTTTTATTCTTATTTTAAGATTTTATGATTTTTTACATTACAAATCTTAGTTTTAGTAATTTGGTCTTAAAATAATCTTATTTGAAGAACCAAATATTTAAGATGAATGTTTTTGATTTGCTGGTCTTTTTTTTTTCAGTGTATGGCTAAGGATAAGTATATGGATGCAGAAGGATGTGAAAGGATGTGGATACGGTTGGTGTATGCTCTAATGCAATTGATGTCTGTTGCCTCTGGATGAGGATGAGGAGGCGGAGAAGGCGGAGGAGGCGTGGCAAATGTTTGGGGCGCGCGCGCATTGAGGCGGCAACCTAATAAAAGGAACGAAAACAACTTGTTTTCCAATTTTACAATTTAACAAGTTGCCATTAGACGACAATAAAGAAGAAGCAGCTGAGGAAAAGGAAGAAGAAGAAGATGAAGCAAAAGGCAGCGCCTATATAACATGGCCAAAACCATGCAGTCGTTAGTTCTCAATCCTCAATCCCCAATTTTGTCCCCCCCCGTCTCGAAATACGTTTGGCAATACGTAATTCGCAATCCTTTTGCCTGGGACACGAAAACCAAAGGAACTACAACAACAACAACAACAACAACTTACATGGAATTCCGAAGAAAATCGACTGGCATTGGATTCCAGTTTACCCGTTAGAGTCTCCTGTTCCACAACAACAACAACAATAATAACAATGGTAAGCAGAGACGCCAAAATGGCAAAAAAAAAAAAAAACAAGAAAATAGAAAATAGAAAGAAGCGAATTTTTCTCGGGCAAAGCGTACAAATTTTTCGAATTGTTCGCTGGAGACTAATAAAATCAACGACGTGGAACTTCCAAGCCGTTCCCATAGACCAGAATCCGGCGCACCCAGAGACAATGAGTCGTCGTCCTGGCCGTCCTGTTTGTCCTGGTCGCCCCCTGTTGGCGTCTCTACACATGTTAGAGTTGGCAATGCGATTTTAAGTCACGCGTGACACGAATGAACACAAAATTCTTGAAAAATTTCAGTTTTGTGCATGTTTATGCATGCTTACTCATGTTTTTCTTAAAAATTTTAACAATTAAGTCTTACTAGGTCAAGATTCTATGCTATTTAATATAATTTATACACAATTTAAACACTTTAACTAAATTAAACATGCTTAAACACGTTGAGACATGTCTTGAATTATGTTTTATGCGTGTTTGTGCCTGTGCATGCAATTAAACTTCAAGCGCAACACGAAATAGTACCAAATTTTGCAAAGATGTTATATTTATGCATGTTCATACGTGCTTAAACATGTTCATTTGTGTTTTTCTTCAGAATTTAAAGAGACTAGTCTTATAAGATCAAGTTTATCCATTATTTCATGTAATTTATACGTATTTAAGTTTTTTTAATGAAAAGAAACATGTCTGAACATGTCTCAACATGTCTAGAATTGCACTTTTTGCGTGTTTGTGCCTGCTCACACAATTAAGCTTAGCTACAAGTTCAATTGTCTCTCTTAAAAAGTCAATCAGTGCTTAAGAGCATGCATGAGCATGTCGCATTTGGTCGTGTCGTGTCTTGTCCCATCTCTAGTTGGTAACATCGAAAGCTAAAGGCTGTCAGACAACCAGCCAAAGTTATTAAACAGTTAAGCGGCGTCGCACGTCGTCGCGTTTTGGGCGCCCAGTTGAATCCCTGGCTGTGATTTTGTTTGGCTGGCTGGGAACTCAACCCACATATTTATAGGGTTATAAACCGTATTTAGATCGCCCCCTGATGCGTCCTCTTGGCCAGGCTAAAGAGTTGTCATCCCCATTCTCCTTCCGTTTTGCCCAAATTCATTCGTTCCTTTGCTCTTGTTCTGTTGCCAGGTCGAAGACGCAGTCAACATGCTCCAATTTAGATATTTCGAGGGTACTGGTTGCGAAAGGGGGACGGAGAAATAAGGAGGGGGTTGAACATTGCTCAGCGGATAGGCTTTAATCAGCCGCCCGCCATTAATAAATCAGAGTCATTAAAAATGCAGCTGCCCACGAAAGGAATAAAAAAAAGGCAACGAACCAAATGAGCAGATGAACAAAATACCAAAAAAAATATATATATATAAATAACCAGAAAACAAGCGAGTGAAATTTAAAAGGATATAGACGACTAAGGAAGACTCTTATAAAAAACTTAATCAAAGAAAAAGGAAGCATAAGAAAGTAGGAAAAAACATCGAAATTGAAATAAGTTGTTAATAATTTTTTAGAAATTTATTCCACAAATATTGATGAACGTAAAAACCATTAGGAATAAAAAATAGCCGAAGAAAAAGGATGAATAATTTATAGATATAAGAAACAGGAGAATAAAATGTTTTCAATCTTCCAGTTTAAATTATACAATATACTCCAGAAAAATGAGTTGGAGAAAATAATCACGAAATAATATCTAAATATTTATATTTTAATTCTTACCAATTTGAAATTGTTTGTGTTGCCTTAATTAATCAAAATTATATCGTTGGGATAACATTATAAATTGGGAAAATATTCTATAGACCTGTTAAGGGCAGGAATTTGATCACTTGACTCTTTTCGTTATATTGGACAAAATGACGGCTGTATTTTTTTTAAAGAATAAAACCCTTTAAAGTATTTCTTAAGAAACTTATAAACACATTTACGAATAATATGACGGGAAAATCGAACCTACTTATTTTCTATTATATGAAAGGTTCATTTAACTACAGATAATGAAAAAGTGTATAAGGAATTGTTTTTATCGTCGCAAACTGAATAGTAAATCTTGAATAACCACTGCAAAGGAAGGCGGTAAAAAAAAGAACAAATTGGAAATCGAATGAAAAGGCGCGGGCTGCCCAAAGCTCAAAGTTGTGGCCAACTGAAATCGTGAAATGGAGGAGAGTTAGAGATTCGTGGCTGAGACGGAGATTGAGATTGAGACAGAGACTGAGACTGAGACAGAGACTAGATTCAAGGATACGTTCATTAAGCAGCCAGGCGACCAGGCGGCGAAATCACACAAAGGGACACTTTACAGCCGAATGAATCTAATTAAAATGTAATTATAAATGTAACCGTTAAGCGGAAGTATCCGCGGGATACCAGCCAAACAGCAACAACAACAACAACAGCGAATGAAAAAAAATATATAGCGAGAAAAATAATGAAAATGAAAATAAAAATTAGAAGCGACAAGAAGCGAACCCCTTAATCATGACGCCCTAGCGCCCTCAATTTATGTTAAGACATTTTTTTTTCTTCCCTTCATTCTTGCCCATTTCCTGTAGTTGGTTTTCCTTAAAGCTGAGAGCAGTACCTTTAAGAAGAAAGACGGTCGTCGTCGGTACTTTATGCATATGCATGCAGAAAAGGACACACAATTTGCCTTGCAATAAAACGAAAACTAATGAAATTTAAGACCAGCGACGAGACATGAGACACGAGTCGCTGGACACACAGGACCTCACAGGATTCACAGGACCTCACAGGACACGCAGCTGGCATAAAGTTTTGGTAGTTCAAGTCGATGCGGAAATGCCAGCGATTCAGCCAGGCAAGTCAAACAATCGCCTTCGACTTGTACAACTCCTTCGACTTTTGTCTCGAGTCTCCAGTTCTTCGTCCTTCGTCCTTCGTCCTTCGTCCTGTCCAGCATTTGACCTGACCAGTCAGTTGGGCTGTTGTGTTGTTGTCTGTTGGCCTAAGCCGCCTCTAAATGCGTGTCCTGGTCATGTAATCGCATTTCAATTTAAAGTCATCCATTTTGCCCATAGTGCGACTGAGATAGATGTCTGTCTTGAGCTAGTGCTGACCTCTCTCTCTCTCTTTTTCTCTGCCTTATAATATCTCCCACTTTGTCTCAGTCTTATCTTTAGTTCTGCCTTGTCTGTATGTCGTTTTCAGCTTGCACATATGCGATTTCCTCGCACAGTGGGCCTCATTCTATAAACTTGGCATGGAAATTTATGAAAGATACTCTCGCTAAAAAATCACTTCAGCTGCTGAATAATTACAATTATCCTGTATGTCTGTTAGAATAACAGTCTCAAATGATTATAATCCACACACATGCCAAAAGCCTGTATATTCCACTGATCTTTCATGTCATTGCTAAGGCCTCAAAATTCGTATTTTGCTTGTCTGTTTAATTCAAAAAATATTTCGAAATATATTTAAAATTCAAAATTTATATAGATTGATAGAGATTTTTATCCTTACTGCAGTCAATTGTCTGTCATCCAAAATCTTTAAATTTTCAGCATATATCTGAAATTTTTTAATAGTTGACTACCCTATTCTATTTTTTCCTAACTTTTCCATTCTTAAATTCGAATAATTAATGTTTTTATCAACCTTATACTAACTATTTCTAATCCTAGTTCTTTCTATTATTATTTTTTAACGATTATTTTCATACATATTTTTTAAATTTCATTATATGCCATTATCTATTGTTTATTTTCACTTTTTAAAATGTTCTTTTATCATATATTATTCAATTTCTTATCAGTGTGTAGAGTACAGCTTTTTTTCACGTCAATATTACTTTTTTCAAAACTATTTGAGGTTCACTTAGAGCTATGATAAACTTGCAGTGGAAGTTGGATGTTAAACAAAATTAAGTAAACAAATTTAAGAAAACATTTAGAAAATTTGAAATATTTTTTAGATGTTTCCTTGCCAAATTAACTGTTTTTCAGCCTTAAACCCAATTAAAAGGGTTTTTTTTTGCTGAAAACACGGCTTTTCATCTCAGTTTTTTTTTTTTTTTTTTTTTTTGAATTTAACTTTTATTTTGTTTCACTGTGCGCTTCGTGTTGCTTAAGAAAATTGAAAATTCCTTAGCATAAGTTGCAGGCGCACACATACTGTTCCAAGTTGTGTGAGCTTATGAGTGTGTGTGTGTGTGTGTGTGTGTGTGTGTGGCAATAGTTTGACACTTGCAATGCACATAAATTTGGAACGCTGCTCCTGACCGACTCCGACTCCGTTCCAAACTTCAACTCCAGCTTCAGTTCCAAGTCGAGTTCCTTCTGCTTTTCCTTCTACCAACTTGGAATTTCCCTGGCACAACAACAACAGCAGCAACAACAACAACAACAACAACAACAGCCACGACAACAACAATGTTGTAAAGCGCTTTTAAGCACACAAATTAACCACAGTACATGGCCGAGCACCCAAGCGGTCATAACCCTACCATAGAGTGACCCCATGTAAAACACCAACCTCCCCTCGCCCCACCCCCCTCGACCATCTTCCAGCTTCTTTACGGCACTGTTCTCATACCCCTACCCCTACCCCTACACCTACCCCAACCCCTAAAAGAACTTAGGGTGACCATTTTGTTTGTCTATTTCGTTGTTTATTTGTTTTTGTGTGCACTCAAGGATTTCTAAGAACTTTAACTTGCCCAAAATATGTGCACATATGTGTGTAGATAGAGACGGAGCGATAGAAAGAGAGAGAGAGAGAGCATGTGTGTGCATGTGTGAGGGAGAGAGAGAGATAGCTAGCTAGCAAGTCATTTGCACTCGCAACTGACACTGAGTTTTCGCTTTTGGCTTGAAATTCGAATTTGTAGTTGGTAAATTGTTGTTGTTGTTGTTGTACACATTGTTGTTGTTGTGGCTCTGATTGTTGTTGTTGTTGCTGTTGCTTGAACAACGCAGTGCGCAGTGACCATTAACGAATTTTCAACTATCAACATTCCCAGTGGCCTTTCTGTGCCAACAACTACAACTACAGTGCTGTCCTGGACACACACACACACACACACACACGCACACGCACAGTGGTGTGGCACGCATGAGTGCCCCACGCAAGATGCGTCCAAAAGATGCGGTCCAAGGAAATTAATATTCCACTTCTGGCACTTACTTACGCTCCGTAAATGCCTAAGGGCAAGTGTAATCTCTAGCTACAACTTAAGTGTGTCTATCTACCTCTCTCTTACTCTTACTCTTACTCACTCTCTTCCTCTTCCTCTCTCTCTCTTTTTCATTTTCTTACTCTGTATGTATGTGCTTAGCAGAGATTTGCATTTGAAAGCCAAGCAAGTTGTCTACCCTCTTGGCATTATCACAGCTATTACTATTCTCAAACCCATGCACTCTAAAAAATATGCCATCCTAACTTTAGTTGTGTTCTCCTTGAATTTATGTAATTTTTTTTTCTTATAATTTTGAGATAACTGTATACTAAAACACTTCAGTTAAGTACGCATCAATCTTAAATTTAATATTCTGGCTATTTGATAAATTAGTTCGATTTTAAACCAATTTAATCAGACTATATAAATAACCCGATATTAACCAAATTTTTAAAATTTATTTTAAAAATTTACAAACTAAATTTTGGTTAAGGTAGCTCTAAAACTAACAAAGTTTTTTATACAAAGCTATTCTTTGAATGTGTTTGAGCTTGAAATCCAATTTGATTCATTTTTCTTGCTCGATAAAATTGTCTCAGCTATGTTATGTCAAAATCACATCGTCCTACGTCATATGGTTTGGGCTGTGCAATGACCTGTGAGTCACTCAGTCAGTCAGGGAGTCACGACAAAGAGTTTTATATACGATTTTTGGAACCTAAAATAGTTTGTTTTAAGATTGAAATGAACTTATAAATAATAATATTTTGTACTAAAAAAAAGTAAAGTTTGGAATTCCCGGTTTACGTACAGACATCTTGGTGTTTTTTAAGTGTACTCTCTCTCCCTCTTCTTCCCTTACTCTCTCCCTCTCCCTCTTAACTGCATAATCAGTTCATTAGCGTGTCGCTTGGCAAAACAAGCAAAATTTTCTATTTATAAATCAAGAAAGAAAAAAAGATTTACAAAAAAAAAAAAAAATGCTGAAATCAAAAAATAAATAACAAGTAAATTACGCGTTTCCCACAGCGGCGCCACATCAAAGTGACCAGCGGTCTGCCTAACCAAACCCTCCACTTCCCCTCTCTCTCTTCCACTCACTCTCTCTCTCTTTCTATCTCTGTTGCAGTGCATTCGTCTTAGGGAGTGGGGACTGTGTTGCCACGTAGCCCACAATTAGACGCACAAAGTCAAACGTCAACAAATTATAGCCACATGGCCACACAGAGCTGCAGCCTTCAAAACTAAGCCATCAACAGAAGCTCCAACCACGCCCCCTTCGCCTACGCAGCAACCACCTCCAGTCTCCCAAAGTTGAGGAGGGGGGGGGGGGGAAAGAGCGGGGGTTATTTTCACAAATTAACAAACAAACGTCAAGTAAAAAGGAAGCAAAGAAAACGCAGCCCAAGAAATTATGATGGACAAGCAACAAGTTAATTATTATGGACTAACAGATACCCTGGAAGAACTAAAGTGAAAAGGTAGGGATTTACAATGAAGTAATGTATATATATATAGTAGTTATGTGTGTAAACACACATATATAAGCAGTTTAGACACACTATGAGGTGCTTATAATAGCAGCTTTCCACTGTGGCACTTCATAGCCAATATACGATATCATAACTTTCTTGTTTATCAACCAATCATTATGAAATATTCAGAATATTAAATATATATATTATGCTGTATATATGCCAAGAATCAGGTCTTTATCTTTAGCTATGCGATTAAAGTGCGCACATAAAAAATTCAACTTTGAAATGCAAATAGTTCATCCAACTCTTCCTCACGCTCATTAATTAAAACAACTTGCTTAGGCTTTATGCCAGGGTATTTAGGACCACACAGAATGCGAGACAGATACTACCCACCTCCCTCCCTTTATCTATGCTGCCCCCTGCCACACTCCGGGACACACACACACACACACAGCCCACTAGAGACATGGGCACTGATTTGCATTAATGAACACTTGAGTGATTTCTCGTTTCGTTTTTTTTTTTTTTGTACGTTTTTTAGGCATTTTTGGGTCCAGCAGCTGTCGGCCGTGGGCTTTAATTAATTAAGTTCACATGAGCAGAGAGGCAGCTGGTTTTTGGGTGATTCAAAAGTGGTGCGGGTGATTCAAAAGTGATTCGAGTAGTGCGAGTGATTCGAGTGCTTCGAGTATGGTTCCAACCAAAGCATTAACAGCCTGCAATCTATCGATTAATTTACATCCTTTTGTCCAGCGATTTTTGCTCATTACATGAAAATAATTTTTGTTTTATTTCAATTTCAATTGTAAAAGGGCATAAGAGTTCTTTCACCACATTCCATTTCACTTTCACTGCTTTCACCCACTCCTAAAGCTAACCCAAGCAAAGTTCCAAATGTCAAGCAACAAATGGCAACAAATTATATTATATTACAAGCCAGAACAGACTTAAAGATACCCTTTAGACAACCGAATTTAAGCGAAATTACAGGATAAGGAAGTTGTGGTGGTAGAAAAGCTCAGAGATAGTCTTGATTAATTCTCTCTAATGTGAAAAGGTCGACAACAACCGTCAATCCATACTTTTAAAAAGCTCTCCTTTTAATAAATAATGAAATTAATTAATAAATAAATAAAAAAATATAATATAAATAGTTTAATAAGAAATAAATATATAAAAATAAAGAATTTTTCATTAGCATTATTTAATGCCTTCAAAAAATTTTAAATTTAATGTTATAAGTGGAATAGAAAAATATTAGTTTAGTAATTTATCAAGTTAATATTATAATGTGTTTTGCTTGAGCAATGACAGCATCTTTTTGATTATTTTTGTTTATATTATATCTCCAATAATATCAATTATTTTCGCAACAACCTTAACTTGTTGTGTGATATTTGCGAGCATCTATAGTCTCTAAATTTTGTCTACGGTATTCAAAGTGATACACTGCAAAAGGACAGCGAATAGCTTAAAAAAACTAAGCAAGCAGCAGTTACATTTAGCAACCCCTTTTGACAGGAATCGCACTCGCATATTCTTCACGGCGGACCACTGACCAAATGGACACGGGTCCGGCGACAGGCACAAAGAAAGAGCCGGAGACAGAGGCGAAGTTGGAGTCGGAGTTGAAGAATTGGAAGGGGATTGTAGCTGAGGGATTTTGTGAACTTTTTGCTTTTGGCTTGGCTTCAAACTTGGCTTTTTATTATGCTCAAAAATCACATTAAAAGGCAAACTCAAATATTTTAATCAGATTTTCGTAAAAAGGACAAACACACCCGTTGAAATACACACACACACAACCCTTACACACACACACACTTGGAAATAGAAATTTTGTGCAGTAGCTGCCTCCTTTTTTTTATTTTTTTTTTTTGTGCCACTCTTATTTTATTTATTTTTGCCGAGCTTGTTTTAATTTTTTCTGTGTACTGTGTACAAAACTGGACACAAGGACAACGCACAATGTGTGTTAATGTGTGTCCAGCAATGGCTCAATTCGGTAGATACTGTGGCGAGGGAAGGTGAAGGAGTGGGAGTTGGGTTGAAAACAAGCGAAAGTCGTCGAAAGGAAATGGACACAGCTGTTTCATTCATTCGCTCGTTTGTTGTCTCATTTGCCCCTTACACGTATGTTAGTCTTGAACTCTCTGTGTGTGTGTGTGTGCGTGTGTGTGTGTGTGTGTGTGTGTGTGTGTGGGCTTCCGGTTCGGGCCGGGTACGGCTGTGGCTGCGGCGGGCTTTACTTCAGCTCAGGAGTCTACACGACAAAAAAAAAAACAAAGCTCTTAGTCTCAGATGAAAATCAATCCAATGTGTTGTCAGAATTGTAATAATACCGGATTTTCTTAAACCATGCGCAAAATACTTGACTTAAGCACTATTTTGTATTTGGTTCTAATCAAATATTTTATTGTTCGGGGCTCTGTAACTAAAGAATCCGTTAAACCAAATCTCTAAAATATAGCCTTAAGATTTTTTTTTTTTTTAATGTCAGCTTGGAGCAATACTTATATGACCTACAGTCATTTAAAATTGCGATAAATTAAACATTAAAACAAAAGTATAAAAAATTAAAACTGAAAAGACAAAACAAAGAATATTAAAAATTGTATTCAAAGATTAAGCATTTGTTAAATGGATTGGGGAAAACCTAGGAAAGCCCGATAAGTATTAGCTGTAAAATTCTGGAGATATTTAAAATATTATAAAATGATTCAAGACTTGTTAAATGGATTGGGGAAAACCTAGAAAACCCCAATATTATATTAAATATTCAATCCGAGCATTGTCTTCCATTTAACGATAATATCCCGATAATATACTTCAAAAATACATGCAAATGTTTTTATTTTTTTTTTTTTATATTAAAAATATAAAGAAATTTTTACAAGGGATCTATTATGAATAATTTTTTGCTGTGTAAGAAACGCCTCCGGTTACTTGGATTTCAACATGCTCGTAACATCCACTTTAAAGCATAAGTTGCGGTTCCAACGTAACGTAAAACTCATTTTCATGTGTCCACACACCACCGCAGCATCCTCCCTTTGTCCTGTCCCCCTCCCCCCCTAAACCCCCTTTGACACACACCCCTGGCATGTGAACTAGATTGATATTTACTTTTTATGTAGCATACTTTTATTTTTTTTTGTTTTGTTTTTTTTTAGGCCTGATTTGTACTTTAAACTGACATTGCATGCACCGCAGTGCCAAAAGTTTGCCACTTGTTGGTAATAACAAAAGCAACAACAACAACAACAACAAGTGAAGAGAAAAAAAAGCCAAATATTCTTGTAAACGAAAATCATACCACAAAATTCTCTAGCGACATTTTCAACAAATTGACACAATTTTCAAGATGCTTAACGTTGAAAATTGCCAGAGCCCAGAGTCTCAGGGACTGGACAGGAACAGGGACAGGGACAGTGATGAGGTTAGGACATTATAAGGGGGTTCGGTGAGGGGGAGGGGTGGTGGCAAAGTGTCGCCACTCAATGCGCTACACGACACTTGGCGCCTTTGTTTTCACACGCCCCAAAAGGCACTAAAGTGCCATTTTAGGCTGCTCAAGTGGAGCCCAACAACAACAGCAACAACAACACCCATGGTACTGCCCCACAGAGCACTTCAAAGTTGCAGTACATCCCCTTTTGTCCCCCTTGTGGATCCCCCTTTCTCCCGTGCTCTGTTCTCGCAGCAAACAAAGCTCAGCCAACAGCATCGACGATGGCGACAAATTAGAATGCCTTTAGACTTCTTCCCATACTCCCATACATTTTGGAATTGACTGCAACCATGCTGAAGAGGCGTACTCTGCTGGGGGGGCGTGGCAGCAGCAACGTAAACACTTCACACGCAGCGCATCCCTAAAACGTTGCCAACGCCTTTTTTGCTGGCCCAAAAACCTCGTTCCCATGACGGCCGTCGATTAAATGCTGCTACTCCCTACCCTTACCACCCTCTTACCCTCTTTCCCTTTCCATGCAGCCCTTAGTTTGGAGCTCCAATTCGAAGGCAGCGCCCTGTGCAGCAATTGAAGCGATCAAAGGCCATAAATTTATGCAAATTATTTTCACGCCTTTTTAGATATGCGATTTCTTTCATTCTTCAACTTCAGCTTCTTCTTCTTTTTTTTTTAAGCTAATCCAAGAGGTTTGTATGGAAATGGAATACATAATGCCAGAGCTAAAGCATGACCAGCTTATATTCAGCTACAAATCAGCTCATTGATTGGCTATGAAAAGCCAGATTCCAATGTCAGTAAAGTTGTATTTATAGTAGCTTATATCAAGTGGTCTCAAATAACACGCAGTACATATTTTTAAAGTGCGCTTCTTTCCCTAACACTGAAAACGGTTCTAAATAATTAGGATAGATAGATATAGAGTCCTTTATCCATATCTTTCATAGTTACTTTGACTGCTTAGAAGTGAAGTCAAAGGGTCTTGAGTACTACAAGATCAAATTTCTTCCTTACTTGACTTTTAGCTATAATTTAGGACTAAACAAGTGGGAAAGGCTATAGTCGAGATCCCGACCATAGGATACCCGTTACTTATTTCAATACATTAGCGATTCAATCATAATGTCATATTTGCGTTGCCAGAATTACTTGAGAATTTGAAGCATTCTAATAAGTTTTAACAATACAAAAACTATTGCATACTCTAGGGGGAACCTGTTGATTTAACAACTTAGACACGCAATAACTGCTGTTCTACTTGTCCGATCTTGTTGCGATTCAGTGGGATAATAGATAATAATAACAGATATCGGTTATTACCAAAAAATACGTATTATATGAACAATTGTGGGTGAGGTGGTTTTTCGCGATTTGCGGGGGCGGAGGTGGGCGTGGCTTAAATTTGAAACAAACTTGATCTGCGTGAGGTATATGGAAATCTGTGTGACAAATTTGGTTATTCTATCTCTTATAGTGTCTGAGATCCTTGTGTTTATACAGACGGATGACCAGTTTTTCGCGAATTACGGGCGTGGAAGGAGGCGGGTCCAAAATTTGAAACAAACTTGACCTGCTCCAACGCATTTCTGATCTACGTGTGAAAGTTTGGTTACTCTATCTCTTATGGTCTCTGAGATCTAGGCGCTCACACAGACAGACAGACGGACAGACGGACGGACGGACAGACACACATGGCTATATCGACTCGGCTGTTGATGCTGATCAAGAATATATATACTTTATTGGGTCGGAGATGCCTCCTTCTCCCTGTTACATACATTCCAACGAACACAATATACCCTTATACTTATTTTTTATAAGTAACGGGTATAAAAACTCATATTTTTATTTCATTTCCCTATATTTATCAAAGGGTTTATAACTCTTAATAGCAAAACTTATCAAAAATCTATTTCAATTTAGAAGAGACTTACGAAAACCCTCTGACTTCCTCAACTTTAGTTGCAATTGAAGATTAAGGTATGATGTAGAGCCGATAATCTCCAGCTATTTAAGCCGCTTTAGCAGTAAATCCCAGACTAAAAAAAGCTACTTAAAAAAGCTAATAAGTGAAATATATGTATAAAAGCGTGGCAAATAAAATAAAGCGGCTTCCAGCCGTGAAATGGAAAGTCATTTAAGGCTAGGAGCTGGAGCCAAGGTAGTGCCAGGTGTTGCCAGATCGCCGTGTTTGCCGGCGTGTTAACGTTAACGCTGACCAAAAAAGCCAAGCTAAGCAGCCTGGCCAAAAAGCAGGCAATTAGCTAAATGGTTTTTTATGGAGCAATGGAGCAGATGTTTGGATGATTCTTGATAGCTAAAACGGTTGCAATTTGATGCTACAGCTGAGTCCAGCAACCAATTGCAACCCACATCAAATGCTCGCGGTTTTTACGCCACTTTCTTTTTTTTTTTTTTTTTTTTTTTGTATTCCCCACGTTGGGCGCCAACGTGTGAGAATTTTGCGTAATTGAGTTTTAACTTCAAAGCACGCTAACCGCATGCACTTGAATGAGGTCCGAGTCGAGTTGAGTTGCCCCGGAAATGTTGTTGAGCTGATTTGCATATGCGGCCGGGAACATTTCATGCCGTACTTATTTTATTTTTTTTTTTTGGGTGTGTGTGGAGCGTCGACCAGGCGAAAGGTCAACAGGCAGCCCTGGGCTGGGACAAAGCAGCACAGGGTTAGGGCATATTTGAGCTGTCAACACCTCCAACCCTACATTTTTTTTTTGTTTTTTTGTGGAAGGAGTGTCAGGTGAAAAATGCTTGCGGAAAAAGCGGAAAGTGTACGAAATGCCAAGTGATTCAAATTAGTGCAGTACACTTGAAATTTCAGCTCTGACGAGAATGGATAAACACTTAATTTATCAAAATTGAGCTTGTTATGCTAATAGAAAGTCAGACAACAGCAGTTGAAAGCGAAGCAGGCAGTGGGAGAAGTATAGAGAAGCAGTATAGAGAAGTATAGAGCAGCAGGATGCATAATTTTAATGAAATGCTCACAGATTGGCTTCTATGCCAAAAAATAAACCAAAAATGGCAATAGAGTTGTACACATGTGTATGTGTGTGCGAGTGTGTGTGTGTGTGCCAAGGATTCGACAGTCTCCATAGAGTACCCCTAACTCTCTATTCCCCCCTCTGTGCCCGCTTCTTGCCACATTTGTCTGGCTGGGCCAAAGGCAAAGTCATAACTTCACTTATCAACATTAGCTGTTGTATGGAGAGAGAGACAGAGAGAGATAGAGAGAGAGAGAGAGAGAGACAGAGCGGGATTTGTGTTTGGGATATTCATACATTTTAATACGCTGTTTATATTTTATGAAGGCAAATGAATGCACAAGGAAATGAACGAGCCAAATGAATGAAATGAGTGACTACCCCCCCTTCCCCTTCCCCTTCCCCTTATCCATTGCCCCATACCACACTATTCTTCCTCCTTCTAGTTGTGGGCTGACCTAACCCCCGATCAAAAAATTCAACACCATGTAACCAGCTAACTCCATGTAGACCTCACACTCTTTACTACACTGAAAAAAAAAGACCAGCTTCTAAAATCAAGAAAATACATCTTAAATATTTGGTTCTTCAAATAAGATTTTTTTAAGACCAAATTGCTAAAACTACAATTTTTTATCTAAAAAATCATAAAATCTTAACATAAGAATAAAAATCTTAAATTGTTAGGAAGGTATAAATATGTACAATTTCATATGAAATAAATGGTAGCTCCGTGGCGCTCTGGTTAGAGACACTGCTTTAGTTGTGAAGCAAGTGGGCGGAGGTTCGAACCCCACTAGAATAACATTTATTAAATTACCAAGACAAAATAAAATATATACAAATATATACAAATATAAAAAAAATAAAATAAATAAGAAACCTAGTCTTATTTTAAATGTTCTTAAAACCAAGATGTGTTCTCTTAAAATAGGAATTTTATGTTCTCGACGCATTTTTTTAAGATCAAAAATCTTAGTTCTGAGACCAAAAACTTGATTTTAGAACATTTTTTTATCAGTGTATATGTGTGTGTCTTTGTGTGTGTGTGGCCCAAACGCAGACAAGGCTAGCTAGTATTCAGCATGTGGCTCTCTGGCAAACAACCTGGCTTCGAGCTATAGACGAGTTTACAGTTATCAAGGGAAAATTATCATCTGCCATGAATCTCGATAAAATTCATATTCATATGCGAGTCGTGGGCAAAGACGGGCAAAGGAAGGAGACAGGACGACTTCACAATGTATCTAGCTGGTAGTTAACCACACACACACACACACACACACACATGTATACACACACACACACACTCGCACATTCATTACGTCGCCTGGCGTCCCAAAATGAGATACAGCAAGTGGCCGTTGGGTCACAGGAAGCGCCAAAAGACAGCTAGATATGAGTCAAAAGAGTGAGAGAAACTGAAAGAGATGAGAGAGAGAGAGAGGGGGGGGGGGAGAGAGAGAGAGGGGAGACACACTTTGCATGCGAGACAACAACAGCAACAATTGCCCGATATGAAACCGGCTCACAACTAATTTTTGGGGAAACAAATGACTTTCTCTCACACTCTTGCCACTTGCCTGCTGCTTTCTCCGTCTACACACTCTCTCTCTCTATCTCTGTCTCTCTTTTTGTCTCATTCTTTACGTTTTCGTGCTTTTTCACTAGCTATAACTCTAACTTTGCTCGCTGCATTTGCGCTTAAAGTTGCAACGCACTTAATAAACAAGATTTTGCACTGAAAAGTAGGCAACATTATTTGTTACACATCCTGCATCTTTACTTAAAGACTTTTAAAACTATTTAAAAAATATACAAAAATGCCAAAAATATCATTGATAATATTTTACCAAATTTATAATGTTGTCTCTTTAAGTTAAGTTAACTTCAGCTATTAAATTTAGTTTTAAAAGAAATGCTAAATAATAATTATAACTGTTTGCAGACAAAACTTAAATATGTATTTATAAGCCTAAATACAGCTTAATGAAAATAAATTAATTTTTCAAGCCTAAAACAAGAATTTAAAATTCAAAATTCGCTCTAAGTCAAATTCCTTTGCGCTAAAAATTATGCAAGACTTATTGTAAAGTATCTTTAAATAAATCCTGTGGCCCTTAAAATTAGGTAACACTTTTAGGTATATAGAAAACACTATAATATTAATAAAAATAAATACGGGTTAGTCAAAATAAATAATTTGACAATTATAAAATTCATAATTCGCATTCAGTCAAATTCCTTTGCGCTGAAAAGTATGCAGCACTTTTTGTAAAGTCTCTATAAGTAAAATCTGTGGCCCTTAAAAGTAGGCAACACTTTTTGGTATATAGACAGCACTAAAATATTTACAGTTACAGCTTGTACTACCTGCAGTTAAGAGATAAAAGTGCGCGTGCTGTCCACTCCCTCAAACAAACAAACTGTGGCTCCTTTGGGCACATCCCACAACAAACACACACACACACACACACACACACACTCGCATACACGCACAGCATGCGGCAGGGAAAAAAAGGGAGTTCATTAGCTTGGCAAAGGGTTTAATTACCTACTCTGTTCATTTAGCGCCACTTGCGCTCACGCGCTGTTGAGCAATGCAAACCAAATGAAAGCAAACCAACAAAAAAAAAAAAGCCGTCTCAAAAGAGCAGTACCGGTAAAGCACAGGCACAAACTGTTGGTTAACACCGCTCAGCTCAGCTGGCCAACTGAACCCACCTGAGAGTTGGTTGCAGCCAACGAAATGCGTCGACTTCAGCAGCTCCTGTGACTCCTGTGGATCCTTCGACTCCTGTGACTCCAAATTGCCAGTTGCTGCGGCCAGTCAGGATGTCAGGCAGTCAGCCAGTCAGGCAGTCAAAGACGCAGCCCATTTGGCTGGCAAACACAACTTTGCCATGTACACAGTTAATTAAAAAAAGTGCGCAAAAAAAAAAACACCCGTGAAAATCGTTAAAAATTAGCAGCGAAAAAAAATTAAAGAATATGAAATACTCTTGTATAGCTATGATTTGAATTTATTTGTTTATTTATTATTTATTTATTTACTTATTCTTTTTAAATATAACTTACATATCTTTAAAAAAAAAGCTAATTTTACGGCAGCTTTGTAAAAAAAATGTAATTTTCTTTACGGTTGGTCCGTTGAACGAGAGGTAGTTAAAAAATTAATGATTTCAGATTCTATCAAAGTGATACAAAAACATTTTTTATAACATTTTTTTTTAAACTCGAAGTTGATGAAATTTATTTGGAATATACTATTTTTATTATTTTTAGAAGAGTTTCCTAGAAGTAACTAACTGAGAAGAAGAGTTAGTTATGAGATAGTTTATTTTTTAAGATAAGAAATATATTTTAAGCACTGATTAGAAAACGTCGCCTGCTAAAATTAAGAATATCTTGCATAAATTTGATTTTAAAAAGAATAGAGCTTTATACAATAAATGCATATAAATACTAAGGGCCGGTTTTTCAATGTCTATTTAAGGGTTTTGATAACTATACAACAGATATATTGACGTAAAAGGAATAGAAATCAGTGTCAAAATTGAATTTATTTATTTTATACAATTTAAAAACCGGCCTTAAGATAAATAATCTTACAATTAATTACTTCTTGAACAACAAATAAATTTTTGGAACTGCTGCTGCTTGTGAGTCGGTGCGGAAACAACTGGAAAAACTGGCAACTGAGTGCTTGTGCGTCTTTCTGGCGCCGCTTATCAAAAGATAACGGATAGAGCATTCGAAACCGATCGCTGACATTAAACTTTGCAAAGAACAAAATTCTTAACGAGGTAATAGTCTAGTGCGAAACGCCTGTTCATGTCCCAAAATTTCTGAAATTATATAAATTCGTATTTTTTTATTTTAAAACAATACTTTGTTAATTACATATTAGTTGATATAGTAAAGATATATTTTAGCATAAGTGTATGCAATTAAAGAAGTACGAAGTGCGCTTGGGCCAAATGGAGGCAGAGTATAAAAAGCAGCCTCAGCTCGACTCGGGTATGAAGTGGCTTGAGAGAGTGCTTGAGAGAGTTTCCGCTACCCCATCCCCTACCCTTGGACTACCCCCACCCTTGGCTAACTGCCCCCTGGCAGCTGCTGCCCGCGCACTTTACAATTAACGTGAGAGATACACGACAAAAGTGACGCTGGAGTTGAAGTTGATGTTGAAGTTGAAGCTGAAGCTGAAGACGTAACTCCATTTTCCTCCTCCCCCCCCTTGCCGATTTCCGCTTCATCTTTAACTACAGCAACATGAAAGAAATTAGCAGCGTGGCCGAAAAAACAGCAACAGAAGCTGGAGGGGGAAAAACTGTGGCAGCAACCTGACCTTCTACTACACTGAAAAAAAGAACCGAAAATAAGATTATTTTTAGACCAAATCACTAAAACTAAGATTATTAATCTTAGAAATCACAAAATCTTAATATAAGAATTAAAATCTTAAATTGTTAGGAAGGTATAATAATGTACAATTTCATATGAAATAAATGGTGGCTCTGTGGCGCTCTGGTTAGAAACACTGCTTTAGTTGTGAAGCAATGGGCCGGCGGTTCGAACCCCACTAGAATAACATTTATAAAATTTCCAAGACAAAATAAAATATGTGCAAATATAAAAAAATAATTTTTATTTTTTTGATTTAAAAAATAACTTAAAATAATAACTTGGTCTTATTTGAAATGTTCTTAAAATTAAGATGTGTTCTCTTAAATTAAGAATTTTATGTTCTCGACGCATTTTGTACACCAATATCTTAGTTCTGAGACCAAAATCTTAATTTTAGAAAATTTTTTTGTATCAGTGTAGACTTGCCTCATTCCCTCTCTTCCTCTCCCTCCCCTGTCTCTCTCACTCTCTCTCCGGCAACCAGACGCACTGTGGAGCGTGCCACAGCCACAGCACGGGGCACACTTCAAGGCGTACTTATTACACCTGAGCTGCAGCTAAGTATGTTTACAAGATGTTCCGGCTGAGCGGAGGACCGACCCGGAACCGGTTTTTGGCTAACAGTAAAAGGGCAAATGGTTAACGGGAAATGGCAGCAACTCAGCTTTTCCTCCTTATCTCCCTTCCTGCCAGTTAAGGCGTTTATTTTTCTCAGAAATTTGCACAAACAACTGGTTAATTGTAGATGCTAAAAGTTGGGAGTACCTAGATAAAATATTTATATTCATACATATACATATGTAGATGTATATGTTGGAGCTATACTAATCTTTATTGAGCTTAAAAACCCACATGAAGAAAGTAAAAATTTGTTTTAAACAAGTTATTTTAAGTTAAATGCAGATCGATTTTAGAGGGCAAACCATGTTTATAGTAACATAACGCTTGAAAATCGGTTCAATTTTGACAAAGTTATGGGCTTTTGAAGTTCAACCTTTGACTTAGCAACTTTACAAGCCAAAATTTTTGTTCAATTGGACATGATTTTTTACAAAAATATTAAATGTCGCAGAATCAAATTTAAAGTGTTGTTTTATCACACAAAAAAAACCACTACACGAGGTAAAAGTCTAGTGACAAAGGAATATTCTAGCCCCAAAATTTCTGATATCGCATTTTGTGACAAACGAAATTAAGAGTATTATAAACTTATTAAACATAGATATAAGAACCAATACTTTACTTTTTTCTACATCAAAATTACTTTTTGAGCAGTGCCGAATTCCAATTTTCAGGTATTACCGTCCGTAGTGATATTAATTATGATATAAGGAGTTGGTTAAAAGTGAAAACTTAAGATTATTAATTTGAATTTTCAAATTTTCAAAACCTTGATTAAAATGCACCTTGGAATGTCTCCAATAATTACGAGCAATAATAAATAAATGATCAGAGTATAGAAGAGGTGCAACGTGAGCTAACCTTAACCCCCTTAGACCCACACAATTGATAGTTTACTGGACGAGACGATAACAAGCTAAACTGTGCTTTAAATGGGCTGGCAACTCTGGCTGTGATTGCGTTGTGTTGTGTTTCGGTGTATAAATCCTTTAACTGTCGCTCGCTGCGCAATGACAGCAAATAAATTTTACCCAAGGGGGTAATCGACGAAATATATATTCGATAAGAAATTTGTAATACAAGATGATGTAATCATCGATTCGGGGATGGTGGTAGCAAAGGGTCTTCGCACTGATTGCTAAGACTAAGACGACGACGAATCTCATGGCTACATGAGATACATGGGAGGGAGGTTGGATTGGGTTGGGTTAAGTTCCTGCTCCTGGTATTTCCCAAAAAAAAGGGGCCACCTGCTGTTTTGGCCCAAAGAGATAGCTGTTGTCACTCGCCGAATTGCTTGGAGAGTTCTAACGTGACTAACGGCGCCACAAAGGTGTCGTCTGCCTTCTAAGAGGGATTTCCAAACGGAGGCAATTGATACAAAGTGTGGGAGAATCAGAGACTGAGACAGAGAGACAGAGAGACAGAGAGACAGAGTCAAAGACAAAGTCAGAGCTGAAATTGAAGTAAGTCGCATGCAGCGATTGCTTTTTAATCGATTCCATTTACAAATAAATTGCTTGGGCCGTTTGCTAAAAGATTTATCTATCGACTCCAAACCATCTCACTGCCAATTTCAGTACACAAGTCTTGGCCCAAAGGCCTAAACACAACATTGTATCTTCATTACGAACACATTAATGTACGAGTTTACACATGGGTCACAATTTAACAACTATACTTAAATTTTAGCTGGTTTTAAAAGAAAACACATAACGGGGATAAATAGTAAGAAAGTCAAAATTTTAGATTGCCTATATGAATGTCGAAAAATAATACTAAGATTACCTAAATATGCAAATTAAAAATAATAAAAATAAACTAGGAATTATTTAATATGAGATAAAAATGAGAAAACCAAAATAAGGAATTATGCTATCAGGAAATAAAAATAAGAGGAACAAACAGCCAAAGGCTCTAGTAACCAGTGCTGTATGTAAGAATTTTAATTTGTAATCTACCTTTAAGACAAAAAAAAAAAAAAACCAAAAAATTAAATCAAGACAAAAAAAAAAAATTACAAAATTTAATCTAAGATCGAACTCTCATAAAAAAAAAGTACATTATGTCGACGCATTTGTTGTAGAAAACATGTAAAATCATATAAAAAAGTCTACATATCAATCGTATAAAAATAGTAATTTAAAAATTAATTTCTTAAAATAATTGAAACAAAGTTTTCCTAATTTTTGTCTTCTGAATATATTTCCTAATTAAATTTTATAATTCTTGATTTTTCTTTTGTTCATCAATATTTAAATTTCTATTTAAAAAAAAAATCATATTCGGAATTCCAAATCAAAGTCTTAACCATAAATTAGAGTAAATAGTTAAGTAATATTTGTTTTATAGGTTTAAAAAGTACAGAGTTATTAAAAAACAATTGAGCTCAGAACTTTAAAGAGATTCAATTAAAAGTAGCTGTTACTTTTCCAACACCGATATTTTTTGCAGTGTAGCGCAATGCATTTAAAAATGCTTCTGCGCTTTTTAATGAAGTTTCGCATTGAGTTGGAAGGAGTTTAAAGTATCTTAGATGCGGTGAAAGTATCTTAGACTGAGTAGACCGTTTTACGACCGTCTTCGCATAATGGAAACTCCGCTGGAAAATTGATCAATGGCGTTGCCTACTTTTGAAGCGAAGAAGAATGTAAAGTGAAGCTTTTACTAAAGACAGCAGCTGTAGGAGGCAATGTATATGGGTTGGGAAATATGGGAACTGAGGAGACTGAGACATAAGGGGTATTCCTATTGAGGGTTTGTCTTGTAATCAAAGCGTTTGGCGCTAAGTGAAGCCCATCAACTGCGAGGCGACGCACTTAGGCCTTGATGATGATGATGATGCCAACAGGAAATAATAACAATAATAATTTCAAAATTATGAAAGCTATAAACGCATAAATTTTGTTCACTTTGGCAACAAAAACAAAAAAAAAAAGGCGGCCAAACGCCATTATATACGACATTTTAATAATTTTCCACACGCCGACTCGTAAGTTACTTTTCCGCCTGTATCTTATAGACGGGGTTGAAATACAGATACAAATATATATATACATAGATACAGATACAAGCTCAGACACAGACACAGACACAGACACATAAAAATGCCTACGAAAAGCAACACTATATAAAAATTCATAATGCAAACATAAATTTTCATTTGAATATTTTGCTGTCTTGCGAAAATCGCTGCCGTCGTCAAAGTGAGCAAGCGAGAGGGGGAGTGGGAGTGTGAGAGAGAGGGAGAGGGAGATTGAGAGTTGCAGAGAGTGCTGATGTTTTACTCCTTGCCTCGATAGACATATATAGTAAATGGAGTTGTGGCAAGGACGCCCGAAAAACGATAATGGCGCTAGCTCAGATGCTGAGTTGTGTTGATGCTCCCTCCCACTCCCTCTCCCCACTCCCCTCTCTCTCGCTCTGCTTGTGACTGCGTCTGCCTGCAATCTTCTTCGGGTGTTGTAAACATTTTCCAGTCGACATCATATGAATTATGGGGGTCGTACCGCGAAAAGCTTTTATAATCGCGCGCAAATCGCGCAAAGTATTACAAAAATTATGTACATGCTATGTGCATACTTTCCCCCTATACCTATATATCTACACTGAAAAAAGAAACGGACCAGCTTCTAAAATCAAGAACATACATCTTAAATATTTGGTTCTTCAAGTAAGATTTTTTAAGACCAAATTTCTAAAACTAAGGTTTTTTATCTAAAAAATCAGAAAATCTTAAAATAAGAATAAAAATCTTAGATTGTTAGGAAGGTGTAAATTTGTACAATTTCATATGAAACAAATGGTGGCTCCGTGGCGTTTTGGTTACTTTAGTTGTAAAGCAATGGGCTGGCGGTTCGAACCCCACTAGAATAACATTTATATAATTTCCAAGACAAAATAAAATATATACAAATAAAAAAAAATAATTTTTATTCATTTTATTTTTTGATTTAAAAAAGAACTTAAAATAAGAAGTTGGTCTTATTTGAAATGCCCTTAAAACCAAGATGTGTTCTCTTAAATTAAGAATTTTATGTTCTCTCCGCATTGTATTGACCAAAAATCTTAGTTCTGAGACCAAAATCGTGATTTTAGATATTATTTTTTATCAGTGTATACATATATATATATATATATATATATATATATATGTATGCATATTTATGTGTGTGTGTGTGTGTGTGTGTGGCAAACAGCAAATGCCCAAAATATGTTTGCATTCTGCGGCTTGACAAGTTAATGCGCTCACAGCTCGCAATCGACCAGCCAAATTTTGGAGACTTGAAACTCAGTTGCTCAGTTTTTGGTAGCTAAACGGGAGGGGGATGTGTTAGGAGGGGGAAAACGGTAGTAAAGACTAAAAGACTAGAGAACTTCAAGTTCGCCCAAAAATTGGAATTTGCACAAATTTAACGGGTAAAAAGAGTTAAGAATTGATTTGAGCTGAAATTCCATTAATAATAGCAGTTGTTGTACTCCAAGCCAACTTCAGATACATTTGTATCTTAAAGGTACATTTATATTTGATAATGTACTTTATGCTTTATAGATGTCGTTGCATTCAACAGATACAAAGAGTTGATTCCATGTGCGTAAATCTGTACTTAAGATACATTTGTATCTATAGGCTGCATTACTAGATCCAAGTGCATTTAAGAGTAAAAAGAGCTTATTTCACATACATATTTTTTTTTGTATCTTATAGATAGTTTTTCATGATGATTTTTATATTGTAGATACATTTGAATTTTTTACTTTGGCATTTCACATATCAATGCAATAGATACAAATATATTAGTTGATAAATACATTTATGTTAAACGAAAAGTTTTTTATTAAGTATTTAGTGCCATTTGTTTTTCATAGCAACTTGTGCATTTAATATATACAAAAAAAGATACAGATATGTTTCTAGATTACAGATACATTTACATATATCATAGAGACTTGACCATTTCATAGACACAAAGATGTTATCGCATGTATACATATGAATTGAATAACAGTGAATTTAAGTTTCTCAAATATACTTATGCATATCATGGATACATTTCTTTATTTCAGTTACTTCAGTTCATTGAATAGATACAACATTTATCAATACATGGATACATTTATGTAGAAAAGTTCGTTATATATTTTATTGATACATTTATATCTTATAGCAAGATGTAAATATTTCATATTTACTAAGATATTAATTTCCCGATACATATTGCATCTGTGAGATTAACTTTATGTATATTTGCATTAGATTTATAAATATTTGTTCTTTTAGTATCTTAGATATATTTATTTAATGAATAAAATATTATAAAGGAGTGTGCATCATTTTTGGAAAAAAACCTTTTTTTTTTTATTAAGAAACACCCCAGCCTACTGAATACCCCCCTCATCTTTGTTGACACCTTCTGATTGGCTGCATTTGCAATTTGACCCTTGCAATTATTGCAACGATGTTTACACACGCACACACACCCACACACTCGGGCCAATAAAAGCCGCGACACTGGCATCAATTGCCCAGGCAAATATTGCGAGGGGGGTTCGAGGAGTTGCTGGTTAATTGAGTGCACAGAGTCGCACCCACAGCATCCGTTTTGAAATTGGCAGTTGGAGTCAAATCGTTGACAAATGGAGCGACCAGCAAAGCACCAGTTCACAGCAGAGAAGGAGAAAAACAGACAGAAGGAGGAGCAGGAACAGGAACAGGAGCAGAAGAAGGAGCAGAAGAAGGAGCAGAGAATTCAGCCTGATGGCAAATGGCCAACAAGTGAAATTGATGACTGCCCATCAATTTGGCTGGCCGCGATAACCCTGGCAATCTACAGCATATGACCTTGTACAGAGCGACAGAGAGAGTGAGAGTGGTAGAGAGAGAGAGAGAGAGGGGAGTTGTGTGGTCAGTAACATGCCAATAAATGCTCAACTCACTCTCTCTCGCTCTCTCACTCTCCTCTCTGTCTATCTTTGGCACGCGGTCAACAGTTGAAAGTCACGTTTGCATGTGAAAACAACAAGGGAATGTATCCAAGTGTGTGTGTGTGTGTGTGTGTGTGTGTGTGTTGGTTGTGTGTTATGCGGAAGGGTTTGCTGTCGCTGCGGCCATAAAACATGCCACAAGAATTATTAATGGACCTCCAGCTGCCAAAAATTCTACACTGCAAAAAAACATATAAAATATTGAGCAATAAAATCAATCTAATATGTTGTCGGAAATACACTAATTCCGTATTTGACTAAGCCCACTACCAAATAATTGATTCGAGCACGATTTTTTGAATGACTCTCAGCAATATTTTGAGTTTCAGAAAGTTCATTACGGGCCGGTTTTTCAGTGTCTATTTAATTGGTTTGATAACTATTGTATATCATAGAGATTTTGACGTTAAATGTATAGAAATCAATGTCAAATTTGAATTTATCTATTTTATAAAATTTAAGGAGACATTGAAAAACCGACCCTAAGGTTTTTTTTCAGTTAGCTTAAATATTTTAGCTTTCTGGACTTTTTTTTAAGTTGAGTCGTTGTCGTTTTATGCGCATATTATCTAAATTTAAAGTTAATATCCTGAATACATACTTTAATATCAGCGATTAACACCTGAATAGAGCTCGTAATCCTTAACCGGTATTAACCGATTGAAATTTGACACCGTAACTGTATACATACACAAAACAAACCTTTTTTATTATACTGAAATCGAATGTATTTAAACATAAATAAGCGATTCGTAACCGATTCGTAACCGATTCGTAACCGATTCGAAACTGATTCATAATCGATTCGTAACCGATTCATGTTCAGCGATTAGTTATTTTGTACTCCTCGATTTTCAAAACTAATTTTGGTTTTAAAATTGTAATATGAAACTGTAACTTTAAAAATTAACTTTTTTGATATTAAATAATTTTTTGTTTCTGTATTTACCCACATTTTTAAATATTTCTAGAACAAAAAGAGAAACTAAATGAGAACAATCATAAAGAATATTAAATTTAAATTTGAATCTTATCTTTTTTTCCCTGTGTAGAGCTCTCTCAATTTCTCTGTGGTCGCGTTCCCCTTTGACTCTGCCTCTCCGAGGGCTGTGATTGATTTCGAATCGTTTTTCAATTGGCACAAAGAACACAGCACAGAGTGAGTGAGAGTGCGGGGGAGGGGGGGTCAGCAGGGGTCAGAGGTCAGAGGCTTTTTGCAGAGGGTTTATTTGTGCGATTATTTGCATTTGACAAATTGTTTGCTTGTAAAAGTCAATGAAAGGGACAGAAGCAATAAACATGCAGCAAGTGGCAACACACACACACCCACACACATATGTGAGTGTGTGTGTGTGCGTGTGTGTAGGGGTGGAGGGGCGGTGGTAGGTAGGGTGGGTAGTGTTGTCTCGGTAATTATTCAAACAAATTTTTGGTCGTTTAACGCGAGACGCGAGTTTGAGTTGAAATTGTAAGTTAATATCCTGTCTGTTATTGCCACACACACACACACACACACACACACACACATGTATGCAACATGCACGTCTGATGAATTGATTAAACAATTTCCTACCCTGCGTTTTTTGCATGCGACTCACAAAAACACAAACTCAACTCGACGCTGACTTTTGGGCCTTGACTTGGCTCGTTTGTAGTGTGGAAAGGGGGGTGGTGAGGGTGGGGGGGTTTAGGCCATACGGTTGGCATTGGCAACAAATCACTTTAGTTGTGCGTGATAAATTGAGTTGTTGGTTTTTTGTGCCTTTTGCGTTAATTGGGCCAATTTCCACGAATCAAATGAAGGCTAACAAAATGCGAGGCGATTTCGCAGGCATTATGACCATAACTCCGTCTCTCTCTCTCTCTCACTCTCTCTCACTCTCTGGCTGTCTCCTTCTGCTGTCCAGCCTGCCACATGTGTGACGTGTCATTCGCCAAAAATTAATATTGCAACAGAATTGAGACAACTGGACAAATGGACAACAGAAGCAAGTGCTGACCTCCATATTAAGTTGTACAAAAAAAAAAAAAAAAAAAAAAAAAAAAATACAACTTAATGTTTGCTTAGAAACAAAGCACGACTAGCAGTTACCCTAAAGATATATAAAAAAAAGTTTTAAGTGTCGCCCCAAAAACAAAACATTAAAGGCATGACTAGCAGATACCCTCTAAAAAAAATAAATAGACTGTTGTAACTATAATAAATAAAGAAAAGTGTCGCAGCAGAAAAATACCTTTTTATGGGCAAATTTTAATGTGACAAGACTAACAGATATCCTGTAAAAATGCATATATTGTTGTAACTATGATATATAAACTTTAAGTGCAGAGGTAAAAATTTTTTAAGTGTCGCAGCAAAAATACAAAACTAGCAGATACCCAGGGTATATCAGACATATACATACCAAATTTCGAAACTGTTACTCTAGAAATAAGTTGTTCAATCTGTTTAAGACTATAGCAAAAGGCACTTTTACAGGGTATACACATAGAATAACAACCGTGGCTGTCACAATGTCCAAATGTCCTGCTGTAGTCTGAAGTCTGACGGCTGCCAAAAACGGCGCGTGTCAAATGTCAGGCAGTCAGTCGGTGAGTATCCCCTCCCAGCCCATCACCATCACCATCACCATCCCCATCTCCTCCCCACACAGCTACTACGCTATAGACAACGGTAGTCGGTGGTCGGTAGGGTCGCGGGGGGTTTACCTCACATTTAGCCGGTTATGCCGGTCACGTCGCACGTTGAAAATACCACAGATGTCATCAGTGCGCGACGAGGACGAGCTGCAAATCTCTGATCTGTTGATGAGATTGTGTCACAGCCGCCCGTCAACAGACCGTACCAAAGCAGACCGTACCGTCAGTACTGCCGTACGGCAGTCAGACGGGCAACAGCTTAACTAAGGTTAAGCCCTCCCACACACACACACACACACACACTCATACACCCATTGCGGGGGTGTATTGTATGTCGTTTTTTGTGCGGGGTTTGAGTGTCAATGACAAGAGTACTTAAGAGATTTTCACATCGTTACAAAAGAGAATTGGGTAGAAATTAAAATTAATGCTTTTTGTTGCTATTTTTGTTGGCACTTGCTTTTCCGTGAGGTTTTTCTTTAGTTTCCTTTTTTTTTGTGTTGTTTTTTTTTTTTTGTTTTGCAAATCGAAATAGTTTGCGGAATAAAATTGCGAGCCAAAGTCAGACTGTATCTATTGAGTGAGAGGATAATCCCAGAGTCAGTTCTCCTAAGTTTGATGCTTTATAAGAGATAATAATCAGCATATTTATTAGAAGTTTGTCTAATCGAAAGTCAAGCTGTGATCTATAGTTTTTCAAGTAATTGTTTTGACAAAGAAAAACATGTGTAAATATGAAAAAAAATTATTTCTACTTAGAATATCATTAAAGTACATAAGTACTAGTATAAGATTCCTGTGTTCTAATTAATATTTTTCTATTTAAATAAAAGAATACAAAAAACACTATATATTTTCTACATTTGACTTCATATAACCCATTTAATTCCAGAGATATTATGAAAGTTAAGTGCCAGCTTATAGATGATATACACCTCAAGCTTTCTATAAACATTTTTCTAGAGTTTCTAGTTAATTAATTTAATTGCAACAATGGAATTTAATACAGTACAAATTTAGCAATTACTTTGGCTCCACTTGCCGACTCTCTCTACTCTTCATAAAATTGAAAGGAAAAAAAGAATTATAATATGGCAACTCTGTATTTTGTAATCTGGCAATTTGGTTAACTGGCTGCAGTTGCGAAACTAACTGTATTTCAAGTGGCACAATATAAAAGTCAGCCACAATTTCGCAACCAAAATACGCTGAAAAGCGCAGTTGCTTTTCCACTCCTTCCCTTGCCATACACTGAAAAAATAATAATTCTACAGTTCAAATTAAAATTCTTGATTTAAGCATAAAATTCTTTGTCCTGACTTACCGACTGATCATTGCACCACTTAAGCCATAAGACGTAGGAGGCTGCAATTTTTACACAACATAGCTGAGACAATTTTATGGCGTTTTTCGAAACTCGAAGTGCATGAGGTTTTAATCCTGCGTTAATTTTAAAATAAATACAATATGTGTAGAAAAAGGCAACGACTAAAAATTCAAAAATATTTCTTTTCTAAAATATTTAATCTAACTAATTAAACAATTCAACAGAATCCCAAAAATCAAAAATATAACTGAGAGTTAAATAAAAAATCCAGCTAAAATCAATTATTTGGTGCTATGATTTAGAAAATCCGAGATTAGATACTATTTGACACTGCATTGATTAAATGTCTAATTCCCAGAATATTTTTTTCTGTGTACCACCTTGTGTACTCCTACTGCTTTACCGCTGCTTTCCGCTTCCATCGAACCGTGCACGCATTTTGGCAATTCAAAAATTTTTGAAGCGATCACAACATAAGCCACAACCGCATAATAGAGTTTTATTCATATGCCGCACACTCACCGAGTATATATATATATATTTGTGTGTGTAGGTGTGTGTGTGTGTGTGGTTGAGTGGGCGTGACTGCCGTGGGGATTGTGCAGACAACAGGATTAAAAAGCGCTCGAAAAATTGGCAACATGTTTAATAATTATATTTGGTGAATATGCTTTTTGTGTTGCCACACACACACACACACACACACACACGCACACACAGAGAGACACACACTTGCCACACACATACATATGCATAAAGACAAGGCAAATATGTTTTTTGACAAAACACAGTGGCACATGTTGCCGTCGTGCTCATTGCACGTTGCTGTTGCTGTTGCTGTTGTCGTTGTCGTTGTCGTCGAGGCAAATGGCATAAAACAACCACAGACGCCGCAACATTTGACGACTGTCTACCACATGCCACCATCTGCCTCATGCCACCTCAGTCACTCGCTGACTGACGCACTGACTGACAAGCGCCTTATCATTAAGGTAAACAGCAGCAACAACAGCAGCAACAGCAACAACAGCAGCAACAACAGCAACAGCAACAACAGCAGCAGTTGTCATCAGCATCATCATCATCATCAGCTCTGGCGTCAACAACCTTAAAATTCGTTGCTATTGTTGTTGTTGTTGTTGCTGTTGTTGCAGCAACAACAGTTGCTGCTGTCACAGACATCAGCAACAAGACCAAGAAAAAAACCCAAAAACAAAAAAAAATAAATATGTGGAAGCAAGCAGCAACACACACCTGACACACACACACACACACACACACTCATACACACACGTATGTGGCACTTATGCAAAAAAGGTAGCAACAACAATCAACGTGCCACATTGACAATGCCAGACGCGACAGCTGTGTGTGTATATGTGTGTGTGTCTGTGTGTGTGTGTGTGTGTGTGTGTGTGTGTGCGATGACTGATGAGCGACATGTGGCACTAGCGTGGTAGCCAAGCATCATTGCCTCAACGCACTTGCCACCTTCTTGGCAGCAATGTTGCCACATCGCTTGCCTCGCTCTATTGGCCATGAGGGTGTTGTTATCAACAACAACAACAACAGCAACAACAACAACAGCAACAGCAGCAACAATATGCTACTCCAGACAATGACAATGACGCACAACAGCAGCAACAACAACAGCAACAGCAACGATAAGAGCAACAACAATAACAAGAAAAAAGGCTAGAAGAAAAGAAATGTGCAACAATTTTGGGACTTGGCTTGACCGTTAAGCAAGCAGCAAAAACGAACTTGCAACCGAATAAAATAAAATAAAATAAAAGAAATAAAATTAAAATTGTAGTGACTAGCATCCTAATTTATCATTTTTGTCTAAGAATCAAATCATAATATATAAATAAATAAAATTTATAGCGATTAGTGAGTTAAATATAAATTTTTATTTGTAGCACTGCGCAAAAAGTAATTTTTATGTACAAAAAAAAAAGGTCAGCCATTTTTGGCGCTGCCAATTTTCAGGAATTATTTTTTTAAATACATTTAATAAGTTTATATTAAACTTAAAATCGTTCGTCACAAAATAGGATATCCGAAATTTTGGGACTAAATTATGCTTTCGTCAATAGACTGTTACCTCGTGAACTAATTTTTTTGTGTGATCTTATCATCAACAATTCAGTTTAAACAGTATGTGAGTTTTGATTTCCAGTCATGGTATTATAAATGTGTTTTAGAGTTTATAAGAAACAAAACGCAATTCACAATAAGTCTTATTAAACTACAAAAAATAGCGTTTATAATTTTTGAGATTGACAAAAAAATACAGCTAAAAAAATGTATTAAAAAAATAAATAAATAGACGTTTTAATAGATATATCAACTTGTTGGATATTGCTAATTCTTATGTCATTTTCACAGCTCAAAGATAACAAAATCAATAGAAAATAAATAAAAAAACTAAAAAAAAAAATCAGTTTATTTTTGCCAACTTAAATAAAGTAAAAAATTGAAAATAGAAAAAAACAATTCAAAATTCAGCACATGTTTTGTGCTCAACGTTTTGTGTCCATTTGTCCGGTTTTGAAGAGAGAGAGAGAGAGAGTGGGAAAGTGAGTTGAGCTGGGGGATTGGGTCAGAAGTGGATTGGGGGCGGGGTGGGGTGTTATCAGTTGCTATATATATATTTTTTTTTTGCTAGTTTTGTGCCAACATATTGTCTATTTGTGCGCTTTATTGCCAATAAATCAGAATTTATTTGCAACAACAAACGAATTAAAATGTTCAATAAATATTTGTACAGCCTCAGTCCCCAAAAAGTAGGCAACATTTAATGAGTGGCATGTGTGTGTTTGTGTGTGTGAGTGTGTGTGTGTGTGTGTGTGTGTGTGTGTGTGTGTGTGTGTTTTGGCCACTTGGCAGACGCAATAACTCTGGGCGCTTATCACGCAACATTCACTTGGACATATTCACTTTGAACGACGCTACGTGATGCGCATTTTTGTTACGCTCTTAACTTGCAACTCTACCCAAGTCCTCGACAACCCTGCCCTTCCTTTCTCTCTACCCCTCTCTGTCACTCCTTAACTGTACTCCTTCCCAATAGGACTTGAATTCAGTGGACCCACAGTTAAACATATGTTGCACTCAGCGAAATAACTGAGAATCTAATAAGCTTCATTTGTATTTTTAAAGATTTTTTCAAGGCTGCAAATCGGTTGCGAACCGAACCTCGGGGCTTTAAGCTGCCTGAACCGGATCATGAACCGAACCCTTGAAATTATTTACTTTGCGAGCCCAAACTTAAACCGAACCGCTTTCTTAAATGAAAGGTTCGGTTCGAAAAAAAAAATGTTTATGGTTTTTTAATATTAAGCAATTATTTGAGACTTTGGCTTAATATAATTCATATTTAAGTCTTCAAATAAATTTAAATTATCATAGAAATTTTAAAGAAAAATAATATTTTTTTGTATGAAATTGAACCAAGGTTCGAACCCAAACCTTGGGTTAAGGGGGGATATAAACCAATTCGCGAACCGCCGAACCGAACCTTTAAAAAACATTTTGGAGGTTTGTTTTTAGCCTTTGGACCAAAGATCTGTCTTTCTTTAGTCTACATCCATATCGAATCACTTATCTCTTTTTCCCTTAATTCTCCTTAGAATATTTTTCGACCCTCGGGAATATCGAGCTCTCGACTCTTCTAGTTCTCAAATCAATTTAAGTCTCTCTAGTCTCACTAGTCTTTACTCCTTCAATTTCCTTAGTCTCTTATCACGTTAGGTAAGCTAGTCTCATTAGATTCTTTAGTCTCATTAATTACAAAAAAAAAAAAAATATATATATATATTTAAGAATCTTCATTGTACGGTCACAATTTTAATATTTAAACTTATATTAGTAACATTTACAGCTTTGTTGATTTTTCTAATAATTCGGGACAATTTTTCTCAGTGTATGTCGGCTGGCAGCAGAAAAAATTCGCAAGAGCCGCCGAAAATCTATTAAAAAATTATGGGTTAATGCTGTTTGGATTTATGGAGAGCAAAATGCGAGTTGTTCTTTAGGTTGTTGTTGTTGTTGTTGTTGTTGTTTATGTTGTTGCTGTTGTTTATGTGGTTGTTTCTGCAGTTGTGGTTGTTGTTGTTGTTGTTGTTGTTGTTGTTGCCGTGGCGAGGCAAACAAATTGTCCACACGTGAGACAATCAAAGTGGCATAAACCAGGCGAGGCATAGACTTAAGAAGACTATTGAAGAGGACAATCGATGATATGCGATGGTATGCAGTGGAGGGGTAAGGGTAGGGGGTTGGAATGGGGGGTGGAGGAGTGCAGGGATGGAGGGCGACGCATTTTGCCGTTAACGTATGCGTCCCCGGGGTCCCATCGATAAGGATGTCCGGACTGAGTGTGCATATGTTGTGTTGTCCTTGTCGCCAGGCTAATTCCATTACTCCACGAGCGAATTAAACATGTCTGGACCTGTTCTGTCATGCAAATGCAAGTTCAAGTAATGCTATTGTTCCAAGCGCACGTGTATCGAGTATTTGCAATCGTTATCGAAATGCGCCCCAAGCTGAAAAATTACACAATAAAAAAAAAATAAATAAATAAAAATAGGGAAAAGAAAAGCAAAGAAGAGAAGAGAAGAGAGGAAATTGAAAGAAGGAGCACAACGCCAATTGACTGATGGCCACTAATTAACCCAGCTTGAAAGAGAGAGAGAGAGAGGGTGGGTAGTAGAAGAAAGAGAGAGAGGGAGAGTAGCTTATGTTTGTCAGTAACTGAAGAAGGATACTTTTTTTGGATGGATGGCGTGGGAACCACTTGAAAATCAAATCAAGCGTTCAACTGTAAATCACAATAAATAATAAAAAAAAAAAAAAAATACAAGAGAAGAGAATAACAATTGGGGGACTATACACACACATACAGTGAGTATTTTTTGCCCCCCTCTGATATCATATTTTTCACTTCATTGTGTTTCCGGCCAAACGAATGACGGCAACGAAGGCAGCTGCCTTTTGTTTGGCCTCGACGCTTTTGTCAAATGTCGAGTTGAGTCGAGTTGTGTGTGTCCAGCCAGTCAGCAGGAATACCCACAATACCAGCCAACATAAGCTGGAGTCTATGAGTTGAATAAAGCATAAACGTGGGGAGCGAGAGTTTATGAGGCGTCGCTTACGTAATCTCCTAATATCTGGTATCTCATATCTCAGCTCTGACAATTCCGTTGACCATTTGACTGGCTGAAATTCTCACTCCACTCTCTCACTTCATTTGATTTCGCATTCAGTATTATTGCCGAACACATAAGTATCGGAATAACAGCACATTTCCATTCGATGACCAAAACACTAGCGGCTTTTTTTCGTAATACCCTGTAAGTTGTGGGCAGGATTATACAGGATATAATCAACGAAAATTGGGCTGGAGTGTGTGTCTATAACGAATCAAATATCAACTGCTCTGGAAAATTGTTCCTGTAAGTAAAGATTAAGTTTTAACTATCCATCGAACTGCTAACTATCTGAACTCAGCAAGTACAACAGCTTTGATGAACAAATTTGACTTAGACTTTTCCTATACTGTCTATATTAATATTCAACTAAAACATTAACAAATTGATCATTATTTCTCCAACTTACAGCAAATCATAATATGTCTATAAAAAGTACGCCTTTAAAGTTACAGTCTTAATTTTTGGCAATCTTATATATTAATACCTTATCTCTCGATTTCTTAAATTTCAGAACGATTGAATCAAAAATGCGCAGGTTATGCAGAAAACGCTACGTCTCTATAGCTGAAAATAGATTCTTGGTAAAGTTACTTAACTTATAGTTCTCTATCTTTATAACTATTTGATATTTGTATCTATATTGTTGTATATATATTTTGACAACTTTAAATCTATGACTAGGATATCTTATAGTCGAATCTTTGCCTAATTTAATAATTTTCAATGCGTTTGCCAAATTGCCAAACCGAGCAAAAGAATTATTATGGTATTTTGTTATTTTTTTTTTTTTTTTTTGTTGTCCTTTACGTTTTCCATTCTTTTGTTGCTCGCTGACACATTGAAGTGAACCCGAACTCGGCACTCGGAACCCGACACTGTGAACTGAACCCAAACCCAAACCCATAGCGAAATCTCGATTGCGAACTCTAACCCTCTTGAGTACTTATTCTTATGGCCTGGCTTATATGGCATTGCTGTGTAATAAGACGGAAATAATTTGTGTTGTTGTCTTTTTTTTTTTTCCCTTTCTTTTCTTCTTTTTTATGTGAGTGTGTGTGTGTGTGTGTGGTGTGTGTATTGTTGTTGCTGCTGAAGTGTAAACAACACATCATCTCCAATTCCTGACCAGATTATGCGGAATGCAGCACAAATTGTTGACTAATTTGCACCATTAACTGAGGCAATCGCTATAATCATTGATTTCTCTACCCAGAAATTGGCATTTCCTGTACCGCAAACCAGGAAATTCCTATCTGCGTTTCTCCAAATAGTTTATCTTATCAATTTTCACATTTCCCACAAATATATTGAATTAACATTGACACTGTAATGAGGAAATCTCAAGGAAGGGAAGTTTTAAGATGCCAAACGTAGGAGAACTACTCAAAAATATGTTGTGGTATGAATATTTTTAGATCCTTTGCTAGAATATCTAAAATTCTTTAAATTTTTGACAATACTCTATGATCATAAGAATCATTTTGAATAGATAAAGATATTGGTATCAAAAAAAAATAAAAAATTCGTCTTAAAGCTCTGTCTAGAAGCAAAAGGTCTTAAAGTTCGAAGCAAGTTAGTTCTAAGACCACTTATTTATGTATTATCTTGACTGTTATTTTGTTTCCAAATTGAAATATATAAGATACAAATTATAAAATGTGACCACAACAAAGTTATGGTCATTTTAAAAGACAGTGTTTTATAAAATTCGACCTGCAAGTGCTTTAAATACATATAGTAGTGTTTGGTCAGGCGACGGACTCTGTTTTTAGTATTTAATATAAATATTTTTAATTGTCAAAAGTATTTTTTTTAACAGTAAAGCAGTGTGTCCTCAAGGATTCCTTATATACATAGTGCATAATCAGCTCATAAATTTGTAAGTAGATAACCGAATAAATGAGACCGGAAAAAGACGTGTGTGCATATTTGATGTGGCTAATTAAACGTTTTGGCCAGGTGGAAATGTGGTAA
Source organism: Drosophila phalerata (assembly GCA_951394115.2). Taxonomy (NCBI): domain Eukaryota; kingdom Metazoa; phylum Arthropoda; class Insecta; order Diptera; family Drosophilidae; genus Drosophila; species Drosophila phalerata. The sequence goes on along the minus strand of OX596006.1, from coordinate 47,101,841 downwards.
GGCGGTGCCAAGCACCTGGCCAGTTGCTGTGAGTACTCATACTCATCGCACTCATACTCACAATTGCACTCACATTCGCACTCGCATTCGCATGTTATTCATGAATGGTATCTCAATCTAAGTCTGCGTGTAGCCGCGTTATTTTGGTCGAAATTGTGGCAAACACCACAAAATTTGATTTGCACTTTTTGGCAGCACATATGTATGAGTGTGTATGTGTATGTATGTGTGTGTGTGTGTGTGTATGTATGTGTGTATGTGTGTGTGTGTGTGTGTGAAAATACAAATAGACGTTGATTGCTTTGTTGATTTGTTTGCGGTTGCTGCGTCGCGCCTTCATTTAAGGGCAGGGGCAAAAGGGTGTGTGTGTGTGTGTGTGTGTGTGTAGGGCACAATTGGGCGTTAAGGGGGGCGTGGCAAGCGTCAAATGTTAGACGGTTAGTTAGTGGCATTTAGAGTGGGATTGAGGGAGTTTGCCAAATGGCAATCAATGCACACATTGATGCAGTCATTTGCGCCTGCCAAATAATCGAAATCAGCAAAAACATCAAGCTGAAATACACACACACACATACAGACACACACACACACACACATAGACAGTGACCGAGGGCAACCCTTTTTGGCCCGACTAACAAAATTATTTATTGAAATTTTATAAATAGTGGGATCAGACAACGAAATTTCCGAGTCTGCAAGCCGAAAAAAAAACACCTACAAATTTCTAGTATATGTGTATGTGAGCATGTGTGTGTGTGTGTGTGTGTGTGTGTGTGTGCGACAAGGGTAGCTAATTTCATACGATAAGCTGGCGTGGCACGACACTAACCCCAACTCCTGACCCCCGTGCCAGCCCTTTTTCCTTGCTCCCATCAAAAGAAGCGCTACAGTTTTTAGTTGCCCCAAAATGTATGCTACACATTTGCAGTTTTGTTGTTATCTAAAACCCTAGACCCAGCCAAAAAGACAGAGAGAGAGAGAGAGAGAGCGAGAGTAAGAGAGGTAGTGCCAGATAGTGTGCAAATCTAGGGGTGTTGGAGGTGGGAAGGACTTCGAAAACCGTGCCGGGCGTTTTTGGTCTCGGATATTAATGCATCATGGGCATTGTAAAATGTTCGTTAAGCTTCTGGGCACGGCAACTACGTTGGCAACTACTACAACAGCAATAGCAACAACAACAACAACAACAAGGCGTCTGCTGCCATAAAATTGCGACGACAAGAACGACAGCCTGGTCGACAGCGGGGAGTAGTAGTAGTAGTGAGGTAGGTAGGGTTGGGTGGTGGTACCGGCAGTCAGAAGGACGTGGCGGACGGTCGCGTTTATGCGGTTTTTCGTACAGTTTTGCGACTCAGACAAAAGCGACTGCGACATTGGCCAACAAGCATCTCCAAGAGCCGAGTGTTAGCCAGATTTAGTCGAGAGCCCTCTTCTCCTGCCCTAACCTTACTTTACCCACTCCTGCTTGTGTATGGCCCATGGCAACTGCCATTACAACTACTTATGGCCGTCACTGTTTTAAAATCAAAAGTCGGAACGGGTTCAGCAGACATTTTTGGGGCTGCCTTGTTTTACTTTAGCCTGTTTTCATCTTCCTGCTCCTGCTTTGCACTCCTTTTGGCCATGTCCTGCTTGCCTGCATCCTGTTGGCCAAGGACTCGCCTGTGCCTGATCAGCGCCCGAGCTTACGGCTGAGGTTTTATGAAAATAAATTGTGCTTTATGCTCGATTATTACCGTAGACTTATTGGGTTTTCTGAAGCGCTCTAAATACCCCAAGCTCAGCTACTACCTCTACCCCCGATCCATCCATCTACCCCCCCTTTAGTCTACGCTCCTGAACAATCCTGGCTTCCGTACCAGCCATGTGTGTCCGTGTCCGTGTCCGTGTAAGGTCGTCTTTTTGGTGGCGCTGTTGTAATTGTTAAGATTTTGTTACTTCAATTTATTATTGCTCCCAACTTTATGTATGTGGAGTGTCCTTTCCTTTAAACTTACTATAACTGGGACTGTAGCTGAGTGTGTATGTGTGTTAAGGATGAGCTGACTGCTTTATGCTTTTGGGTAATTTGCATTTCACGTTTCGGTTTCTGGTTCTGGTTCTGGTTCTGGTTCTCAGTTTCTATTTCGGTTTCGACTGCGGCTGCAGTCAAATGATTCGTGATTATGCGCAAAGTTGTTATAGTTCCTGATTACGACCATAAGCAGACCCTTAGACCTAACTACCTCTCTCTCCTACTGTAATTCTCTCAGGTACCAGCAGCACCTGCTTATTGCATCGATGGGGTTACTTACTTAAAGGCGACCTACAGCAAAGCAATTGTCCTTAGACCTTACTCACACATCAAGCCGAATATAGAAAGAGTAAAAAATACCTATTTAAGTTTATATTGACTTAAACAGAAAATTTTAATTTTAATATAAACTTTTCTTTGACATATACCCAATTTGACGCTACCTCATGGATATGCTTAAGGTACTGTCGTAAATACTACCCTTAGCTAAATCAATTGCACTCCTTTTTCTTTATGCTGTTCGCATATCCTCCATGCTCACTTAATCCACCCAATATCTACTTCAACAGCATTGTTATTTCAATGGTCACCTCTCATAATCTCCGCCTACAGCTAAACTAATAAGCTTTATCAGTCTACACGTCCTCCATGGTCACTTTAAGTGCTGTCTCATTAAAAGCAAGGCAAATGGTCAAAGTTAAAGCATATCACAAATATAATTAAGCCTTTCAGTTCACTGAAATTACAGACTGGACAAGTGAGGGACCAGTGAAAAAGGGTTAGGGCCGTGGTAGGGCTGGGGTACGGCCGGTATAGGGTAAGGCTGGCAGCGCTGAAAGTATAAAATTAACAACTTCATTGATAGGCGGTCAGCCAAAGGGCTAACAAATGAAGTGTGAGGGAGGCAGGCAGAAGGGATGGAAGGAAGAGGAGTTAGGAGCAGGAGCACCCCATGCAGTGAGCAAAGAGTCAGGTCCCTTACCCCATGACCAATGGGGGTTAGTCGTGGCGATAATGGTGCGTGACCACGCATCAGCAACGATTTTGTCAGGGATTTCACTCCAAGCGCCCAAACCCTTAAACCCTCTAACCCCCCCTCCACCGCTAAAAAAAAAAAAGACCTAACCCCCTCTTAGCCATACCGGGTCTAACCACTGTCCAAGCTGCGCGTGGCCACCTGAGCTGACATTTAGCCAAGCTGACGAGTTAATAACCCTTTTTAGCGGCGTGTGAATAGCCCTCCGTGTGTGGACACGCGACTGACCAGCATATATGTGTATATTTAGCAGGGGCGGTGGGAGCGGTAGGACAGGTGACCAGGGTCAGGGCTACGAGCTTAAGTGGCTTGAACGCCCTTTTGGCATGTGAGTCGCGTTTGCGGCCTTTGAATGAATGAATGAAAGAGAAAGAGAACGAAAGAGAGTTAGAGAGAGAAAGAGAGAGGGAGAGAGTGAGAGAGAAAGAGTGCAAAGTGGCAGCACATTTGTTGTATAGGTGGATAGGGTTAAAAACGCCTGCGGGGGCTGTGTGGGGTTAAAGATGGGTTTCAGTTCCAATTAAGTTTGGCTTTCGCAGCGCATCGGTTAATTGAATGAAGTCACGTGATGTGAATAATAAAAATGATATCGACAACGCGCACTCCAATTGACAACTGAACGCAGCTACTTCCCTTAATCTAGGGGTTGAGCGTCCACCTCCTTCCCTTAGGAGCCATGTGTGTTCTGTTTGTCTTTGACGGCTTTTAAATATTGCATGAGAGTCCGAAGAGCATTTAATTTGCTTCTATTTGCATTTGACTGGTCAGCGCCCAGACCAAAAATAGCACTCTTCCCTTACTCCTACCAACTACCCCTCTCTTTTATTCGTAACCTCAAGCCGAACCATCCTCAATCCCAGACCGTATTTTGTAGTCGTTGTCAAAGCGACCGCAGTCGAAGATCTTAAAGAATTTTGTAAGACGTGCAGCCATAGCAAAGTCAAAAGCAAAAGCAACAACAAAGCACAAAACTGCAACTTCTACACACACACACACACACACACACACACCCTTACACTACACCCCTATTGCTTGGGGTTCCTTTTGAGCTGGCAAGTTTTGAGCCAAGAAATCCAAAACCACACTAAAGACGCCAAAAAGATGCAAAAGACGTAAATGGAAAAGCAACCCAAAAAAGGAATATGTATTTGCCACATCCCCTAACCCACCATACCAACCCCCTCACACACACACACGCACACACACCCGCTCCTATTTTAAAGGTCCTTTCATTTACTCCAATCTGGCATTTCAAATACTCCTTCTGTATGCATTTCCCTTGGACCATCTTTGTTTTTTCCTCTGCTACTTTTTCTCTTACTCTTCCTCCTTTATGTGGCTGTGTTTGCTTTCATCGTCTATTTCTATTACGACACCACACACACACACACACACACACACACACACACACATGTAGATTTTTGGGGTTTTTAGCCTTAAGTCCAAAGACATTTTTAAGGCCATTCGTGCGGTTGATGCCACGCTGAGATTTTCCCGTGCAAATTGCAAGGCTTAAATTTCATTTCAATTTTCAAAATTGTTGCCAATGCCTCCCCCTGCTTCCCATCCCTCTTCCACCGCCTTAAAAACCGGACAAGGATCATGACCCTAACCCCAAAGTGCAAGTGGTCAACAGTCTTATACATATATATCTTTTATAAATATATATATATATATATACTCACCCACATCTTTCATCTGACTGTCAAAACTATAGATTTGTATTCAAATGAGTTTATGTCGATTGGCTTTTCTCTTGCTTTCCCTTCAACTTCCTTGCTTTAAGTACTTAATTTTATTAATATATCGTCTGCTTCAGTTATCGTTAAGCAACTCTGTTTTCTACTTCATTCTAATTTAGTACTCTGGCAACATTGCTCGACTTGAATATAGAAAAGACTGAGGTGCTTTTAATAAGAATTAAGTCTAATATAAGAAGAATAAGTCTTAAATTGTATATATGTCTATAATTTGAATTTAAATCTATTGAATTAATCAATCAATTATAAAAAATATTTATTTGTGAAAAAATATTACCCTAGAGTCAAAACTAGTACCAAAAATGATTCAAAAGTCTAACTTGAACTTAATTTAAATACGGAAACCTTTAATATAAATGTTTGTCTTAAAGAGAAAGGTAGAAAACATTTTTAGCTGCAACATTCGGGTAAATGTAATATGCCTAAATTGATTAATTTTTATTGATACCCCCTTGTTGCGAATGTTGCCACAAATGGCAATCCAAAATTCTGAACATCTTGATTCAAAATTCCAAAGCGAATTTCAACTGCAAATCAAAATCAACAAATATAACAAATCGCATTAAGCGAATTTTGTTTTTGCAATTTGTAGCCTGTGCTTAATTTGATTGCCCCTCGGCCCCCCCTTCCCCTTCTTCCGGTTGAATCATGCTTGCAACTCATCTTGCCACGCCACACAGCTGTCAGTTGCAGGGGCAGTTTACCTACCCCACCCTTAACTGAAGAACCCCACCCTATTTGGGATCGAAACGAAACGAAACGAATCGCAGGTAAATTGCTTCACTCATTTGCATGCCTTCAAAGACAGGCTAACAGAGCTCCAGTTCTCTGCCCTCTCCACTCCACTACCCTTCACCCCTCTATCTGTATCTTTCTTACCCCTGCAACCCCTGATTCATACAACAACTCAATAAAACTGATTATCGCAAAATTGCAAATTAAAAATTTTCAACGCGCGAATTTTTTTGCGCATTCAGTTTTTTCTTCTGTGTTTTTTGTTCGGGTGTGTGTGTGGGCTAACAATTTGCGGTTAGGGGTGGTATGGGGGCTAACTGGGGGCGGGCGGTATACTCTATATGTTGACTGATTTCACGCATATGTGACCCGATTCGATTTGCACGCGCAAATCGCATAATTTGCTCACACGCCACAGCCTTGATCCTCATCAACAAAACTGGTCCCTCTTCCCTTACCCCTCCCCACAAGTGGCAAGACCCCCACCTTTTGGCCATGGAACGCCCTTTGTTTGCCCTTATTAAATTTGCCAATTTTTTTATGCCTCGCATTCATTTTTCTTTTTTTTTATTATTTTTTTAAGCGAATTAAAATCCAAACGAAGCGCAAAAAAATCGCGGTTAACGATTTCGCGTGGCTTTTTAATAAAAAAAAAAAATAAATAAAAATAACAGCAAATATGTGGGTGTATATGGCTGTGTGTGTGTCTGTGTGTGTGTGTGTGTGTGTGTGTGTATGAGTGGGTGTAGATGGTTGTCTGTCAAAATAAACAAGTTTGTGTCACTGCAGAAATTTCATTTAATTTGCTCAACGATGACGACAGCCCGCGGAGGCAAAAACTGGCAAAAGGACACACAGTAAAAAAAATGAGCAACAAAAAAAAATAAAAAATGAAGGGAACCAGAAAAACAATTGAGTTCAGTTTGTCGAGTAGTCCACATAGATACCCTTATGATTGTCATTATTACTACTTTCAACATATTTAATAGGCGAGTAATTATCAATATTTTTCTTAATTTTTTAGGACTCCTATCTTCCTCTTATCACCCAATGTACTCGCTACTTTTTCAACCTTCGCTCTCAGTAAACTACCTTAAGTGAACTTTAGTTTGATTCGTAGATTCAACACTCGCTTTTTTTCTATAATATACAATCCATTATTTGCAAACGTTCAACACAATTTTCACTTTTACTCGCTACTTTATCACTCGCAATTTATATACTCGTTATTTGAGCACTCGCTTCTTTCTACATTATTTGCTCAATTACTCGCTGCTTATGCACTCTGTACATTCTACCATATTCGTAGCATCACTCGCTACTGTAGCACAAACACCTTGTGCACTCGCTACTAGAGCACTCGTTTCATTCTACAATATTCGTAGCTCGCTATCACTCGCTATTTTAGCACTCTTAACTTAAACATTCGCTAATTGAGCACTCGTTACTTTCTATAAAATTCGCAGCAATAATCCGAACCTTCACTCGTTACTTTAGTACTCGTAAATTTTAATTTTACAACATTTGTAGGTCGATTCGTTACTTCATCACTTTTTCACCTTCTTCTTCAATCAAGATCTAGGCTTATCGCTAACTGAACCTTTCTTATCAAATTGTAGGAGTTTTTGTAGATCCTTAAGACACAGTGAGATAGCTCAGATTCAGTATATATATATACTCTTCATACAAATTAGCTGTCAGAATTTATAATACCCCAAAGAAAGGGTATTTATTTGTGATATGCTTCAAAATTGGTTGGCAGACAAAAGGTGCGCAGCGGAAGTTGCCCAACGCCCAACGGAAGCGGAACAACATCCACACGATGGGAAGAGGGGGATGGGGGATGGGCAGGGAAACTGCGGCTACTGAACCTGAAAAGTGGTTAAATTACAAATTATCCACGGCAGCTGCCACACGAGGCAGGCAGCAACAACAACAACAACAGCAAGCCAACATATTGTGAAGCCAGTTCGATGCTCCACTTGGAGTCAGTTTGAAGCCTCTCAAAAAGCGTCCACAAAAATATGAAGAATTATGCGACACGTGGGACGAAAGGTACGGACAAGGGACGAGGGACCAAGTGCCTCAACTCGACCACACGGTGGCAAGGTAGGGGGAATGAGCAGAGGATGAGTGTTGGCCATAAATCAAACATGGACAGACGCAGGCTGCTCCATAATTCAAGCGCTGATACTCTGACTCCCCCCACCCATACTACACCGCTCTCCAAAAACCCTCTTTCTCCATCCTGCTGTACCACCTCCTTTAGCACCGCTCTAATACTCAACCCGTCGCTGCACAGGTGCTGCTTTCAATTTACACATGTGAATTAAGGTTTTCAAATTGTTTGACAAAAACGCGCACGCACACAGAAAAAAATGCACATGAGAGACTGCTCGACTAGCAAAATACTCTGTTCTTGGCTGTGAGTAAATTGAATATGAGAATTATTATTTTATTCAATTTTCAGCGAAAAACACACAACACAAATAGCAGAAACACAGGGTATCTCTCAATCGATCTTTATAAAATTGTTAGAATATAAAGTCAAGTTAGTTATAACTAAGTGCAGCAAAAATCAAGACTATAACTCTTTAAACACAATAGTTACGCGACTTTGAAAGTGAGAAAAATAAAGCAAAATTTCACAAAAAAGTTGATTTTGAAAACTCTTTCATGATCTCTAAAATCTAAGAGACAAAAGATATTGCGAGATATTTTCTGATGACTTCAAGCTACCCTTTTTATTATGCTCTTCATGTACAGGGTATGCCAAAAAGATGTTGATGACGATGGGTCCGAGTCGCTGTTAGTCCAAGGGCAGGCAAATAATTCATTGTCATGCCCAAGTGGCGCCAACTGTTGTGTCGCACATGTGTGTGTGTGTGTGTGTGTGTGTGTGAGTGTGTGTGTGTGTGTGTGTGTATAAGTGTGTGTAGCAAAGATTAACCTGCCACAGTGCTACGAGCACAGCTTCCACTTTAGCTCCATTCCCAAAGTCTTGGGCAACCGTCTTCAACTCACTTTACACAGCCCTTCTTATCGTATTCCCCTTTCCAGCTGCCCCAGCCCCGGCCACGACCCCCTCACCTTGCAACGCCGTGGCACGTTCACAGGCCACATGCTCATTCGCTGTTTGGTCCTTTGGTCCTTGTAATCGATTTTTGATTGAATATTGCGCTTAGGTTGCACCCTTCCGCCTGTAACCGTAGACCTTACACTAGGATGGGTATATAGTATGTGGGTGGTATGAGTGCTTGTGCGCCGCATTGGCGGCATGTTGTCACACACATGTCGCTCGTTATAAATTTTCCGCCTTTTCAAATATCAATAACTGTAAATATTATGAACACGTTCGCTTATGGGCTTAGCCGGAGCTTCATATTATTTTTTTTTTTTTGTTGCTCCTTGCTTTATTTCAATACCCCCAAACACCCTCCATCCCCGAATGCCAATCAACCCCGCCCCGCAATCTGCCCTTGGTTATCCCCGGTAGCGTTTGTTTTTGCCATTTGTTTGCCCCTTTGACATGCAACATTCGTGTGGCAAGCACAATGGGCTTAGATTGTCTAAGTAAGTGATAAATTTGATAGCCCAAGGCGTTGCCAGATCGTTCTGAAATTTTAATAATTTCATTAGCAACATTTCGGACAATGCAATTAATATGAAAAAGTATACAAGGAAAAAATTGAAGTATATCCTCCGTCAATTCTAAGATGTTTCCACCAAGAGACCATAGCTCTAAAATCAATTCCTAGTACCCGCTTTTTGAGTTGAAAAACGTGTTTTTTCGATATTTTTAGCATGAATTATTAGCATATCTTCAGATTTTTTAGTCCGATGCTGACAAATTTGGTATCAAAACTCGTGTTAGGACCAGGACAAATTATCCTTTAAACATAATTTTAAAAAAAACGCAAAATATTTCAACTAAAAAAGCGGGGACTAGGAATTGATTTTAGAATTATACTGTCTTGGTACAAACATCTTACAATTGAACGTAGATTACGAATATAGGGTACCATTTTTTTTTTTTTTAGAAATAATCGATGCACTCTAAATATTAAATCTAAAAAGTTTCAGGGTAAAATAGGTAGAAATTTTAATCAATATAATAATAAAAACCAATGTTATTTTTTCGATGACTTTATAGGTGAGATTCTTCTTACTATTTATTACTTATTAAAATAAAACTCAAGTAAAACCATTGATTTAATTAAGTTAAGATTATCTAAAGACTTGGCTAATCAATTTCTTTTGATTTTTTAGTCATTAATTAATATGTTTTCTGTAGAATTTTAACTTCTTCCAAATACATACTCTATTTTCCCCACTTCTGGTTGCATTCAAACCTTTTTGAATTGAATTTTACCATTGTGCGACCTTTAGTCCGTACACCTTTAAGAGACAAGTGTTTGGGTTAAGTTTACTTTTATCGTATGTGGCACAGTTGACTTTAAACCTGTTCTCATTTCCCTTCTCTCTTGCTCTCTCTCTCTCTCTGTCTCTCTCACCTCAACTGTCCCCCTCTCTGCATATTGCTTCACGCATAAATCCAAATATGATCACTTCATAATTTGACATTGATAGATGAGTTGAACAGAAATCGAAGCCAAAAAAGGGGTAAACAACAACAACAACAACTGGCACTCAATCATGCACACACACACACACACACACATATGGCAGGTTGGGGTGTATTATTGGTTATGGTATGGGAAAAAGGCTACTTACTGCGGAACAAGTTGAGCTGTGTTGTTTCGCCTGTGGTTCAGTAACTGTCTCTGTTTCGGTTTTTGGGTTTTTCTTCAGCCTTTGGCTTCCGATTTAGGTTGTACAGATACCCTGTAAATATCGATGGATTAAGATATATTGAAATGCTGTTAATATTTGGAAAAAAAAAATAATTTGAAGAAATGTTCTACAGTCAAAGCAATTAATGTTTTTTAAGCCTTTGTACTAAAGGTTAGTTTTGTTTTTAATCTGTATAACCTTGAGCAGCCTTACCGAACTCAGTGATAATCAAAGTTAGGACTACTAAATTTGGTATATAAAAGGCCATAAATGCTAGAAATCTTTTCCGCATGGACTTCTTATTATAATCATGATTTTTTTCTGTGGGACCTTTATCTAAAATTGCCTATAAAAATACAGTTTGCAATGTTTCAATCTTCATATTGGGGATACATATACAACAACAAAATATCTGGGAGTCCGCTATAAAATCCATTCAATGCTATATAAGATTTTTCTGCTGTAGGACCTTAATCTAAAATTGCCTATAAAAATACAGTTTGCAAAATTAAAATCTTCATATCGGGGATATATATATATATTTTTATTAGCTTTATATTCTGAGAATTTCAGCACATTTCATTGATAAACAACAAAAAAAAATATCCGACATTCCGGAATAAACTTTCTTGAACCAAGTACAAAATACTTCATTCAATCTAGATTTTAAACTTAATAGTTAATAATAACCCAAAATATACATACAATCAAGAATTTCAAACTTTAATTATGGTATGAATTTATCTTTCTATGTTTTTTCCAGAGTAGCTGCTAGTCTAGCCTTCGATTGTCTTAACCCCTTTGCTTGGACATTTTTTTTTTTTTTTTTTTTTTTTTTTTTTTTTTTGTATAGTCATAGGCATAACGTCGCTTTGATGGCTGTTTGATTTCTTGTTTTCCAACGATTGATATTTTATCGTCTTGGTCCTCAGAGGCAAAGGGAAAGGGAAGGGGTGTATGTGTGTGGGTGTGTGTGTGTGTGTGTGTGTATGTAGGTCTTTCGTCAACGTTACATGTGGTTGCTTAATAGATTTTTTATGATCTGTTTGCATTTATATTCCTTTTGCTTTTGCTTTGCTTTGCTTTTTCTACAACTTGCGATTGCCTAAAGGGTTACAAATGTTGTGGGAGTAAGCAAAGGAGTTGCTTAGGAGGTGAGGAGGGTTGAGGGGGGTAAAAGCGGTGGGGGGGACTGTGACATTTGTGTGTTGTCTTTTTGTTTGCAAGTCCTGATGGTTGTTGCTTTTATTGATGTGCTTAGTTCACGTGCATGTAAACAAGCAAATAACATTAATAACCCTGCTAAAATACACACACACACACACACGCGCACACATGAGCAGTTACTTTATTACAAGTGTTGGTATCAATAATAAAGGCATATTATTATTATTATTATTATCAATATCATTATCATCATCAGCAGTAGTCCCCAAATTAAGTGTAACTGCAGGTCAAAACGTGCAACAAGGCTCAATAACAACACACACACACGCACACACACACACACAAGTTTAGCCCCCCAACTCGCTTTCCCCCTTCCCCCTCACCATGTGCTTTTCTTGCCACTGCTTGCGGCAAAGGGTTAATGGCAGCCAGGACACGACAACGAGGCAAGCAAACAATGCAGCCAGAGGTCCTTTTATTTAACAGGCTACAGTTTGTCGAGGCAACAGCGGGTTGAGGGGTTAGCTCATCAGGCAGAGGAGCAGCAGCACAAAGGGGCAGGTCCAAAGGGTGGGGAGGGGTCAGAGGGTAGGCCACCAGTAGCCCTTGAGCGCCATAAATTAACCCTTTTCTTAATTGATACAAATACAATTAATGTGCATGTGTGTACCTATCTTTGTGTGTGTGTGTGTGTGTGGGGCTACTTAACGGTAACTAAGCAAACACAACAACAACAACAACAACTTTTTAGGGGGCGGGGGGGGGGGGGGGTGGGGGGGTAAGGTCAGTCAGCGTGACGGTGCCGCAGCGACGACCATTTGATTGCAATCCTAATTATTGCTTAAAACAATTAACATTTCAATGTGTAATTCAACACAATGACCACACACACACACGCACACAACAACACACACACCAACACACACACACTGAAACAACGGCGGTCACAGGATATGCATAAATGCAACAATACGTTTTGCTAGCCTTTGGGCAGCATTGTATTAATGTAAATGTAGGTGTAAGTGAGTGTGTGTGTGCGTGTGTGTGTGTATGTGTGTGTGTGCGTTAATAGAGTGTGTGTCCAGGTATCGGACATCAGGATAGTGTAACGCTTGAGGGATAAAAGGGACAACGGACCATCTTCATAGTGGTTGAACCAACGCAAATTCATTTCAATAACCTAACTATATCATTAACCAGGAAATCAAACCGAAACAAATATCGGTTCCGGCTTCGGTATCGGTTCCGGTACGTCCCGAAACAACTATTTCCGTAAACGGTTTATTAAAATAATAATAATAAGTGTTATAAAATAAAAATATATTAAAAGATTTTAACATACATACGTACGATATATTCGTATTTTATCGAGACAAACCTTAATTAATATTTAAAATTATTATTTACAGAAAACAACAACTAGTATTTGGAAACGTGTACCGAAAGCGTACCGGTACAAACGTTTCGGTTTTCGGTTCTTATAAAAACGTTTATTTCGGATACGGTTCCGGTTTCAGTACTCAACTTAGGGGTTCCCCGTAAAAAAAAAAATAATATTTTTTTCCCATAGAGTACAATATCTAAGTATAAAATTCAGAAACCAACAATTACTTTAATTTAAAACATTTAATTATGATATTAAAATATAGAAATTGAATAAGTTCCAGAAATATTCTAGCTTGCAAAATAAATATTGATATGCTGTAAAGTTTTAGCTTGACACTCGTTATCACCGTCGGTGAATTTTGCATTTACAACATCATATTGGTTTTTAATCTCACAGAAGCGGCACAATTTCAAATAAAAATGGTTCAATCGTATAGACATAGCGAAAGCATCTCTTCTTTTAGAATGATCCGCACCTATTTTACCTGTCAAATAGTTTTAAGCAATATTAACAGTCCGGCAACCACTGTCCAGCGCAATTAACGTTCTCTCTGTAAATTGTACTTCCAACTTCTTGTCCGATGTTCATATTCAAATGCATGTGTGTGTGTGTGTGTGTGTGTGTGTGAATGTGTTGTGTGCTGCCCGGAAGTCGTAATTATCATGTAGTAAGTACGTACGTATGTTGACCAGGCCTAAACCGAGAGGACCTTAACTGAAACTGAAACCAAAACGTGTAATTCATGCACAACAACAACGATATTAATGTACTCACCAAACACACACTCACACACGCACACACACACACACACACACTCACACAGCTGTTTACATTTGCATTTAGGCGCTGCAGGCAGCAAGGGTTAAGCTTGGTCAACAGAGGGTTATGCGGGGCGATTGTGGGCGTACTTTTGTGGCGACCACTTTGTTTTAATGGCTCGCTTGATGCGCTATTATTAAATGTGCTGCATCTTATTATTAACTGGTAGTGCACAGAGGAGAGAGAAAAAGATAGAGAGAAAATGAGAGAGAGAGGGAGTGTCTGTCGTCTTAACCCCTGCTTGCCCACATTGGCATTGGGCAGTGTCTCAAATTAATTACAAAGCGCGCGAGTTGCCAGCTCACGCCCCCTTTACCAGGCCCTCCACAACCCTACTCTCCAACCCCACCATACAAGGATGAACCCTTCCTCCTTACTTTCGTAACGCTGTCCATTAATCTATTAATGCAGCAAGCATAGCCGAAGCTGGAGCCAAAGATGTCGAAGGACTTGACTTGAAGGAGCAAAACAGTTGCCTCGCACGACGCATTTCCGTTTCCGCTTCAATGGCAATGCGGCTCAAGCAGCCAAGCGTTTGACTAACCCGGTCCTCCATACCCAACCCTACACACTCACCCCTTCACTTTTAGCTATAGCCAAGGCACATTTGCCAGAAGTTTGGAACGAATGGCGGTAATGACTTTTCATTCTCGCCCAGATAACGCCAACGATTACTTTTACAGGGGTATTGCAGGCAGTACCATCATCATGCAGGCTCATGAAGCTCATTCAATCGGTTCGACTTTTTTGGGTGCCCCTTTTTGCCCACATAATGAACGCAATAAACGCAACCCGAAAAATTTGCCGAAAACTCTCACACGGCACAAATGACTGGATATAAATGGGTTGAGCAACCAGCAACCGACCTAGGTCCAAAAACCCTAACCCCTTAACCTCATGCTTAGGTCCAAGGAATGCTAAAATAGTTTCAGCTAGAGATGTACGCGTGTGCAGCTCCTTAAGCGATACTAAATGGGCGAGTACATTTAAAGATGAGTGAGAGTTAGATAAAATGGGTTTACAGAGTGTAGAGCCATAAAAAAACGGCTAGAGAATAAAGTCGAGGAAAGAGCTTAAAGGGTCGTCTAGAAAAATTTAAAGTATTGTATTTAGGCATTTGGTTTCGTGTAGTGTCGTGTAGGGACGTGTAGTGCCGTGTAGTGTCGTATAGTTTCGTGTAGTGTCGTGTAGTGTCGTGTAGTGTCGTTTAGTGTCGTGTAGGGAGGTGTAGTGTCGTGTACTGTCGTGTCGTGTCGTGTAGTGTCGTGTCGTGTCGTGTAGTGTCGTGTCGTGTCGTGTCGTGTCGTGTCGTGTCGAGAAGTGTCTTGTAGTGTCGTGTAGTGTCGTTTAGTGTCGTGTAGGGAGGTGTAGTGTCGTGTACTGTCGTGTCGTGTCGTGTCGTGTAGTGTCGTGTCGTGTAGTGTCGTGTAGTGTCGTGTAGGAACTCTTCAGAAAGCTCTTTAGCCCATTCACGTTCGTGTCACGATTGAAAATCTCAAGTCAGGCTCAACTCTAGTTGGAACCTGAATGTTGCCAACAGCGCGTTTCGCGTTGTGTGCGCTCAAGCGTTAAAAAAGGGGCATCGGTTGGACAAGACGGTCGCTGGACTGGTATAAAGGAGTAAGGAGCACTGCTTGCAGTTAGTCATAAGCAGCAGGCACAGACACAGGACATACATAGACAGCAAAAGAGAGAGAAAGAGAAAGATTGAATGAGAGGTGGATAGGAGGGAGACTGGTAAACGTTTTGTAGTGCGTTTGTTGCCATTTCCGGGTCTATGGGGCATGTGGCATGCCGGAGACGGCGCCGCTGTCTGCCACATTCAGTTGGCTCTGTTGTGTTCCTTTTGCTATTTTGCATAGAGACAGTTAAGGGTAAGAGCAAGTGGGGAAAGGGAGGAGTGGTTAAGGTGGGGGGGAGGGGGCAAGGAAGAAGGCTAACGGCCGTCGCCATCGTCGACTAATTAACTGCGATTATTACGGTCATTACGTGGGATTTCCTTTGCGTAAACATCTTGAATTTTGGCGCTCTCTTCTGACGACAGCGACAAATGTCGTTGTTGTTGCTGTTGTTGCTGTTGTTGTTGTTGCTGTTGTTGTTGTTGCTGTTGTTGCTCCAAGTTGTTGTCTCTCGACATTGGCAGCAAGGAGTTATGCCAGGCTAATGGCTACCTACCCCTTACCCCTTAACCCCTCCCTTCCTGGCCAAAGCATTTGCGCCAACATTAAAGCAAATTAACCGCACCCCTTTCAGTCTTGTCCCCCCCATCTCTCTCTCTCTCTCTCTTCACCCCTCCTCATGCCTGCTCTGCTCATCTGTAGACAAGAGACCAGCCCCAAAAGTCATTTGTTGTGCAATGTGTTCATGTGGCTGGCAGTTTAAAAACCAAAGCAAAAATCAATACAAACCCAACGGATAACTTGGCTATGCC
This sequence comes from Drosophila phalerata, assembly GCA_951394115.2. Taxonomy (NCBI): domain Eukaryota; kingdom Metazoa; phylum Arthropoda; class Insecta; order Diptera; family Drosophilidae; genus Drosophila; species Drosophila phalerata. The sequence goes on along the minus strand of OX596006.1, from coordinate 47,085,698 downwards.
AAGAGATAAAGCTGGACGGAGGGGAGGGGGAAAACTGGTTGTAAGGAGAGGGTGGAGAGAGGAAGGGGTATACAACTTTCGCTGTCTGATTAGAGACACGCCAAGGCTAATGGTTATGATTGTGGTGGCCAAGATGACAGCGGCTTTTGGCTTAAACGAATCCTCTTGCTTCGACCGCAAAGCCGACGAGCTTTCTACTCCAAAATATATATATATAGATATCCTCAAGATGTCCTCTCGTGCGACGCGTCGAATGCGCCCCAAGACATTAACCCCTCCCCCCTTTATATAGGAAGAGAAGTGAAGAGAAGCCAATGCTAAACAAAACTAAAAGGTAAAATGTCTACATTCAACCTTTTGCTTAAGATTACTCAATTAATGCACTTTAATTTTACGACTCGCCACTCGTCTCGACGTATTAGTGTGTATGTGGGAGTGTGTGTGAGTGTGTGTTAGTGTGTTTATAAGTGTGTGTGTCTTTATTAAAGTAACGCTCTTTGGCTGCAAATTAAGTCAACTTGTCCAGTAAGCGCTTTTATAGCTAAATCACTTTTGGAGTCAGTGAAAGAACCGGTACTTATTCATTTTAAAAAATAATACGCACTATGATCAAAAAACTAGGAACTTGTTTAAATTATATTTTAAAGGAACTTTGTGAATTATATTAAACAAAAATGCAAGCCCTTAAAGTCTGGAAGTTTTATATTTTTGCTATTATTTTTTCCCGAATCCTAATATTCTTAGTCACTAAGCGTATTTTGGTGCTAGAATATGACTTTCACCTAGTGCAGAGAAATATTTTGAAAAGATATTTAATGTCTAAAACTATAAGTACCTTATAAAACGGTTTAAGATCATAATCAAAAAAAAAAAAAAAAAAAAAAAAAAAATTTTGTGTATCTAGCCTTAAGGAGAAATTCAAACTAGTTCGCTTTTAGCAAGTAACTGTCAACTTTATTTTACAATGCAAATATATTTTGGCACACACACACTCACACACACTCGCACACACACATACACCCAAGCAAACACATTGACAGTACGTGCTATTTGAGCATTGAGAGTGCTTTGTTTCATCTTCATTTGGCTTTTGCCCTTGGACTCCCTAGACTTGTAGTTTTCTGCTCGTAATCTAGTTTGGCTGTTGCATTTATTGCTCTGCATAGAGCAAATTCAATTAGCCAATGTCTTTAAACCAAAATCCAACTAAAGATGCCGTAAAAACGAGGACAAGAAGTCCGAAAATTCCAAAATGAAAACAAATATTGTAGCTTTAAGTTGCAGGACTGAACAAGAGAAGTCGGCTCTATAAAACGGCCGTCGCGACGTCAAAAAGTTACCTCCAAAAACTTGAGTTACTCCAACTCCACCCCTGTCTCATAATAATTTTCCATGCAACTGATATGAATTTCCATATTGACAGCCGGCGACGGCCTTCCCTGTCCTGACCAGGAAGTTTGTCCTGTTCAATTTTGTGGCCGTTGTTTTATGGCCAGCTGCCACTCCATTTTTCCTCTACTGTCGAACAGGAGAGGGTGAGGAAATGAGAGGGAGTAGGAGAACGTGAGCGAGAGCTTGTTCTTCTTGGATTTTTTTTGGTTATATTTGTATATTTGTATATTTTCTTTTTTTTTTGGACAACCCACACACAGCTCCATTTTTTAATAAGCTTCGGCCCAGCACCCCGAGAAGTACAAAGCAAATATAATATAACTTGCAAGTAGCGTCTGTCCAAACTGCCCAACCTATCCAACTCACCAGCCAACCAGCCAGCCATCCATCCATCCATCCATCCATCCATATATCCATATAGTCATAAAAATACAACAACATCAACAGGCAAAATAAGAGAAGACCAACTGCAAATTGGCAAGAAATGAAAGCCGCTTCTCGATTTTTTGATGGTCTTTTTTTGTGAATACCCTTGCTATGGGTTTAATAATATTGTCACAAGATTTGTAGCCAAAATAGATACTTAAGATTTTCGTAAATATTATAAAATAAGTTCATTGTCAGATTGATGGTATTGTTTCTTCTTTTTCTGGCCTGTATTTTAAATAAATTATTCAAGTAGAATAGGCTATTTCTTAAGAACCTAAGTTTTTGAATAATGTATGAGACTCTTTTCGAATTTCAAGATATTGCAACAAATTTAAATATGAGTTCTTTCAGATCTTACTTAATTGTACTTTGAGTTATCTTTTTGGAAAATCTACAGTGTAACCAATCTTCGGCGGTGGAAGATAAGCATTCAGTTTTTTTTTTTTTTTTTTTTTTTGTATTATTTTGGGGGTTTTGCACATCAGAGCTGTCCAGCGTCTGCGGCTGGAGCACTAAGTAAATACCAATATTTTGTTGCTCATGCGGCCAATGGGACATGCATCATAAAGTGCAATCTGGGTTACATTTCTATTTTTTTTTCTTATTTTTTGGTATCGTTTAACGTTTATAGGGTTGCGGCTGTACCGGGTTTTGTGTCGTTGCTCCCAAAAAATAAAGTTAAAGCAATTAATTTCCACAAAACAACCAATTAGCTCAAAAGTTTACCTTAAGTGTCTAAACACTCAGACCGTAGACAACGAGCCCGGGAACCGTATTTTTCCCCCAATTCCAATCCCAATCCCAATCTCAGACCAATCTGGGCACCACAGCCTCAACAGCGCCGTAAAGTGGAAAAACAAAAGGTTACTTGATTTTACTATTTTGAATGTTTGACACTTTTCGGCAACTGGCTCAGGACACTCTGGACACTTGGACCTTAGGACACTTGGACTTGCAGGATGCAGAGACTCTAAAGCAGCTTGTTTTCCTTGTAATGTCACATCCTGCTGAAATAATTTACCAGCCAGGGGCCAAGCCACAGAGCCACAGAGCCACACATCCAGACAGGAGACTGGAGACTGGAGAGACACAGCTACAGTTCATCAAGAGTTGGCATCGTCTAAAGCGACCTACCTGCTAGATGGAAAGAGTCCTACAAGGAGCAGAGGAGCAAGGAGGCAACTCAGAGCTGTTGGCGACTTGAAGGCCTGGCCGACAAGTGTGAACAAGATGTTTTAGGCCAGTCAGACAGCTGGACAGTTGACACCAATGGCATATCCTGGTCACACACACATCCTGAAAACTTCAAAGTCACAAGGACACAAGACTGGAAGCTGCACTTTTGTTGTCGTTATTGTCGTTGTAGTTGTTTTAGTTGTCGTTTTCATTCTGTCATTAAAAACCCTTGTCAAGTCTGGGCCAGGACATTGCCACATAGCCACAGTCACATCCTTTTTGGACAACACAGGACAACTCGTACACCTGCATAATGAATTTCATAGTCGACTTTTGAGCAGCTTCGATGATGAAGAAGAAGGCATTTAAATTAGCTGGCCACACACAGCACACTCAAAATTTGCATATTCGCTTTTAAGTGGCAAATCTCAAAAGATAAGAAGGTCCTGAGACCTGAGAAACACCTGAAGTCCTGCCAAATCCAGTTTCAAGTTGTAGCCATTTTTGGTTAATTGAATTGATGGATTTTTGGCTGAAAAACGTGGCACAAATGGCGATTAACAGCATGCAACAGCAACAGGGCGGTAGTCTGGTTTCTAAGGGGTTTACCCTATGATTCGATGAGGGTTGGGGAGCAGTTGAAGACCCTCTACAATGTTTAAAACGTTTTACATTTAACAAGAAAACAGCGAACCATTTAAATTATGAAAAGTAAGCCATAAAATCTTATTTTTACTTCCGACAGCAACCGCCTTACCACCCCCAACCCTACCCACCACTCAACCCTACCTCACAGCCCTATTGCCGCCGCTAAAGAAACGCCGTGGGCTTCGTTGCTGATAGCGTGTGTAGCTTACTCTTCTCCCACTCCTTAAACCCCACACCGCCCACTCCATACACTTAAAGGGTTCATGGGGGTAGCAGGCTTGCTAGAAGGGAGACGGATAGGGGGGTGACTGGGAGGTTGAGCACATTTCGGATACAATTTTAATTATGGCAACCGTAAGCTTTTGGTTGTAAATATTTGAGAGTGCCCGATAACGTCGACGATTTTCATAAATAATATACACAGCAAGCGTACACCCCCTACCCCTAAACAATCCGGTACCCCTACCCCTTTCAGTGAAGCAATGACTACTCCATCAGCAGCCTGAGCTTGAACTTGAGTGCCAGGCACAGAATTGAGGGGGGTGAGAGATTGCCAGATTGGCGCTGCCTACCCCTACACAAGTCCCCCACCCTACCCCCTCTCTCTACCGGCAGCTCCCTTTTTCTGTTGGCATTGCCTTTTAAAGACAAAAGGATTTACTTTGTGGGCGCTCTTGCAGTGTGTTTGGTGCGTGCGTTGCTTTATCTCTGGCACTGTGGCTGTTTGCTTGCCTACTGATTAGACCGCTGAAGCAGCAGCAGTACCCGCTACCCTCCAACCCTTCCTCCTCCAGTCCTACACGACCCGCAGCTCGTGACGCGACGCTTGATAAGCGACAAGGAGCAGAAGGTTTACAGGCTCGTGAGTGTCCTGTCTGCTAACCCGTTAGCTTATATCACAAACAAATCCCCCCCGCCCCAAACCCACCACCCCTTTGCCACCCCCTCGCACCCATTCGGTATGTCTCTCAAGACGCTTCTCTGATTTCTGTTGCCTGATTTTGGTTTTTGAATTTTTGAATTTTTCTACTTCAGTCAGAGCATTCATCATCATTGCCCGCATCTTCATTTTGCTGGCAGTGCAAACAACACACACACACACACACACACACACACACACACACACACACACACACACACACACACACATACACCCCTTCTCATCTTAACCCCTTGACAGCAGCCCCCTTAACCCATTGCCTTACCCGGGGCAGACAGTTTTTGACGAGCACTTCTTAATTTATGATAAGGGTTTGGAAAATTGGAAAATGTTCAAATGCGGCCTGCTACTTTTTTGGGGGCCAAGCAAACAAAACACACACACACGCACAACATTCTCTAGTATGTGTAAGTGTGTGTGTGTGTGTGTGTGTGTTTGCATAAACGAACCTACGGGTTTTTCACGTAATGAGCTGCAAAGGCATTTGAATTATTTTTAACCCCGACGACATTGTGCCCTTGAGATCAACACCCACACACTCACACCCACACACACACTCACACACATATGTCATTCTGTTTCACTCACTCCTTTAAGCTTAGCGAAATTTGATTTAGGATTTTTAATTTTGTGCTCTACTCATATTTTTTAATTATGCTGAGTAAAAAAGGATTTACAACACACACACACACTCACACATATGTGTGTGTGTGTGTATATGTCGTTTATCTTGCTTTTTCGAAAATTAATTAAATTTGCACACATTTGCAGCTGCCTTTTTTAGTTGTTGTTATTTTGTCTCCTTTTACCGCCCCGTCGCTGGGCAATTAAAAAGCTTTTACAGCAATCAAAGTTGAAATGTTCAAACTGTCTGCCAGACTGTCAGACTGTCCCATTCTTTCCCCACCCCCCCCCCCCCCCCGCCCCTTCTTCCTTCCCTCCTTACAACCTTTTCTCACACTACAAACTGACAACGTCATCTGAATCGCACATTAAAAATAACAATTTATTTTTAGTTCTTAACACTTTCCAAATGTTAATTATTTGCATGATAAATATTTTAAAGTGTCACACTTTACGTCCAATTTCCAGCTCCATTACAAATTTCAGTGCCTGTTCTAATTTAAGACTTTCAAGCCTATTTAGAGTAATACAGAACTCCTTAGTATCAGAGATGTTCTAGAAATATAATCTAACCAAAAGCCGTTCAAAAATATATGGTTTTCGGTTGCTTTTTATTTCTGGGAAACCCCTGTGTGGGTATTTCCACATTTCCATTGCTAAGATTGAAACTTTTCAGTTTCTGTTCAAATTTAATAGGCTTTTAGTATTTAGGAAATGTTGAAAGCCTCTACATTTAATTTCAAACAACCTGTAACCATTATATTCCTGTATTTCCATGCCAGCTATACTTCTACTTCTAGTTTCACTTCCAGGTATCAATAAGTCGTGCTTCCTGCATTCCAACAAACACTTTCAGCTCCAATAACAAACCAATTGTGCTACAATCTTCAAGTAACGATTTAACTTGTGATTTTTGCTTACAATCCAACAAGCACCACTTTTCTAAAACTTTTCCATAGCAAACTGTGCCAATTCCAGTTTCCAATAAACTTTCACTTCCAGTTCTTTCGTTCAAAATTTTGTTAAATTTTCGGTTCGGCTGTTCGAACCATAAAGCAAGAGATCGGTTCGGTTCGCGAAATGGTTTATAAACTCCCGGAACCCAAGGTTCAAACCTTGTTTCAATTTCAGACAAAAAAATATTTTTAATTTTATACATTTTTCTCAACGTTTTAATCTCATTCAATTTTTTTTTAAATGACTTATTTAAATCCAAAGTCTCAAATAATTGCATAATACGGTTCGAACCAAACCTTTTATTTTAGAAAGCGGTTCGGTTTAGGTTCGGGTTCGCAAAGTAAATAATTTCAAGGATTCTGTTCATGATCCGGTTCAGGCTGCCTAAAAACCCGCACCGAACCGGTTCTACGAGGTACGGTTCAGAACCGGTTTGCAGCCTTGATCAATTTCCGTTTAAAATGCAGCATGTATTCTCACTTAAATCAGCATATTTCCATGAATAAGTGTGTCACTTTTAGTTCCAGTTCCAATTCCACTTTCACTTCCAGTTCCACTTCCACTTCCAGTTCTTTTTCCAGACCCACAGCCTGCGGGCTGCATTTTAAGTAAGAGTTTTTTTTTCTGGACACAACAAGGACAGTTATCAATGACAGTATGGTCTTTTGTGGGGCATAAGGTGGTGGGGTGTTGAAGTGGTGGACTAGTAAGGTGGTGGGGAAGTGGGGTAGGGTGGTAGGGTAGTTGACGTCTTCTTGCGGTGGTTGCTGAATGTCTTACGCTTAAGCGAATTATGAAGTGGCTGGCGCATAAAAATTTATTGCTGCGAAATAAAAATCAGCGTAAAAGTCCGTTCATGAACAATGCTCAAGGACTACATCCTTGTTTATATATATTTATATGAATATCTCCCTCAAAAAGATGAAATCAGCATGTGAAAAGGGAAGAGAAAAAAATACAAATCACCAAAAAAAAAAGAAAGAAAAGCAACTGAATCTGCGGTTGACTGTTTCAACACAAGGCAACTGACCCAGCAGGAAAAAGGCAAGCGGAAAGGGAAGGGAAAGAGAGGGGAACTAAACTGTCAGCCAAGTACACCCCTCATGGGTGTATGCATGTGTGTATGTGTGTGTGCGTGTGTTTGGTCCTTTGGCCCGCGGGGTCCCAGCGACAAGAAAGTCCTTTTAATCTTAACACATATCATCATGATAACAATTTGGTCACTTTAAGTGAGGCAAATTTATTTATAAGCCGTTTTTTTCTTCTCTCCCACCCCTGATCACTTTCACTCCCCCCCCTCTGCTGTGCCTACTCCCATCCATGTGCTGACCAGGCAGTGATTCACTCACTCTATTATTGTATCCCGAATCACTCACAGCACAGATAACAGTCCAGACAAAGTCGCCCTCAGTCAAATATGCAACGCTTAGTTCGCATACCCTGTAACTAAGCTCAATCAAGGAGTACTTGCAACTCTGAAAACTATCCAAAAGGTTTTTTTGAGGCAAGTTTCGTAGATCAATTTTGTTGGCCTTTCTATATTGCAGAATTATCTGATTTTAACTTATCTTAAAACTTTCTCTGAAACATAATTTCATAATTTCTTTAAAAATTAATTTTTTTTTTTTTTTTTTTTTGCTGCTCTCTATACTTTTCTGGTATTTTCTAATCAAATCAAATTTATCTAGCAATGTTTCTATTTAAAAACGAAATTTTTCCATAAGTTTTCGTGAGTCAGGCGTTTTTACCCGGACACTATAATATAAAATAAAAAACCGTCTATATCTTGTAAACACTCAGAATTATAAAAACGTCGGTACTGATAAAAATTCCAGAAGTTCTACTTACCATAAATTCGTTTTTTTGGGTCGCTCAAATTTTAGCTACTTAGGTTGAATCATTTTTGTATGAAATTTCCCAGAGTGTGACCAGATTCTGTGGAAAAAAAAGCGGATAGTTTTGTTTAACAGAGAGAATTTATGCCGATAGACTTTATAGAATTCATTCTTAAATTCAAATATATCTCTGAGTTAAAATTTAAATAAACTGTGCTTTTAAAGTGGAAATAATTGCTTTTAATATATAAGTAATACTTCCATTTATTTTGCAATATTTGTAACATTGTATAATTTTTTGCAGGGTATTGCTTAGTCGTTTCTATAGCGACAATTGCCTGCCTTTTTTAGTGTTTTTTTTTAGGTTGCTTTGGTGTTTTAGTAAATTGAAGCAAATGCGCTTTGATGTGCTTGTTACATGTGCTTCGAGTAGTTGTTGTTGTTGTTTGTGTTGTTGTTGTTGGACGGTTTTGCCCGCCTCTAATCGTGCTTTATGTACCGTTACGCACTCAACTTTTGTTGGCCCAATGGCATCAATTTCTCGTTTTAGCCGGAAACGAAAACATGTCCAGTGATTTTCTTGATTTTTTTTTTTGCCTCCTTACTTTTATTACTGCTTGTTCCCTTGTTACACCCCCGTCCATATATATAGTTACAGTTTGCGTGTGCAAATATTTGTAATTTTATTACGCACTCAAGCACTCATAAATAAACAATTAGACAAAAGGAGGATATAAGGATACGAGTAGAACTACTCGATAACCTCCAACTTCAATTCCCTTTTCTCCTCCTACTTCTCCTCCTTTCTTTGTTTTTTCCTACTAACGGTATTGCGATTGCTGTGCCAATTATTTACAGTTATGTTGCCTATTAACCTGGCACTACAATAGCTCCCCCCCCCCTCGGTTTTTCCTCTTCCTCTTCCTCTTCCTCTGCTTCACACACTGAACTCTGAACTGTTTGAACCTTGAAACTGCAACTCTCTCTCTCTCTCTCTCTCTCTCTCCTTCTCTCTCTCACTCATTCCCCACTATCTTTGCTAATCTCAAGAAATCGCGGTAAAAAAGGAAAATCGTGTTCAGGTGGCAAAAGCAAAGCATTTCCTATGTCTGTCTGTCTGTCCGTCCATCCGTCTGTCCGTCCGTCTGTCTGTCTGGCAAAAGGCTTTTAACATGTCTGAGCACGCAACGTAATTTTAGTTTAATTGGGTAATTATGCGCATACATAGTGCGCCAACTTGCACCGACTCTAACCTCCAAAAATTGTACAACTGTTGTCGCGTTTTCATTTCAATACCCGTCCCTCATACACTGCAAGGGTATATTGTAATCGTAGCAAGATAATTTAGTACGAATAGAAGGCATATGTATATAATCTTGGGCAGTATTAGCAGTCTATTCGATAACGATATAGGAAGTTAATTTAAACTGAAAACTTTCGATCAAGATTTCGGTCAAGATTTATATAAATATGTATTTTTCAAAAACTCCTTAAAATTGAATGCAGAATGAATTTGGAGCCCCAACCATGATCATAGTGACATTCCGCTTTAAAATCGGTCAACTTATGACAAAGTTATGAAAGTTTAAATTTGATCCGACTTTAGACCTAGCAACTTTACAAGTCAAAATTTTTGTGAAATTTCACATGATTTTCTACAAAAAAATGAAAAGTCGCAGAATCAAATTTAAAGTGTTGTTTTGTACTGATTTTGATATAAGGAGTTGATTAAATTTGAAAACTTAAGATTACAATTTTTAAAATTTCATAATTTCAAAGGGGGGACCCTTTATCGAATTCTGACGAAATCAGGCGAACATAACTTTTTTTGAGAAATGAATATTATTTAAATGCAGAACAGTTTTAGAGACTAATTCAAGATCAAATTGGCATTCCGTTTGAAAATCGGTTAAGTTTTTACAAAGTTATGGAAGCTTGAAGTTGGTTAGATCTCTGATCTAGCTACTTTACAAGTAAAAATGTTTGTTATATTTTATTAAATAGCTAAATTTTAAACATACATACAAAAATAAACAAATTTTTTTCATAAAAAATGTTTTGTTTTTTCTTTCTAAAAAATATGTTTTTAATTTGGAAATTCGTTAGCGATTTGGTATTATTTCCTGGTTTTTAAGCATGCGCCTACCATGCGCCTACCTACCTTCATGGATAATTTTCATATATGTATATATATTTAAATAGAGTACCGGATATCTTAAAGTCGGTAACTTGACTATAGTTTTCTAGTCGTTTATTGTTGTTGTTGTTGTTATTTTTGGCAAATGGGCGCAGACGGATCAGCAAGGCAGCGTAACTAACGGTAAGATGAATCCCGTTGCAAAGCGTTGCCACAAAGTCAGTCTGCTGTCAGTCTGGCAGCGCAGGTGTGGAAGGGGGTTGGGGTAGGGAATGCGAACTGCAACGGAAGTTGTCGTTTTTCGTTGCAGGAAGCGCGCATTTTGGCTGCAAGTTCCGCAGTAAGCACCTCCTCCTATCACCACCCCTCCTCTCCTGTCTTTCTCCCTACCCCTCTCTCTCTCTCTCTCTCTCTTAACCCCCCCTAAGACTAACTGCACCCCTCTTGCAGTTTATGCTTGGCTACGCTTTTGGCTTTGCACGTTAATTTATGTGCACAAGCATGCGAGACATTTGAATTGACAGCCTGAGAGCGAGAGGGGGATGGAAATAGTACGGCAAAGGGGTGGAGAGGAAGAGGAAGGGGGGGGGGGGGGGGGGAATGGCAGTGCAATGCACTTTTGCATATGTCCATACACTCAAGAAAATATGTCAACCCAAAATTAATTAGTTATCTCTGTTTTTAAATTTATACCATTTCCATCTTAAGATTTAAAGATGATATACGAAATCATTAGTTTTGAGTAATTTCATTATTTTTGATAACAAAAGTAAAACTCATTCATTATACCCGTTACTTATAAAAAATAAGTATAAGGGTATATTGTGTTCGTTGGAATGTATGTAACAGGCAGAAGGAGGCTTCTCCGACCACATAAAGTATATATATTCTTGATCAGCATCAATAGCCGAGTCGATATAGCCATGTGTGTCTGTCCGTCTGTCCGTCTGTCCGTCCGTGTGAGCGCCTAGATCTCAGAGACCATAAGAGATAGAGATACCAAACTTTCACTAAAAGACTTCTATATACCCCACGCAGATCAAGTTTGTTTCAAATTTAAGCCAGGCTCCCTCCGCCCCCGCAAAAAGCGAAAAACCGTCTAAACAACTAAATCTCAGAGACTATAAGAGATAAAGTAACCAAATTTGGCACACAGATTTATATACACCTCACGCAGATCAAGTTTGTTTCAAATTTAAGCCACGCCCCCATCCGCCCCCGCAAATCGCGAAAAGCTACCACACCCACAGTTTTTAAGATAATATAGTTTTTCTTGTAGTCACTGATATCTATTATTATTATTTATTATCCCACTGAATCGCAAGACGATCGGACAAGTAGAACAGCAGTTATTGTCTGAAAATGATTCTTTAAGCAATCATGGCAATACATGCCCCCTAGAGTATGCAATAGATTTTGTATTGTTAGAAAATTTTCTTTTAAGTACTTTTATATGTAGTGAAATAAGTAACGGGTATCCTATAGTCGGGATCTCGACTATAGCCTTTCCCACTTGTTTTTATTATATTATTCCTTTAGTTTTCTTTTTTTTTTTTTTTTTTTGTCTTCAAAAATATTTAATATTTTCTTCAACTTTTTTAAACCAATGATTATTTTTTGAAAAAAAACGTTAAAAATTTAAATATAATGATGACCAATTTTTAATTTTAATAATAATATTTAAAATATCACTTACTAAAATATTTATTTCGATCCCTGTTTTTTAAGATTTGTCAAGCTGAAGAAATCTTTTATATATTGGTCCTTATAAATAAATATCTAAAAATTTATATATTTGTCTTGTTTAATATCCTGCTTTGAGTATACAAATAAATAATTTATTCACAATTAAGATATCCGGGATTGCAAATAACAAACTTGATATGAGTTTTAAATAGTCAATTTTTGAAATTTCCAAGTTTGTCAGTTCTTGACATAGTATAACTCCTTAAATAATTCCTGTTTAAAGACGACAATCTGAATTTATTTATTGATTAAGCATTTTACATCCAGTCGCCTTTAAATTATAATTAAATAACGAAATTATGACATAATTATGAGCGCTTGAAAAACAACAAGAGGAAAATGAAGAAAGAGAGACAGCAAGAGAGAGAGAGAGAGAGAGAGAGAGAGAGAGAGAGCATAAAGCTAAAATTTCTAACACCAAAAAACTCTTTAAGAAATTTGCAAAAGTTCGCCGCGAAATTGGGGCAAAAAAACAACAAAAAAAAAAGAGAAAAAGAAAATAAAACCACAACAAATAAGTGAGCGAACATTTAAGAGAGTGTGTGTGTGTGTGTGTGAGAGAGCGTTAGAAAGTGCGAGAGTGAGAGAGAGCGAGCGTTAAGGCTGTCTCTTTTCATTGTTATTATTTGCCGGCGCGAAAGTTTTAATTTTTATTATTAACTACGAAACTTTGCGCAAGGCAAGAAACTTAAAAAGGCGACCAGACAGAGACAGAGACAGAAGACGGACAGAGACGGAAGACAGACAGACAGGCAGGCCAGACAGTATTGAGACAGTGTGGGAGCGAGAGAGCGCGAGACAGAGAGACGAAGAGACGGACGACAGACAGACGCATAGACGCTTTGCTAAGAGGGATCTAGTTTGTTACCCCAAAGTGGTAAGAGGGTGATAGAAGAGGGGGGGTCTATTGAAAGGGGTGCAACGACGGCTGACAAAGTTTTAAAGTAAAGTTTTTGGCGTTCATGCTGTCTCTCTCTTTCTCTCACACACACACACACACACACACACGCACACACTTTTGACTGTGTTAAACGTCTGTAAAGTAGAACTTTGTTTTAGGTTTTTGGGGTTTTTGCTCTTTCTTCCTCTTCCTGCTTCAACCATATGATTCCTTGGCGTTTTTCTTTTGCCACAGTTGCCAAAATCGGGCAAGGTCAGGAACAAGGCTAACGCCTTTCTCTTCTCCCTCTTCTCTCACTCCCTCTCTCTTTCTTTCTTTTGGCATTTCACACGCTCAACTTTAAGCTGCATTTGCATGAAACGGTCGTGCTCTCTTTCTTTAAAAGCCGTCATGAATCGACGGTACACTTAAATTTGCAAAGAGAAAGAGAGTGAGTGAAGAAAAAGAGATGCTCGTAGATCGTAAGATGCCCAAGTCATAGACTAGAAGTGGAAACTGGAAGTCGAAACTGGAAGGAGAAACTGAGAAGAGAAAAAAGAAGGAAGAGATGGAACTGAAAGCTGAAAGTGTAAACTGGAAGTTGAAAGTGGAAGTTGAATCTTGAAGTGCAAACTGAAAGTCGACACTGAAATTAGACACTGGAAGTAGGAGTAGACACTCGAAGTAGGAGTAGAAACTGGAAGTGGAAACTGGAAGTAAACACTGGAAGTAGGAGTAGAAACTGGGAGTGGAAACTGGAAGTCGACACTGGAAGTAGGATTAGACACTGGAAATAGAAGTAGAAACAGGAAGTGGAATCTGGAAGTGGACACTGGAAGTGGAAACTGGAAGTGGAAACTGGAAGTGGATACTGGAAGTGGATACTGAAAGTGGATACTGGAAGTGGAAACTGGAAGTGGAAACTGGAAGTGGAAACTGGGAGTGGAAAGTGGAAACTGAAAGTGGAAACTGAAAGTGAAAACTGGAAGTGGAAACTGCAAGTGGAGAGTGGAAGTGGAAACTGAAAGTAGATATTGAATACAAGAACTAGAAGTATACACTGGAAGTAGGAGTAAAAACTGGAAGTAAAGACTGAAGGTGCAAACCGGAACTGAAAACTGGAAGTCGAAACTGAATGGAGGCACTAGAAGTATAGAGTAGAAATAATTCAAATGCAAACTGCAAGAAATGACTAATAGTAGAAGCTAGAAGGAGATACTGAGAGGAGTAATCGAAAGTAGAAAATAAAATTAGAAATTGGAAACAAAAAGAATATTTAAGTCATGGTAAACGAATTAATTAAGCTAGTGTTGAATGGGAAAACTTTAGAGTTAATTGAAACGAATCAACTTTCGGGAATTCTTTTTACTATGTAATAAAGTATGTAGAGTTTTCAATTGTAAAATTTGTTGGTATTTCGACAGTACATTAAACATTTCAGTACGAAATTTCGTCATCCATTGAGCGTTACTCATTCTTCTCGTTCTTCTCCTTGGTTGTTGCTTCTGCCTTATTCATTCATTCAGTCATTCATTCTCACTTGCTTAACATACGCACATTATTTATGCTGCATTTAACTTTGGTTTTCGCACTGGCCAAAAAGTAAAGCTCTTCCCCTTGCCACACACTCCCCACCCCCTCCCCCACCTTCCTCTTCCCCTGCCAGCATTACAGTTGGCGCGCCACTGTTTTGCGGTCGAAATCCATGTTGGTCATTGAGGGCGGTCGAAATGTATATGAGTACACAGAGAGAAAAATGTGACATTCTTGAATTCAAGTTTAAAATTCTTGATTTTAAATCATAGCCTAGGTCTAGAGGAATAATATTTTTTTTACCAAATTATTAAATCTGAAATTAATTAAGAGTCCAAACCATCATCAAAATGGCATTCCGCTTGAAAATCGGTTCAGTTTTGACAAAGTTATGAGTGTTTGAAGTTGTTCAGACTTTTGACTTACCAACTTTACAAGTCAAAATTTTTGTTCGAAAAAAATTTTTTACAGAAAAATCAAACGTCTCGGAATCAAGTTTAAAGTGTTGCTTTTTACTTATTACGATATAAGGAGTTGATTAAAAGTGAAAATTTGAGATTTAAAAATTTGAATTTTCAAAATTCCAAAGGGGGGACCCTTAGCATTGAAATTCGCAATCAAGATCTGCAGTGCAATATATTTTTAGTAATCAAATAAATTTAAATGCAGATTAAATATATAAGCTAAAACATGATTATAATGACATTCCTTTTGGAAATCGGTAGAGTTTCAACAAAGTTATAAGTAAATGAAGTTGGTTAAAACTCTGACGAAGTCAAAATTTTTCTCCAATTCAACATGATTATTTACAGAAAAATCAAACGTCTCAGAATCAAATGTAAAGTGTGGTTTTTTATTAACTTCGATATGAGGAGTTGATTAAAAGTGAAAGCTTGAGATTTAAAAATGTGAATTTTCAAAATTCCAAAGCATTAAAATTGCATTGTAAATATTGTTGAGAAAATTCGTGTATAAATCAAGTTTTATAAACTTGATTTAAGAGAATCCTGTATAATTGTACTTTTAACATTGTTAGTATGATTTAAGTTCCAAATTCTGCATGTTTTTCGCTCAGTGTATGTGTGTGGGCGTGGCAAAGTGCGCATACACAAATTAAGTAACACTTACAATGGACATTGGGGCACATTCAACATTTGGATTCCATTTTGGGCCACACGCAGCGTGTGGCCAACGGTCAAGACCCCCACCCCAAAAACACCCCCTTACCCACTCTCTCTCTCTCTCACTCTTTGTCTCTTCTCTATGCTCTTTAACTCTGTCTTTGAGCCTTTTTTGCTGTTGTGACCAAAAATTGAAAAACCGCCTGCAGTTGTAAAATGTTCAGGCGTGAAAACCTCGTTTGAGGTTAGAGCCGTTTTATTCGTACGTTCGTTGTGAGTGCTCTACCACTGCCCCCTCTTTCTCTCTCTCCCACTCTGTCTCTGTCTGTTTACTACTCTTAATTCTCCATCCATTTTATGTGTGTGTGTGTGTGTGCCTCATGCATTATAATACACTCATTTAAAAAGCCAAAGTGTAAATCCGCCTCATGTCGACTTTGGATTCCTATTTTTTATTTTAATTTTTTTTTTTTATGTATTCCTTGTCGGTCGCAAATCCAAAATCCACTTTAGCGTCTCGCATTCATTAACATTTTTCCATTTGTTTTGCCTCCCTTTCTTTCTTTCCCTTCTCTCTCTCTCTCTCTCTCTCTTTATTTTGACTAACGGCAAAAAAAAAAAAAAAACAATTTTCACGCGTTTTTAATGCGACGCCAGTTTAAACATTTTAAATAGCATAAATCTCATACATATGCAATTTATACACACACACACACACATATATATACAGCCAGTTGCCAATTCAAAATTATTGCGTTGGGCAGGTGTTACCCTACCCCCACCCCCCTCTTGAGGGGTTGAGAACTTCACATGTTCTTCAGTTCGCACTGCAAGAAAGAAACTCGCTAAAGAAAACCAAATTACCACATTTAAATTATATGTGGCACAGTGGTTCGAATGCAGTTAAAAATGTGTCTTCAAATCTCATAAGAATTATAAAATATTGCACTATGAAATTTTCCCAGCTATGTTGTGTACAAATTTCAGTTTTCTAATTCTAATGGTTAAGGCTGTGCAATGATCAGTGAGTCAGGTCAAAGAGTTTTATAAGTGTAGATAAAATAATAATAATTAAAAGAAAAATAAAAATATATATATAGTTCATGATTTGTTCGACTTTTTGTATCTTTTCGCTGTGTGTCTCACAGTATCTTAAATATATTGCTCTTTATCTCTAAATATTTTATTGTTTTCCTATTGTGTAGTTCTCTTAAACCCATTATTTTTTTCTGTTTGAGCTTCATTATCATAATAAAAGTGGGAAAAATATTCCTTTTATAAATATACTCATTTTCTTAAAAAACTCTCTTAATTTTTTAATTTTCTTATTGAGTAAACTATTGATTAATTTGAAAAAAGTTATTTCACTTTTTCACCGTCGGTGAATTTTTCACAATTTTTTACAAAAATGCATCATAATCCTTTACATTAGGATTATGAGTTATAACGAAGAAATAAATCAAAATAGTTACCTATCATTTTTTTTTTTTCATTTTCTTACTATTTTCCACTCTCCCTTCGCTCATTGCAATCTTTAATGTACTCAAATTCTTGTAAACTTATCTCAATTTAAGAGCCTATGAATTAATTTGAAATAATAAAAAAAATGTTCCTAAATTACTCTGCTGCCAATTACCCATATTTATTCTCTTTTCTGGGTAATTGTTGCCAGTGTATGCCAGCTGCAATGTAAATAAAATAAAATATAAACAGAGAAAAAAAAAACGCGAAAACATTTTTAAATTCGACTTTCGGAATCTGCTGTAATGTCTCAATCTCAATCTCAATCTGAATCTCAGACTTTTCCTGTTCTCTCTGCTCGGCACAAGTGTTGTTGGCGCAGTTACTTAAATATCAGCCCCGCTCCCCCAACTCTCCCCCTACCCTTACCAGCAATAGGCACAGGCTGCAGTCATTCCTCCCCTCCCCCTCAAACTCATCCCCTTCCCCGCTGTTTAAATTAATTCAAATTAATTCACTTGCGTCGCAGCTGCTTCGGCTCAAATTTTATGCGCAAATTTCATTTTACAACAAAACCATTTGGCATTCGCCTCCATCTTTTGGCCTGACTGTTGGCCAAGAGCCAAGTGGGTAAGGGGAGGGGGAGGGGGAGGGGGTAACAGTCGGCCAACGATCATCCAAGTTCTTGAAGCAGCTAATGTGATATATGCATGTGAGTATATAAATTTTCTCTTTATTTAATTTATTTGAATTTTTTAAATATGGAGCGTATTTTTATTTTCAGATTTGCCTTCCACAACAATTTCACATTTATTTTAATTTATTTTAAAATTTGTAAGTATTAAGTGGTTTTTTATTTTCAGTTTTCACTCCCACATCAATTGCACAAAAACTATAGCATACATTTTGGGGACATAAAGCCTTGCACTTTATTTAAGTATTACATAAATATTTAAGCTAGAAAATTGGCAATATTGATTACAACTGAATTTAAAAATAACAAGTGGACGGCTATAGTCGGGCATGCTCGACAGTAGGATACCCTGTGTCCAGGTACTCTGTACTAAAAGTTGATTTTCAACCGATTGTTCCCATGGCAGCTATATGATATAGTTTTCCGATTTAAACCAAATTTAGCCAGTATGTATAACACCAACTTAAATGCATATTTTATCAGTTTGGTTAAGATATTTCAAAAAACAAAAAACTTTTTCATAATAAAACTGGATTTTCGACTGAGCGTCTCTATGGCAGCTATATGATATAGTGGTCCGATTTGAACCAAATTTGGTCAGGATGTATAATACCAGCCCAGATGTATATTGTGTCAGATTGGTTGAAATATTTCAAAAAACCAAGAAGTTTTTCATACAAAAACTTTATTTTCGATCTATCGTTCGTATGGCAGCTATATAATATAGAGGTCCGATCCAAAAATAAAAACAAACTTGATCTGCGTAAAGTATTTAGGAACCTACATACCAAATTTGAAGATTCTAGTTCTTGTGGTCTCTGAGATAGACACGTTCAAAAAGACGGACGGACAGACAGATGGACGGACGGACAGACGGACGGACATAATAATAACATTTTTTTTTTAACAATTTAAATAATATGAAGTTATAGTTGCAATATTTAAAACAATGTGTTTTTTGATTTAAGCTTCAATCCACCAAATTTACTTTGCTTTACTTCTCTTTTCATCTCTTTAGTCCTTCATATATTTCCCCTCGCTACTTCTTTTATTGTTTGTTTTTTTCTTTCTTTCTTTATTTTCGCAGTTCCTTATCGAAATATCAATAACATAAGCTACTTAAGTGCAAAATGTTTTCAGGCCGCGAAACTAAAGGCGACATTGAACCCAGACCCCAAAAAAAAAAATGCTCATTGTTGTCACAATTGTTGTTGTTGTTGTTGTTCTCTCAATTGTTGTTGCTGTTGTTGTTGTATTCAATGTCACACGCCCCGCGTTAGCGCCAATAACAAAAACAATAATACAAAAGCCAAAAGTGCGACTGAAATAGAAAACCAAAAACACAAAAACACAAAAAAAAATCAAGCAAATGAAAATGAAAGAAATTCGGAAAACTGACGTCGACAGTGGCATAAAAGAGAAAAGAGTGGAATACGAGGGGGGAATGAGAAGTTTTGGGTGGCAAATGCGTTAATTCCATTTTCTTAATTAAATGCACAAACAAAATCACGGAAATGAAAAATAAAATCCAAGTCTTTTACACTCAATGATTTGTTTTCATTAAAACAAGAAATTCTCATTAACAATGGCAATGACAGCGAACAGAAAAGCGACAACAACAACAGCAACAACAACAGCAACGATTTCAGAGAAGTGGAAATATGGATGGAAGCGGGAGAAAATAATACACAGAAAAATAAAAATGTGAAAATATATTAAGATTCAAAAAAAAATGTACAAAAAAATTAATTTTTCATTGAATAAATTAAAAATGTATAGTGAAAATATTGAAAATTATGTTGATTACAAATATATATTTAATCGTAGTATTTAATGGTATTATTGTTGATATACATTTCTTTAATTTTACTATATTCAAATTTGAATATAAGACTTATTTTATTACTATTTGTATACCCCATTTGTAAATGGGTAAAAAAGTGTATACTGTGTTTGGCAGAATGTGTGTAACAGGCAGAAGGGGGCGTGGCAGATCCCCCCAAAGTATATATATTCTAGATCAGGATCAACAGCCGAGTCGATTGAGCCATGTCTGTCTGTCCGTCCGTCTGTCCGTCTGTTTGAGCACGTCAATCTCAGAGACCATAAAAGCTAGAGGCTTCAAACTTAAGATGTAGGTTCCTAGATACCGTACGCAGATCAAGTTTGGTTTTATTTGTGGATCGGACCCCTATATCATATAGCTGCTATAGGAACAACAGATCGAAAATGAAGTTTTAGTGTGAAAAAGTTTAAATTGCTGTTATTTATCCTGGTTCAGATCGCTTACCTATATCATATAGCTGCCATAGAAACAATCGGTTGAAAATCAACTTTTAGTACAGAGTACCTGGGCACAGGGTGTGCTACAGTCGAGCGTGCACGACTATAGCCGACCACTTGTTTTTTTTTTGTTCGAAAAATAAAAATAATTAATTTTTTAGGTTTCTTTGACATTAATTTTAAGTGAATTCCATTTGAAACATTTTAAAATCAAACATTTTCAACTAGAATTTCCAAGGTCTTTTTTTTTCAGTGTAGTGGCCGAAGCAAATGACTTGGCTAAGAAACCACCGATGGGTGCAAAGGCAAAAGGCATCAGAACTGTTGGAAATGGAAATGGGACGTCGAAAGGACATTGGACATTGTCGCCCCTTATCGTGAATTGTTCTCATTGTGGCTGTTGTTGTTGTTGTTGTTGTTGTTGTTGTTGTTGTACTCATTGTTGTTGTTGTTATTGTTGTTGTTGTTGTTTCAATGGACGCATTCCCAAATGCGCCACATTTTAATTGCCAGCAATTGTCGCTGCTTTTGGGCCAACTTGTCGCTATGTCTGCTTTACAGCCTTATCCTTCTCTTCCTACTCCTCCTCCTCCTCCACATCCGCCTCCTCCGCCGCATTCTCCTTCTTCTTATTGCTGTTGTTGTTGCTTTTCTAGTGTCCAAATTTATGACATACTTCTTAGCACAATTGTTGCCGCGATTTACGCGCCTCTCCTTTATTCTTTATTCCTTAGCTCCATTTTTCTCCCTTCTTCAATTTCTTCACTTTCTCCCGCTTCTCACTCAATTTACTGCTTCTTGTTGGACTAGGGAAGCGGAGAATAACTGTAACTGAAGGGGGAGTCTGCGGCAATTAGCTAAAACAATCGATAAAAATCGAAACAAAGCTGATGTCGCAATTTACTTAATCGAATTCGATTATTTCTTTCGTATTATGTCATAACAAAGTCAACAAAAAATTGTAAGAAATATACAAGAAAAAGGAAACAATCTTAAAATCAATTTGCAGCACAAATTTAAATAAAGACATTTTTATTTCGCCAGGGAATTGTGAAATTTGTTGAAATTTGAAATGAAAAATTTAATAAATTCAGTAACTTGTTTAAATCTTTACTTTACTTTGCTTACTTGTAATTTAAAGAAAAAATGTTTCTTTAAAGAAAAAAATGAATTGTGACTTGTATGGCAATATTTGGAAAAAAATATTAAAAAGAGAACTTTACACTAGTCAAAAAACAAAATTGAATAATTGCAAAAATATATAAACAAACTAAATTAATTAAAATTCATTTTCAATTAAATTTCCATGCTTTTTTTTATTTTCTTATTGTTTATTTAATTATTCTGTTATTATTTGCAACAACTTATTTGAATTTCCCACCACACCACAGTGGTCCAGCCCGTAGGCCAAAAATAAAAAAACCAAAGTCCAAATTTTGACTTTAAATGTACCAATTCTTATTTATAATTGGTCTAGCTATTTGAATTTATTCATCTTTTTGTTTTGCTCTGTCTGTCCGCTTCAAGAATAGCATCGAAAGAGACAGCATGATATTCATTGTGTATTGCAGCGTAAGCAACGTGCAAGGGAAGCTCTCCGTAAAAAAATTGTTAAACATATTTAAAACAAGTGTTTGTGCCATGGAAGTGATTAATATTTTGAAGAAAGGTATTAACTTTCTTTTTACAATAAAAAGTATATGTAATATTTGTTGTGTTTTGTGTAAATCATTGTTGTATTTAGTACATAATTGTAAACGTTCTTAGTTTGTCTTTTCTGTGTTTGGTTAGAGTTTTAGTTGTGATGGCACTCTTTGGCATTCACAAATCTTTTTATATAATATTCTTAAGCATTTTAAGAATATAAGAAAGTTTAGTTCAAGTGCCGTAAGGTGCCGTGCGGCTTGCAAAATACAAAAAGGTAACCTAACCTCTATTTGAAAAAAAGCACGTGCTTCTGCTGTGTGTTGTTGTTTGTTGCCGTTTGTAACTACACATATATGTAAATATTAAAGGGTAAACATATAAATTAAAAAAATTTATTTATTTTATGTTCGTTTTTGTTAATTACATTTATAATTTCTGTCATTATTATTTTAAGGCGAAATAGTTTCCCGGCGAAAACTCGTTTTACACTGATTGTTCCTATGGCAGCTATAACCTATAGTATCCAGATTTTTACTGAAGTTTCCCAGGTTATATACGAAAATTTAAAAAGTATTGTTGCATCAAAATAAAAAACAATAGTTTTTCATATAAAAACTGAATATCAGACCGATTGTTCATATGGCAGCTATATGATATAGTTGCCCGATCTGGCTGATTTTTACATATTATTTTAGGATAAATATAAAAGAATTTTGTGCAAAGTTTCAAGTCCCTACCTCAACTAGAAGTATTTTTGGCCGCTCTCCCCATACAAGCCGGACCACTGTGCACACCAACTAAATTTCCAGCTATTATTTTAATACCCCAAAAAGTATGCTATACAAATTTAAAATTTATATTCATGCGAATTCGTTGTAGAATTTAAAGAGAACCATTAAGAATTAAAATACAATTTTCAGAATAAGACAAATAAATACACATCTCTAAACTTTGCTAAAATCGCCAAACGCTATATTTTAGTTTCGAAATAGTCAAACTAAAAAATAGTCAAAATAAATAATATTTTTATGTTGAATTTTCATACACATTAATAAATAGATATGCATGTACACTAAGCAAAAAATCAAGAGCTATGCAATTTAACACAAAGATTTAGTTAAAATCGATCTGAAAAGTTTAAAAACTGAATTAAAAAAACTCTTATTTCCAGTGCGCTTTTTGCAAATCTAAAAACCATAAAGGGATTTTTTTTTTTACATTTTTTAAGTACGTTTTGGGATTAATTTTAATCTGTGAAAGATCAAAACTTACTTTTTATTAATAAACTAG
Organism: Drosophila phalerata; assembly: GCA_951394115.2. Taxonomy (NCBI): domain Eukaryota; kingdom Metazoa; phylum Arthropoda; class Insecta; order Diptera; family Drosophilidae; genus Drosophila; species Drosophila phalerata. The sequence goes on along the minus strand of OX596006.1, from coordinate 47,062,905 downwards.
CTTAGTATTAAAAAAAAAAAACTCTATTATTTGTCAAGTTATAGCAATCTAAATCCCAATTTTAATATTTGGCATTATCTTATATATTTCGACCCAGTTTGCTTGAAATCGGACTATTAAATCATATATGTAACTATTAAAAAATTTTGTAGATATAACTTTAAATTTAAGATCGTTGCATACTTCATTTAAGAAGTTTAATATACAGCAATATTGAAAAATATTAAAAAAAAAAAACTGTATAATTTGACAAGTTATATCAATCAAACTTCCAAATTATAAATTTGGCATTGTCTTATATATTTCGATTAAGTATCAATTAAATTTTTAGATATAACTTTAAATTTCAGATTGTTGCATATTTCATTCAAGAAGTTTCAAATACAGCCATATTGAAATTGTAAGAACGATAAAGAATAAATTCAATTAAGGACTTACTTAAGTTTAGGATGACATATTTATTAGAGTGCATATGCAGAATTTATATGTATTTATGTATGTATGTACATATTATACATAAATAACGGCTTCACTCATGCATTTATTTCTCAGCTTTCATTACGTTTTGCATTATTTTTAATGGCATTTTTTATACACTAATTAGATCTGATAATCCTTAACAGCAAAGCACCGTTATCGATTGCAGCGTTTGCATATGAGTAACGGTAACGGCAACGGTAAAGCTGCCCCGCCACGCCCCTTCTCTCCCCCTCCCACGCTCTTCTGTCTGTCGTCTGCAGCAATTGCAGGCAACTGTCCAGCAACAACAACAACAAGAGAAAGATAGAGAGAAAGAGAGAGAGCGCTGACTAACGCCGCTAATCGCACAAAATGGCGGCAAACAAAAACACACACACACACACAGAAAAAAAATAAAAGCAGTTTCGTTGCACACTTCAAAAAAACAAGAAAAAAATATCAAAAAAGAAAAGCAAGCAAGAAAATGAAAAAAAAAAAAACGAGCATCGTAAATTTGCACAACGTCACATTTTTTGTTTTTGTTTTAGTTTTTTTTTTTTGCGTTTATTCTTTTGCTGCTGACGTCGCTGCCCGGCTGCAGCTTTTGCTTTGCACTGCTGCTGACGTCGCGACGTCGCGTCGCTGCTGCTGCTGCAGTTTGCTGCGCGGCTGCTGCGTGCATTTGTTGTATTTGTAGTATTTGTTGTTGTGCATTTGGTTGATGGTTGCCCTAGCAATGGACCCGCCTTCTTTTGCTGGCTTCACCTATCGCAGCGTCCGTTGCACACGACTGCGACTTGACGACAACACTACTGTCCATGGCCACCAAACAGCTGCAGTTAAAGCGAGAGCGAGTGCATGAGAGATGGCGCTCTCACTGTGTGTGCTCTCACACTCACACTCACACCCACGCTCTCAGCATGCAGTCAACAGCAGCAGCAAAAGCAGCAGCAGCAGCAGCAGCAGCTTCCACTCTCTCACCGCTCTTTTGCTCTTGTGCTTGCGCTCACTCTCTGTCCAATGTGCACGTAGTTAGTTTATTTGTGTGCTCTCTTTTTATATGTATAGTATGTATATTTTTTGCATTTCTTTTCTTTCCTTTGCTTTGCTTTGCGTTGTTGCTGTTGTTGTGCTTTAAATTTGATTTGCACTGCAGCATTTAATGCACATTGTTTGTGCTCCAAATGCAACGGTAACTAAAGCTGCAGATAAAGCTAATACCAGGGACTGCAAAGGTTTACAATTTTAATAGAAAAATAATTAAATAAAAATGATAGATTCTTTTTATATAAGAAAATCAAATCAAAATTCTTATCGAAAATTGTAAATGAAAAATAATTTAAGCAAAATGATAGATTGTTTTTAATAATATAAGAAAACTAACATAAAAAATTCTCATCAAAAATTGTAAATGAAAACTAATTGAATAAAATTGATAGATTGTTTTTTTTTATAAAAAAATAAAAACGAATAAGAAATTGTTATCAAAAATTTTAAATGAAAACTAATTAAATAAAAATGATATATTGTTTTTATATAAGAAAATCGATACAAAATTCTTATCAAGAATAAATTAAGTTAACAATTAAATTTGAATCTTAATTTAAAACTCCCACAGCTATGAAAACCATAATATTACATAAAATTCAATTTATTTAAAAATATCAGTATTAGTTTTAATTAAAAAAAAAAAAAAAAAAACAATAATAATAATATAAAAATTATCGAAAGTGACACAAAAAACTAAAAAATAATATTTTTAAATTTAGGTTATTTTCCCTAATTTTATCATTGTTATGTATCGAAATGTAAATGTATCGAATTTCTATTTGTATTTCATAATTTTTTTAATTTTTTTCATTGAAAACTTTAAAAATTGAAAAAACACTTTTATAATTGAGTCTTAAATAAAAATTGAAATTCAAAAATAAATAATGATTTTACCAATTGAAAAATAACGTTTGGTTGTCATATTTAAGTAAAAATTGAAATATAAATATTAATGCATATTTTAGATATTTCTATTGCAATTGAAGAGTGGCAACTAATTTTATTAATATACAAAATAATACAGAATGCTTGACTCTTCAATTAGTCCATCCTCCCCCTTCCCTCCCCCTCAGGCTACCTGCCACATGCCTCACCGCATGCCACAAGCCATAAATAATTTGCAACTCATTTTGCAGATGGTTTTTATGAATTGCCGTGCAATTTTTAATGAAATTTATCGCGCTTATCTGCGCGCATTAATCAAACCGTACCGAAAAATTCGCACAGTTATCAGTGCGACCGCCCGTGCCGCAACAATAAATAAGCAACAACAACAACGGCAACAACGGGAACAACAACAACATCCGTTACGGAACTGACTGTTGCGCCGGAACGGAGGTCGCTAATTTAAACCAAATGAATTGGCACATTTTTCACTTTTTTGGGAACCCTCACACCGCCATACCGCTACTCTTGGCTCTTGGCCTTAAATGAGCAGGCCAAATGCCATCTGCCTGCCACAAAAGGTGGCAACAACAACAGCAACAATAAAAGCAACAAACATTGAAGTCACTTAATCCATGCCGTGATAAAAATCTCGAAAATCCAACTTAAGTGTTTGGTAATTTATCTCGCTGTGAGCGAGCGTAACTCTCCACTCCCCCCCCCCCCCCGCTCCAACCCCCTACCCTTACCTCACTCACCCCCACCCCTAGGCTGTCTATCTACCCCCTCTTATAGCTACATTTTGAACTTGCTCTAGCATACGCGACATTTTTAGCATATAATCGCTAGCGATTTCGTCAGTCTCGTTCGCAACATCGTCAGTCATCGCTCTCATCCCCTCTCTTTTAACCACAAGTTGACGGGGTACCAGCCCCTACCCTCTTAGTCGTACCCCCAACCCTCTTAGTCGACACCAGCCGCTCGTTGTCAGTCATTTTGACTTTGGTTTTTCTCTCGGCTCGATGAAATGATAAATGATGAAAAATGTTGCAAAAGATTTAAAATTATCCATGAGCAAAGTCAACATCAAATCAGTTCCCCTCCCTTCCCCCCTCCCACTCAAGAAATGAGCTTGCAAATACAGAAATACAGATGGATTCTCACTTTTACCCCACTTTACACTTGCCATTTACCATTTTTCCCCCATTCCTCGGTGCTTTCCCCAGTGCTTTCCTTGGTGACGTTAGCCCAGCTGAGCCTGTACCGAAAAAAACAAAAAAAAAATATTGTGAAACCAAATTGAAAAACTAAATTTATCTAAATGACTTTCTACAGAGTACACCCCTATTTTACACCCCTCTGCGCTCAACTTCTTCTTCTTCATTTGCCAACTTGATTTCAAGGTTCTTGAAAATGCACAGAATGTGAAACTCATTCGAGGCGACACTTGTCAACACTTTGAATAAAATTAATTAGTTAGGCTATTAAATTATAACTGAAAACGTACTTATGTGTATATACCAAAGTTGCAAACCGGTTGTGTAGCGAACATCGCTGAACCGTTTCGGCTCGGGTTTTTAAGCAATCCGAACCGGATCATGAACTGTACATTTGATGTTATATACTCCATGAAGCACAACCTGAACCGAATCCATTTCTTAAATATTATTGTTAAATAAAAAATTGTTGTTTTTTTTGCACATAATTGAACCAAGGTTCGAACTCAATTTTTAGGTTTAGGAGGTATATGAACTGGTTTGCGGAACGAACCTAAGTCTTTTAAAAATTTTAATGGTTTGCAGCCCTTGTATATACGAATATTTTAAATAATGTAAGGTTTTTTTTATAGATAAAGTATTTTTCCCTTCTCAAGATGGGAAAATAATTTTTTTAAGGCAACTATAAACTTTCCCAATAAATATTATTAGAAAATAGTTACTATTTTTTTTGTTTCTTCGAAGTTTAAAGTCATATCTTCAAAAATAGTTAATCTATAATGCTCTAATGCTGCATTATAGCTGTTCAAAGTGCAACCCTACAGCTGGTACCGCCCTAGGATCTCAGTTTTCTTTGTCTTTGCTCATCTGCCTGAAGTATTTCAATAGTTTTTCAATTTAACGCAACGCGAAAATAAGAAAATTGCTTTTGCTCATAGTTTTTTAATGCTAAAGTGATAGAGAAACGAATGTAAGGGTTGGTAGTACACTACCCCCTACTACTACCCCTCAAGGCATTCACTCAGCAGCTCATCAGTCTCAACTGTCGAATCACTCGATATACATTTAGATTTTATATAACAAGTGAGTGTTGGGCTGGAGCGTAGTGGGGTTTACCATGTATAAGCATGTGAATGGCTAAGGGTGGAGGGGTTAAGGGGTAAGACAGAGGCAGGTCGGAGTTTTAAATAGCCATTAGCGAAAACGCTTATTAAAAATTTACATTTCATTCCACTTTACAGCTGAGCGAGCGAACGAAGCGACGACAGGACCCAGGACGACAAGGATGTGAATGGAGCAAAGTGTAAGGACGGCAGAACGGTTGTAGGGATGGAGTTGAAGGAATGACTGAAGAATGACTGCAAAATTCATTTGGCTCGAGCGGCCGGGCGCACTTCCCAGCTGGCCCAGCTTCCTGTTCCGCCCACTTCCCCCCCCCCCCCCACCACCTCAAGACCCCAATCTGCCCACGAGAAGGGGTTTAAATTTTTGGCAGCTACCGTTGCTGCTGCTGTTGTTGTTGTTGTGTCTTTAGGTGTTCATGCCAAGTTAATTTAATAATAAAACTGAAATTTAATTCATTTGTGGATAGGCCAAAGCTACTGCTCCTGCTCCTGCTCCTGCTCCTGGACCTGGACCTGCTCCATCTCTTTCTCTACCCCTGCTCATACTCCAGACCGCTTTTCGACGGCTTTTTTATGCAAGAGGAAGAGGGAGCACGAGACGTCGCCTCTCTTTTGTGCGCACAAAACTCCTCAGGGATATAAGCCTTTTGCCCCAAAATTGGCGCCTTAGCTAACCAGTCCACTTCACTCCAGTCCAGTCCAATGCAATCCAATCCAATCCAATCCTGTCCAGCTTTCAAACTCCTTGTACACTCAACGTCTTTTGCCTCGTTTTTAATAATATTTTCCAGTTATCTGACCTTTTTCTTCTCGCTGGTCCCGGGCACAAAACATTTTTGGATTGCCTGCGGGCAATACGCAAAAATTGCACAACCGAGAAATTGAGGAATCATTGTGGAGGATTCTACTTCCACTTCTTCAACCACTTCCTGCTGGCAGCTGGGTAAAATCGTGTGATCCGCACTCGATTTAAATTATGCGCCAAACTTTAAACTAGCCAAAAATGGAGCTTTAAAAGCAGCACAGTTGAAATTACTGCTGTCGTTTTACATGAAATTTTCAGCGATGCAGCCAAATTGAATTGCGTACAACTAACCGCCGAATGCGCCGCCGCACAATTAAGTTTGAGGTTTCTATACCATGCCACATGCCACATCCCATTCCTGTTCCCATTCCTGCTCTCATTACCATTCCCATTCCCAATTCCATTGCCATTTCCAGCTGACATGTGGATAGAATGGAAGCAGGGGATTCTGCGGGTGGCAGCTGTCAGTGCGTTAGTCAGTTACTGTCAGTGCTCTGGGCTCTGGGACATGTCTACCCACCTGACTGCCTGACTGCCTGACTGGCGACGTTTACCTGTGCAGCACAATTTTTCGGTGCCCTCCAACACCTGCAACCCACCCTACCAATGGGTCCAGAGTGGCGAAGCGTGGCAGCAACAACAACAACAACAGCAACAAGGACAACCAAATTGCAGAAGAAGATTCGTATAGGGATTCGAAACGTGGGCACATAAAACATATTTGCAAAATATTACACACAACCACAGTGCACAGTTAGTTAGCTCACACACACACACACACACACACACACACACACACACACACACACACACACACACACATGCAGCTGCAGGCTGCATAAAACGATAAACTATCGAAGTGGCAGAACGGTAGTGAAATACCCTTTAAATTTCAATCTAAAAAAAATAAAGAATTTATATTTTTGGAAAAATGCTTACTTAAAATAAAATATAAATTCTGTGTAATTAAGCATAATATTTATAAATTCGATATTCACTTTAAAAAAAGAATCTTCCAAGTATTTGAAAATAAAATAATAATTATAATTTTAAATTCGACATTCACTTTTATAAAATAGTAGCAGTATTCTAAACTTTATTTAAGAAAACAAACAAATAATAAACAATTATTATTAATTATCGATAATAACCGATAAATGTACTCGATAACATGCAGTTTGTCAAGTGCCTCGCATAGTTTAGCAACTCGCTGGTGAGTGTATATGAAGCCGCAAGAGAAACTACTCGACGTGGCAGCTCGAGGACAACATGGACAAGGACTTGGACTTGGACCAGAATGAGGAGGAGGAAGAGGAAGAGAGTGGGGAAACAGAAGAGAAGGAAAGTGTGGGAAAGGCAATGCCACAACGCTTTTTAGCCGCACAACAAAATTTGATTTGTATTTCTGTGGTTTACCTTTGGCCCCGGCAACCGGCAGCGCCAAACGAGCCACCGAGCAGGCAAGAGGGGTAAGAAAACAAGGGGGGAAACGAGGGGGGTGGGGGGTTAACACCCTGTTGTGTCAGCAGTGTCAGTGGCACCTGGACTTGGTTTTGCCTGTCGTAGATTCTGAGGTTAAAATGTAAAATGCAGAGAATGGATTGTGCGGGTAACCGGAACAATTAAGGAATTTTCCCCTGGATGTGCCTGACGCTTTTCGGAGGAGCACTACCAATTACAAATGGCATACAATGCCACGCCCCCCAGCCCCTCAAGTCGCCTTTCAACTAGCAGTCTGACCAAAATGATTAAGTAGATTGCAATGACTAAATTTTGCGCAAGACGACAAGACGATGACGACCAGAAGAGCCAAGATGGTGCATGGTTGGGGAATGGGATTTATTTTCCTGTATTCCTGGACAGGACATTGGCGTGTTGGCTTTTGTTTCTTATGCCTTATGCATACGAAATTTTACTTTAATTTGCAGCTGTGTTTGTGCTTCTATATTTCATCGATAACCAACGACAACAACTGCACATTGTCACATTCCCCGTACCGAGCGGCCGTACCAACGACCGTACAGCGAGTACCGAGTTGGAGGTTAGTCTTTGGCACATCTACCTCAACATAGTGTTGCCATTTAAGCTGATTTATAGCTAAAATTGTTTCTTTGAAATTTGTAAGAAATACTATAAACTAAAATATAAATAAATATACGCCCTGTACCTATATAGTTTTACCTTATTATATTAGTATTATATGAACTATTGATCGTACTATCATAATTAAAAAAAAGACTAGAAGTTCTTTATCTTAAAATTTGATATGAATACTTTTTTTTTTTTTAGATTTGCAGATGACCTCAAATACTTAGGTTAGGTTGAACCGAATGGTAGGACAGAAAGGCCCTTTGTGATCCGGAATATTTTTGAAAACTTTTTTACTTAGTCTAATATGATTTTTTGTTAGGAGTTTTCATAATTATTTTAAGATAATAAAAATATAATTTAATATAACTAGATGATATATTTAATTAAATGGGCTTTTTTAATTCTAGAAACTCTAGCAGCACTGTCTCAACAAGAAGAAGCTGAAGAAGAAGAAGGACAACGACGACGTTGGCACGGAAATAATTGAAAATACGTGTTTGGGTTTTGCGGACAGCGGCATTTGCTTGACAAACTCTACAACAACAACAACAATAACAACAAGGAGCTCACTTAGTGACCAAAACCGACTTGGTTACATTTAGTCATACCACGACCGTTCATTCCATAACCATACCACCACGTTTTACGTTTCACATTTTACGTTTTACATTGACAAATTTGGTTGGCTTTGCCGTCGCATAATAAATTTTCTAATTTCTTCAAATGAATTCTGAAAATCCACAAACATGTAATAAGCACGGTCGGGGCAAAAGTGGACGACTAGCAAATACTCTGCTAATTTAAAGCAATTAAAAACCAAAATATTTCAATAAAATGTTTTAAATAAAAACAAAGCTTTATATTGAGGCAAATAGTTAAAAAAAAAATTAAAATGACAATCTTTATATATAAAAAGTCTGGATTACACTGATAAAAAAAATGTTCTAAAGTCAAGATTTTTGTCTCAGAACTAAGGTTTTTGGTTAAAAAAATGCGTCGAGAAAATAAAATTCTTAATATAAGAGAAAACCACTTGGTTTTAAGAAACTTGTTAAGAACCAAATATTTAAGATGTATGTTCTTGATTTTAAAAGCTGAATTTTTTTTCAGTGTATTGTTAAAAATAGTATACTTTATAAAGACTCAACTGTTTGTACTTTATAGACCCGGATAAGCCAAAAAAATATTTGAATAAAATAAAAACACCCTTTTCTGTCTATTTTTAATGGGTGTTTTTGGTATACATTGAAAGCCAGAGTTAAAATCAATATCAATATGCATGGGAATTACACTTACGCTGGATCAATAAGTGCGTAATACGCCTAAATAAATGTACTTAAGTAATTACTTGCATTTTAGAATGCGTGTCATTGCAAGGGAGTTGCCACCTGTAAGGCTAATTGTACTCCTTTAACAAAATAGTATGCAATTTTTAAAGATAATCTTATCCATTTACATTTTTGATATTAACTGCATTATTTTACAACATTTTTATTTTAAATTTCCCTGCTCAGACGGCAATTTATTGCCTGGACTTTCACTGACTTTTTGCTTGCATTAAAAAGCAATCAATCTACAAATTGGTCAACATATTTTGGCAGCTTTTAAAGCTACAATCAGTTAATTAAATTTGTGTTTTTGGAAAAAAAATTTAAAGATGTTACCCGGCTCAAAGGCGCTGCCGTTTCGGCTGAACTACCATTTGGGCCATACTCAGTCGTCGAAGCTGATTTACGACAATTTTTAATTACCGCACTTGAAGAGGGCAAAAAAAAAAAGGAACTTTCTGTGGTGAAAACTCTTTTGGGCGAAATTAGCTGGCTGAAAAAATCAATTAGCCGCAAAAGAACGGAAAAAAAATTGTAAGAATGAAAATGAAAATAAAATCAAAATAAACAATGCATGGACTGAACTGGACGGCGAATTTTTGGGGGGAGTCTGAGGGCGTTACTGAGACTCTCTTTAAATCAATAAATCATCTGCAAGCAAATTAGTCGCACTCGAGTGGGAGAGTGTGAGTGAGAGAGAGAGAGAGAGAGAGAGAGAGAGACGAAGAGCAACCATTAGTCTTGCTTGGACACGGCCGGTACGGCAAGTAAGGCCAGTACGGCCGGTACGGCTGTTGGGCCTTGGCCCAAAAACCACGTGATTGGCTTTTTCAGCTGAAGCCGAGGCTTCAACTTCAACTTTGGCTTTGGCTTTAGCTGCAACCGGGGTCCCAATAATGAAATCCATTATATTCATGCACAACAAAAGCAACCTCGTCCTTGTACTCTTCCTCTTACTTATTGGCTCGTTCCCTTGTTCGTTGCGAACTTGCGACTTTGGCGGCGACATAAAAAATTCATTAAAAGTAATAAACTAATTCCATTCGATCCTATTAAAAATCATTTTCGAATTAAGGATATTTGCATATCCTTAATAAAGTTTACCGGACAAAGCCCGAGCACCCAAAGCTTCGACCGTCCGTCGGTACGTCGGCTTTTGTGACATTTTACAGACAAGTGGATGAGCCAACCCACCCTACTGCCTGGTACCACCACCTAGAGAGCCACTCATTGCCCCGTTTGGTGGTTGATGGCTGCTGATGAGCTGACGTCCTTTTGGATGAGGAGCAATAGAGGTGGTAGGTGGGTGGTGGGTGGTAGAGCGACAAAGAAGGGGGGAAAATCTTGTTTTTATTTGTTTGTTTACCGTCCGCAAAATGAACGTTGACATATCCAGGGAGGCAGGAGGGGTGTATAGTGGCTGAGATAGCTTTTGAGTGGTTGGGAGTGGTTGTTGCTACGTATTAAGGTCCTGTGCGCCTTTGTACAGATATTTAAATTTTATCTCAGGCCGCCTGATTGCCTCAAAGCGACAAACAGAGAGCGAGATAGAGAACCAGAGACAGGGAAAGGGAGAGAGTACGCTGCCAGGACTCATCAATCAGCTGCAGACTAATTACATAATCTTCTCTTGATTATGTTGCCGCACTTTGTTGTCCTTGTCCTTGTCCTTGTGGCGCCTCCACAACTTGTTGACGACAACAACCAAGAGAAAAAAAAAAAAAAAAAAAAAAAAAAAAAAAACAACCAACTGCAAACAAACTGAATTTGTCTAACAAAAACTTGCACATGACAACACATAAAAGGGGTAGGGGGCATAACGCTGACCACAGAGTCTGTAAATCTCGCCAACCTCCTTACCAAGTCCCTTACCAACCCCTTACCTTTCCCCTTGCCACGGTAAAGTTAGCGATCAAAACGGCGGCAACTTTCAAATATGTTCAACACTTTTATTGTTGTTGTTCTTAGAGCTCATTAAACGAAAGCAAGAAGAAGGCGTAGAACAAGAACACGAAGAAGACAAGAATTGAAAGAACAAGAAGAAGAAGAAACTTCCAAGTGACCTTGACACTGAAAAACTGAAAAGCTGAAATACTATAAAAGTAACTGCAAATTCCAACTTTGCGTACCACTAAACTTTAAGGCGTAACCCCGCCTCCGCCTCCGCCTCCGCCCACTAACAGCCCCCCCCCCCTGCCCCTTCCAGAACTTACTAAGTAACTTACTCAGGCACTGAGCAAAAGAGAGAGCAACAGTGTAAAGTGAGAGCGAGAAAACTTTGCTGCAAACTTGAGAGTTGTTGGAGATAGAAAAGCGAGGAGAGAGGAAAGAGGAAAGGATACAAAAATTAAACTTATGCCAGTTTTAAGCAACAAATTTATACAAAAATATTGCTAACGGTATCAGAAAAGTTAGCCCAGTGTTCCTCACTCTCTTTTTGAATTTCTCTCAGTGTGCTAATGCGCCTATAAGGAGCAATGAACTTTGAACTCGTCGCTGTGAAAAACAAACTGAAAAGTTTTGCATTATTTAAGATACGCTTTAAATTCATATTTTAAATTCCATTCAAAATTAATTCAAAACGACACGCTACAAAATTAACAAATTGAAATTTTTAGATATTCAGATATTACTAATTTTAAAAATGTGAAAATATCTCAAGTTAGTTGTTTAAGAAAGGTTGACATATTTTTATATAATAATTTTAAGGTTTAAAATAGACTATAAAATACAACTCAGAATTTCTGCTCTGTAGAAAATTTAAAGAATTTGCAGTTTTGTTTTTATTTTGTTAATTACTGTACACAAAAATATTTTTTCTAAGATTCTAGTTTAAAATTATGTATTTAGAATATTATTTTTAATTTAAGACAATATAAGAAAAAAAGAATGCCAACGTGAAATATACCAAAATATTTCTTTAAGGGTAATCTATGTAATTTAACCGTGATCTTAAGATTTAGGATTATTATTATTTTTCTCAGAAAATAATCATTATTTTTGAACAAAAAAAAAATAAAACTCAGGACTAATCATTATTATTGATTCAATAAAATAAAACTCACAGAGTTATGATTATTTCAAGAGTTTTATTTTATTGAATCAAAAATAAAACTCAAATTTGACAGGTGAAAAAAAACACCTTGAGTTTTATTTTTGAATAAAAAAAAATTAAACTTATGAATAATCATTATTCCTTGAGTTTTATTTTATTGAATCAAAAATAATGTTTATTCCTGAGTTTTATTTTTTTTGCTCAAAAGTAATCATTAGTAATATAATAAAACTCATAGAATAATGATTATTTTTGAATTTTATACTAACACTTATAATGATTAGAGTCCCTGCGTAAGGTAATCGATCACTTATCGAACACTAGCTTTTTTTTAGCTAGCTCAGCCCTGGCGAAATAACGCCAGATAAAATTTGCATTGATTTGACGTTTAGCGCACAGCTTTTAGCTGATGTGCATACCTAGCTTAAAGGAAGCTTGGGCAGTTTAAAAACTTAAAAAAAAAATTAAGTTAAAAAATAAATAAAAAAGTGTAACAGACAAAAAAGGGTTAAAGTTGTTGTTGTGGTTGTTGGGGTGGTTGTTGGGGTGGTTGTTGTTGTTGTTGGCATTTCTCTTTGGGGCCGGCTGCAAAGTTTGTTTCGAGACAAAGTTTCGTCTCGCCAAACAGTCGTTCCCTCTCCCTCTCCCTCCCTCTCTCTCTCTCTCACTCTGCACTCTGCTTTACCGCTCAGCTGTTGCTCTGACGCTGATCAGCTGTTTCTCTGTCCCTCTCCCTTTCCCCTTCGTATTCCTCCCCTCCTGCAGCTCCAGTTTATACGGAAAAACTTGGGCCACATTCGGTTCATATTATTTTATAGGCCGTTCCGTCGCCAAAGTTCCAAACAACAACAACAACAACAACAACAAACTTTTGACAATACCTAATTGCAAACTTTTTGATATCGCGAGTGGGCGTGGCAAACACTGATGCTGCCGCCTTCGCAGTCGCCGTCGCCGTCGCAGTCGCTGCCAGCGTCGCTGACTTGGCCACTTTAAAGAGTTGCGTGTGACGTTGACTGCGACGTTGACGTCGTCGTCGACGTCGGCAGCGACCGTTTGGCCTATTTTTTTTTTTTCTGGCTGTACTCTCATCTATGGCTTAGACACAACAACAACAACAACAACGAATGATAACATTTAGTGCGTCGCAAAAGTTTCAAACACTTTTTTTGTTTTTTGAAACTTCTGCGGCGGCGACGACGACGACGACGACGGAGACGGCTTTTATAGACCTCAGAAGTTTTGTGTTTGTGTTTTTGAAAAGTTCCTGAATGGGGTGTTCCGGCTCGAAAAAAGGCGGGCGGGGGAGGAGGGCACAGAGATTGTGGCAAATGCGTGCACGGAGTTTTAACGAAAAAAAAAATCAATACAAGTCGTCGACTTTGAGTAAAGTGCGTGCATTAAGTTTCAAAACTGCAGCGATACTTCAACATTAACCTCAATTTTCCCTCCAGTTGCATAACGAAACACTTTTCTTTATAACCAACCACAACGACCCTTGTACTGCCATCGCCTCAAATAAACAACCCACCCTATTGGGTGATCAAAGAATAGTTTAGCAAATGAAAACCACTTCAAATTGAAATGGTCATAGAAATCTAAAGTATCGGATCAAAATTAGAACAAGGGGGTTCCGCAACCTGCTCGCTTTGCTCGCGTTGAGGTGCAGCCATCATACTAAAAATCATATTTTAAAATCTTGATTTTAGATTGAATTTGAAATTTCCCAAGTATGTATTCAGCATATAATTCCAAAATTAAGATAATGCGTAGATAAAATGGCAAAGATTCAAAAAAAATCGACATTAAAAAAGTGAAAGAATTAAATTATTTGATCTAACTGAAAACAAGTATTACAGAAACCCAAAATTGGTAATATTGTTGATAAAAATCGGGCTTGATTTAAGTATTTTGTACTTGGTTTATGAGAATCCAAGATTACCGAGCTTCTGACACCGCATTGGATTAATTTTAGTGCGAAATACCGTATATTTTATTTCTGTGTAGGACCGGAGCGACAAAGTTTATTGAAATAATATTTTTTGGGTTTACTTTCTTACTCCTACAAAGCTTAAAAACAAAAACAACCATTAAAAAACCAAAATTGAATTGTTGGTAGCTAGAGATTTGATAAATTTCAATACATCACACAGGGTTTGAACCATGGACCACTTGAGTATGAGTCTGGTAGATAGAGTGAAAATACTTCCTGTCTGCTGTTTTGTTTGTTTATTGTAAATGTATTCAATTCCCAGATGTGAATGATCGATCAATCACTCGATTGCACATGCACTCATACACATTCAAACTCATACACATACTCATATTTGTATTCACATTCACATTCACATTCACATTCATCTGCTGCGCCTAATGCTCGTCAAGTGTCGCCGTTGCCGCAGTTTGGCCATAAAACAAAATGTGTCTACGTCGACGAGAGATAATCGTATGTGGCAACATGCCACTCCCCCCCCCCTATCCCTCTCTTTGTTCCTTCTCTCCTCTCTAGTTACCACAAAGTCAACCAGGACGAGGCATGCCACCACTTAGCGGCTAAAGTCCTCTGACAGCAACTGAGTCTGTGATTGTCAGCGACTTCACAGTTGCTCAGTCTTCCATTTCCTGTGTTCTGTGTCCTATGTCCTGTATCCTGTGTCCTGTTTCCTTCTAGCTTATATATCATTCATGTTGCGCCGCAATTTTCAATAATTTAGACGGTGGAAAATGCGTGAAAAGTCAAGGAAAAAGCCCCTGCTGAAAAGTCAACTGTAAAAAAGGATGACAAATGATCGTGCAAACATTTGGCAAATCCACGATTTCCATAATGAACCACACCACCACCGTCATACAGGTGGCATCCGTGGTACAGCGGGGTGGTACACGGTTGGGTGGGGTAGTTTGGTAGATAAATATTATGGCATAAAACACTTTGGCAACGGCATCGCCACTTGGCGCATTATTTCATGAGGTCGTTACCGTCGGCGCGTCTTGTGTCCCGTGGCCTTGCCGCAAACCTATAAATAACAACAACAGCGCACCGTGGTGCTCACTAAAAAGATCGAAATCCACATGAAAATTCAAATCGCATATTTAAAATACCAAAAAATATATATTTAATTTTTAAATTGGTTGGTTTGGCGACCTTTCAAGTTGTTAAATTGATATTTTTATATATTTGGTATAGTTTTTTTTATTTTTATTTTTATACCCTGAGCCCATTAAAAATGGGCAAAAAAGGGTATAATGCATTTGGCAGAATGTATGTAACAGGCAGAAGGGGGCGTGGCAGACCCCAAAAAGTATATATATTCTTGATCAGGATCAACAGTCGAGTCGATTGAGCCATGTCCGTCTGTCTGTCCGTCTGTCTGTCTGTCCGTCTGTCCGTCTGTCCGTCTGTTTGAACGCGTCGATCTCAGAAACCATAAGAGCTAGAGACTTCAAACTTGGTATGTAGGTTCCTGGATACCGTACGCAGATCAAGTTTGTTTTTATTTTTGGATCGGACAACTATATCATATAGCTGCCATAGGAACGATACATCGAAAATGAAGTTTTTGTATGAAAAGCTTCTTTAATTTTTGAGATATCTCAACCAATCTCACACGATATATATTTGGGGTGGTATTATACATCCTGACCAAATTTGGTTCAAATCGGCCTACTATATCATATAGCTGTCATACAGTCGCTCTGCCGAAAATCAAGTTTTAGTATGAAAAAGTTTTTTGTTTTTTGAGATACCGTAACCAAACTGATAGAATATGTATCTGGGCTGGTATTATACATCCTGACCAAGTTTGATCCAAATCGGCCCACAATATCATATAGCTGTCATACAGACACTCTGCCGAAAATCAAGTTTTAGTATGAAAAAGTTTTTTGTTTTTTGAGATATCTTAACCAAACTGATAGAATATGCATTTATGATGGTTTTGTACATTCTGACCAGATTTGGTTCAGATCGGTACCATATATCATATAGCTGCCATTGGAATAATTGGTCGAAAATCAACATTTATAAAAGAGTACCTGGGCTCAGGGTATCCTACTGTCGAGCGTGCTCGACTGTAGCCGCACCTCACCGCGAGCGAAGCGAGCCGGGGGTAGGCGAGCGAAGCGAGTAGGGGGCGGAGCCCCCTTGTTTAATAAGCGATATTGAATGTAGGAAATCCACATGAATATTTAAATTGAATTCTTAAAATACCAAACAAAATATATATTTTAATATTTTTGGTATAGTTCTATTGAATTTTTTATTGAAAATAGGAGATATTAAAAAAATTACAATTTACTTTGAGTTTAATAATTTTTTAGTACTACTAATATGGGCTAAATATTATTTTGAATCATATTATTAATTTAAAAAATTTCATTTTTTCCTATCACTATCCATTTTTTCCAAACTCTTTCCTTGACACATTTTCCAAAATTTCAAACTGTCAAAACTTTGTCAAATCCTTAACGATTTTCATATCAATTATTTCTTCATTTGGACTATATATTTTGATTCTGCATCAAAATATGAAAATTACTTTTTTTCAATTAGTGTAATTTTTTTTATACTTTCATCACAGTTAATTTTTTTCATACTTGACACTTTTTCACAAACTTCAAACTGTCATAACTTTATCAAATCTTATCCGATTTCCTAGCGAAATATCAATTTTATCTTTATTTGGCCTATATTTTGATTCTACAACAATTTTTTTCCATTACTGTCAATTTTTCTCAGACTTTCCCCTTAGATGCTCATTCAAAAACTTTAAACTGTCATAACTTTGGGAAATCTTAACCGATTTTCATGCGAAATATGAATTTTATCATTACTTAAACTCTATTTTGATTCTGCATTTAAAAATTCTGTTGTTGTTTCATCACTGTCTAGTTTTTCATACTTTCGATCACTGTCCATTGTTTCATATTTATTCTTTTAACACTAAAAAGAGACTTTCACACATTTATAGATTTTTTGGATTTGAATATGAGATATTTGTAACTTTTTCTTTTTTAACTTTTTTCCGATATTTTGGTATTTGTGCCCACTGTGCGGTGGGTGCTTGGTCGGTTGGATGGTGTGCGTAAATAATGCCACCTGTGCTGCAACTAAAGCTCGCTGCTCCAGTTTTAGCTCCTCCTTGTCATACCTTCCCTCTCTCTGTCTCTGTCTCTGTCTCTATCTATCTATCTCTGTAGCTGCCTCTCGTTCGCTCGCAACGCTTGACAAAATTATGACTTCACTTACAAGAAAACATTAAAGTTTAACATTAAATGGCATGTCATTTGGGCCGGAACAGCTCAAGACACGACAGCAACAGCAACAGCAACAGCAACGGGAACGGGAACGACAGCTCAGGACTTGACTAACGGCACAAGCCACATGTCACTTGCCACATGCCACATGCCACATGCCACATACGAGTGTGGTTAGATGTGCGAGTGTGTGTTGTGTGTGTGTGTTTACTTGTGTGTCTCATAGACATCATCAAATTTGCCTAAATTGCATTCACCGCTTAACTTTCAACTTCGATTGGAAACTATTGCCCCATGCTGTGTGTTGAGGAAGGGGGAAACTCTCTAGAAAGGGGGGGGGCAACATAATAAACCCCGCCTTGAGTAAATATAATTATACTATCGCAATATGTTTGTCACAACATCAAATAAAACCGCTGTACTTCGATTTATTTCAGTATACAAAATACAAAAATATTCTTAGACTTTGCAAGTTTCAACAGGCAAATAAAATTGTTAAGACAAATTATTTAAATTTTAATGTAGAATACATTAAAAAGCTAGTTTTGTCAAAGTTATACGATTTTGAAGTTGGTCAGAGCTTTGACTTTGCTAAAATTTTTGTCCAATTTGACATGATTTTTTAGAAGCAATTTCTCCAGTGAGTTATTGTGAGCGGGAAAATGATTTCAGGATTTTTGTTTCTGGGTGAAAACATCTTAAAATTGACCGTGATATTACGAATTTGGGTCACCATTTTGTATTAAACTATTTTAGGTATGCATAAAATTTTGGTTCAAAAAATTCTTTACAGATTTGACAAAATTAAATATTTATGAAATTGTATTAAAATATCTTTAAATTCAATTGAAAAAAATAATTCACTTCTAGTAACTGTAAAAAAACAAGAAATTTTTTTTTTTGAAGGTAATCTATGCAATATTACTATGATCTTAAGATTCAATAAAATAAAACTCATGAGTTTATTTTATTCTTGTTCTTGAGTTTTATTTTATTACTCATGAATAATTATTATTCTTGAGCTTTATTTTATTATATTCAAAATAATGATTATTCCTAAGTTGTTTTTTCTCAAAATTAATCATAAGTAAAATAATAAGGATTATTCTTGAGTTTTATAATATAACTTATAATGATTACAGGCCCTGCATAAGATATATGCTCAAAAATATTAAATCTCTGACATTTGCAACGGCTGTTTTCCAAAACTTTTCCCATCAAAATCTCTAGAGATTTCTGGAACATACCTGTATGTTTATTTTGTCTTAAATAATTTTCAAGCTACATCATTTAATTTTCTATATAAACTCTATATTATAGTATTATTATTTTTATATATAATAATGTATTTTCTGTGAATAGATTAGAGTTAGTTGTGTTTTATCTTGGGATGCGTCGAGCTCGTAATTGTTAAATGTTTTGGCAGACGCCATAAGGTCATAAATACAATAAGTTGTCCCCCATCAAGAAATATATGGATATATGTATGAATTTATACGCGAATCAACAACAGCAACTGTGTAGAGTGTTGGGAAAGGGGGTTGAAAGGGGGAGGAGGGTTGAAAGGGGGGTAGTGAGGAATCTTAGCTAGCAACATTGGCGCTCAGGCGAGGCGCTCATTAGGATAATTGCAGGCAATTAACTAAATTGCCGCCGCATTTGTCGCTTAGTCTCAACGTCGCGACATTTACAGAGGCGTGGAAGGGAGGGGGGAGAGGGGGAGGGGGGGGGCAGAACGAAAGAGGGGAGAGGAGTGAGTGTTGGCTTATAGAAATTATGCTTCATAAATTTTGCTGCCTGCCTGAAAGTATGCAACAAAATCACACACACACAGCGTAAGAGGGTGTAAGAGACAGAGAGAGAGCGAGAGAAAGCGAGACAGACTGCTGTCTTTAGTGTGTTTTAATTAGCTGACGGATTTCGTTAGCTTGCCCCATGTGGCACGTTTTTAGACTTAGGTCCAGGCCGTGATTAGATGACCGCTGAATTGGTAATCAATGCTGCTACCTTGTTGCCATACTCCTTCCACACTCTTTCTACCCTCTCTCTCTGCCCTCTCTCACCCCTCTCTCACCACTCTCTCATCCCTCTCTTCCTTTATTCGCTTGCAGCTTAATAAAAACGCTTCGTGCGGCGCGTTGTGTACGTGACACTGCCTCTTAAGAGTTTTCGCACACACTTTACAGCTGCTATAGTGTCTCCTCCCCCCCCTCCCTCTCCTTCTACCGCCCTCTCTGCACCTGCCACGCCCACCTTTAGTGGCAGCTGGAAGCCTTCACAGAACGTGTCTGGTAATGAAATCATTTCCGTGCTCTTTTGAAGTTTTCTCTGCTGGTATTATCGGCTACAGCTGCCTCCGATATGGCCTAGAGCTACACTGAGAGAAAACTGCTGGCACATGCCTAACTTAAATATCACACAATACTACTTACAAATTAGCTTGTACTATTTGCAAAACAAATTCATAGCTAAAGATTCATTTAAATAAAGACTTTGTACAAATCATAAATAACAAGTCGGGCACGCTCGACAGTAGGATACCCTGTGCCCAGGCACTCTGTACTAAAAGTTGATTTTTTAACGATTGTTCCTATGGCAGCTATATGATATAGTGTCTATATGATATATAACACCAACTTAAATGCATATTCTAGCGATTTGGTTAAGATATCTCAAAAAACAAAACACTTTTTCAAACTAAAACTTGATTTTCGACTGAACGTCTCTATGGCAGCTATATGATATAGTGGTCCGATTTGAACCAAATTTTGGCAGAATGTATAATACCAGTCCATATGTATATTGTGTAAGATTGGTTGAGATATCTCAAAAAAACAAGAAGTTTTTCATACTAAAACTTCATTTTCGATCTATCGTTCCCATAGCAGCTATAAGATATAGAAAAAAAAATTGTTTTGCGTACGGTATCCAGAAACCTATTTACCAAATTTGAAGGCTCTAGCTCTTATGGTCTCTAAAATCTACGCGTTCAAACAGACAGACGGACAGACAGACGAACGGACAGACAGACGAAAGGGCAGACAGACAGACTCGGCTGTTGACCCTGATCAAGAATATATATACTTTGGGGGGTCTGCCACGCCCACTTATGCCTATTACTGCCATTCTACTTGTCCAATCTGGCTGCGATTAAGTGGGATTATAGATAATGTTACCAATAAATGTCTGAAATCAAGAATTATAATATTAAATTTTGTTATAATTTTTTTTTCTAAATAAGAATTGGTTTTGTAATTAAATATTAAGTGATTAGTTTTCAAAGATGTTTTTACACAGTCAATGTGTGACGCATAAATTGTTCTCAGTGTATATTTTGTGATCGCATTAAGCGTCAGCTTCGTGTTTGTGCTTCACTTGAAACTGTGGCTCTGGAATGCTAAATTAGTGCGTCCAATGCGATTTTCTAGGGTATATACAAAGGGTATTGAATTGCAGGGGGGGGGGGGGGCAGGAGACTGGAAAAGACAGGTGCGGAGGAGTGGGGATTGCAGGGTGGTGGGTGGGGGTTGCCAAAAGGTTGCAGTTCAGCTTTTGGCTTTGGATTAAAATCGTTTTGCCGAGCAAAAAAAAAAAAAAAAGTTATGCAACATATACTACTACAACAACAACAATTACAACAATATTTGCAACAAATGCAACAACAAAATATAAAAATAAAGTAGAGGAACAAAAGGTGTAAGAAGAGGAAAAAAAAAATGGAGGAAGAGGAAGAGGGAGAGAAACAAGAAGAGCAAAGTTGAAAGCCAAAATGAAATCGATTTATCTGTTCTATTGGCGCACACACACAAACACACAGAAACACACACACACACACACAAACATAGACATCACATACACACACATGACCAATGTGTGGGAGTATGTGTGGCAGGAGGTGGGGGCGATGCTTATATACAGCACACATATATATATAAAAAAAAATATATATATATATGTATATATATTTGTGAAAGAGCAAAGCGAATCTCTCAGTGCGGTGGGTGGAGCCTACAAAATGGTCGCAAGCACACACTGTATGTGTGTGTGTGTCGCATATGTGTGTGTGTGTGTGTGTGTGTGTATGTGTGATGTGTCCAATCAGAAACAAGTCTCATCCAGAGTCGGAGTCAGTCGACAGTGACAATGGCAACAACACGAGCAAAAAATATATATATATATACAAAAATAAAGAGAAAAAATATATATAAAGCAAATAAAAAAAATAGAGAAGAAAGAAGAAGAAGAGGAGCCAAGGAGAAGGGAGAAGAGAGACAGCTCTCTGTGCTGGCAATAGACAAAAAAAAAAAAAAAAAAGAAATAAGCAAAAGAAATGGAAAATAACTGAAGAGCTAAAGCTGAAGCTGAAGCTGAAGAAGCTCAGTCAGCCAGAAATCAACAAAAGCCTCTCAAGAGTAAGACAACAAATGAAAATACCAAAAACAGCAACAACAACAACAACAACAACTATGTAAGACAACAACAATAAACAACAACAAATGGAGGCAACAAAAAAATAAAAATAAAAATAAAGCAAAATGTTGGCAAAATTGTTGAAGCAGCCAGCAATAAAAGCTTTGAGCATGTGTATAGATATGAGATACACACACATACACACTCACACCCACACTCAGACATACACACGTACACCTACATCAACACACACCTATACGCCATACACTCACATACACCTACATACAAAAGGTTAAAAGATTTCCACAACTCAGTCACAGTTTTTCCTCGAGTTATATTGTAAAATAAAAAATATACAACATAACTTTGAATTTTTTATTAATTATAACTTAAGTAAATAAATAAAAAATAAATAAATAATAAAAAATTAAATAACAAACTAATATAACTTTCAATTTTTTATTAATTATTATTTAAGTAAATAAATAAAAAATAAATAAATAATAAGAATTAAATAAAATACTAACATAATTTTGAATTTTTTATTAATTATTAATTATAATTTGAGTAAATAAATTAAAAATAAGTAAATAATAAGAATTAAATAAAAAACTAACATAATATTGCATTTTTTAATAATTATAATTTTAGTAAATAAATAAAAAATAATTAAAAAATAATAAGAATTAAATAAAAAACTAATATTAACCACACAGCTAGATTTTATAAAGTGATTTTCTTAGCTATGTTATATAAAAATTTCAGCCTCCTAGGCTTTACGGCACGGGCTGCACCATGATCAGTCAGTCAGAACAAAGAGTCTAATATATCACAACTTTTTCCTTGTGGAATCTCAATTTGAACATAATTTGTTCTCTATTCTTTTCTGATTTTGCAACAAAATTTTAAAATTGTATTTTTTTCAACACTGTCTATTTTCCCCCGACTATAGGATACCCGTTACTTACTTCAACACATATAAAAGTATAATACTTTAAAGAAATTTAAAAAAAAAAAAGTGAGAAAATAGATATTTCTAGATAACGCCTAATACCATAAAAACTGTATTATCTTAAAAACTGTGGGTGGTTTTTCGCGATTTTCGGAGGCGGAAGGGGGCGTGTCAAAAATTTTAAACAAACTTGACCTGCGTGGGGTTTATAGAAATCAGTGTGTGAAAGTTTGGTAACTCTATCTCTTATAGAAATATAGGCGCTTACACGGACGGACAGACAGACAGACGGACAGACGGACGGACGGACAGACGGTCAGACACACATGGCTATATCGAATTGGCTGTTCATGCTGATCCAGAATATATATACTTTATAGGGTCGGAGATAACTCCTTCTTCCTGTTACATACATTCCAACGAATACAATATACCCTTTTATTTATTTTTTAAGTAACGGGTATAAAAAAAAGGACAGACAGACAGATGGAACTGAGTGTTGCATCTATCAAGCAAATGAGTTGCAACTTGAGCTGCAACAAACGGAGGATACAAGATACAAGATACAATATACGACAACGACCTATATACAAACTTGCAACACACACACACACACATCCAACTCCGACCCTTCCCCCACCCTTACACCCCCCGACCACCTCCCAAGTGGTACCCCCTCCAGATCTGACCTTACGCATCAGTACCAGCCGTTTAACACTAACTAAGCTGCTTAGTTTTTTTTTTCCTGGCGATTTTCTAATACAAAAGAAAAATGCGAAGGAAAACGAGAAAAAAAAAAATAATAATGTGCCGCAGGGTAGATAAAAAATAGAGGGGGATGGGGTGAGGGTGGGGTGGTTCGGTAAGTTAAGAAATCAAACAGCTGACATAAATAACATTTTAATTTAAATACGACAGGACAAACAGCAACAACAACAATTATAATAACAAAAGCAGCAGCACATTTTTTAGCCGTTAAGGTGAGCACAAGGTACAACAACAACAACTAAAACAACAACAACACGGACAACAACAATCTGGGGAAAAATACATATTTAAAGAGTACCCCCAAACAACAAGGACGAGAAAGCAAACAAAATTAAACAGCAACAACAACAAGAAGAAAATATACCAAAAAATAAATAAAAATAAAAAAGAAATTGAGCCACCCAATAGAGTGAGTCGACAGCCAAAATACCCTGTAATTAACTCAGACGAGACAATATATGCGACAATTGAGATTCTTAAAAATAGAAAAAAGAAACCCTAATTTATCATATCTAAAAAAAAAAGTATATAATAACGAAATTTTTAATACAAATTCGATCTACCCTAAATGTCATATATTATATGGTATACATGTATACGATAAAGAAACAAAGCAATATTGCTACTTTTACTTAAAAATAAATAAAAAAGTATTATAATTATAACATTAAAAATATTTAAATTTTATAAAAAAAAGTGTAATTCTTTAAATTTTTGAAAAAAATAAAGAAATATAAATCTTAATCACTAATACTTGAGTAAAAATTGTTATATTATTTTTTATATTAATTTGTAGCACATTAATATTACCATATCTTTGGTGTTTTTAGACCGATTCTGACAAGATTGGTATCAAGGATCTTATTAGGATCAGAACTTTAAAAATTTCATAGAATAAAAGGTTCAAAAGTTCTCAAAACATAATTTTCGATCATACAAAGACTAAAAGCACAAAAGTTTTCAATTCCGAAAGCTGGAAATTGATTTTAGAACTATGTTTTCTGGTTAAAAACATCTAAGAATTAATTTGAGATTAAGAATTTGGTTTAACATTAGTGGAAAAAACATTAGTGGAAAAAACATTAGTGGAAAAAAATTGATGCACCCTAATATGCATGCTTAATTTAAAGTTTAAATTTTAGAATCGTTTTTTTTTTTTGTGTAGAAGACTTTTTAAATAAAATAAGTTATAACTACGAAATTATTCTTTTTTTGACTTATATCCTTTAAATTTGAGCCAGGACAAAATTTAATAAGTATTTTCAAATGCTAGTTGAGCATACCCCACTTATCACTGGCAATGCTAGGGTATCGGAAACGAGCAGCAGCAGTGGGAAAGTAAATTTTATTTTAAAATAAATTTATCGCCTTATCCGTTGTCCACGGCAGCGTCGCAGGAGTCGCCAGGACAAACGACAGGACAACAACGGGATACGTCGAATGGGACAACAGAAGAAGCAGCAGGAGAGTGCGAGAGAGAGGGAGAGTTAGAGAGAGAGAGAGAGAGAGAGAGAGAGAGGAGAAGCAGAAAAGCTAGAGTCAAAGTCAAGTTTTATTTTATTTTATTTTGTTTTGTTTTTTTTTTTCGATGTTGTTGCAGCGCCAATTGCAGGACAACAAAGAAGCCAACGGCAAATGCTGGACAACACATGCGACAAGTTGCCACCCCCCACCCCCCTCTCTACCACCCCCTTGGGTGGCAACAACAACAACAACAGCTGGACATCGGTAGCATTTTTAGACCCCAGCACGAGCTTCATTTGAACGAAATGAAATCATAATGAGATTTTTGCGTTCGTTTTTTGTCGCCATCAGCAGCGGAGGAAGCAGAAGGATCAGTCTGTGAGAGGTAGAGGAAAAGAGGGGACAATTCTACCCCCTAACCCCCCTCTAACAACTGGCTATTGCCATGGCCTCGGCATAATGACAAAAATTCATAATTGGATAAAGATGCGAACGTGTTTTTTTTTTTTTTTTTTTTTTTTTGGTTGGGTTTCATTTCATTTGCTTGTGCTGCCAAAAATCGAGCTGGCTAAATTGAAGCGGCTTTAAAGCCGTGGCGCCACTGTTTGTGGCATCAACAGACAGACAGACACATAGACATTTAAATACACTCAGCAAAAAATCAAGATTTTCCTACTTTAGCACGGATATTCAAGTACAAACTCTGTCAAAAAACTCATGGAGTCCGAAATTTTCAAAACGGAGTACAAAAATCGCATTTCAAGTTCTCTTTTAGCAGTTTCGGATTTCTTAAAATGAATTTGTTCTACTTTTAAAACGTTTTAGGATTAAGTCAAGTCATTAAAAGATCAAAACATATTAGTTTAAGAGCACAAAAATCTGAAAGTAATACCAAGCCTTACTTTTTTCTAAGTAATACAAAAACATTAACAAATTTAACTCAATTTAAATCTTTAAAAAAATCTTTTATTAATTACAATAAAAAATCTTTAACTAATTTACTATAAAAAAAAAACTGTGTTATTTGTGGAGGTTACTCAAACAAACTCAGAGATTTCATATTTAAATGGTCTCATACATATAAGTGTGTTGTAAAAATCTCTAAAGATTTTGAGAAAATATGTTTTTTTGAACAACCGTTCGAAATATTGTTGTTTCTAAAGAATTCTAAGATTTAATATTTTCGAAAATATTATATAACATTTTTTTCAATTTAAAAGATATTTTAATTCAATTTAATAAATATTTCATTTTGTCAAATCTATCCAGCATTTTTTAGCATAAAATGCAATCTATGTATATAAATTTCTCTGACGTGCGACCTTGACATTTGGGTACAACGTACCTCAGATTAATCATAATAAATTTAAGAATTTTCTTCAATTTTTTTGGAACACAACAGTAAAGTATTAATTTCGAACGTACCCAATTTGATACAGAATAAAAGGTCCGGTAATTCGGTATAAAATCAATCCAATAAGCTGTCAAAAATCCAGTACATCAGATTTTCGTAAGCCAAGTGAAAAATACTTGATTCAAGCATAAGTTTCTCTTTAACTCTCGTCGCAAACTTAGATTTTCGGGGCTCAGCAAGTTTTTTTTAGTTAAAACCAAAATTTAAGGATTCTTTGTCCTGTTTAATGTGGAGACGTTGTCATTTAATCAGAATATTGTCGGAATTTAAGGATTCTTTGTCCTGTTTAATGTGGAGACGTTGTCATTTAATCAGAATATTGTCGGAATTTAAGAATAATATACCAAAAACATAATGAAGAAACCCATTAAAATTCAAGACTTTTCAGCTGGAATTTGAGAGCGATTTTTGTTGCTGTATCGAACGACTAGCAGATTTTTGCGAGTGTAGCTAGACACATGTGTGTGTCGTCTCATTTGTCAGTGCGTTCACTTGGATAATTGTCCTGCGATAAACAAAATTAGCAGCAATTTACGCGCAAGGACAACGAGGAGAACATTCGACAGGGCGAAAGGGAGAGATGGAGAAGGAGAGACAAGGCGACAGCCTGACACCCCATTCTCTATCTCTCTCTCTCCCTCTCTCTCTCTCTCTCTGTCTCCGTTCTGCAGTCATCATTTATAGTGTCAGGATATTCATGCGTCAGATGCCACACAAAAACTCAGCTTGCAACATTAGTTATAGTTTTGATGAGTGGCATTAATGAGTCGTCTCTGTGTCTGCAACTGTCTAACGACTTACACATATTTGTATCTCTCTGTTTAGTGTATCTTTCGGTGTCGCCTTTTGTCTCTTCTTTAGCTTGTTTTGGGGGGAAAGGGGGGCGTGGCACAAGTCTGACATTAATGACACCCACACATGGCAGGCAATTTGACAGGCAACATTCGCCAAATTAGTGCAAATCACAACTCGCTCTATTTCCCTTCCTCACTTGCTCACTTCCTCAATTCACCACTGCTTTCACCGCTGCTTTCACCACTGCCTTCACCACTTCCTTTCACCCTTACCTTCTTTGCCTTTGCTGCTATCTGCTTTCCTTCTAGCCTATTAAAGTCATGCAGCATTTTTTACTTATTTTCTTTCATTTTTTTTTTTTTTTTTTTTTTTTTGGTAAAGACAACAAAAACTTTCGCTGTGACTTTTGGCAGCTGCTGACCAAGCACAAAAATCAGGGGTATGGGCCAGAAGGGGCACTCTTTGGAAAGGGGAAGGGGCAGTACATTCGATAACTATCGACAGCAACCGAAATAGGCAACAAGCCATGAGTTATTTATGGCTTTTAAGCGACAGCTACAGCTACAGCAAAAATCTTACAAATTTCCAAAAAAAAAAAAAAAAAAAAAAAAAAAAAAAATCACAGCAGCTGCCAAGTGCTGCGACTTTTAGCCTTTTTACCGACAGATATCAACAGAGCTTTCGATTAAAATAAAAACTCATATAAAAAATATATATATATTAAAGTTTATAGACTCAATTTTAGCTGAACTTTTATGTCTGTACGAAGATATTATAATAAAATGTAAGTTTACAAATTAATTGTTTAACAGCCTAAAGATTCTACCAAAAATTTAAAATACTTTTCTATTGTCTTGAAGATTTCCTACCTTACCAACTTAAAGACAGTTTCAATAAAAAAGCATGTTACATATTTTTTTAATTTACGATAATATAGTCATTTCATAATCATTAAGAAACTAAACCTTAAAATAAATAAAATTAATTAATTTTTTTTTTTTTGTAAACGATATTTAAGATGGTAAATTTAATTTTTTATAACTTAGATATTTGGTTATATTTTAGAAAATTTCTTTTGTTTGAAAACTATGAAAATATGTAAAATAAAATTCACTCTGAAGTTTTCAAAAAAATTGAAAAACCTTTTTTCAGACTAACTTTGTCATATATTATTTATTTTATCCATTTTCTGGACATCTCAAGATGCGACAACACTGCTCTAAGCGCCATGGATGTGCCAGTGTTGCCACCACGTGCAGGTTGGCATTCCCGCAGGGTGTAGAACAGGGAATCCAAAGCTGGAACTGGAGATGGGGCATGTCAATTCACATATGGAGATTTATTTGCAACACATTCGAATGTTAAGCGCATTTCGAAGCATTTTTAATAGAGTCCGTTGATATTCGATGGTTCAACGATGGGTTAAGTGGATTTCGATGAGAGAGTGTGTGTGTGTGTGTGTATGGATTTCTTGGGTCCGTTTTCTACCCCTCTTCAACATTCTCTAGCTGGCAATTGCCCTCGTTTGCCCTTCAACAAATTTGGCTTAAGGCAGCGATTGTAACTGACATAATCGAAGTGCCAGAGATCAGCAATCAAATACAAAAAAAAAAAAAACGAAGAAGAAGAAGAATGTGAAAAGCAGTAACTTAACTTGAGAGTTGGTCAAATTTCAGAACTAATACATTAACTTCTTGCTGACAACTTTATTTGCAGCTGATTTATTTCACAAGAAATTGAACATGTCCAACTAATTGTCAGATCAAATAGTTTTGTTTATGAAAAAATGCGTTATAATAGTGTATGAATTTACTTAAATTCTGTAGAAAAATTTGCTTATAATAACAGTTTTTCATGTTGATGTTAAAGTACAATCAGGTTGAACTGAAATCAATTTTAATTTCGCTGTTTCTAAATGATATTTAAAAAACAAAATTTGTGATTTGGCGCTCAATTAAAAATTTAAATAAAAAAAATTATAGCTAACTGTTAAAGTTAACATGCAGATTAGAAAAAAAGTAACTTAATGATAGATTAATTATTAATTTAGATAAATAAATGAATATTTTTTAGCTTTTATAATAAAATTGGAACAGATGGCAACGCTGTCAATATCTAACATGTTAATATTTAACATGCAGGTAAGCTACAAGTTCAATTTATGTCCGACAATTTCAGTTAAAATCAAAAAAAAAAAAATAGTTTTAAGCAACTGTTAAAGTTAACATGCAGATGAGAAGATAGCAAAACTGTTTATTTAGATAAATAAATATACATATTTAGGCTTTCATGACCTATATTCTTAAATACAAAATGCTGAATATTAGAGTCTTGTTAAACTCTGGTTCAATACCAAATTGTAGCTTGTTTCATTGCCAATTTGTTCCAATTCAAAGATGTACTGCACGTTGCACATAACTTAATTTCCAACTTTAAGCAATTCTTTGCAGATGTCTGAGTGCTAGAAAGAGAAGGGGAGAGAGGGAAAAGAAAGAGGGAGCTAGCAAGTTCATTTACACATATGTATGTATGCAGAAAACATCTGGCAACTCTTGAGCAGACAAACAACAACAAGCATTGAGTGCCAACTACATGCGTGCAATAAAAATGAAGCTAAAATTAAGAAGAATGAAAGCAACAACTAGACTATGTCTGTCTGTGTGTGTGTGTGTGTGTGAGTGTGTGTGTGTGTGTGTGTGTGTGAGTGTGTGTATTTTAACTTAATTTTATTATAAAACGCAGTGAGAGTTACCCAAGTGGCAACGCTGAGCTCCCGACGCTGATAAGCCGGCAACGTCTTGTGACTTTGACTTTAATGACTGGATTTATAGGTCCTTGGAGATAATCTCGGCCACCGCTTCATACACACACCCAACACACACACACACCCAATACACACACCCAACACACACCCAACACACACACACACCCAACACACACACACACACACAACGCTGCCGGCTGCTGTTTTGTTTACCAAGCGTCGATGGTTTGGGAGGTTTTTGGCTTTTTATACCTTCAAAAATTAGTCGAAAGCGGGTATTTTAAATTAATGAATACGTATGTAACCTTGTACGATTTTTTTCCCCTAAGTACTATAAATATTTAGAATCACCACTAATAATTAAGCCGTTTTGACACAGATCCAAAAAAAAAAAATAATAAATGAGTTCAAATTTACAAACATTTAAAAGATATAACCAAAAATTTAAATTTTAAAATAAAAAAAAAAAAAGATGACAAGCTTAAAATGTAAAAACCTGCTTTACTGTGCTCATAACTTAAATCAGAAAGTCCAGAAATTGACTAACAATCAAGGCTGCAAGCCAGTTCTGAACCGAACCTCGTAGAACCGGTTCGATTCGGGTTTTTAAACAGCCTGAACCGGATCATGAACCGAACCCTTGAAATTATTTACTTTGCAAACCCGTACCTAAACCGAACCGCTTTCTAAAATAACAGGTTCGGTTTGAAATGAAAAATTATTTCATAAATTTTATGGTTTTCTAATATTACGCAATTATTTGAGACTTTGGATTAAAATAAGTCATATTTAAATCATCAAATAAATTAAATTTAACATCAAATTTGGATTTCTTTAAAAAAAAATTAAATTAGATCAAAATATAGAGTAAAAAATTTATAATAATAAAAATATTTTTTTGTATGAAATTGAACCAAGGTTCGAACCCAAACCTTGAGTTCTGCGATGGGTCGGCGACTCTAACAGCTGAGCCACGGGAAATAAGTAAATAACTAATCCACGCAAATATCTATGGTATAAGTATAATTCGATTACCATATCATTTAGCTGTCATAGAAACAATATGACGTGAATTGTATAGTATAAATCGTGATAATCTTTAAAAAAAAAAAAATAGAATATGTTAATAATTTAATTTAAAGTTGAGAGCCACTTTAAGTTACATTGTTCACACTTAAAGTTAGGAATACTGGGTACTAATGGGTAATACACTGAGTAACTTAAGGTCGAGCACTCTCGCCTAGAATTGTTCCTTATATTTGACTATCATCGCTGGGTTTTGGGTGTGGGTGGAGTAGCCAACGGGGCAGGGTGTACATCTTGGGCTGTGGGGAGGGGTAGGAGGGTATGGGTAGGAGGGGTGAGGGGTGAGGTAGCGTCGCAGTGAGGATACGTCGTCGTCGTCGTCGTTGTTACAGGGTAATTAACATCAAAGCCCGACAAAGCTCATAAAAAGACGCAGCGCGCTGGCGAGATAAACAGAAATAGAGATAGAAGAGAGACAAAGAGAGAAAGCTGGAGACACACATGGGACATGCTACGTGTTGTAGTTGGACAGTGGCTTGAAATTAGAGTGGGTGTTACAAAGGGCAGGAGAAAGAGAGGGTGGAGGAGGAGGAGGAGGAGGAGGAGAAGGAGATGGAGAAAGGGGTCATCAGCTTGTCTGGCAAGCGGCAACGTGAAATAATGTTGACAGCGCCAAAAAAGGATGTCAAAAGGATGCGCTAGACACACACACACAAATACACAGAGATATAATACAACTATATATGTATACACTCAGAAAAAAAATCAAAATTTGCGTACTTGAACAGGGTATATTTCAAGGCTGCAAACCTCCAAAATTTTGTTAAAGGTTCGGTTCGGCGGTTCGAACCATAGAGCAAGACATCGGTTCGGTTCGCGAATTGGTTTATATACTCCCTGAAAAATATTTTTAGTGTTATACATTTTTTTCTAATTAATTTTTTTTTTAAGAAATCAAAATTTGATGATAAATTAAAATTTATTTGAAGACTTAAATATGAATCATTTTAATCCAAAGTCTCAAATAATTGCATAATATTAGAAAACCATAAAATTTATGTTATTATTTATTTTTTTCGAACCGAACCTTTAATTTTAGAAAGCGGTTCGGTTTAGGTTCGGGTTCGCAAAGTCAATAATTTCAAGGGTTCGGTTCATGATTCGGTTCAGGCTGCTTAAAAACCCGAACCGAACCGGTTCTACGAGGTTCGGTTCAGCACCAGTTAGCAGTCTTGGTATATTTAAGTAAAAACATGATCAAAAGCGAACTGAGTTAGAAATTTTCAAAAGCTGAATACAAAAATTGCATTTCAAGCTCACTTTCGCAGTTTCGAAAATTTTGATGACATTTTTCTGGGTAACTTTAAGAAATTGTTGGGTTTAAGTCTAGTCATTAAATAATCAAAGCTTATTAGTTTAAGTTCACTAAAATTTGGCAGTAATAACAATACTTACTAGGTTGTAAAATAAGAATAAAATTAGTATTCTTAAAATTTTAAAAGCAAAGTGGTATACATTTAAGTACGAACGTTTCTAATGTAGGATTGACATATTTTGCAGAGTGTATAAACGCACACAGGAATACAAATACATACATTTATATAGAGACAATGATGTGCAGTTTGTGCACGCACATGTTTGAAGCAATTAAAATCAGATAAGTTATAGAAAATGGCCTGTCGTCGACATTTAGACATGGCACTGTCACTTGGCTGTAACTGCCACGCCCCCCCTCCCCCATAACACCCTATCACCCTGCCATCCTATCATCCAACCGTCCTACCGACCTTACCCACCCTACCAAGTGGTTCTAGCTATTGTGGCAGTGTCTGTGCCGTCTTCCGTTACGTTTGTCACGGCCTGCCATTGTCTCTCTCTCTCTCTCATTCTCTCTGTCTCTCTCTCTCTCACTCTCTCTGTCTCTCAGTTTAGCTTTCACAGTGTCTGCTGCGATGTTGCATGCCACTTGCTGGCTGCGTTGCTGGATGCTTCCTGGCAGCCGCTTTGCGTAATGAATTTCAACGAGCAGCCAAAGTGACAGCAAAACGAGCAGCGGCAACTGCCACTTGCCACTTGCCACACACACTCACACACTCGCACACACAGTCAGAGACACACACACATAGGTGTGAAATATTTTTGGGTTCAAATGATGACAACAACAAGTCGCGGCAGTCCGCAAAACAGCCAAAACAGGCATTCAACTGTTCATTCCATGCCTCCTCCCCCCTCCTCCTGCCCCTGCCACGCCCCCAGCACACAGTTAGTTGCATCCCCGCCCCAAATTCACAGCACATTGGCATCCGCGACATCTTCCACTGATGTATTCATGGCCTTGACGTTAACGGAGTGACAAAATTCGCACCCTTCGCTCAAGTGTGAATGGCAAAAAAAAAAAAAAACAAAAAAAAACGTTAAGAAATACAACAAGCTTTAAAACAGCAGTGTCAATAACAAACATTAAATACCCTTCTTAAAAATAAGTAAGCAATATGAGGCAAAAAAAAATATTTTTGTAATTAAATTCAAATTTTATCAAACCATTGATTTGACATGAAAAGGTTGCTTGATTTTAGGAGCATTACAAAATAATATTGCCTATTTTTAGGCATATAAAAAAGTTTCAAGGACTAACTAAGAAAATCCGATGATAGACGGGCTTCTACAATCTGTATAAGGCTCTGCTAACTTTTTCACCATCAGTGAATTTGTCATTAACATTGTTCTTACAGAATCTGGTCACACTCTGAGCATTTTCATACAAAAATACTTTCCCGCATTTGACCAATATTAAAAAAAAGATAAAAAATAGGATGTATATTAGTTATATCCATAAGAAACGGTGAAAATCCGATGCTTTTTAATTCCGATTGCTTATACGACAGCAAAGGCTATTTTTACAAAAAATATATTTAATAAAACGCTCAATTGACGGTAATTTTTTTAATCAAATCAGATTTTTTGAATCGATTTGCAATCGTAAAAAAAAATAATTCGATAAAAATTGGAGTAAAAATTCTGTAAGTTATATTCTTATCGACCAAGTGATAATAACCCGAGTTAGGGTATAGGAATCACGCACCGTCACGTTGAAATATTCGCACGCCCTGTTACCACATTGTTTCAGTATGTGTGTCCAAGAAGATGGAAGATTGTGAAGGGTCTTGAGTCTCTAGTTGTTGTCGCATTGTGCACTTAAAACATTTGGACTACTTGAAGTGAGAATACTTTGAATGCCGCTCCATAATTCTAAACAGAGCAGAAACTCATTCCCCTCAGAACTATTGAAGTTTATTTCATAGTAAAACTAAGCGGTTCCTTGGATGTTCCCTTCGGATGTTAATTACATTTAGACGGAGTCTAAAAGGAACTCTACTTAAGAAGTGAGAAATACGCTTAGAAAGTCATTTTTAGAGATCCACCTTTAGAAAAGTTGGAGCATCTAATGAATTTAATTAAAAATAATATGTTTATTCAACGGAATAAATATTTTGGTAGTTTATGTTTAAGCTTATACGAATTGACTTAACGGATTGTACATTGTATAGCTCTGTTTTAGAATATATAATTTAAGAAAAATGTAATGTAAAATTATGTCTTAAAGATTTTTCCAGAAGGGACGAAATTGTTAAGGTATATGATCTTTAAAGAGAACTCTTTAAACTGGTTACAACTTGGATTAGATTTGTAAAATATCTGTCGAGTTTTATCTGATTGCTTAGCTGAGTAAATGATCTTTAAGGCCCTTAAAGATAATTATATTTTATTATATAATTCTTTAAAATGTTATTCAGATATAATAATGAACCTGTTTAAAAATGCATTTCTTGCGATAAAGTTTCTTCATTATGTAAGATTTACAATCCCATGAAGGAAACCTAATCATCGTAATGTTGTACGGCTTTTCTTTTTTTTTTTTTTGTTGATACCTCAAGGCTAATCTAGAAACAATCGAGTCCGGATGTAAGCATTTCCATTGGAATTTAAATTGTTCCTTGGGGAAATATCAGGCGCTGCTTCAAATAGAGTCTGAGTATCATCATCCAGCTTTACATAATTTGACAAGGCCTGTCGTAATCGCTTTACCGATTCCGAATAGCTAGTATTGGATGATTTACCATCGATGTGACGTAACGTATCCTGAACTCCCATTTCTATTAATTTCTGTTCAGTTTGAATACGCAATGCAGTCAGACGATCAGCTAAGCGACGCTAAATGTATATAGAGTTGAAATTGGAATAAGTTAAGAAGTCGTTAAGGTGCCCGATACAGACGAAGACTTTTTCACCGACGGTGAATTTTAATATTTACAGAAATCGCATGGGTTTTCACACAAAAATCCCATTGCCTTATTTATCATAAAGTCTGGGCACACTCCATTAATTTTTTCACATCCAAAAAACCGCTGTAATAGAACATGTGCTATTTTCATCGGTGAACAACGGTGAAATTTTAACGCTTTACATTATTGGCGGTTTTTTAGCAAAAAGTGTCGGTGAAAAAAGGTGCGTCTTGCGGAATCTAAGGTGTTTTATTTATTTCTTGTAGCTAGAACCTTACCTCAGTTAAATCGGTGCAGGCCTTACAACGCTTAAGTTCATGTTGTATATTCATTTTAAGAAGACAATGTCTATCAATAGAAATAAGTCTATCTGACAACAAATTTGGAATAAAAAGTTAAGTATAATAAAGTAGAAACAATTTGTACTTTATTGAATTTACTAAATTCAAAAATGAGCCGTACAATTTGAGGTACGCCTACTACGCCACAATATTTTTTGTAACCAAAACCATATTTATTTTTTGTTCCCCTCTGTGTCGAGTGGAGGAAAGGGAAGCAATTGTGGCACTTGATTTGTTAGCGCCTTGTTGGGCAGTCAACAGGGCGTGGCCTTAACCGCCATATGGCTCAGATTCATCCCGTTGTTGTTGCTGCCATTGTTATTGTTGTTGTTGTTGTTGTTGTTGAAGGCAAATGCCAGGCATTCGAATGCATTGGCCCATGAGTCTTGGTAGCTGCACTTCACTTGAAATGGCAAAAGCACAAAACAAACCAAAGAGCACAAGAAAAAAAAAACAAGTGGGAAAGGCAATAGTCCAGATCCCGACCATAGAATACCCGTCACTTATTTCAATATTAAAGTATTTTGAAGAAATTACCAACCAATTAAAACTACTGCATACTTTTAGGTGATTTTATTGAACTAATAACTTTATTAATAACTTTGGTTTGCTTTACTTCCGTTGTACTTGTCCGATCTTGGTGTGGTTAAGTGGGGTTATAGATAATATTTATAGATAAAGTTAATTACCATAAAACTGTATTATCTTTAAAACTCTAAGTGTAATGGTTTTTGCAATTTGTGGGGGCGGCAAGAGGCGTGGCTTAAATTTAAAACAAACTAAACCTGCTCAAACGCATTTGGAGTCTGTGGGTGAAAGTTTGGTATCTCTATCTCTTATAGACTCTAAGATCTAGACACTTACACAGACGACGGACGGACAGACAGATGACGGACGGACAGACGCACAGACACACATGGCTATATCGACTCGGCTGTTGATGCTGATCAAGAATATATATACTTTATGGGGTCGGAGATATCTATTCTTCCTGTTACATACATTCCAACGAACACAATATACCCTTTTACTTATTTTTTAAGTAACGGGTATAAAAACAAGGCATTCAAAATACAAATTCCCATTTTTTTTCTTGCTCCCCGTCAATTGCCATTTCCATTTCCATCTGCAGTCCTAACAAAAGCCTACTTTAGGCTGATTGTTTTGGCCAAGATGCGCAACAATTTTTTTTTTTGCCAGCCTCGGCGACTTTAATGTGCGTGAGTCTTGTTGGGAAAAAAATTGAAAAGGTTACTATAAATGATATGGCTATAATTAACGGAATTTGTTAAAAGTGTCAAAGGAAATTTATGGAAAAAATGGATAAAGAAAAAAAAATTCCAAAAATAATCAAAATTATATTCCACAAGGAAATCAGTTATGATTTGAACAAGCTATAAATGTTTAAAGTTTTTGAAAAAATGTCTAGGGAAAAGTATGGAAAAAATGTAAAGTGCCGGAAAGTATGGCAAAAATTTACTGCAGTAATATTTTTTTGGAATTATTTTTTAAATTTAGATGCAGAATCAAAATAAAGGCCAAATAATGAACAAATTGATAAATTGCATGAAAATTGGCTAAGATCTGACAAAATTATAACCGTTTAAAGTTTCTGAAAAGGTGTCAATGGGAAAGAAAATTGGAAATTGTTATTTTTGATGCAAAGTCAAAATAGAGGCCAAATAACAGTTTGAAGTAGTGATGTTAATCCAAATTTTAGATCGAGTTTTATATCGAAATAGAAAATTGTAAAAAATAGGTATCGAGTTGTCGATATATCGGAAAATAGTAGATCGAGTTGCGAATATCGAATTTTTTTTAAAAACGCACTTATCATCACAAAATACACTCGTACTTTTATTAGAAATCTTATTTTTCTTGCATTGTTTTCATGCCTAATTCAAACTTTCACAATTTTTTATCAGCTCGATAGATCGTCATTAAAATTCATCGAGTTGAATTACCCGATAATCGCTTCCGCGAAAATCGAGTTATCGATATTTCGAAATATTTTTACATCACTAGTTTGAAGCTTTTATGAAAATGGGGTAAATATGGAAAAATTTAAATTAAAGCTTCAAACGTGTGTGTATGTGTGTATATGTATGTGTGTGTATGAGCATTTGTTTGAGTGTGTGTGTGTGTGTGTATATTGCATTCGATTTTGCACTAAATCGTGCTGAATAACTAAGTTTGACAGCAGCTCTTAACTGAATAAAAGCAACAGAGTCTGCCACTGAGTGTGTGTGTGTGTGTGTATATATATATGTGTGTGCGTGTGCGTGTGTGTGCGTGTGCGTGTGTGTTAGCAGCTGCCACAACTAATTAGCTATAGCATACATGCATTGACAGTCGGCTGGATTGTTAATGGTCTGCGTAATGGGTTAATTTTTGGGAGCCGTCTCATTTTGTGGCTATGGGGGAATTCCCCCTTTTTTTTTGTTTGTTGCGCCGCCAGAATACGTGTGCTCATTCCTGTCACAACGTGTCGCGACGTGCTCGCATCAAAAAGGCAACGCCTGACGACAACTTAATCACATCGTGTCCAATCAGCCGAACTAATCCCTGTCGAAAATATCTACATAGATACATGGATAGATACTACAGATAGGTGGATGGATAGATGGATGATTTTTATTATTATTACTACAATATTATGGCCTAAAGTGCAGGCTGTTGCCATCTTAGCCTACTTAAATACGCAACAGCTGCTGCATATCAATTTCTGTGGCATTCACGTTCAATCCAATTCACCACCACAAACTTTTTGGCCATGGCTTTAACTCTAAGCCCGGCCCGGACATTGGCAATTTACATTTGGAATGCCAACATCCGTACACTGATCCAAAAAAAATGTTCTAAAATCAATATTTTGGTCTCAGAACTAAGATTTTTGGTCTAAAAAATGGGTCGAGAACACAAAGTTCTTAATTTAAGAGAACACAACTTGGTTTTAAGAACATTTAAAAAAGGACCAAGTTCTTATTTTAAGAATAAATTTTCTTAAAATTCAAATCAAAAAATAAAACTTATTTTTTTTAATTTCTTTTTTTTTTAATTATTATTTAAATATTCTATTTTGTTAATAGTGGGGTTCGAACCGCCGGCCCACTGCTCTACAACAAAAGCAGTGTCTCTAACGGAGCCATCATTTATTTTACATGAAATTGTACATATTTATACCTTCCTAACAATTTAAGAATTTTAATTCTTTTATTAAGAATTGATGATTTTTGAGATAAAAAAACTCAGTTTTAGCAATTTGGTCTTAAAATAATCGTATTTTAAGAACCAAATATTTCAAATGTATGTTCTTGATTTTTGAAAGCTGGTCTTTTCTTTCAGTGTAACATCATCTCTCTCTCACTCACACTATTTCTTTCTATACCCCCTCTTATAATGTCCTTCATATTCATGATATTCTCATCGACATTTTCTAGTGGCCAATTATCGCTTAAGCCGCTGTGTTTTAGGCCTTTTAAAGTTGTTGCGTTTGGACCTTGGCATTGGATTTCGGCATCTTTTACAAAATTTCGTTTAAATTCCATTGACATTGCCCGGGCCCCGCCTACTTTACGCCTGCCCGCCCTCTAGCAGCCCTTGAAACGTTCAAGCCAAACAAGTAATAAGCCAATCAACTCAACAAAACCAACTACAAAGATACCCTGTGAATAACGATACAGATAATATGTTGAGAGCAGAAATAAGAGAATCTAACGAATTTAAAAAAAGTGAGAAGTGTAAAGTTTCACATTAAAGGGAGAAGTATCAAGTATCGGTTCTGAGCCGAACCTCGTAGAACCGGTTCGGTTCGGGTTTTTAAGCAGCCTGAACCGGATCATGGACCGAACCCTTGAAATTATTTACTTTGCGAACCCGAAACTAAGCCGAACCGGTTTCTAAAATAAAAGGTTCGGTTCGAAAAAAAATAATTACATAAATATTATGGTTTTCTAATATTATATTCAAATATATTTATATTATCATCAAAATTTGATTTCTTAAAAAAAAATTTAATCAGATCAAAATTTAAAGAAAAATGTATAACAATAAAGATTTTTTTTTTATGAAAGTTAACCAAGGTTCGAACCCAAACCTTGGGTTCAGGGGGTATATAAACCAATTCGCGAACCGAACCGATATCTTGCTCTATGGTTCGAACCGCCAAACCGAACCTTTAACAAAATTTTTGAGGTTTGCCTTGATTAAAACACATACAGCGGTGTACCAGCAATGTAAACCAACCGAAGACCGACCTAAAAGGTAAGGTTGGTTGACATTTCTGAAACACAGATCTAAACGATAACTAAGCGCAAATGAAACACCCGGTGGCAGCAATTTGCCTACAGGGTATGTGTAGAGCGGTCCAAAAGGCTGGGAAAATATGCAGTAACCGCGAAATTGAAATTTGGCTTCGGCTGCGGCGGCGGCAAGCGGCTTCTTTGCATTGTTTGTGTATTGTTTTTTTTTTTTTTTTTTTTTTTGTAAAACGGTCGTCTCACCACCTGATCCTAAGTAAATACGCCCAGCCCAGTCATTCTGGCAGTCAGCCAAAAAGCCAAAGGGACAGACATGCATGTGGATATTTTTTTTTTTTTTTTATTATGCGTCGCGAGCCGCGTTTTTCTTTTTAATTAAATGAAACCAGAGGAATTGACCCAAAACGCAGAATAAATAAATACTTTTGGATGGGAAAAAAGCAGGGGAATTCCCGCATATTTCTAAGCAGCTGCCTGTTATTGTTGTTGTATTTCCATTGTTTTTGCTAATAATTATTTCACTTTTATTTTGTAAGGGGTAAGAAACAAAAATTCAAAAGATGCCGCGCGGCCTTTTGTTTATTTTCCAAAAAAAATCAACTAAAAAAATCACTGCAATACAATAAAAAATGGCTCAACAGCGAGAATTTGTGTAAAAAACAATAAATATTTCACCTTCAATAAATCATTTTCATTTTCATTCTCATTTTGGCTTTTTACAGGGGGTTTTCGGGATTGGCTTTAGGTTTTGTTGGCCAAAAGGGTTTGTCAATTGGGTTGGGCGTTTTTGTTGGTTTGGGTTCGTTTCGCTTTCCCTTTTTTTTTTAAAGTGCAAAAGCCTGCATAATCTAAGCAAAATATATATGTAAATAAATATTTTGTAAGACAACAAAAATAATATCTTTAAGGCCTTCTTTAAGTTGACCTTTTTATTTCGTTCACACCAATTTAAATTGCGCGATTTTCCATTCACCATTTACATTTCATTTAAGGTGCTTTCTCTCCTTTAAATTCAATTATACATTTGTATTAATGAAACTTCTATTTTTATTACTTCCATTATAAACATTTATTTATTAAAAAAAAAAACATAGAATGAAGAGCAAGAATAATATTGAAAGATAGCTAAATTTTGCCCAGCAGATCTTGATTGCGAATTTCATGCTAAGGGTCCCCCCTTAGGAATTTTGAAAATTCCAAATTTTAAATCTTAAGTTTTCACTTTTAATCAACTCATTACATCGTAATTTGTATGAAACAACACTTTAAACTTGATTCTGAGACGTTTAATTTTTCAGTACAAAATCATTGAAAATCGAGCAACAATTTTGACTTGTAAAGTTGCTTAATCAGAGGTAATATCAACTTCGAACTTACATAACTTTGTTAAAATGGAATAGATTTTCAAGCGAAATGTCAATATAATCATGGTTCGGCGTCTTAATTTATTCTGCATTTAAAATTTATCTTGTTTCGATTTAAAAATAATTTCCCTCTA
This sequence comes from Drosophila phalerata, assembly GCA_951394115.2. NCBI lineage: Eukaryota > Metazoa > Arthropoda > Insecta > Diptera > Drosophilidae > Drosophila > Drosophila phalerata. The sequence goes on along the minus strand of OX596006.1, from coordinate 47,021,664 downwards.
CATCTGGAAATCGTTCAACTTATTAAAAGAAATATATTAATATTAAACGTTTTTTAAAATTGTTATTTGTTGCGCTTTCTTTGATGTTCTTAGTGAAATTAATTCACCACTAACTTGTTTTTTTTTTTTTATAATAAATGCACTTTTGCAAGTTTGTGAGTAAACAAAATACCAACAACTGACTAGTGACATAAATTCTATGTAATATTCAGGCAATTTTCCGAATGACCAATGTCATTTTGTGCAATGGTTGTGTTTTGGTTTGGTTATTTGACAAATGGCCACTCAAGTGGATTAAAAGTGATGCCAACTAAATAAATCTGCGACCTAGACAAGCACATTTGTCATAAGTCGCCGTACAGGGTGTTTCAATTGGACAGCGGGTGGGTCAAATGGTTGGGTGAGTTCAGAGTGGTTTTTTTTTTTCGCATATTAGTAAAACTTGCAAAAGGTAAATATGCGAGACAGGTGAGTTATGAATAAAAAAGAAAGCAAAGCAAAAATTAAAGCAATCACTCTCTTATACCTCTCTTTCTTTTCATCTCTCTCCGTCTCTCTCTGTCTCTAAGTTATTAAGTGAAGTCAACTTCAAAGGCCTCAGAAGCTGCGCTTATTAGTCGTCGGCATTTTTTGGCATGCAAAGGCATTTTTTAAGTGCGCTTCAGTATTTGATACCCTGTATTCTGTATAACTATAAGGTATATCGTCGCCTTAAACATATCGTTAAGCAGTCAGCATAAAAAAAGCACTTCATGTTGTCTAGGATTTGTCAATATTTTGATAATACTTTAGCAAATTAATGTAAAAGTTGAATATACCCATTTAAAATTTTAAAAATCCATTTTGTGACAGGGTAGTTACATTTTTAAATATGCTACATATATATAGTAAAAGATATTTAATAAATGTGTCCATATCTGAACTCTTAGAAATAAGTACAATATATGGAAATACCCATTATATCCAAATATGTCAAATTTACCACTGGCATATTTTATAAGAGAAAACTACAGAATTATATTATTTATATATGTATAGTAAAATTTAAAAATATTATATATTTATATATATTAATAAGATTTGTCACAAATTTCTATATCATAAATTAGGGACATGGAAATGTTTTCGTCACTAGACTTTTACCTCGTATAGAACATTTTTTCATAAGAATTAAACGTATACTCTGAGATTTCTAAATATATAATAGGAAATTTACTATAATAATGTTAATAAATTAAAATATTATTAAAAAGATTGAAAAATTAAACCAAATAAATTAAACATAAAAATATAAAAGATTTATATCCTTATTCTAAAAACCCTTAACATATGAATTCCATATTACAAATTTATATGCTATCATTTAATTACTTATTTCTTTAATTACAAAGAACTAGATCACTTAGTATTGGCTATTAACTTTTTTACCTAGCTGCTTACAGGGTATAGCACAAGTCGCGCATACTCAAACTTGTTACTTCCGTTTTGTTCATTTTGCTGAGTCTCAATGCACCTTTTTTTTTAATCATTTTTTTTCTCTCAGTTGCGTCAACTTTCAAGTTTCGAAGCCAAAAGAAAAAAATGAATTTATTATTTAATTTTAATTTTTATTTAATTTATTTTTGGATTTCAATGAAATATTTGTTGCATGCAACATTCATGTCAACATATTTGGCGTGCTAATGTATTAATAGAAAGATAACAAGTTAAATTGAAATTAAAATATCAAAAACTGGTCAAAATCAAGTAAAATACGAAACTCTAACTAAATCCCCAGAGGCCAAGTCTCAAACTCAAATCGAATTGAAGGCCACTGATGATGATGTTTTGACCATTTTGACCATTTTGACCACATTAACTATTTTGACGATTGACAGTAAACCCGTTAAGTGAACAACAATCCATCTGAAGTGCGTTATTCGCAATCCGCAATCCACAATCCACAATCCACATGTGGCATGTACCACTAATTAACGAAATATTGAAAGGAGCCACAATTCTCAACACTTCTAATCGACAAAATAATTTGCTGGTCACTCGGCACAGATTGAGAACATGACAGATTCAGTAATGTCGCACAGTGGAGCAAAGTTGATAACCTACAAGGCAAATTTACAATAAAACAAATCAGGTCTTTAAGCCTTACCGAATATCGTTTATGTCTGTATTTCGGTTTTAGGTTATCGGTCAAGAAAAAATTATTGTATAACGGTTTCAAAATGGTAACCGAAATTTTTTAAGTCTCGGTTTTAAAAAATCAGTATAATTTTGGATACAATTTAAAAAAAGTTCTAGAAATATAATAATAAACAAATTGTTTGAATATAAAAAAATATTGTTTATTTTTAAAAAAGATTTGTTAAATAAGTTTAATATTTAAACTTTAAACCAAATTTAATTTGTAAAATTTGTAATGATAACAACACAATTGAATTGAATGCTTGAACCGCAATGAAAAGCCTTATATATTCGAAACGGCTACGAATCGGTTATTTCAATTTGAATTATATATTTTTCTGTATTAAAAAAAAATTTGTTTCGGTTAGGGTTTGTCATATGTTTACAAATTTGAATCGGTTAATACCGGTTTAAGGTGACTGTTTCGATCCATCAAACATATAAAGTTTTATATTATAATGTTATAATAATCACACAAAAATCGAATTTAATCAGATTTGTTTCGGTTTCGACATCTATTTTATAGAATTTAATAATATGTAAATATTCACGATGAATTTCAATAAATAAATTAAGAACAGGTTAAAAATATTGTACTATTAAGTAGTTCTTTCCTTATAAATATGATATATCTACATATATATATCAATCTTCACATCATTGACATATTCTTCTCCCTCATATTAAAATCGGACCACTTTAAAATAAAGCTGTTAAACTAATAATTTATAAAAAAAAAAAATAATTTTTTATATGAGAACCTTTCACCAACATCAAGTTCCAGTAAATAAATATCAATATAATTATTTTATTAACAAATTTGTAATATGTTATAATTTCAATAAGTGAATAAACTTTAAGAATTAATATAAAATACGGAAATTAATGCAAGAGAACAGGAATACTGTTTTAATTAAGCATTATTCAGTCAAGAATCCCATCGAAATTCCAACGATTAAATTCCTAAACTGTGTTCTCCCATTAAAATTTTAGACCAAATTGACTTCTATTATGGATTTTAGCATAATGTAAGCCTATAAACTGATAATTAAAACTAAATTGATTTCATTTCACTGTTCTCATCAATTATGTCTAGGTTTAAAGCCATTGTGCAAAGTCAAAAAAAAAAAACGAAACTAATGTTAATCGAATGCTTAAAGTAGCTAAAAAAAAAAAGATAAAAAGATACATTTGAAAAATGAAACGAATTTTTAATTAATGAACAAGTGATATTAATATCAATATATGCGATTATGTATGTATGTAAACGAGTTCCCTGCAGGCTACAGTGGTGCCTAACTCGCAAACATTGCTTGAAATTGTGAAATGAATAATAAATAAAATAACGAGTTAATTTTTTTATTTTTATAATTAATTTATAACAATATCAAATTTAATTTATTTGAAGCTGTCAACCGAATTTAAAGTTTGAAAGTATTCAATACAAATTTTTTAAATAATAAATCATAGATTTATAATGATATTCAAAATACAATCGAACTTTCCTAACTCGAACTTCTATAGCTCGAATTTTCCCTAACTCGAACAAAATTCAGTGGCAATAGCGTTTACTGAGCAAATTTCAAACAATCTGCTTCCGTAACTCGAACTTCCATAAATCGAACTATTCCATAACTCGAACAAAAATATTGGAAAGTGTTTCTATAAGTCGAACTTTTAAAAAAAAAACCACCAAAAACAATTAGTAATTTTTGTAGAAAATAAAATTAAAAAAAAATAATTATAAGACCCTAATTTCCGATTTTTTAAGTTCTGTTTAGCTTGAAGAATATGAGAAAATTGAGAATTTGGGGTATAGTAAAGTAAGAGTAAAAACAATTTAAAATGTATGAATTTTAGTAACTAATTTTACAGCTCACAATTTGAATAATCATTTTGTAATTTCTTATTTTTTAAGCAAGCTTGTAAAGACATCACAATTTAAAATGTTTATATTTGTAGTTTCTTTTAATAAACTAGAAAAAATAAATTCAATAACTCGAAATCTCCAAAAGTTGAACTTTTTTTTGGAATAATGGTGAAGTTAGGGAAGTTTGACTATAACTATTAGTTTTAAAACTATTTGTTTTAATTGTATAGAATCAAGGGGTATAACTTACAAAAAAAAAAAACCCCCAATGCAACCAAAAAAAAAAGAAATCACAAACAAAATTGAAATAATAAACGCTTACTTACATGAAGTAGAAAATTTCAGCAAACTGCTCTTTTTTTGAGAATCTCCACACAACTTGAAGCAATACCATTAATCAAAGTTGTTCAGTTAAGTTTTGACTGCAGTTGATGGTTTAACGTTATGGTAGTTGTGCACATTAATTTAATTAATTATTGTTCAAAAAAATTGTTAACAATGCTAGTTAAATTAAATTTATTGCTGTTGTTTTTTTCCATTTTTTTTTTTGCGTTTCTTTTGATTTTTTTTTAAGTTTTTGTGTTTTTTTTTTGGTTATTTTTGAGTTTGTGTTTCTTTGGGTTTTTTTGTGTGTATTTTTGTGTTTTTTTTTTTAGTTTTTGTTGTGTTTTTTTGTGTTTTTTCTTTCGGTTTTTTTTTATTTTTCTCTGATTTTATAAAAGCTAGAAGCTGTTATTTTTTTTTGGTTTTTTTTTTTTTTTTTTTTTACTCTCTCATTTTATAAATGCTAGAACCAGTGTGCTGATGCTGCTGTGAATTTGTTGTAATTTTAAAAACCGTTCGCACGCCGTGTTGGCCAAATCAGTTTGACTTGAAGATCGGTGACAATGAGAATGCTGCGCAACGGATTCCAGTGGATATTGGTTCCAGTTTTGTTGCTCCTGCTGGCCGGATTGGAGATCGAGGCACGTGTCTCGCGGGGAATGCAGGTGCAATTGTCACATGGCGGTTGGTTAGTTGGACGACATCGTACCACGGTCAATGGACGACATATGAGAGCCTTTATGGGTATTCCATATGCACTACCACCGTTGGGGGAACTGCGCTTTCGTCCGCCCGTGGAGCAACCCGGTTGGCAGGGTGAACGTTTGGCGGTTAAGGATGCGCCGATTTGTATGCAACGTGATCCGTATCGACGCGACATGATCATTGAGGGATCCGAGGATTGCCTGTATCTCAATGTCTATACACCAGATCCCATACCGAATCCTTTAAAGCCGCTGCCAGTGATGATTTGGTTTCATGGCGGCGGCTGGCAATGTGGTTCGGGTATTAGCAGCTTCTATGGTCCCGATTTTCTGCTGGAACATGATGTCATCTTGGTCTCCGCCAACTTTCGTTTGGGTCCACTTGGGTTTCTCAGCACGGAGACACTCGACTGTCCGGGCAACAATGGACTCAAGGATCAATTGCAGGTGCTGCGTTGGGTGCGTGACAATATCGCTGCCTTTGGCGGTGATCCGCACAGTGTGACCGTGTTTGGTGAGAGTGCCGGCGGTGCCAGTGTCACCTATCACATGCTATCGGAGCAATCACGTGGTCTACTACATCGTGGCATTGCCCAGTCGGGTACATATTACAATCCCTGGGCACAGCCCGCCCACAAAGGTGTGGCAGCTCAGCGGGCCGAGAAGTTGACACGGTTGCTGCACTGCAGCGAAGCTGGTGAGGATTGGGCAGCGAAATTGAAGTGTTTGCGCGGCAAACCGGCGGAGAAAATTGTTGCCACCCTCTATGACATGTTTGTAAGTGTGTTTGTAAGGGTGCATATCTTAGGGTGCATCGGTTTTTTTTTTTTTTCAAAAAATTGTAGTCTCAATTCGAAATCTACGTTCAATTTTAAGATCTTTCCACCAAGAAACCATAACTCAAAAGTCAATTCCCCGCTTTTTGATTTGAAAAATTGTGTGTTTTTAGACCTGGCATGTACGAAAACTATGTTTGAAGCAGAATTGATCCTTTGATTCCATGAAATTTGGAAAATTCTGCTCCTAATAAAAAATTTTGATACCAAGCATCCGACTAAAAACACTTAGTATATGCTAAATATTAAAAAAAAGAAACATTTTTCAACTCAAAAAGTTCGAAAATTATGAAATTTTAAAAGTCCTGGTACTAATCACAGTTTGGATAACAATTTTGTTAGGATCGAATTAAAAACACTAAAGATATGCTAAAAATGAAAAAAAGAAACTTTTTTCAACTCAAAAAGTTCGAAAATTTTGAAATTTTAAAAGTCCTGGTACTAATCAGAGTTTGGATACCAATTTGGTCAGGATCGGCTTAAAATCACTAAGGATATGCTAAAAATTAAAAAAAAAAAAATACATTTTTAAACTTAAAAAGTGAAGAAATGTTTAAATTAACAGTTTTGATACCAATTTGGTCAGGATCAGACTAAATACACCAAAGGTATGCTAATAATATACTTAAAATTTAAAAAATATACATTTCTCAACTCAAAAAATTGGGGAAATCTTGAAAGTTCTGGTACTAATCAGAAACGGACTTAAAACACTAAAGATTTGCTTATAATATTACGCCAATAATATCAAAAATAAACATTTTTGTTACTTCAAAAATGGGGAGCAGGAATTAATTTTAGAATTTCGGTTTTTGGTAAAAAAAAATCTTAAAATGTAACGTAGATACGGAATATGTGTTACCATTTTTCAATTTCTTTTGGGATCATACCAATTGAAAACCATATATAGCTTACATCTATATATAGATGATTACTTGACAGGTGTGGGACTTTGATCCGATGATACCCTTTCCTCCGGTGATTGAGCCCGCTCACGAGGGCGCCTTTCTGACACAGCATCCACGTGAGGCAGATGCGCCTTATGGTCAGGAGCTGCCGCTGATGCTGGGCGTGACATCCGAGGAGGGATTACTAAAGACGGCGGCGCTTCTTAACCTGCCACAACTATTGGAGGAGTTCAAGAAGAGATTTGCCGAACTGCTGCCCATTGTGCTCAATTATGATCATCATCCACAGTCGGCACAACAACAGATAACACAGCACTTGGAGGATTTCTACTTCAAATCTGGTCACAATTACAACAAGTCCAATCATCAGAATCTGACGGATGTGAGCCTAACTTTCCAGAGCAACTCTTACAGGAGGATTACAGTGATTTCTATATCTTTTATAGCTTATATCCGATGGCTGGTTTGTGGCCGGCATCGATGAGTATCTGCAGATGCGTTTGCATCCACAACAACATTCAAAAGTGGCGCCCACATATGTCTATCTATTTGAGCATAAAGGTGCCGCCAGTTTCACCGAGTTATTCAAAGGTGGACGCAATGATTTCTATGGCGCCTGTCATGCCGAGGAGCTGCAATATCTGTTTCCCATTGGACGGGAGCTATTTGTTAGCGCTGTGCCCACCAAACAGGATCTAAAGCTGCGGCAACTAATGCTCAATCTTTGGGTGAACTTTGCGCGCACAGGGTAAGCTTCAACTGAAATGTTTAAACAACTAAAATAAAAACTTTATTTTAGCAATCCAAATCCTGTTGCCAACAACAGCAACATACCCAGTTGGCTGCCCACCGCCTCGTATCCAGTTGAATTTGCGCGCCTTGGTTCCAAGGCGCAAGTGGACGACAATTTGGTTGCAAAGTTGCCACCACTGTTGCAGATGGAGGCAGCGCTGTTGCAGCCACGTGTGGACTTCTGGCAGCAGCTCAAGGCACATTTGCCTGCTCACCAGCGAACGCATCTGCATCTGCATCACGAGCTTTAATATTCATCATTTTCATTGTTAATAAATGCATTTTACTCTACGTTTCAATAAATAAATATAGAGCGTTGCCAGATTTGTCGTTTAAAATTAATAAATATCAAGCGCTGCCAGATATCGCCAGCAATCTAAGTGCCAGTGCTGCCAGCTCTTTAGGGCTCAAAACAGCTATCTTAAGATATAAAAATAGCTATAAAAAATGCTAGAAAATCCGCAAGAAACCAGAGTAAAGCTTTAATATTTATTATATTAACGTTTTAACATATAAAATAGACAAAGGATGCAGTTCTGACCGTTTCAAGCATATTCATATAATTTATATCAGTAATTAAAATCGGTTTTATTTTGCCCTGTTCGGCTGAACTACTAGAAACATAGAAATGGGTAACATAATTCATTTTTGCACTATCATATATTTAATAAAAAAATATCTACAAACTAGTTGAAATAATTTTAGCAGTTTTTTTAATGGCATTCGAAAAACTCTAGAGCTCGTGTGAAAATAGCCCAGCTGGCAGCACTGCTAGAAGCCAGAGCTGCCACATGCAGTAAATAATAATTCGCTCAGCTGCTTGACAAGTGACAAATAAACTAAAGAAAACGCATTGAGCAACAAACGCGAATGCGCTGCGTGCGAACAACAATAACAATGTAAATGCTAATTAATTAAGCGAATTAGTGGCACATGCAACAATTGTAAATATATATACTACATACATATGTACGTGTGTGTTGTAAACAAGCAGACAGGCTGGCAACTCTATCGAAAAACGTAGTTTCATTTTTTTTTTTCAAGCTGGCCGACATCGACATACGCATACGGACAAAAATAAAAAAAACCAAAACACATATTATTCAAAGTTGAATGTTATATATATATATATTTTTTTTTTTAAATAAAATATATAAAACAAATAAGCAAACAACATTGGCAAGTCTATGACAAACGCTTGCAAAATATCAACGTGGTGCATTTGTATATTTTGACCTCCAGCTGCAATTTCAAGTGGACAAAAACAACGACAACAACAACAACAACAATGGCTGGCTCGGCGCTGCGTCGTCTGATGGCGGAATACAAACGTAAGTAACAGAAAAATAACAAAAAAAAAAAAGAGTACCATGTTTATACGACAGTTAGTGTCGGTTTAAAAAAAAAAATAAAACGAAATCAAGTTGCCTGACAACGCAATTAACCCTTTATATGACCGGAATGCATAACCGATTTATATATCTCGGAACTTGCAATAAAAATGTGCAATATTTTGATTTAATGTTTATCTAAAACATGCATATTATTTAGTTCATGTCTCTTGGTTTTATATTAATATGTTTTTTACACAAATTTTGTGATTTTTTGAAAAGTTTATGTTGCAAACTTAATTTAAAATTTTTGTTATTCATTTAAGAAAAAAAATATTACTTGATTAATTCCTTTCCAAACCTTGTAATTTAAATTTTTGTTATTTAGTAAATATGATACAAATTTTATAATATTAACACGAGAACTATATAGTATAAAAAATTTAAAAAACCAAAAAGAATTTATTTTTAATTTACATTTTTTATTTAAAAAACTAAAAAGAAAAGAAAATTTAAATTTTTTATTCAAAAAAAAAAAAATAACCGTTTTAAAATTGGAGAGCATGACAGACAAAGGGTTAACAAACACTTGCAATATATTTGAATTAATTGCGTTTTAGCTGCCGCATAAACTTGCTATTATTATTGAGCGAGCGTGAGAGAATTCTTAGTGGTTTGTGGGGAGCGTGGGAGAGAGAGGGGGAGGGAGGGTTGTTACCTGTTAAAGTCCATTATTCTAATTGTACAAACTTTGTTTTATTTCTGTTTTTTTTTTTTTAGAGCTAACTATGGATCCACCCGAGGGGATTGCAGCTGGACCGATCAGTGAGGATAATTTCTTTGAATGGGAGGCGCTAATTGCGTGAGTTTTGAGCCTAAATGCCCAATCATCATTACTTGAATTATTCGTATAGTATGATAATCTCATCACATATAACAAATTATTAAACTCAAGTCTTTATCTTATTTTCCTATTTTTTTAAGTGGACCCGAAGGCACTTGCTTTGAGGGCGGCGTTTTTCCAGCTCGTCTGGTTTTTCCACCCGATTATCCATTAAGTCCACCAAAAATGAAATTCACTTGTGATATGTTTCATCCAAACATTTTTGCCGATGGTCGTGTCTGCATATCGATATTACATGCACCCGGCGATGATCCCATGGGATACGAACTATCGGCCGAACGTTGGAGTCCTGTACAGAGTGTTGAGAAGATTCTGTTGAGTGTGGTCAGCATGTTAGCCGGTAAGTGTTTACGACGGCTCAAATACGTCTAAATATCCTTGCAGAGGGTCTTAGAATAAAGTTTAGCTCTTTTATATATCGAATATATATAGTTAGCTTAGGAACTATCGGTTGAATATCAAACTTAAGTGGAGAAAACTTTGAAATATCTCAACCAAACTGTCAAAAAATGCATTTAACTTGGTCTCAGACTTCCTACTATATCATATAGCTATCATAGGTATGATCGGTCGAAAATCATGTTCTAATTATAAAACTTTTTTGTTTTTTAAAATATTTCAACCAATTTCACAGAATATGCATTAAGGTTGGTCTTATAATTACTGACTAAATTTGGTTTAAATCGGTGCAATATATCATTTAGCTGTCATAGGATCTATCGGTTTAAGAACGAAATAATCTTTATTATTTAAGCTATCCCAAGCAACCTTACAGCAAATGCATTTAATTTGGTCATATACAACCTGACCAAGTTTGGTTCAAATCAGTGCACTATATCATATAGCTGTCATAGGAACTATCGGTCGAAAATTAGATTATTGTAGGAAAACGTTATTGTATTTTGAGATATTTCAACCAATCTCACATAATATATATTTAAGTTAGTCTTATATATATCCTGACCAAATTTGATTGAAATCAGTGCACTATATCATATAGCTGCCATAGGAACGATCAGTCAGAGAACAAATTTTAGTACAAAAAATGTTTTTTTTTTTGTTTTTAAAGATATCTTAACGAATATGTCGGAGTTCGTATTTAAAGTGTCCCTATACCTTCTGACCAAATTTGGCTTAAATCGGCCCACTATATCTTATAGCTGTCATTGAAATAATTTTTAAAATTTGCGTGTTTCTAAATATATATCTACCAAACTCGCAGATAGTGTATTTGTAATTATCTTAAATAATTGAAAAAACTTTTGTCTAAACTAAGACTACTATATTCAGGGGTGTCATAAATCGACCGTTTTAAGAAGCAGACTTTGAAAAATGTAATATAAAGAAAGTGGAGAAAAATAAATTAAAAAATTCTGTCATAGGAAGAATTTGTTAAGAAGTTGAGTCTCTGCAAGGGTATTAAATCTTTGGGAAATTTCTTTCTAGTTAATTGTTAATAATATTATTAATCTTTGTAGAACCCAATGATGAGAGTGGTGCCAATGTGGATGCAGCGATTATGTGGCGGGAGCGGAGAGAGGAATTTAATAGGATCGCACAGAGATTGGTCCGTAAAACTCTCGGATTGCCAACACAAAAACTCGACTGAAGTGGCCTACCCTCCCCCTACCCTCCACGAACCACAGCAATACCTTTGTTTATACAGATAGCAACAACAACAACAAAAGCAAACACAAGAGCTAACAATATAATATGAACAATTGAAGAAAACGAATCAAAATCAAAGGAAACGCATAAAAAACCCAAAACGCCTCCTATGTTTGTATGTGTGTGTGTGTGTGTATGTGTGTGAGAGAGTGTGTGGTTGTGTGTGTGTGTGTGTGGATTGTGTGTGCATTCAAAATTGTAACAAAAATTCGAAATGATCAAAATAATTCCAAAATAATTGTAAAATTGATAGATTTTGAATCGCCGTAAATTTGAAAAAAAAAAAATGTAATTGTTTTGTTCAAACACATTTTTTTTCTTTTGGTTTACAAAACAGAATAATTAAAATTGCAATTAGTTATTATGTTTCAATTTGATTTAAGCCAAAATGAATGACACATTTTTGTTGCTGCTTGTGCCTAGCAATAAACTATAAGTTCAACAGCGAGTTTTTAGTGCAATACTCAAAATTTCTGGTTTTTTTTTTTGTTTTTTTTTTTCGAAAATTTCCTTATTTTCTTTCGAAGCAGAACATTTTGTCCTGAAGCACAACAATAATAACGAACAGAATAGATAAATAAGATAGGCATATATACAAATAATACGTACAATTTTGTAAGTAAAGAAGACGTCCTATTTTCGTTAAAGAGTCTAAAGATTGATGGACTTGTTGTATTCACATCCTTTCATGCTGCTAAAGACAATGATAAAGATTGCGTGTTCTCTCTTATAAAACCTGAATATATATATCTATATTTATTTTATGTTTAAATTGTTAAGGTCTTTTATCTAGAGATATTAGCTGATAAATCAATCAATCATAAATATATATGAATGATTTCAAGTAAAGATCGAAAGTCAATTCAAAGCTGTGACGTGGTGATGATAATTCAAATATGTCGCGTCATACAGCGCTGCCAGACTGTTATTGCCATAGAGGTGTTACCCATTTCTTTGCTGTCATCAATGTTGTGAACACGGTTGGCAACTTGGCTATTTTATAGCTAGTTCGTTGCTAGAAAAATTAAAAGTGTTTATTAGCCATAAATCAATCTACTTTAAATATTTATTTAGTTATGTTTTGCTACAAGTATTTCTACTAAAACTAGGCAAAAATTCACAAAAAAAATTAAAATCTAGATACTTTCCAGTCAGAATCAGCTTATTTTTCCTCTAAAGATGACAGAACTGTGCTATGTTATATTTCTGTTAAATGGATGTTAATGTTAAATAACAGTTGGTAATCACGACTGCAATAGCGGTCAAGCTTTAAAAGTTAAAATTTTTATTCTATTTGGCAATAAATTTAAAATGGGCTTAAATACGTGAACCAAGCTTGCCAGCCTGTTTTTTTATTGCAACATGTCTATTAAAACAAGTTGGCAGCACTGAAACTATATTTGGTAAACAGCTGTGCCGTCTCGCTTTTAGCTATTTTGCAGCACAATTTCAGCTATTTTTCGTATCAGCTATTTTTTGGTCAAAAAGTTGGCAACATTGCTTCAGTCGTTGTTTTTGCTTTTGCTTGAACACGCAGCGTGTGCTGCGTTCGTGAATAAAAACATTCAATTCGGATTGTTGTTTTCTTTTTGTTATTGTTGTTGTTGTTCTTGTTACATAGCACGCCGAAAAACAAATACTTGAAGAGAGGTATGTTAATGAAAACGAGAACATTTTGTGAACTGCTGCAGTATTATGTGCTAATTTGCAATTTGAACAAAACGAGGCTTTAATGAAAAAAAAAATCAGAATTAATTGTGCGTTGATAAAAATAAGCGCAAAGTGAAAATGTTGCTAAATAAATAGCAAACAGAATTACTGAATTACTTGGGAAACATGACGCATGTTGCTGCCGCATTGACACGCCAGGTGTATGTGTGTGTGTGTACTCTGTGTGTGTGTGTGTTTAACTTGAAGTGAGTGCGTGTGCGTGCAATATGTCGTTATATGTATATGTGACCACAATGGCATTTTAAGAATTTACCACATTATTTATTAGCTATACAGACTTTTGTTTGATTCAGCATAATGTGATTGAAATAAATAATAACAGACACAAATTTCATCAGCGGTAAATACACTTACGCACTCACACACTCACCCACACACACATTCACATTAGAGTTGTCTCGTTTCGTTCTGCAAAAGTTCAAATGAACGAGTGAACTTGTTAAAATGAACGAGTGAACTTATCCAGTCAATTATGAACTAACCGCAGGGGCTCTCAGCTCAATGATCCAGTTTTTAGAAAGCTTGCTTGCATTTATAAATATATAAAAAACTTAAAAACTGTTTAATTCAATTTTTTTTTTCAATTTGAGCAACATTTTAGTTATAATATAAATTATATCCGAATTTATCAATATAAACATAGTTAAGAATGTCTTAGGTCAAATACGCTGATAGCCACGGTTAATTCTGCAGTTGGTCAGCTTAACTTAAAATCTTTAAAATTATTATTTTAACTTTTTACACAAATATAATTAGAAAACCGTTTAACCTTATTTTTCTATTTAATATTTAAAATTTATTTTATGCATTTTAATTCAATTTTAGGAATAATTTTATTTTATTCAATAAATATTACATTTCTCTCAACAATTTTTAAGACATTTAAATGCAATGGTTGCTTTTGTTCAGGAACCCCAACAATTGCTTTTTGGTTGGATTTGTAGAACACCTCTGTATAATTCTTTTAACTGTCAAAAAACAGCTGTAACCGGATTTACATCGATTACAAACAAATTAACGAGTGAACTAATTCAGAAAGTTGAACTAAAAGTGTCATCTCTAATACACACACACACATACATGATCATCGGCTAAAAAACGGTGATGCCAACGCAGCTCAATGTCCAATCAGAGTTGCCAGCCTGCAAGTGCATTTGAATTGTTGTTGTTTTTATTGTATGTGTGTGTGTGTTTTATTTTTTTTATTATTTAGTGTTACCATTCTTCTTCCCCGGCTAAGCAATTGTGTAATTTTTATTTGCTTTTTGTTGTTCAACTAACAATTAGTGCAATATTTAGTATTGTTACTAACTGTGCAAGTCGCATGGCCAAAAACCAGCTGACCATTTTTTGTACACACACACACACCCACACTCAACACGCACACACACACACAGAAACACAGGTAAAAAAAAAACCGCTTGCATAAAATTTCATAAACAAAACGGAAATCGGTGTAAAAGCCCAATTAACATATTGAAAAATATACAAAAGTATACTACATACATATATGTATATAATTTAGGGCAATCGATAGTAAATTTATGCCATTGTAAATCACTCGATAGATGCATATATTCAATTATTTGAAGTTGCCACCCCCCTTCCCCCCTCCCATCAACCGATAAACACAGTGTGAACTTTTGGACATTGTTAACAAGTTGCTTTTGTTTTGTTGTTTTACTCTCAAAAAAAAGTGTATTGTTTTATTTGTAAATTATATTGCATGAAAGTGTGTGTGTGTGTGTGTGTGTGTGTGTAAACGAGACACATGAATTATTAAACATTGTCGGTCGCACGTGACGTCATTGCTGGAATAAAATTGACGAATGTAAATTCATTATATTTACTATGCTAAGATGACACTTGCAATTTAACAGCGATCTGGCAATATTGGCAGTGCCAAAACACAGTTATTTCAAGTTTCAAAAACAATAATTACAAGTGGGCGGTTACAGTGGAGCACGCTCGACTGTAGGATACCCTGTGTCCACGTACTCTGTACTTTAAGTTGATTTTCGACCGATGGTTCCTATGGCAGCTATACGATATAGGAAACCGATCTGAACCAAATCTGGTTATTAGGTATAATACCAGCCCAGATGCATATTCTATCGATTTGGTTAAGATATCTCAAAAAACAACAAACTTTTTCATACTAAAACTTTATTTTCGAGGTATCGTTTCAATGGCAGCTATATGGTATAGGTAACCAATCTAAACCAAATTTGACCAGGATAAAAAACACCATCTTAAATGCATATTCTATCGATTTGATTAAGATATCTCAAAAAACAAAAAACTTGTTCATACTAAAACATTATTTTCGACAGAGCGTCTCTATGACAGCTATATGACATAGTGTTCCGATTTAAACCAAATTTTTTCAAACTGTATAATACCAGTCCTCAAATAAATTGTGTTAGATTGGTCGAGATGTCTCAAAAAACCAAGAAGTTTTTTATACTAAAACTTAATTTTCGATCTATCGTTCCTATGGCAGCTATATAATTTAGAGGTCCGATCCAAAAATAAAAACAAACTTTATCGGCACATGGTATCCAGAAACCTACTTACCAAGTTTGAGGTATCTGAGATTGACCCTTTTTCTAAATATTTCAGAAAGTCTTGTTTGAAAAGATAGTGCTTGCATCTTGATAAATTTTAGATATATTTACCCAAAATAATACAAAAAAAATTGTAAAAATCTGAAAAATATGCTGACAATTTTACAAATTGCACTAAAAATTTAAATCGGGCATTAAAACCGTAGCTATCAACCGGTATTAAGCAGTAGAAATGGAATTTTTTAATTGGTTTATATACATTATGGTATCTACTATATTATTTTCTAATTTTTTAAGTACAGGGTCTAAAAATAACTACATTTTACTCATTAATTTCTCTTTTCTGCTTTCCTCGTCACAGATATTGCTCGGTCCCCGAAAAAAGTGAGAATGCTTTCGCTGCAGAATCAACGGCAACCGAAGACGACGCCACTCGTCGATGACTTTGAAATCTCGGACACTGTTCTGGGATTGGGCATTAATGGGAAAGTGGTGCAGTGCACCAATCGACGCACCAAACAGAACTATGCCCTCAAAGTGCTCCTAGACAATGAGAAGGCGCGACGTGAGGTCGATTTGCATTGGCGGGTCAGTGGATGCAGACATATAGTGAACATTATAGATGTCTACGAGAACACCTACAGTGGTCGCAAGTGTCTACTTGTCGTGATGGAATGGTGCGTTGAAACTCTACACCTGTCATCCAACCTGGAAACTCTGAATAGACTCATTTAATCCGAGAATATCTTCAGCAGTCCATTTATCTAATTTTATATTCACTAAACCATTAAGCCTCCCATTTTACTACTAAAATCACTTCTTATAATGGATATTACCATAAAGGATATCAAATACAATTTTCTTACCCCATTTACAACTGTAATCCAACCAATCCGAAACACTGAATAGACAAATTCAATCCGAAGATATCATCAGCAGTCCATTTATCTAATTTCATTTCCACTTAACCATTAAGCCTCCCATTTTACTACTAAAATCACTTCTTATAATGGATCTTACCATCATGGAAATCAAATACCATTTTCTTATCGTATTTACCATCAAAAATCTTTCCACCTGGCTAATATTCATTCTTCTTTTAAGTTTTTCATTTAAATATTTCTTTAATGATTTGTATTTCTGAAGTTCTGTTTAAGATTGGGTACTTTAAACCGATCTAATCTCTAAAATAATATGTCTTTTTGGAAACATATACGATTTGTTTTTAAAAACCATTTTAAAACCATTTAAATGATGTATTTTATAAAAAAAACCTATATGTTGTGGTGCTGCCCACTTGTCACTGCAATTGTGCTATAATTGCAAAATTTACATTACGATTTCTTATCGCTGATTTAAAAATATCGCAGTTACTTTTAAAATTCACATGAAATTGAGAAAACAGAGCAATTTCTTTTTGTGTGTCATTAATTTATTTTTTATTTTCAAAGTCAGCAACAAAATTTCGATTTTGAAACCCAATTCACATAAAAAAGAAGAGTTAAATTAACAGTCAAATTAAAAAATATTTTATAGTTAAAAAAAAGGAGTTTTTGAGCTTAAGAATTGACTTATTGAATATAAAATGTACATAAAATAAATTAATTTTTTTTGATTATTTAATTTTTCTCTTAGTATGGAGGGTGGCGAGTTGTTTCAGCGCATCCAGGACAAGGCAGATGGAGCATTCACGGAACGGGAGGCGGCACAGATAATGCACGAGATCTGTGCGGCAATACATTATCTGCACAGTCGCGATATCGCACATCGCGATCTCAAGCCAGAGAATTTGCTATATACGACAAAGCAGCCAAATGCGATATTGAAATTGACCGATTTCGGTTTCGCCAAGGAGACATTCACCAATGATACCCTACAGACGCCCTGCTATACGCCCTACTATGTCGGTCAGTTACCTATTTACTCTCCCAACCTTTCCACCTCTCTCTGTCTCTCTTCCAACTCGCACAGTGGTTATTATACACATTTTTGCTCGCAATCATTAAGAACTTTGTCCAAAAATTACTGAGTTTTATTTTAAAAACGTAACGTTTAACGGTTTTCGTAAGTCTCATTTCTAATTAAATAAATTTAGTAATCTTAAAAATATATTAATATAACAATTCTCTTTTTTAAAAAAAAAAAAAAAAAAAAAAAAGATATTCATTCAAATTAAAAATAAACGAATTACATTTAAAAAAAGGGGAATTACACTTTTACATCATAATTTAATCGATATTAATCGTTATATTGAAAATCGGTTGGTATACGATTATTTCGATTTGAATAATTTTGTCTCTTTCTTCGGTTTCTATAAAATTTGTATGTCGGTTAAACGTTACTGATCTTAAAATAAAAAAAAATCATATAAAGTACGTTTCTTAACTTAAATTTTAATAGTTATTTAACTTTTTTGAAACTAAAAAAAATATATTATAGGTTTCGGTTTATTTTTTGTAAAATTGGTTGACTCTGAAATTTTTACCAGTTTTGAATTAATTGGAGCTAAACATTGAGTAAAAGACCCACTGTGCCGTGTTTGGAAATCGCATGACTAATTAATTTGTGATTCGATACGATTCGATTTAATTTGATTTGTAGCTCCCGAGGTGCTCGGTCCGCAAAAGTATGACAAAAGCTGTGACATCTGGTCGCTGGGCGTGGTCATGTACATTATAATGTGCGGATTTCCGCCGTTCTACAGCAACAATGGTCTGGCCATATCGCCGGGCATGAAGAAACGCATACGCACCGGACAATATGATTTTCCGGATCCCGAATGGACGAACGTCAGTCAAGCGGCCAAGGATCTAATCAAGGGCATGCTTAATGTGGATCCCAGCAAGCGTCTGCACATCGAGGATGTGTTGCGCAACAAATGGATTGCCCAGTTCCATGCGGTACCACAAACACCGCTCTGCACCGGACGCATGCTCAAGGAGGGCGAGGAAACCTGGCCCGAGGTCCAGGAGGAGATGACACGATCGCTGGCCACCATGCGAGTCGATTACGATCAGGTGAGGCTTCCTATCACATCAGCAATCCCTAAATTAAAGGGTGATCCATTTGAGCATATCAAACCGTTTTTTTTTATACCAAATTTAAATTCCAATTTTTAAATGGACCACCCTGTATATATCTTAATTATGTAAAAATCAGGGACCGTAAATAATGACTATTTTTTTTTTAACTACAAAAATCACTTATGATTTTAGAAATTCTGATTTTTACGATTTTCTTTACCAAAAAAAATCATTTATAATCTTTATTTTTGATCAAATAAAATAAAACTCAAAAATAATGATTATAAATGATTTTTATGTTTTTTGATCAACATAAAACTAAACAAGGAAAAGGATTCTTAATATTCGCCCTTAAAGGACATGTGATATATCATATGATTGATCAAAAATAATGATTAATTGTTAATTTTTGAGCCTTGACACTTTAAGCGAAAGCTTTAAGCTCACATAACTTTGTCAAATCTTAACCGATTCTGATGAGGAATATTATTTTGATCAATTTATGGGCCCTATTTTGAGTCTTCATTTAAAAAAAATTTATATTTTTACCCGCACTGATCATTTTTGCCATACTTTTGCCTTGACGAATGTCAATTTGAACTGTATTTGGTCTCTATTTTGATTCTGCATTAAAATTCAATATTTTATACTCACTGTACATTTTTTCCCTTAATTTTCCCTTGACACCTAAAAAAAAGTCTTTGGGAAAAACTCAAATTTTTCAACTTTCTATTTCTTCTGATTTTTTTTTTTTTAGATTTATTTTACATTACTAATTATTTATATTTCTTACAGATGCAAATTAAGGCGCTGGACAAGTCCAACAATCCGCTGTTGACCAAGCGCAGGAAAAAGATTGAGGAGATTTATGCGGCGCAGAACAAATGAGTTGGAAACAGCAACAACAACAGCAACAACAATAATACAAAAATAAGGAATAAAGGACAAACGCCAAACCCCCTATAAACAACAAAAATCCCCCCAAACTTTAAACCCAAAAGCAAATCTACAACTATATGAGATAAATTATCCAATCTGGATGCTCCATAAGATTTAAGCGAATTGTTCAATGCTTACAAAAAAAAAAAACAAAAAAACATGTGAAAAGTTTTGATCTATGTTACAATATGTTAATATCTATATATTTTTTTTGTTTGTTTTATGTCCAAGTCCATATTTGGTTAAAGGTTTTAACGTTATTTCTTTTAGTCTGATAAAGTGCTCTTTCATAATGAAACTAAATCTACCCAACTACATAATTATATATGTTATGTGTATGTAAAAAAAAAAAAACTGTAATGTCTAGACAAGATCCGGCTAAAGCCAGTCCTCCAACCTGTTCCGAGAAAATGGTAAAAAAAAAAATCAAAAATATTCAGAATTTTATTGATTGTATTTCGTGACTTTTTTTTTTTTTAATTTGCATAATGATATCTACTATACTATACTATAAAAAATGATGATGAAAAGAAAGATCTATATGTTTATAATTTAATTAATTAAATATTTGGATGAAATGATGATGATGCGATGCCAGTTAACACTAACTTTAAATTTAGCCTTGCTGCAGTTTCACGTGTGTTGATTACATTTTCAGACTCTACATATATGCAAGCTATACAATTTATCATATAAATAAAGTATTTGTAGTTTATAAAAATCTATTAAAATAATGCATTTTATTTTTTTATGATTAGTCACATGCGGTTGGGCGATAATTCTTTGTAAATTGATTTGTTTCTTCTATAAAAAATAGAACATTTTTCATCGAATTTTTAATTTTCTTGCGATTGTTGCTATGACAGCTTTATGATATAGTAATACGATCTGTTCCATTTCAACATATGTTCATTGAAATGGCATAAGACTCATCTATATCAAGTTTCATTTAAATATTATTAGTGGAAAGCCAGTTCACATGGAACAATATACGGATAGTCTGGAAATTATTACTTGAAGCGGAAAATAAAGTTATATAACAAGCACATTAAAGCTGTAAAACTGCTTTTAATAAAGATAGTTCTGTAAGCCTCAATATTCCTTATTCTTTTAGAATAAAGTATTTCTGATTTAGAATTTTTTTCCCAAGTTATAAACATCAATACGAGTACGTAAAACTCATCTTAACAATCTCTCACGCTCTCTGTTTTTTTTTCCCATCATTGTCTCTCTGAAATCTACATAAAGATTCTTCTAAAAGTCAAATAATACTTATAATGATCTCATCGAACATTTTGTCGACCCATTTATTTACTGACTGCAACCAATTGTAGACAAGTACAAAGATTTTGTTGCCAAGTTTCATTTAAAAATAGTTGCCACATAAGAGACAATTGAATATATCACTATAAAGATACAATTCGTAAAAATATTTTAAGAATAAGTATACCGCAGTATATATACTGATATCAGATGGTATTTACAATGTATGTATATATGAAGAATGCAACTTCTGATAACAAGTTTTTTTTATACCCTGCGGTTTTTTCTTATTGGTAGTAAATATAATAAGCAAGTATATCTTTATGTTGTAGCATTCCTAGTAATCAGATTATGATATATAATATATTTGGGATATGACTGCACACACAGTTTTCAAGATATAACGCTCTATTCCGTGCTGAAGAATTCCGTTTATCATTATTATAAAGATTGGTTAAATATCATAAGCTTCAAACTGTCATACGAGATGTTCTTAATAGATGATTATTTGGCCTCTATTTTGATACTGCTTCTAAATTGGAAAATTAATTTTTTTTTCCCATCACTTCATTTTTTTCTATACCTATACCCTTTGAGACTTTGTCAAGAACTTCAAACTTTCATAACTTTGTCAAAACTTAACCGATTTTCATGAGGAATATTAATTTTTGTATTATTTTTATATATTTTTCACTTTTTTCCATACCTTTCAACTTTTTCAAAAACTTTAAACTGTCATAACTTTGTCAAATCTTAACCGATTTTCATGCGGAATATTAATTTTTGCATTATTTGATCTCTTGATGGATTCAGCATCAAATTTTTATTTATTTTCCACATTTTTCCATACTTTTCAACTTTTTTAAAACTTCAAACTTTCATAACTTTGGCAAATCTTAACTGATTTTTATGCGGATTATTAATTTTTGCTTTATTTGATCTCGTTTTTGATTCTGCATCAAATTTTATTTATTTTCCACTTTTTTCCATACTTTTCAACTTTTTAAAAAATTTCAAACTGTCATAACTTCGTCAAATCTTAACCGATTTTCATGCGGAACATTAATTTTTGTATCATTTGAACTCCTTTTTGATTCTTCATTGAATTTTTATTTATTTTCCACTCTTTTCCATAATTTTATCATTATTATCAAGAATTTTCATCACTGTCCCCTTGACACTATTATGAAAACTCGATATTCGTCGGTTCTTTCACCGCTGAAAACACCCACAGAAATTCCCAACGGAGAGTAAAAACTTTACAACATTTAAATTTGCAATATAATTGTTTATTTTTGTTTTCTTCTCATTCATTTTATTGACGTTTTGTATGTATAAATATATAACAGTGCAATTCTATACACACACACACAACACTCGCACACACACACTCACACACACACACACTCACACACACACACACACATCAGGCAATTCCCTAAGGCTACTTTACTGTGTATTGGGGAAATGGGGATTTTTTGCGGTTGCATTGCAAATAACAGTTTGCTAAATTGCTAATTAATGGGTATCTCAGTTCTGGCGGGGATATTAGTTAACAAAAAAAAAAAAGATAAGCATTTAACAAATACAACAACAACAACAGCTAACAGTATATATGTATAAATATATATATATATATATATAGAGAGAGAGAGAATATCCTACGTCAATAGTTAACAATTCTTGTATGTGTAGAGTTGTGTAGAGTTGCTTTGTTTGTGGTGCGGATTGGTGCAAAAAAAAAAAAAAACAAACAAAAAATACAGGGTGTCTGTGCACACTAACCTATGCAGTACCATATATTGTATATGTATATATATATATATATATATATTATATAAGTATATATATTCATATTCACATTGCTTTTACAAAAATACATATGCATATAGTATACATAAAGTATATTTTTTTTTAATATATTTTAAGGTATAGTTTTTTTTGTTCCTGGAGAGTTTTGCTGAAGGAGTCGAAGTTGTTTTTGTTGTTGGAAAAAGCCTTAAAAACTATTTGAGTATTTTTATGGCAGATTTCGAGATTAAACGTGGTTGTTTGTAGGTCCTTCTTCTTCTTGACTTCTGCTTTTTATATATATATAGTTGAACTTGAAAATTCCTGCATAAGTTAACATTAATTCATTTTCATATTTGTTGTTTGTTGCTAGTGTTTCTAGTGTTGTGTCCCAGGTTGTGTTTAGTGTGTGCTTGTTTGTAAACTGAAGGTACTTCATTACATTTTTCATTAGATTTAGTTTTGTTTCTATATATTTGTTTATGTTATGGTTTTCCTGCATTAGAGAAAACTATCGCAGCTATTCTCCGTCTCGCTATTGGAACAATCCATAGCTGGCAAAGATCCGCCTCTTCTATATGCCCATTGATGGTATTGCTGCTGTTGCTGATGTTGCTGCTGTTGATGTTGCTGCTGCTGCTGCTGCTGATGTTGCTGACGTGTTGTTGCTGCTGCCGTGTTGCTGCCACGTTCACTATCACAGCTGCTGCTGGTGCTGCTCGAGCACATGTGGCTGCCACGTCGATTCGCTGTGCTCGGCGATGCTGGCGGTGGCACCACCGCATTCAAGCGCGGAAAGTACTTGTATATCTCCAACAGATTGTTCAGCTTTATATGCGGCTTATAGTCCACATCGTCCAGACACTGGGCAGCGCTGCTGCTATTCAAAGGTGTCCAGAATGTCAGACCCAATTGAGCGAGATGTCCGCCCTGCAAAATAGACAGAAAAAATCACCCAGTTAAATACATCACAATATAACATACAGACGTGTGCGAAATAATAAGAACAGCATATTTAAAAATTTAATTCGAGCAAAAAATTTCTATAATAATATATTAACAATAAGTATCTTATATTATTTTAAGAGTACACATATACAGCTATTTATATCCAAAAAGAATGCATATCCTGTTATTTCCTTATCCTTTATTATATCAACTTTGTGATGTTAAGTCAAAATTGAAATGTGCGAAAAAATGGATTAGTCAGTTTTAACAATTTATGGGTATACACTTTTGTCCGTACATTTAATATGATGAAGCCTCCATCCAGTTTTCAGGAACATTTTGACACAAATGGAGTCTATAGATCCTATAAAAGCATGACGTATATACAAAAATTATACCAAATATTTTCTTCTTCTTGCTATAATTATCCATCATTTTGTGTCCCTAGCATCTCTAACTACTTTTTTTTGATCTCCTATCCATAGCTGATCCATTACATTATTAAATTTGAAAAAATGAATTAAGTTTATATATGCTGTTCTTATTATTTCGCACACGTCTGTACAGTGGATTCGACAGAGACAGACAAAGATATAGAAAGAGAGAGAAAGCACCCACAACATTCAAATTCAAATTACTATAAACGTTGCTTAAAGCAATATTAATAATAATAACTTGACCTACAATGAATAGGAATAAGAGTTGGATTTAAAAAAAATTATCCTAAACTCTTTAAAAATGAACTTCATTTTTAATTCAATTAACTAATCCAAACTCTTACTCTGATTAGGAAGAAAAATTCTAAATAATATCAATTCTATTTAAAAGCTCTATTCATATTTTTATGAATTGAAAAAATATACTTTTAAACCTAGTGATGTAAATCCAATTTTAAGATCGAGTTTTATATACCATCATTTTGGTAAAGGTTCGGTTCGGCGGCTCGAACCATAGAGCAAAACTTAGGTTCGGTTCGCAAACCGGTTTATGTACCCTCTAAACTCAAGTTTTGGGCTCGAACATTTATTCAATTGAATACATAAAAATGTTTTCTTTATTTTTTGAACCAATTAAATTTGTATTTCAAAAAAAAGAAACTTCGAGTATTAGAAAAACATAAAATTTATGTAATTATTTGATTTTAGAACCAAAAGTTTCATTTATTTAAGAAACTGTTTGGGTTGAGGTTTTAATACTAGTGGTAAATAATTTTAGCGGTTCGGTTTCTGATCCGGTTCGGGCTCCTTAAGTCCCAAGCCGAACCGTCTCTGTGAGGTACGGCTCAGAACCGGTTTGCAGCCTCGTTTAAAAACAAATTAACACATATATTTTCAAGCATATAATTTTATTTCAAAAATTATAATCAACTCAGTTTTTAGTTAAGGCCCGTTAATTTTCAGATCAAAAATCTATAGGGATTGACTTTCATTGAATAATTTTAAAATTTCCAAACAAAACACACCACTGATTACTCTACAAAATTTGACTTGTATTCAACGTATACAACATTTTATTTCAATGATAAAATAATAAATTTTCAGATCTAACATCTATATTAAAGGGATTGATTTTCATTTAATAATTTGTACTTTGAAAGTGATATTTTTCCGAACAAAAAACACCATCGATACTCTACAAAATTTGACTTGTATTCAAACGCATACAACATTTGATTTCAATGATAAAATAAATGATAAAAAAAAAGTAATGCACTCACCTTGATATCGGTCTCGAGTTTATCACCAATCATGGCGCATTCCTGCGGCTTGACATTGAGAAAATTGCATGCGGCATAGAATATCTCCGGATGTGGTTTCTCCCACGGCAGATCCGATGAGACGAGCACACAGTCAAAATAGCCGCGTACCCGCAATTTGGCGACCTTCTCCCACTGTGCATTCGACGGTCCGTTGGTGATGAGTGCCAGGGCATATCCGGCACGTCGCATACGCTGCAATAATTGTACATAATCCTGCGGTACGGCCAAATAGCGATAGCGTAATTTCAACCACTGCGGATATATGTCATCGGCCAGATGTTTATACTTCTGTTGCAACGATTCACGCCACAAATGTGTACGCCACGAATCCAACGAGGTCTGCGAATTATCCGGACAGCGGCGGAACGACTTTAAGAAGTTTTGGGTGGCCAAATTGGCATCATCTTTGGTAAAGCTATACTGCGTTTCCAGCACGTCGGCAAGCTGCCAAAAAAGAACAAAGATAACCACACACGTACAATTAAAAACAAGTGGAAAAGTCTATAGTCCAGATCCCGACCATAGGATACCCGTTACTTATTTGAATCAGGGACCGTTATCATTATGAGTTTTATTTTAAAAATCACGTTTTATTGATTATATAATGATTTTACGATTTTCTTCAAAAATAATCATTATTTTTAATACAAAAAAAAAATGAAATCATTTATTATCATTACATTTAATAATAAAAAAAAAAATAATACTCAAAAGTAATGATTATAAATGATTTTTATTTTTTTTTTTATCAATATAAAGCACAACAATACTTAGTTTATGACATCTGTGTTAAGCCTCACCGATATGATTACATATTCTTGATCTATGATTTAATATCCTTCATATAATACATAACATGTCCTTCAAGGACGAATATTAAGAATCCTATTCCTTGTTGAGTTTTATGTTGATAAAAAAATATAAAAATCATTTATAATCATTATTTTTGAGTTTTATTTTTTTTTATCAAAAATCATGATCATTATAAAAATATAATCATTATTTTTTTTTTTTTTTTGATAACAAGGCTGCAAACCTCCATAATTTTGTTAAAGGTTTGGCTCGGCGGTTCGAAGAAATCAAATTTTGATGATTATATAAATTTATTTGAATATTTAAATATGACTTATTTTAATCAAAAGCCTCAAATAATTGCCTAATATTAGAAAGCCATAAAATTTACGAAATTATTTTTTCAAACCGAACCTTTTATTTTAAAGGCGGTTCGGTTTAGGTTTGCGTTCGCAAAGTAAATAATCTCAAGGGTTCGGTTCATGATCCAGTTCAGGCTGCTTAACCCGAACCGAACCGGTTCTACGAGGTATGGTTCTGAACCGGTTTGCAGTCTTGCTTGTTACAATAATATTTTATTTCTAAAAAAAAAATAAGTAAGCTTAAAAAAATTCAAAAGGTGTGTCTTATTTTGCTAAATACAATACCAACATTTGTACTTTGTCAATACAATTAACTGACTGACTGTGTGTACGTGAGTAGAGGAAATTCTTGCGTTAAAAACGTTGTAATTATGAGGTCATGACACTTGTTAGCTCTTGAATAATACAAATAATGACGCACATTTACTATAAATCGAACGCATCATGGGATTTTCCAGCAATCTAAGCAATTAATACAAAATAAATAAATTTCCAAAGGAATCAATTCATTATCTACTATAAGAATACTTGGAATTCTTAAAAATGCGTTAAGTAAAAACTAATTTTAAAAACATAATATACAGCTCAAAAGTTTATATTCAAAATCTCTCTCTATATATATTTTTTTTTTTATAATATTTTAAATCAGTTGGATTATAAGTAACAGCTGTTTATCGGGCTATTACAAAACCGTTAGTAACCTACGATAACAAGTTAGAAAAGAAAATAAAAAAAACAGTGAAAAACTGCTGTTAATGCAAAAAAAAAAAAAAAGTGTCAATTATAAATCAAGTTTGCGTCAACAAATAATTAATTAATTAATGAGCTTGTTATTATAGCCGGTTTTTCATTTAACAGGTCTTTTCTTTTTAAACTGACTTACAATAACATTGTAAATTGTAAATGATTTGTTTTGAAATATATTTGGCTGTTTTAATTTTGTTTTTTTGACACATGTATTTATCAAAAAAGTGTTGTTGACAAACAAATTTTAAGTACTTTATCAATTTGCAATTTTGAGATTTACATATCTCACAACAAAAAAAATATATAAATAGGTGTGTCCTGGTATTTTTCAGTTACATACATATGTAGTGGTTAATGTACGCAATAAAACTTGTTCGTCACTGATAAAAAATGCATACATTTAACTCGTTTCAAGTGACATTTACGTCTTGGCTTCCGCATAAATGCGTCATTTCGTAAAATTGATTGCAAACGTAATAAACTCAAAAACGAAAAGAGTACAGTCGAACTTCCCTAACTCGAAACACCATTATCCAAAGAAAAAGTTCGACTTTTGGAATTTTGCAGGGACTGTAATCAGTATAAATGTTATTATAAAACTCAAGAATACTCATTATTCTATGAGTTTTATTATTTTACTTATGATTACTTTTGAGCATAAAAATAAAACTCAAACTCAGGAATAATCATTATTTTTGATTCAATAAAATAAAACTCAAGGAATAATGATTATTCATGAGTTTTATTTTAATTGAATTAAAAATAAAACTCAAGGTGTTATTTTGACCTGTCAAATTCGAGTTTAATTTTTGATTCAATAAAATAAAACTCTTGTAATAATCATTATTCCTTCATACATACATCATAATTCATACATTTCAACTTGTTTTTAGTCTTACTTTACTATACTCAAACTTTTTAATTTTCTCTTATTCTTCAAGCTAAACAGAACTTCAAAAATCGTAAATTAGGGTTTGATAATTATTATTTTTTTTTATGTTATTTTCTACAAAAATTACCAATTTTTTTTTGGTGATTTTCCCAAAAAATTCGTTTTACAGAAACAGTTGCCAATAGGTTTGTTCGAGTTGTGGAGAAATTCGACTTATGGAAGTTCGAGTTATGGAAACAGAATTTGTTCGAGTTAGGAAAGTTCGACTGTATTTTAAAATCAAAATCAATTTCGCTGATCTCTTATCAATGATTAGTATTTTTTTTTGTTTATATGTGATAACAAAACAAAGCATACGACTGATAAAAACTGACAAGTGTCATCTCCACATTAGAGATGTGCATGCACATTTTGTTATGACTTTGACCTCTAGCGTTGGACAGACAGAGACAGCGAGAGAGACAGAGAGACAACGAGACAGACATACGGACAACGTGCATTGATCAAACTTGCATTCACTCACACACACACACACACACACGCACACACATAGGCGTATTTATACCCTATGAGAAATGCGCGCGTGCCGACTGCTGATAGTGAGGCATAGAAATCAACGACATACGTACTTACATACGTATGTACTTACATATATATGTACATACGTAACAAACGAATGCAGTGGAAAATTTTTACAAAATATTTTTGACTGTGTGTGTGTGAGAGAGTGTGGGTGAGGCATGACACAGAGCGCGCGCACTTTCACCCGTCGGGGCAGAAGTACAAAGTTTATAAGGCAGCTAAACCGCAATTAACTAAAATCGTTTTAACGTACACCTTTATTTTTTCAAATAGTTTAAAGCTGTCACTTGTGTTCTTATACAATTTATAGAATAAAAAACGCAATTTTATTTTTTGTTCTGTATAGCATATATATTGACAGTTGTATACATGAATCAGCTGATTTTTTAATTTATTTCCAAACGAAAGGTTTTATACTACAATTTAGAAGAACTTAATGAAAACCAAAACAGTTAGACAAGAAAGTGTTTTGACAAAGTAAAAATGCACATATTTGTGTTTTATTTCAATTTTAAAATAATAGTTTACACTTTATATGGCATGCTCTCCGATTTTTAAACGGGTTTTTTTTAATGGAAAATTTAATTTAAAAAATGCAATTCTTTTAAGTTTTTTTTAGTGTAAACTTATTTGAACTGTCGTGTAAACGTATGTCGTACATATTAATTTAAAAAATAAAACACTTTTCACGCATTAGATAGATTTTGTGTAAACCGATTTAAACTGTCGTGCAAACGTATTTCGTACATATTAATTAAACAAAAAACATTTTCACGCATAAGATAGATGTGGTGTAAACTGATTTTAGCTGTCGTGTAAACGTATTTCGTATCTCGTACATACCTTACGTATTGCTTTGGAGTCACCGGCCCGCGTTGGGATTAGTGTATTATCTAAGTCGAAGTAGAACGCTGAGATTTTCGCACAAATGCCATCGAATGGATTTTGATGCTTGATGCTCGTTGTTACCGTCGCTGTTGAAAGTTTGCTAGCGGCCATGAGTTATTGCCACGCACTGTAGAAGCCACTACAAATATTATTACTCAAGTGGGTTGGGGGTGGGTCCAAGGGGGAGTTGCGGGGTCAGCACAAATATCATATGAATTCGTTTCGTTTCGTTGCGTTTGTTTTTATTATTATTTGTTTTTAATATTTAAATATTTGGCGCCACTGAAGTAAAAACAAAAATATTTAACGTATATTTAACGTATATTCTTACGAGTTAGTTGCACGCGTTACGTTAGTTGAACAGCAACTGAATTGAAAAATAAGCGAAAAGGTTAAATAAGGGAACAGGTAAATACATATGTAAGCAAAAGTTAGAGAGAGAGAGAGAGAGCGAGAGGCAATGTCTGAAAGAAAGTGTACGCACGCACGATTCTACAGTTGGGCGCGTAAGTTCATGTGCAGCACATTAACTTGAAATGAAGTCAACACAATCTCATTATTTATGTATGTACTTTACCACAGTTATAATATATTTAATTTTTGATCACTTTCAATTGCTTTTTTGTAAAATCACTCTTAAGACGTCAAGAATTTAATAAATTTGACGTCCACAGCTTTTGAACTGTCACTGTAAGTTGAGAGTATCGAGAGAGAGGTCAGGTCGCCTGTCAGTGCCAGTCAGAGCGAGCAAGCAATAGTCTGGCAATGGCAGAGAGAGCACAAGAACATACAGTTTGCATAACTATAAATTAAATTAAGCAACGCGAATGACAACTTTATATATGTTTTTTTTTAAATTAAAATAATACAAATGCCAATACTCAAGCTGTAAATAACGTGCTCAATAAATCAAGCTTCAGTGCTGCCAACTTTTTTGGAGGAAAAATTGGCTGGAAAGCATCGAAAAAATAGCTGTAATTGCGCTGCAAAATAGCTAAAGAAAAAAAAACAGCTGATTTTCAAATGTAGTTTTAAAAACATACTAACAGCAAAACACAGCTGCATATATATTTAAAATAGTTAGATTTCCGGCTAATAGCAATTTGCAATTTAATTTTACAATAGCAAATTAATTTAGCAATCGCATTCAAAAAATAGCCAACACTAGCTATAAAACAGCAGAAATTATTTAATTTTATTTTGCAGCATCGAAAAAATAGCTGTATTTGCGCTGCAAAATAGCTAAAGAAAAAAAAACAGCTGATTTTCTAATGTAGTTTTTAAAAAAAATACTAACAGCAAAATATAGCTGAATATATATTTAAAATTGCCAGATTTTCGGATAATAGCAATTGTCAAAATAATTTTACATTAGCAAATTAATTTAGCAATCGCACTCTAAAAAAAGCCAAAACTAGCTATAAAACAGCAGAAATTATTTAATTTTATTTTGTAGCACTAACCAAACATATATATGTATTGTACAACACTGCAGCATTGTTTGACGATTATTAACGATATATGGCAACCATGCAGCATTTTTCGAGTAGTTGGCAACGCCAAATGCATATTGCGGACAAATTTTGTTTACAATTGATGTAATTTATTTTGTTAACTATTTGAATTGCAATTGTAACAATGAGTAATATTGAAGTAGATATTAAAATCTTGGAGCCAGGTGAGTTGCCCCTATGGACTATATATATATATGTTGGATTTTGATCACTGTATGCATGTAGAGACCACACTGAAGACTGAAGACGCTGGCAACGATGCTGAAGAGAGTTCCACCAATAATAATAATAAACTGACCGCCAAAGAAGATGACTTAAAATCGGCGGAGACATTGCGGGACTCGCCCGTACAATGGCCGGAACGTTGTAAGTACACACACACACACACATACAGACTCTTCTACACGTGTGTTGATTTTCCAATTCAATTTTTAACTTAGTTCCTGGCATGGATGAGTTTCTGATTAAGAGCGATACACCAATACATACACCCAATATGGATCCCGCCAGAGTTTTGACCAACGCCAACTTGTCGGCCATTAACCGTAAGATATAATTAACAAGTTGACATATTCATTCTGCCTAGAGTGTTTAGTTTGTGGTGCAAAGCGTACCATGGTACAATAACAAGGTAGCGACGGCTCAGAGAGTGCTCGCAATTGTACCACGCATAGAACTATATACAGTGGGGTGCTTCGATTAATATGGGCACAAAAAAAATGCATAATTAATAACCCAAATTCTTAATGTACGTTCAATTCTAAGCTGTTTTCCCCAAGAAACCATTGTTCTAAAATCAATTCCTAGTCCCCGCTTTTAGATTTGAAATGATTAACTTGTTATTAAGCAAGGCTGCAAACCGGCTCTGAACCGAACCTCGTAGAACCGGTTCGGTTCGGGTTTTTAAGCAGCCTGAACCGGATCATGAACCGAACCATTGAAATTATTTACTTTGGGAAACCGAACCCAAACCGAACTGCTTTCTAAAATAAAAGTTTCGGATCGAAAAAAAAAAGAAATTACATATATTTTATGGTTTTCTAATATTACGCATTTATTTGAGACTTTGAATTAAAATAAGTCATATTTAAATCTTCAAATAAAATTAAATTATCATCAAAATTTGATTATTTAAAAAAAAAATTTGTTAAATCAAAATGTAGAGAAAAATGTATAAAAATAAAAATAATTTTTTAGTATGAAGTTGAACCAAGGTTCGAACCCAAACCTTGGATTCAGCTGGTATATAAACCAATTCGCGAACCGAACCGATAACTTGCTCTATGGTTCGAACCGCCGAACCGAACCCTTAACAAAATTTTGGATGTTTTTAACAAATCTTTAGCGTTTTTGATCCGATCCTATCAAGATTGGTATCAAAGCCCTTGTTAGTATTAGAAATAGTACAATTGCCAATGTTTCTCTATTTCTTTAGTTCTCATTGTGGATAAAAAATATACAGTCGTCTTTCGGTTTTCACTTTTGGCAAAATCTATCAAAAGTCAACATTTTGAGCTTATCCCAATTTTATTCCGTATTGAATTTACTTTAAGGCGCTTAATTAAAGACTAATGAAGTGAAAAAAACATAATTTTCAAATTGCAACTTTTAAAAAAATACATTATTTGAAATCCTATCAAAAAAAGGAAGTGAAAAATTGGAACAATCTTGAGCAGTAAATAGTGAATAAGTCAGCTTGTTATTAAATCGATTTTAGTTTGTCTTAAAATTTCTGAAATATTTCTAATATTTTAAACCTTTTCAGAATTTGCTCGTTTGCCGCCAGATCAACTGGTTGATAAGATTAAGGCAATGCAGGAAGAAATCTACAAGTTGGGATTGCGTGAGTCCAAGGAGATGACACGTGGCAAACTTTTGGGCATCTTTGATCGCGATCGTCTTACGAAAACGAAAGATTTTCGAAACTAAAAAAAACCAAAAAAATCTCTGACATCAGACTTGATAAACTTTAGTTTATATTACTTACATACTTACCAACTTTTAGCCATCTTTTCACTAAAAAAATTATAAATCTTTTTCTTTTTCGGTTTTTTTTTTTAGTGATAAGAGGCTATTATAATATAATATTACTCATGTACTTTCAGAATTGTAAAACGCGTCGATTACGCTAGTCAACAATAAATAACATTTATTTCCATTAAAGCATTTTTCTGATATTCATACAGAGTATATATATATATATATATGTATATAATAGTCCCATTATATATTGGAGAGTTGCCAGATGGCTGACAGGAGACAAGGATGTTCAGATTGTGTGGGCGGAGGGAGTGAGGAGTGAGAGGAGAAGGCACAGTAAGTAAATTCCGCTATGCTTAAAACCAACATTTAATATATAACATACAGTAATGCTCAGCATATTCGACCCACTACACCTGCATCTAGATGCAGGAATACATTTTAAATGCAGATTTCTTAAATAATATTTAAACTTAAGCTACATCATTTCTTAACTTAAAATTTGTATTTTAAATTTTTTTAATAAAAATTTAATTTAGCTTAAAAGAGATTTGAATTCAATTCATATTTTCAACTTTCATTATAAATTCCATTTTGATTTTAATTTAAAAAATTTAAAATAAAAGCTATGGTTTGAATTATAATAAATATTTTTTACTATTGAAATTAATTGTAATAATTAAAAATGATTTCGTTAATACAATCAATAAATAATATTTGCTTTCAACTTTTACCATAAATTCTATTTTAATTTTTATTTAAAAAATTGAAAATAAAAGCTTTGGTTTGATTTTTATATACAAATTTAAATATAATAAATATTTTTACTATTTAGATTCATTTAAATATTTAAAAATGATTTCTTTAATAAAATCAATAAATAATTTTTAATTTCTAATTTTTTTTATGAATAAAAATATAATCTTTACGATCTTTGCTTAAAATTATATAAATGTAGTGGGTCAAATAAACTGTGAGCCACTGTATGTGTGTGCATGTGTTGGTGAATACTGTAATGGGAATGCACGTGGTGAAATTATTAACAAGGTGACGTATTCAATACGTCAATACGTATTCAATACGTCAATTTATCAGAATAGATACTTAAAATAAAAAATAGTTAAATATTTCACTCATTTACATGAAGAGTGACATATCTCAAAAAATAGCATTTCGAGTTAAGTTTACACTTTCAGTATGTCTGCCTTCGTTTTAAAGCTAGGATAATGAAATTTTGACACAATATAGATTATTACGTTTGTGCATGAATAACTCAAAATTCGTGTTTTTTGAATTATGTCACTCTTGAAGTAAATGAGTGATTTGTTAAAGTGTACCAAAATAATAAGCGATGTACCATTTTGGTTACAAATGTACCACATTTGTTTTTGTGTGCAAATGTACCAAATGAGCGATTTGGTAAAGTGTACCAAAATAATAAGCGATGTACCACTTTGGTTACAAATGTACCAGTTTTGTTTTTGTATGCAAATGTACCAAATGTGGCAACCTTGACACCGTGTGGTGAATTAATAAGTCACCATATTAATAATTACACCATGCACACAGACGAGTTGTTGCTGAGGTACATGTGTATGTGTGTATGTTGCTAAGTATGCTATACATATATTTAAGTAGTGGAGTATTCTCAAGTTGTGGGTCAAGGACTTTTGTCCGATTTGCTCTATTTCTATTCCTGCCACTGCATGCCGAAACGCTGTTCAAATGTGATGCGATTAAAGACACCAACATCGGCCAATTGCATTGGATCCGTATAATAGGCATAACGTCGAATATCCAACATGGCGACATCGAACATTTGCTTCCAGCTGGTCAGATCCGTAACACTCATATGGATGGGCATCTGTGGATCGGGTATATCGATGGCCGCCTGCAAGCGATCGAATGCCTCGGCAATTGGACCCACCGATAAATTCACCCAATATTCGGCCGGAAATCGCTTATTCTCACAAAATGGCGCTCCCTTGCGCATGATAAACACCAACATGAGTATCTCATAACGCTCGGAGCTCTCATAGAAGCGCTTTGTGCGCGTCTTTTCCACAAAATCAATTAGCAATATTAATGGTGTATAATTTTGCAGATGCATTAATAACTCCCGATCGGTCCAGAGATAACGGGCGCCAGCGCCCATGTTGCTTTTCACTTGCAACATGCTCATGTTGCTGGCAAGTTGTTGCTGCTGCTGATGATGATGATGTTGCTGCGGATGTTGCTGTGGATGTTGCTGAGGATGTTGCTGCTGCTGCTGAAGATGTTGCTGCTGAAGATGTTGCTGCTGCTGATGTTGCGATGTTACAGTGGCTGTCACTGCATTAATGCCACTGCCGGCAACAATGGCCGGAGTTGCAGCTGCATTCGTGACGCTTTGATTGGGCATGGCAACAAGAATGTTGCCGCCAGTTTGTCTATGACAGCTGAACTCTGACCTCCTTACTCCGCCCCCTACCGCCCCACCACCCTCTTGCAAGTGTTGCTGTTGCTGTGCGCGCCAACTGGGCCAAGGTCACAGACACTGGACAGTTTGTCACACACACACACACACACACACACACACACACGCACACACACTGCACGCAACAACAACAACAGCAACACTCACGACTTGTTGCCTTGCCTTTTGCTGTTGTTGCTATTTCTGTTGGTTTCCGTTTCCTTATCCTTTCCTGCTTCGTTTCCGTTTCCGTTTCAAATTCAATTTATATTTATGCGAAATGCTAATGAAGCGATTTCTGGAGCTGCAGCTGCTGAAGTTGCGTGTGAACTGCAAGATTGTTGTCACGCGAGTGCGTGGCCAGAAAGAGACAACGAACGACAGCCAGCCAACGACGAAGTGCAGCGAAATCAACGCGAATGCATCTCTGCATCTCTCTCTCTCCCTCTCTCGGCTGTTCGTCAGCAGTGCTGCCGCTTAAGCTGGTTTGTAGCTAAACATGCATTGCGAATGCATCTCCCAGCATTGCAGCTATTTTAGCTAGCTTAAAGCTAGACTTGCCAACTTTGGAATTGCACAAGCTGGTAAATTTAAATTAATACTTTTAACTAGAAAATTTGGCTTGCTTAAAAAATGAATTGACTTTCAGTTTACAGTTATAAAGACAAACAAAATGGTAAAAAAAAATAAATTGCTTTTGAAAACGAATTTTAACGAATGGTTATTCGAAATGTTGGTGTTTCTGAAATGACAGAGATTTAGTTTTTTTCAAAATCACAGAATTTGGCTTACTACCAGTTTTAACAATAATTTGCATTTATTCAATTTAAAGATGTTTTAAATTAACATTTCATTTTGTCAAATCTCTTAAGAATTTTTATGGACATTTGAAAACAATGGTTTCCTTTTTTTCAGGAAGCCAAAAATTGTTTTTGGTCCTATACAAAACGATGCACCCTTATTTACATATTTATAGCTACTTTTAGCTAACATTCTTGGTAAAATTAGCTATTTTAGTCCTTGAAATTCAAGTCATCTTTGCTCCATATTTTTTTTCAGTGTATTTAGCACAAGGGCACAAAATTAAGTTACATTTGGATTTACATTTTATGAATGAAATGATTATCATAATTGTTTCAGTCATTTGCATTGAAAAAAAAAACAATTCTTACTGAACATATGTAATAAAAATAGTAGTTATATTCAAAATTACCACAATCTTAATTAATTAATTAGTCATAATTATGCTTCATTATCAAAAAGCATTTTCAATTCGTATTCTGACACTGAGCACATACATATATAATAAAAATGTATATGTATGTATGTATGTAAATATTAACATTTATTTATTGTAATGGCTCCTGCAACCGATAGCAATCGGATGCAATTTTCCATTTATCATTCTCGGCGGTTATGACAAACGATTGTTGAAAGTTGCGAATCGATTGTTCGCCATATTTAACCGTTCCACTGGCCAAAATGATGTATGTCGATTGATTGCCAACAGCGGCGTCCAAAATGGGCTGAGAGTCCAGGGTTGTCGGCGTATGGCGGGAAACGGGCAGCTCCAGAAAGAAGCGTTCAATTGTTTCCCTGCCCTGGGCACCGTTGCCATTCCAACTGAATGTCGCACTATCGATATACAGACGACCCATTTGCTATATATACACAAAATGAAATGCATTTAATTTAATATTTATTATATTTCGCCCATTTACATGAAGAGTGGCATAAGTCAAGTATTGACATATTTTTTTTTTTTGAGTTGTGTCACTCTTCTTGTAAATGAGCGATTTGTTGTTGCCCATTTCGCCATGGCCGGCAATTTACTTACATGTCGTCGAAGGTCCAGGGAGCCATAATATAAACGCGTAAAGTCCTCCGCCGTACGGCAACAGGTCTCAACTTTGTTTTTCAGCTCCTAAAATTATATGCATTCAAATTAAGTATATATTAAATTAAATTTGTTATTTTCACTCACGTTGTTCATGTTGTTGTTTCAAAACAAGCCAAACAGAATATGTTGTCAATGTTGTCAGCTTAGCCACTTTATAGCTGGATCTGGCTATTTTCAGAATTGGTTTGATAGAAAAATTTCACAATTGCTTTTAGCTGGAAATCTGGCTATTTTAAATATATATTAAGTTAAGTTTTGCTATTAATATTTTTGAAAAAAATGTGCAAAAGCCCACAATTACAAATTAAACAGAATTTAACAGAAACAGCTATTGTTTCCCCCCCAAAACTTGCCAGCACTGGTGAGGAAGACTGCCGCCAGGCGCAAAGGCTGCCATCCTACAGAATTTCCCGATCTGGCAACTTGTTATAAATTAATCAAAATGAAAATTTAGGTGGAATTTTCTTAATATTGAAAATAGAATTTTCAAATTTTAGCTTTTTTAAGTTAAAAAATAAAAATATTTGCGAAATAAGGTATTCTGAATTTTCGTACCTTATATTAACAAATTTTTTTTTATTTTTATTTAGAATTTTTTAAATTTTTGTTAGAATTTTTCCGATTTTTTGATGACTTTAAAAATTTCATACGTGTGAATTTTGTATATTAATTATGTATCACGCGATGTTTTTCTTATCGATGATGTGCGCAAAAAGTTGAGCGCGAAATTTAAATAAGTTTGATGTAAAATTTCGTTGATTTTATTTCAACATTTAAATTATGCATTGTAAAAATAAAATATTTATAGTACAATTGATAAATTAAATCAAAGTAAGTCGATTGGTAAATAATGTACAGTGCCTTTAAATTATGTGAATCTTTGAAAGATTAAAAAGAAAATCTGTTAAAGCGTTAAAAAAAAGCAGAAATTTCAGAATTTTTTGTATATAATCGTTGCTATATTTTTCTAAGGAATGAACATAAGGGAACAAGCTAGTCTAAATAAATAAATCCAGCGATTTGCGGGCGGTCAAGAGCTCTCCTGAGGCAATTCCTGTTGCAGATATGTTTCCCGCCAACCCGGACGTTCAAAGCGCAAACGTAACGCCTCCAATCGCCTGGCCATCTCCTCCTGCTGCTGCGGAGGATTAAAGGCAAGGCAATCCTTTAATATTTTGGTAATATCCGAGCTTAAGGCACGCTCCAGTAACGTGGGCTCATCGTGCTCAATATAGCGTTGAACACAATCCACCAGCTCCGTCAGATGCTCATCGATAGCATCTGGGAATAGCTCACGCATGGCTATCGATAGATTGAATAGATACTCTCGATTGGGACCACTTGGACCCGCTGAGGTGAAGATTTGTCTGGCTATCGATGACACTTGCCAGACATCGCCGGCATAGGAATCGTTTGCCTGCGATGCCATATACATGATGACTTTAATGGGTATCGTGGCCGTCGGATATTCATGAAATTCCAAATTCACCCGATCATAGCCATTCTTTTCACGATAATCCAGATGATCCAGCACCTGGGACTTTTGTAACGCTGCTATGCGATAGGCAACACCATAAACCCGATCCGTCTCTGGATTTCCGGGTAATAAGGTGACAACTCTTCCGGGTTTCTCTGGAATGCCACGATGATCGATGCTGTGCTGATAGAACCGACGTTTATAGCCACAAACGAAGCCTCGTCTGCGATCTATATAGGGAAAGTCCGCTTTCCACACCAACGATCCATAGCCAAAGATCCACACATCATCTACTGTGGGTTCTACCCACAACGATTGATTGCTCGGCTGTGCATCGAAACTGTGCAGCAATTTCAACGATTGTTCGCCATTCAATCGATGATTCTCACTTTTGGCCAACTCGGCGAAACAATGACGATAGATCTCAGCGGTAATCACTGATAATTCTGTCACCGTTTGACAGTTGCCTAGTCGTATACCTTGTACAAAACGCAACATTTGCCAACTACTCTAACGATATTTTACTTTAAATATTCATAATAAATAAAATACGAAATGATTTCACAAGGCCTGCTGATAATTTATATCGATAAGTTGTTTGTTTATGTTATCAAATATCGATACCGATGACGATAAGCAGCCGGTTCTTGTTTATTTGATACAATTTTAAATGCATTTATATAAATACATTAAATTAATATATATTTAATTTATTTTTTTTCTAAATATTGCTTAGTTAATTTCTGAACATAAGAATATTATGATTTATCGCTGCCAATAATTTAGTTTGCAACATCTGGCAGCACCAGTGATGCCAACTATTTTTCGAAAAAATAGGACAAAACGACCAAAGAACGGAGGGAAAAAGGCTGAAAAAAAATATACATTTACAAGGTGAATGTATGCGTATTTAGCAACTATTTTTTTTTTTAAATTTCGTTTTCGATTTGAAAATTTTCCAGTGATAACTTAAATCTAAAAAAAAGCTAGATTTTCGGATAGAAGCTGTTTGATATTTGATATTTTTCACGGCTGAAGCAGCTAAAAATAGGACAAATCTATTCGCGAAAAGGCAAAATTGGAAACATCTGGCAACACAGCTAAAATAACGCTTTTTCACTCGCACTCACGTGCGTTGGTGTGAACAGCTGTTCTTGCTGCCACAGCAACAAAACGTAAACAAAGCGTTTTCTTGAATTTATAATTTTTATAACTCAAAACCAAGGGCAAAATGAGCGGCAAGGACGATCGATCCAAGGAGTAAGTTTGACGTAATCAGAAGCGTGGCAATTTCTTGAACTAAAACGGGAGTTTATTTTGTAGCAATCGCAAAAATATGAAACAACATAAATACTATCACAAGCAACAACAACAGCAGCGTGGTGGAGTTGGAGCTGGTGGGAATACCACCACATCGAGTTCACCACAGACGACAGCGGTGCGCAGTCTGGTGGATATAGCGGATTCCAGTGATGAGCCGCGCTTTGGACGTGGGGGCAATGGCAAGGGCTGGACAAGCGGTACACGCTCCCTGGCGCCACAACAGTGCCGGGACATGCCAACGGACACGGAGGACGCAACGGAACTGGGCGTGGACGGAGCACCAATGGATGAGAATGCACGGGCACAGTTGCGCGCTGGTGACTACAAGCAGATGTCACAGTTTCCCAGCCTGGGTGGCGGTCATTTCAGTTTTGGCGCCGAAAAGGAATGGAACAACATTGCCGAGGGTCAAACGCAATTGCATACGAAATCGGCGAGCAGTTATTTTACGCTTAATCTCAGTCGGTTGAATGCGGGATTGCAGACAATACCGTTTTACAAACGCATGGATTATCCAACCCAAATGTTTACACGTCGCCAAATTGTGGCACAAACCGAGGCAGCCGAACGTGCCGAACGCACTTATCAGGAGCGCATTCTACGTGAATCCAATGGCCATCCACTAAGCGCCTCCAAATCTCGTGCACCTTCTGCCAAGTCCGTTGTTAAAGAGTTGCCACTGCCTGAGCAGGTGGCAACTCCCAATGGAGCAACCGATGAGCTGGACGAACTGCTGGCATTGACCAACACTCAACTGGAGCAGACCACACTGAGCACGGGCAGTATACTGCCAATTGCCACGCCAGTGGTGCAACCAGCAACTCCGACGAGTGCCAGTAAAAACGAGGTGGAACAGTGGCTCGATAGTGTGCTCGACGAGTGAGCGGGTTATCGATAGACCAACAAATCCACGTACAGTGGGTCAAGTAACAGTTTTGATCACAATTTAAAAATTAGAAATATTTAAATATATACTTTTTTTATTTTTAATAGTTGCTTCTAGTTCTTAGAACAAAAAAAAAACAAAAAAATTGAACAAAATCCATTTATTTAGTCAAAAGAATTACTTGACCAACTGTTTATCCACTTTCAACAAGTTTATACAGCAGCTTAAGTCGATTTAAATTAGCTGGTTATCCATGGACTAACTAATCCACATACAGTGGGTGAAGTAAATCTATTGATCAGATTTGATTAAATTTGTCATAATATTTACTTTACTTAAATCCAAATTTGTTACATCGCATTTATAAATAGATTTTTATTTTTTAAATCGATTTAAAGTGTATTATAAACATCCAAAATGATTATACGACAGCTTAAATCGGCTTAAAATAAATCTAATATCAAGTGATTTATCTATATTTTGTAAGTCGATTAATTGAACACAAAAATTAATTACAATTTGTTTAGCGTATAAAAAAACTGATGTGAAAAAACTGTAAGTCAAACTGATTTTGACTATAATCTGTTTTATCTGCCTTGTAAACTTGGTGATCTAGAACATGCTTGATGCGCCTATTAAACTTTCTGCTACTTTCCGTTCTTTAGAAGTACAATTTTCTTAGAAAAGAAAATGTATTGAAATGTGATGATCTTGTTAAAAAGCGTGAGTTACTCAACACTGAAATACATGCCGCTCTAAG
This sequence comes from Drosophila phalerata, assembly GCA_951394115.2. Classification (NCBI taxonomy): domain Eukaryota; kingdom Metazoa; phylum Arthropoda; class Insecta; order Diptera; family Drosophilidae; genus Drosophila; species Drosophila phalerata. Next base: position 46,979,570 of record OX596006.1, on the reverse strand, counting down.
CCTAGAATATAATTTAATAACTCTGATCAGCTTTTTCTGGCTTGCTTTGCAAACTAATATAATAAAAATAAAAAAGTAAATTATTAATTTTATTTGAAAATATGTAAATTTCGATTAGCAATTAACGTGTTGACAACAATCGATTGCTGTGCTGATTCCGTTAGTCCTGCGCTCAAGAGTTGCCAGATCGTTTAGATTGTGTTATTTTCGTGTGGCGCTTTGTGCGCGTGGAACTTTTAGCTTGAAATATTTAATTTGTTGCATTAAATATATATTTTCTAAATATATTATTTACATATTTATATTAACACGAAGCAGCAGAACAACAGGTAATAATAGTACAAGTCGTTTATTGAGTGACAAATACATTTACAACAACCATTCGAAATCTTCGTCGTTGTCACCCTGTTGATCGGAGATGAAGCCATCATCATCGTAATCTGTGAATTTATATAGATGCTGATAGAACTCGGTGAGATTACCGTGCACCAATTTCATCAGTTCACACGAGATTTCCAAAATCACCATGCGTTCCTGTACGTGAGCATCGCGCACCTGAATTTCACCACGCAATTCATCGACGATTGCGTTGAGCCAACGGAAAAGTACGGCCGCATCGTCGTTCGGGAATACGAGAATTTCCGGTGGTACACCCACCTCGTTGCGCAACTTCTCCGTGGAACCGTACGGTCCGGCAATTAACAGTGCTCCAATGACACGTACAATCAAATTCAATGAATGCAGATAATTTTGTAAATAATCCATGGGATTAACCATTGCGATGGCCATCATTATTTCCGGATAGGCGCGTAGACGATGCGTATTGAAGCCCAGATCGGTCAGTTTATCCAACATGGCCCAAAGCAAACAGCTGCTAACAACTTGAGCCATCGTATTCAACGGACTCGCACTCCGGCAGCAATTAATCAAATTGAGCATTATGTCCGCATCATTGAGATCCAGCAGACTAAGGATTTGTGCGCACAAATCATGCACCTGACCATAAAAAAAGAGATATATGAATAATTGCGAAAAAAAACCAACTTTTTTTTTAAATTGAAAAAATCCTTCACTATAGATCCTTAAAAAAAGAAGAAATATATGTACCATAATTTATCTTTACGGTTAATACGTGCATATTTACCTAGATTTTTTTTTTAGAAAATACAAACTCATAAAATAATGATTATTTCTTAAGCTTTAATTTTATCTTCAAAAATAGCACGGACCGTAGGTTTTTAGAAGTTTTTAAATTTAAATTGCAATATAAGAATTATTTATTATGATTATTCCTTGAGCTTTAATTTTTCTTCAAAAATAGTACGTTTTTTCAAATAAAATTGCAATATTTTACATATTTTTTTTTAAGCAAAAAATAGTCTATATTTAGCTTGTTTATAAAACTTGATCAGAATAATTAAAAGAAAAGACAAAAACTTGTAAAATGCCAATATCAAAAATATTTTTCAAAATTTTAGAATTGACATTTCTCCTATTTTTGAATTCAATATTTTTGTTTCCTAGTTTTGTGTTCCAAATTGGCTTTCTACCATTTTAAGTGTTTTTTTCAACGACTGTAAATAATGATTATTTTGTTGTTTTTTTTTCAATTGAAAAAATCATTCACTTCTACTAACTGTAAGAATACCAACATTTTTCTTTAAAGGTAATCTATGCAATATTACCATGATCTTAAGATTTTGGATTTTTATTATTTTAATCATAAAATAATCATTATTTTTTATACAAAAATAATAAAACTCAGGAATTTTATTGAATAAAACATCAAACTCAAATTTGACAGGTCAAAATAACACCTTGAGTTTTATTTTTGATTCAAAAAAAATAAAACTCATGAATAACCATTATTCTATGAGTTTTATTTTAATGAATAATCATTATTATATGAGTTATATTTTATTGAATCAGAAATAATGATTATTCCTGAGTTTTATTTTTTTATCTCAAAAGTAATCATCAGTAAAATAATCAAACTCATAGAATATAGATTATTCTTGAGTTTTATAATAAGACTTATAATGATTACAGTCCCTGTTTTTTTTTACATGGGTCTCCTCGGTGCAGGCCATATAATCGAAGCAGCGTTGCATGAAAATGGTGCGTTGCACCTGCGTACTGGCCAGATCCTCGTGATGCAGCATATAGACCATCATGCCGGCCACGTGTAGTGCTGCTAACGGTTCGGCACCAAATTCGATCTCTTCGTGTGCCATCAATTGGCCAAGTCCCTCGATAAACTGTCCGGAATAGCATGAGAATTTGTCAGTTTTTCATTTCTAAAACTCACTTACCTCCAGCACATTATCCGTAACGTGTATAAACTCCGTTTTATCCTTTAGACACGATTGACCAAGGATCTGACGCAGTTGCTCGATATCAAAGCCCTGCGGCCTTATGGCATGGTGACTGCAACAATTTTACAAAACATCAAGTTACATTTAATACACCCATGTTCCGGGTTTGTAATGCTTTGAAATTTTGAAAACTGAAAACTGAAAATCTTAAATCTCAAATTTTCACTTTTAATGAACTCCCTATATCGTCATTAGTATAAAATAACACTTTAAATTTGATTCTGGGACATTTAATTTTTCTGTAAAAAATCAAGTTAAATCGAATAAAAATGTTGACTTGTAAGGTTTCTAGGTCCAAGGTTCAACCAACTTCAAAATCCCATAACTTTGTCAAAATTGAACCGATTTTCAAGCGGTATGTAATTTTGATCATTTTGTGTCCTTTTATTTCATTCTGCATTCTAATTTAATATATTTTGTAAAAAAAATTATTTGCCTCTAAATCGTGGGTTTTGATGCTAAGGGTCCCCCCTTTGAAATTTTGAAAATTCAAAATTTTAAATCTGAAGTTTTCAATTTTAATCCACTCCTTTTATCAAAATTAGTATAAAACAACACTTTAAATTTGATTCTGAGACGTTTCATTTTTCTGTAAAAAATCATGTCGAATCGAACAAAAATTTTGACATGTAAAGCTGCCAAGTAAAAAGTCTGACCAACTTCAAAAACTCATAACTTTATCAAAACTTAACCGATTTTCAAACGGAATGTCTTTATGATCATGATTTGCCATTTCAAATCATTCGGCATTCAAATTTAATTAATTTTTTTTTTTAAATCTCATCATGAATTTTAATGCAAAAGGGACTATAGGAATACTGTATTTGGGATATTTCTTTCGTTTGGGTTCCCTGAGAGTTAGCGATTCTAAATAATCTTTTAAAATATCTCTTATTCTTCAAGCTTATCAGAACTTAAAAGTCGGAAATTTTTATTATTTCCTAAAACAAAATGGCCAATTTATTGGTGATTTCCCCGAAAAATTTTACTCACAGAAGCAGTGGGCAATATTTTTGTTCGAGTTATGGAGAAATTACGGAAACAAAATTGTTCGTAAGTAAGAGAAAATTCGAGTTACAGAAGTTCGAGTTAAGGAAGTTCGACTGTACATTTAATAGAAAATAATTAAGAAAGTCTACCGGGTATTTTATTGTCTATATGACTTGACTATAGCGTTTTCTCTTGTAAGTTTAACATCCTAATTAGTTTTGATTTAATAAGGAAATGCTAACATACATACATATGTATGTACATACAGTCGTGTGCGAAATAATAAGAACAGCATGTGTAAAAATTTAATTCGATCAACAAATAGCTAGAATAATATATTAACAATAAGTCTTAATATTATTTTAAGAGTACACATATTAAGCTATTTATATCCAAAAAGAATGCATATCCTGTTATGTCCTTATCCTTTATAATATCAACTTTGAGATGTTAAGTCGAACTGAATGTTAAAAAAAAATGGATTAGTCAATTTTAACAATTAATGGGTATACAATATTGTCCGTACATTTAATATAATGAAGTCCTACCAGTTTTCAAGAATATTTTACACAAATGGAGTCTATAGATTCTAAAAAAAGCATGGCGTATATACAAATATTATACCAAATATTATCTTCTTCTTGCTATAATTATCCATCATTTTGTGTCCCTAGCATCTTAAATTATTATTTTTTTAACTCCTATCCATAGCTGATCCATTGGATTATTAAAATTGAAAAAATTATATAAATGTTTTCAGCTATGCTGTTCTTATTATTTTGCACACGTTTGTACTTATGTATATATGTATGTGTCTGTATCTATGTTTGTGCTCATGCATGTGTGCATAACATTCGCCTTTGGCTGCTGTTAATGGTTAACTTGACAGCGACAACTTAACACTATTTTAATGAGCTGCAAAAGTTCGCCATTTTGTTTGCGTTATTGTGGTTGTGCTGTGAATGTTGTGGAATGTGTGCTAATGATACTTGCTTAAGTTAACCAGTGTCTTGGATCAGAGAGAGAGAGAGAGAGGGCGAGAGTGGTAGGGGGAGGAAGAGCGGTAGAGCAGTTAGCATACACACACACATACATATATAAATTTGTGTGTGTGTGTGTGTCCTTGCAACAGAAACTGACAAAATGCAAAAACACGCGCGTCTCACACATTTTAGCATAAAAGTTGCCGCCCACGTTCCCCCTCCCCCTCCCTCTTCCCTGCCACTCCCCGTCCCCGCCCCTCAACTACGCCCACATCCACGCCCACTTACTGCTTACTGAAGTTTCTTTGCACACTTGGAAATATCTGCTCATTATGCATTCATATTTTGCAATTACTTGCTTCGCACACATACACACACACATACGCACACACGCACACACACACACACACAAGTAAATATCATAACGACAACTAAAAGCGCAAATATGCCAGAGTGTGAAAGGGACAACAACAGTAGCAGCGAGGCCAAAAGCTCTGACTGTTAACGAGCAACGGCGGCTGTTAAGTTGCTGTCACCGTTATGTTTGTGTGTGTGTTTGTGTGTGTTTAAGTGTATTCTTCCTTTTGATACCCTGTAGCAGATAAATATAAATTTAGAGAACTGAGTAAAATAAATACAAAGAAAGAGATTTTTCTTTTGCAAAATCAGCTTGATAGCACATTCGGCACATTCGATGACATTTTCATCATCCGGCCCGAATGTGGACTCATTTCAGTACAAAATCGGAATGATCATTTTGGCTCATCCAAATTGAATGTGCCGAAACAGTAGGCAATATAAATATAAAATTGTTGTTATTGTCAGCTTTTTATTATATTTGCACAGAAACCGAACAGCTGATTTATTTTGGGTATTAGGCAAATGCTTTGAATGTTTCACATTTGGTCGTGTTAAGCCAAAAATGAGCCACATCCGAATGTGAGCTAATGAGTTGAATGTGAGTGGTTTTGGAAATATTATAAATGATTGATGAATGAGAAAAAAATATCAATTATAATCATTATTTTTGAGTTTTATTTTTTTTAATCAAAAATAATGATAATAAATAATTTTTAATTCTTTGATCAAAAAATAATGATTATAATAACCAATAATTATTGGTAATGAAAATCGTAAAAAAAAATATAAAAAAAAATTTTAAATCATAAATGATTTTTGCAGTTAAAAAAAAATCATTATATATGTTACATTTAAAAACAAAATCGATAAATTGATTTTTTCACTTTGCTTTTTTTTTAATAGAGACCGGTACAGGGTATCAAACTGTCGCGTGCATTTCAGTGAAGTCTCTTTGATTTGTTGTTTCTGTTGTTGTTGTTGCACCGTCTTTATTTTACCTTTTGCATTTTTGCCATTTGCCATTTGGCCCATTTGCGTGTGAGCGAGCGAGAGGGAAGGAAGGAAGAATGGAGAAATGAAATTTCATTGAAATTTCCATATTTCATATTCAGATTTTAATTATGCAGCTGCATGAAAAGATTAACAACTTTTGCCAAGACATCATCGACATCGCATTGTGCATTTTATATTTTTTAATTATGCATATTTTACAAAGGCAGTCAAGGGGCAAATATGTATGTAAATATGTAAATACATTTGTATCTATGTATCTGTGTATGTGCATGCGACATATTCAACTTATAGATATATATATAGATTACTACACTCAGAAAATAAATCTAGATTTCCGTAGTTAAAAGCTCTCAAAAGCTGTCTAAGTTCGAAATTTCTAAAATTGAGCACAAAAATCTTGTTTCTAGTTCGATTTTCGCAAGTGCGGAAATCTTAAAATGAGATTTTTGGGGCATACTTTAAGTACGTTTTGTGTTTAGTTCAAGTCTGTAAAATTGAAAACATACTAACTTAAGTACACAAAAATCTGGAACTAAATCCAAAATGTACTTGTTTCTAGTACAAAAAAAAATTGATAATTAATTAATTTTAAACTTGAAACATCCACTAGTATGTGTACTAAAATCAAACAAAATACTAAAATGAAATACCATTTAATAATGGTGTATTTTGTTGGTTAGCTACCTTTTGGAATAGGTGCTGATTTTACCAGCTATCCAAGCTTAACTTCATATTTGCGTCGCTAGAACCAGTTGAGAATTCTAATGTGCGACCATTAAAAATAAATATCCCAAAATATATTTGTTTTTAGTACGAAACGTTCTCGTTTGTAACTATCTATCAATCTTGAAAAAAACTACTTTAAGTCATGGCTGCAAATCGGTTCTGAATCGAACCTTGTAGAACCGGTTCGGTTCGGGTTCTTAAACAGCCTAAACCGGATCATATATTTCATATTTAAATCTTAAAAAAAATTAAATTAACATCAAAATTTGATTTCTTTAAAAAAAATTTAATAAGATCAAAATGTAGACAAAAATGTATAACAAAAAAAATATTTTTTTGTATGAAATTGAATCAAGGTTCGAACCCAATCCTTGAATTCAGAGGGTATATAAACCAATTCGCGATCCGAACCGATGTCTTGCTCTATGGTTCGAACCGCCGAACCGAACCTTTAATAAAAGTTTTGAAGGTTTGCAGCCTTAAATATAATGAAAAAAAACTTCGCTCCGAAATGTTAAATACAAGTTTACAATAAAGCAAACGAGATCCATTTAACTATCTTTTAAATAAGCCAAAATTTTTTTAATGTCACAATACTTACTTGACAGTGTGTGTATAATTTCTGTGCCGATATAAATCCAAATTACTAAATTGTTTGTTCGCAAGGTGCATAATGTATCTGTTAACTTGGCCCGAACAAAGCAGAGCCAATTATGCAAATCAGCTTAGTCTTATATGGGCTATTATAACTATTATTCTGAAACTGATGGCAATCTTGATACCCTCTTCATCTACATAAGTGCGGTATTATCAATTTGCCACCCTCTAAAATTCGCCCACTGTTTCACAAAGTCGCAATCAATGCCCACTGTATTTTCACTTCAATTAGATGACATAAAAGCAACAAATTAGCAGAGGGGTGGATTAGTCTCTCTCTCTCTTTCTCTCTCTCCCTCTCTTTCTCTCCCACCCCATCCCCCTCGAAAGTAGTGCAATTGAAAAGTGTCAAGTGTGGTCCGAAAAAAGGAGAGTGGAAAAAAATGTGAATTAACAATCATAACGATAACAATAATCATGATGTTGTTGATGATGATGATAAGTAGCAACTACCCTTTTATTAGCATTCAAATTGAGAAGCTATTTGTACCCTGTAAATGTGTGCGACAAGCAATAGTGTATATTATTATTTTTTAAATTCAATTATTAAATTTTTTTGTAAGTGTAGACTAGCTTATAGGGTATCTGCATTTCTAACAAAAAAAAACTTGATGAAATTTTGTATATATATTTTGAATACAAGCTTATCTGGCACTTCATGCATTTCAAAGCTATTTTTTTAGGTTAGAATACAGGGTATGGTCTTGTCGATCACTTTTGAAGTACTGTAATATACATGTTTTTTTATATTTCTGTAGTAAATGTCGTTCAAATGCTTATTGTAGCATTTTATGCACCTCAATACTAATTTGGAGTTATGTACAGAGTATATATTAGTCGATCAGTACTTTAAATAGAATACAAATACAACAGTTTGATGAGATTTTTTAATTGTATGTCAGTTTATTGATTATTTTGAGACTCAATACATTTTAAACTTGTTTACAGAGCATCTATAAGTCGTTCACTCCCTGCCTAACATTACAAATTTGGGAGTATGACAATATTTCACTAAAGCAATGTCAAATATATGTTTATATTGTTACCATATGACATCTTTAAGCCACTTTCGACTTGTTTACAGGGTATTTGCAAGTCGATCCACTTTGTGAGTTGCATTTTTAGGGGTGAGTTCGTTGTTTGTTTTGCAAGCGGGCAATCTGTAAATTTTACGCCTAATTTAAGACAAATTGTTGACATACAGTTGGCACTTTTGTGGCTTACAGATGCCACTGTAAATATGGGGCGGTGGGAGGGTGAAAAGGGGCGTGGTCGGGGGGAGGGGGTTGGGCTGGGCCACAAAAGCCAACAGATTTTCATATCATTATGAGCTGATTTGTTGAAAAACCGATTTGACTGTAGGCGTTTTTATTTTTATTTTTTGTTAGCTTAAAAAGTTGTTGAACATATAAATAATACAGATGGCAGACGGTCGGAAGGACAGAGCAGAGGGAGGAGAGAGAAACAAGGGAAGACCCCCCTCTAAGTACAAGTTCGATTTTAGATTATTTAAAGTCTCTAAATTGCCAATTAGTATTGTAAATCTGAACCGCACTTTGTTTCTCTATTTTTTTTCCCCATTCGTTATTCTTCCATCTCTTTCTGTTAGAAAACGTATCACTTTTCCATAAACGTAGACGGTTTTCTAGAGTTCAGTTTTCTTTATAAACAAACTTAACTACGGATTTGTTTATATCATTTTTTCTGGGAATATAAACATTTAAATAAAACTAGTCCATACTCAATACTGAAATTTTAATTGCTTCTGGTTAATCGATCGTTAGACTGGCTTATCGATTTATATAAAAGTCTTTGGCCCGACTGACTGACTGACTGATCAGTGTACAGCCCAAGCTATAAGTCATATAAGTCTGAATATTTGAATTTTTCCTGGGAATATAAACATTTAAATCAAATGAGTCCATACTTAATACTGAAACTTTAATTGCTTCTGGCTTATCGATTTATATAAAAGTCTTTGGCCCGACTGATTGACTGACTGATCAGTGTACAGCCCAAGCTATAAGTCATACAAGTCTGAAATTTTGACACAACAACTAAGACAAATTCATGGTTTTAATAATATCGACCTGCAAGTCTTACTATTTATTTTTAATCTTTTATCTTTTTTATTTTTTTTCAGAGAGAAAAAATGCGCTCCAAATCGATGCAAAAATTGATTTACTTCGGACTACTACGTTCCTATCTAAAAAGAAGTCCATTGGTTGAAAAGTATTCAAGTTTGATCATTCCCAATGGTATAGAAGTAGATGCGGTACGTAAACTCAGCCTTCAACCATAACAACTTTAACCACGTAACCTCTTAATAGATCATTTCCAGTTTTGATGGACTATATAGATTTGAACGCTTGACTTTCGATGTGCAAATGCATCGATCTTTGCTGGTGGGAACTTGCATAGTAGTTCTGATTAATGGAACGATTTATCCCGAATCGTCGTCTATATACTCTTTGGTCAAGAATGTGCTGTCTTTGATCGATTGCAGGGATCCAATCAGTGTAAGTCGATAGCGGTTTAAAAAGGATTAACATTATCGATATTATCGATTTTATAATATTAGCAAATGTGCATGTTAGTGATGTAAAAATCCATAGAAAACTCGACAATTCGATTTTTGGCATCATCGATTTTCAACTTCTTTTTATTCGATTAATTTTTTGACAATCGATGGAGTTAATTAAGTCGATTTTCCAATTTTAATTGGAATTTGCATTAAATTTTAGAAATTTGATTTTTGCTCCATACTTTCGATAATGCATCGATAGATTTGCTAAGACATCGATTGAGGAAATACCCAATAATTAATACTATTTTTTTTTTATTATTATTTTTTTGTTGTTTAATATTTAGGTGCATGGCCATGTGGAGTTTATACTTGCGGAAATGCGTAAAATTAATGCCGATAACAATGAGAATATATTGACTTTGGCCGTAGATTTGGTGCGTATCGATAACAGTGCCAAACCCATTGCCGTGTGTCTATTGTGGTCTATAGTTGGTAATATATTGAAAATGGAGCTAACAATGCATCGTTATCGGGAGTTCAAGGAACTCGTTTTATCACTCGAATGGAAGCCAAATGATAAAGAAATCGAATTAACTCAGGAGAAGCTGGAAGAGATGAAGGAGCTGAAGATTTTGCTTAAGTCGATTAATCATCTACTGGAATTGGTAGTTTTGGAAAATAATGAGAATCTGAAGAAATTCGGTTATCCCGAACATTTCTTTGTAATGCAAAGCGACGATCTTGATACAATCGTAGACTGGGTCCAATTTATAAAAAATGAATTCTTTTCGGAATTCGGTATTCGCGAAATTTCGTACAAGTTGCAGCGCATCAAGAACGAGTTGCCTCTGCCTATGAATATGGAAGAAATGCCGAAGAAAAACACATTCGTGCCTCGAATCATCGATACCTATTCGGATCTGGATGACTAAAGTTTATCCTATGATATTTTGTAGCTTTAGATTCATCAAACATTATCATGAAGTTGTTTTCGAATTATGTTCTAAGAATTCATATGAAATTATCATTTACTTAAGAATTTTTAATTTTTTTTCGAATTCTCTCTCTATTTCTGTTCGATATTTTATAGATTAAGATTCACTGTCAATTAATATTCGAAGAATATATGTGAAATATATTATTTTATTTAACTTACGACGGTTCCATTATATATATTTTAAGTTGTTAAGTCTTTTTCCTTCTCTTTTCTTCCCCTTCTCTCTCTCTCTCTATCACTAATTCTTATATCGTTGCGTTCCATGCAACGCACCGCGATCAACTGCGCCTCAACCCTTATTCGATCTCGATCGAGTCTGTAGCTCCCTCCTAAACATCGAACAAGTCCGCTCTATCTATAAATCGATGGATTTCTAAGTTGGATGATGTTCGATGGTTGCTTCAATGAAATTTAATGACGCTTCAAACTTAAGTCGGGTTAAATTTCCGACCGTTTCTTAAGAATCAACCGAGTAGTGTTTACATAATATTAATAGTATTGGAAAATATGGGTATTACAGACGTAAAAGAGTAGTATTAAAATTTGTAAAAAAAACTTCCCACAAGGAATATTTTTATATATAAGTAACTATGCTAAATTTCCTATAAAGCCAGTTGTAATTTGAGTGTTTTCTTCATTTAAGCGCCGTTCTTAACTTGAAAATCTCTTCGATTAAATCTACATACATATGAAGAAATAAGAGAGCTATCTAAATATCGTAGAACTATCGATAATTAATGTAAATGGAAGCTGTTGACGCTAACAGTAATAGATAGCTTAAAAGGGAGTCATTATTATTGATATAGCATACATATCGATAATGTATTTTTATCGATTGTATGTATCGATAATTTACTTATTTATTTAATGTGAAAAATCTATAGTTTTTAAAAAGTATTGTCTATCTATGTTAACAGTTATCGATAGTTTGTTATCGATAATACGTACTATCGATAACATAGACTTATCGCTTTTTGTTGTTGTTGTTGTCGACAAACTCCGACCACAACCATGATAAATACCAAAAGCCACTTGACTTCCGACTAAGACTTTTAGCCGGAAGAGAATTGAGTTGTCAGGGCTTGAGGGTGTGTGTGTGTGCGTGTGTGTGTGTCTGTGTATGTGTGTGTGCTGCCACTGTTGTTGTTGTTCTTTTTACTCCTGGTGGTTCGGTGGTGGTTTCAGTTTCGGTTTTGGTTTCAGTTTCATTTTGTGATTAAAATGTTTGTCATTATCCGTTTGGAAAAATGTTGCAAATTGTGTTTGTGCCTCAAGGCGTGATGACACTTGTCTGGGTGGTTGTTGCCCCTCATATCGTTGTGGTTGTTGCTGTGGTTGTTGATGTCACCATCGTTAGCACATCGTTAGCCGTTAATTGTTTTGTGCATCTGTATTTGTGTCTCGCATTTACTGTTAAATTGTTTCGTCGTTAACAAAAAGCCAACAAAGCTTCTCGTTAAGCTTTGAATTGGAAAAAAAGAATAAAAAAGTGTACAATGCATATAAAAGAATTCAAAGACAGTTTATCTGATTCTTTGTCATTTGTATCTCAATTTCCTGTTTCTCTCCGATTCCTATTTAAAATAGAATAGCATTCATTTTTAATCACAATACTCTTTCGTGAAATTCTTCAGTTTCCAAATTTTTTTATACTTCACAACTTCTATTATAATTCACAAATAAAATTGCGATCTTGAAATTATTGCCTTACAAATATTTGAAAAACATTTCTTTATAATACTTAAACAAAATTTGAAATAGGGTTATTTTTAATCTCTACTTTAAAAAACAGAAAAACCAAACCGAAAACAAAATGTTTTCGGTATCGATTTCAGTAGGTTCCAAAAATACTAAGTACTTCGGTAATAAGTTCTATTTCGATTTTGTCCATTCTATTTAATTTTATACTAATTATGATATAAGGAGTTAATAAAAACTAAAAGCTTGACATTAACAAATTGAAATTTTCAAAATTTCCAGTGTTATTCCCAGATTAAAGCAATTTTAAATTTTTCTAAAATATTTATAAGGCTTGCAAAAATTTTTAAGTTCAATGATTTTAACAATTCTGACAAAAATGTACAACAATAAAAAGATTTTTTTGTATGAAATTGAACCAAGGTTCGAACCCAATCCTTGGATTCAGGGGGTATATAAACCAATTCGCGAACCGAACCGATGTCTTGCTCTATGGTTTGAACCGCCGAACCGAACCTTTAACAACATTTTGGAGGTTTACAGCCTTGACTATATTCTTATAAAGGTAAACCAGTGTTGAAAGCTGCTTTAAAAACTAGTTTTCTTTATACTTTACTGAGCATTAAAAAAATAAAGATATATATATATATATATATAAAATAATGATTAATACTTTGTATTGCAACTTTATTGAATTGAGATGGCCACTTGACAGCCAGTCAGTCAGTCAGTCAGGCTATGACTTTGACCGCCTTTTATGCTTTATGCTTTATCCTTTTGAGGTTATGTTTTTTTTTTCTGTTTACTCGTTTGAGTTGCGAGTTTGTTGCATTAATTACAAAAGCTGAAAGCTTAATGCAATTAATAACTCATTAAATAAATACAAATCAAAGTGGACGCAGCAGCAGCCACAAACGGAACACAAAGTTGGCTCAAAAGGCGAGAGAGAGGATCCTTTTTGGGGCCCTCTCAAAAGGATGGCAGACGTAAAATGTACCAATTAAAAATGCAATTCAAATTTCAATAGATGCGCAAATGAACCGCAATAAAACATGTAAAATCTATGTGAGGGGAAAAGCTCAATGAATGCAATAGTGGGAAAGATGGAAGAGGAAAAGAGGATGGAAGAGGAAAAGAGGATAGGTACACTCGGAAAAATATCCATACTAAAATTAGTTAGATACTTTTTTGAATTAATACAATTTCAAGATTGCTGTGTATTAAAAATTTTTAAATATGTATGAATCAATCTTGCGTTTCAGAATTCTCACTGACTTTTTTTTATGATATCTATATGATATAATAGTCCGATTTTAGTCAAACTTAGTCTAAATATATAAGACTATGCCTAATATAAAATCTGTGAGTTTTTTTGAAATATCTCCAGAAACAACAGAGTTTTTTTATACTTAAATAACTCAAAAAATGTTTGTATCTAAAATACTACAGTTCTTTTCAAGATTTAAATAAACTAATAAGGGAAAAAACACATTTTGGAATAAGTTTAAGATTTTTGTATATTTAAATTATTATATTTCGATATTTTACAGACTTGTATTAATCCAAAACCACCTTAAAGTATTTTAAAACACTCCTATTTTAAGATATGCGATAGATTTGTGTACTCAGTTTTAGAAATTTTCAACTTAGTCAGCTTCTGATATTGCTTATACTTGAATATACACTGTTTAAACAAATTTTGATTTTTTATTTCAAGTGTATAAAAAATAAAGATCGAGTGAGGTAAGAGAAAAGTGGAAGGGGGAGATTTGTTGTCTATGCTGCATTTTATTCATTAAATTACATTCACATTTCATAGACAATTTCATGGCAAAAAACTTAACGCAAAGGCAACTTACTACCCCCTACCCCTAACCACTAACCTCTAACCCCAACCCCTTATCTCTTCTCCTCTCTCTCTCTCTCTCGCTCTCGCTTTGGCCACAAGTCAAGTGTCTTTTTAATTAGCGTTCTGCGCTGCTTCCGTTTGCGGCCACTCGAACTACGACTGTACTCTCTCTTCTTACACTCTCTCATATTCCTCCCCCCTCCACCCCCCACCCATTCTCCCACTACAGTCACCTATCACAGTGTGTGTGTGTCTCTCTTTCGCTCTCGCTCTGGCCTGCTTGCTCTCTCGCTCACAGCTGCTGCTCGTTAAACTGAGATTCAATTTGTGACTAAACATTTCTCGTCCTTTTTGTGTTTCGTTCATCCTTGCGAGCTAAATGTGCATGAAAAATCAAACCGCAGACTAGCGTTGCCACAACAGCTTTTTACCGTCAAATCTGGCTATTTTTTAAAGTCAGCAAATTTACAAAGAGTTTTGCTTTATTATATCCTTTTTTTTAATGATTACTTTGGGAAAAATATACATCTGTATAATTTTGAGGTATAATATAAATTTTGAGACTGGTAAAGCATCTTAATCCGAAAAAATATCTGAGACTTCGGTATAAATTCATTCCAATGTGGTGTAGAAAGTACTTTAATCCCTGATTTTTGAAATCCGAGTACTAAATAATAGATTTAAGCACGTTTTAAAATTTTTCTTACAATCCAATTTGGTGTTCCAATTAAGATAGTTTCGGATTTTCCTGAACCAAGTACAAAATTATTCATTCAAGCATGATTTTTTCAATGGCTTTTCCGTAAATATTTTGATGATATATGATATATTTACATATACAATAATAATACTGAATATATACTCATAAATTAATAATCAAGATTTTTAAGCTTTAATTTTGAAATAATTTTTTTTTTTATCTGTGTATAGACCATTTAAGTAGACAATAATGTGTAAAATAATTAAAGCTCTCATTTAGATGTGTTCCAGAAATCTCTAGAGTTTTTGGAGAGAATTGCTTTTGAAAATAACCATTCCAAATGTCGGTGTTCCTCAAATGTTAGAGATTTTGTTTTTTTCGAACATATTTTCGAAGTCCCCAAAATGGGCTTACTTCCAGTTTTAACAATATTTTTATGTTCAGAAATATTTTATATAATTAGTAAAAATTTATTTAATGCATTTTTTAAGGGAAAATTCAGCTTTCTTTTAACCAGAACCGCTTTTTTTTTGCATCTGTGGAGTTGGCAACACTGTCGCAAATGCTTCGACTGCGACGTTGACGTCGGCAGCGACGTCGCCTCGTCTGCTGCCGCAGCGCTCACACTCTAACTGCTCTTGTTACTATTGCTGTCTCGCTTGCACTAGGGAATATTGCATTTGCGGGCGCTCTTTGCGGTTATGTGGCCCGTTATAATTGCGTGGCGAGTTGTTGCTTGTTTTCCGGTTGGCTGACAGCATGTCTGACAAATATCCTTCTCCTTCCCCTTCCCCACAACTTCAAGCACTTTTACACTCGCCTGCATATGTATTTGCATCTGTATTTGTATATTTATATCGATATATGTATATAGATATATGTATAACTTGGCATTTATACTACTATATAGCGACAAATTGATATCGTTTTGTATGATTCGCTCAAGTTGATTTTTAAGCATTACTCAATGAATGGCGAATTCGCCTTGCAATAAGAATTGCAATTGCAATTTCAATTCCAATTGCAATCGGTATCGGAATCGGAATCGGAGCGTAAGCTTTTATGTTTGAGCTTTAACTGTAACGAGTTGACTAACGGTAAATTTATCAGCGTTAATTTAGACATGTTCGTGCATGCTAAGCACAATTTTAGACGACATATTTTAAAAAGGGTTTAAAACCGTAATCGAAACAAAGCTATATATCGGTATATTAAAAATACCGAAACCGAAAAAACCTCAATTTCCAACTAAATTAAATTTTTCTATTCAATTTAAAAAATAGTCTCATTAAAAAGATGTTATTTTTTGAAATTAAACAGTTTTTTGCTGCGTATTAACATATTTTTAACATAATTTAATAACAAATTTGTATTTTTGTTGCTTGAGACTACTTCATTAATTTTTAAAAACATATTTCAATTTTCATTTTTGAGAAACAGAAACATTTTTAAATCATAAAACTTGCATAACAAATTTAAAAATTTTATTCTCAGTTCAAAAATTTAATTTAATACATTTTTCTATTAAATTTGAAAAAAATTTCATTAAAAAGATGTTATTTTTTTTTAATTAAACAGTTTTTTGTTGCTTATTAACATGTTTTTAACATAATTTTATAACAAATTTGTATTTTTGCTGCTTGAAACTACTTCATTAATTTTTTTTAAACATAATTCAATTTTCATTTTTGAAAAACAAACAAATTTCTAAATCATAAAACTTGTTAAACAAATTTTAAAATGTTATTCTCAGTTCAAAAATTTACTCAAATACAGCTGAGGAATAAAAAAAACAAGTGCTTGAAGTTGTACAACATTTTTGATTTAAGATCCTTTCGTACGAATCCTTAATGAAATCAAATATTTCCGACTTACTTTTGAAAAAAAAAGTTTAAATTGATTTTCCCAAGTTCCCAATGATTTTACTCGCTCATTTTCATAACGAACTTTATCAAATATGCAATCCAATTTTTATTTTTCACAAAAAAAAAACTTTTATATAGTGCTTGGTGTTTACAATTGTAATTGTGTGTGTGTGTGTGTGTGTGTGTGTGTGTGTGTGTGTGTGAGAGTGTGTGTGTGTTTGTGTGTGTATATTACAGTTAATTTGACTAAGCCTAATGTTTATGATTAGATCTGGTGTGTGGAGAGAGGAGGAGTTTTGAGGGGAGAGGCAGGAATTTGGGATTGGTTTGTTAAACATAAGTTTTCGATAAATCGATAGTTCGATAAATGAATTAATCGATTAATCAATTAATCGGTAATTATAATTTTGTGATATATCGATAAATCAATTAGTCGATAAATCGATAATTAATTTAGTGATATATCGATTTATCGAAAATTCGTTAGAAGCACAGATTCGTGTATTGCACAAAAACATTTATTATATTATTTACATAGGCAAGCGAGGGTAATCGATGACAATGTGTCATGCCGCATGTTGCATGTTGCATGTTGCATGTTGCAACTGTGTTGTCTCTCTACATGGGACAGCCGTGTACATAGCCAACATTGCGGAATATTGCCGCTGCTGCGGCCGAGGTCAGGAAGTTGCACGGATTACTTGCCGCTGCGGCAGCGGCGGCGGCGGCACTAAACGAACTGGACAAACCGCTCGGGCAGCAACCGAGAGCGCCGCCAGCGCCATTCTCCTGCACCGCAAAGTCCTTCTCCAGCGTTGCCTGATGACGCAGCTGCTCCAAACGCAGCTGATTCTGACGCTTCCATTTGGTGCTGCAGGCGAGAGAGAGACAGAGACATAGACGTTATACACTGATAAAAAAAATTGCTTACTTTTTGAGAAGATAATTCTTAGTTTTGAAAAAAATATACATTTTGAAGAAGAGTCCCAAAATTCTTAAAATTTATTTTTTTTTTATTTCATAAGAAAAAGAATTTTGTTTTGAAAAAATATATATTTAAAGAACATAATTAAATTTATTATATTTTTTTTTTAAGAATTTTTAAGAAGGATTCTTAGGAACAGTCTAAATAAAAATGTGTCTTATAATATATATTAATTATTTCTTTTAATTTTATTTTTTTTTATTTATATATTTATTTCTTGTTTTACATTGTAAATTTTAATTCACTATATATAACCCCATTATTATAAAAAATGCGTGTTATAATTTTTTTTTTTTATAATAATTTTTAATGTTTATTTATTTTTAAGATTTGCAAAAAAAAAATTTATTTAAAAAAAGTTTAAAAAAAATTTGTTTCGAAAACTGTCAGGTGTGGGGTTCGAACCCACGCTCTCGATTGAGAACCAGAGCTTAAATCTGGCGCCTTAGACCACTCGGCCAACCTGACTTGTTGAAAGTCGAAAGAAATAATATCTTCTTGAAAAATATGCTATGAGTTATTTTTATACAGGCCGGTTTCAGTTTTTAATTCATATTTTATAGAATTTTAAAAAAAGAAAAAAATTTAATCTTTTACGAGTTGCCAAAGTAAAAAAAAAAAATGTACTCCTCATTTTAATTACCGTTTTTGTTTCAAATTTTATTTTTCTACTAAAATTTTTGCTAATTTTGACTCCATATTAAGTGTTTTTTTTTTTTTTTGTTATCTTTTTATTTATTTCGTAATTTTTATTTTTTTTTTTGAGTAATATTTTTTTAAATTTGTATCAGGTACCTTAAATAATGATTTTTTTAACTACAAAAATCACTCATTATTTAAAAAACTCAAATTTTGAACGATTTTCTGCACAAATAATCATTATTTTTTGATCAAAAAAATAAAAATCATTTATAATCATTATTTTTTATCAACAAAATAAAACTCAAAAATAATGATTATAAATGCATTTTATTTAACTTGATCAACATAAAACTAACAAGGAATAGGATACTTAATAATCGTCCTTGAAGAACATATGAAGGATATTAATCATAGATCAACAATATGTAATCATATCGGCGAAGTTTAAAACAGATGCCATAAACCATTGATGAGATTTAATTTGATAAAAAAAAAAACATTTATAATCATTATTTTTGAGTTTTATTTTTTTTTATCAAAAATAATGAATACAAATGATTTTTATTTTTATCAAAAATAATGATTATAAATGATTTATATATTTTTTTTTATCAAAAATAATGATTATTGGTAAAGAAAATCGTAAAAATCATAATATAATCATTAAAGCGTGATTTTTAAATGAAAACTTATAATGATTACGGTCGCTGGTTTGTATAGGGAATCAGGAATCAGGGCAGGCATTAACTCACCGTCGATTCTGGTACCAGGTTTTGACCTGTGTCTCCGATAAATTCAATGTTTCGGCCACATCGCTGCGATCGGCGACACTTAAATATTTTTGGCAACGAAACTTGCGCTCCAAATAGGCCAACTGAGCATGTGTGAAAGCCGTGCGTCGTCGCCTCGGCTTTCTGCCACTTTTGCTGAGCTGCAACTTGTGCTCCGCGTAGCTGCCACCGCCACCGCCACCAGGTGTACCACCGCCACCCGTCACCGTCACCGTCGAGCCGTCACCGGCAACAGCGGCTGCCAGAAGACCCGCTGCCATTCCAGCCGCAGCAGCTGCCGCACTTAATCCTGATCCTGATCCTGATCCATGGCCATGACCATGACCCGTGGCAGGTCCTGGTGTTGCCGTGCCACACGACTCCACGCTGGACTCGTCGTTGTGGTTGTAATGATGCGACAGCAACAAATCCTGTTGACAGCCATTCGATCTGGAATCCGGTGTCGATCGATCCTCAATGTCTATGTCCGAGTCATCGTTGGATAGTTCGATTTCTGAAAAGGATTACACATTTATTCAGGTCATAATTCTTTTATAAATGATGTATGGCTTATACCCGAGGCTGCAAACCTCCAAAATATTGTTAAGGGTTCGGTTCGGCGGTTCAAACCATAGAGTTAGACATCGGTTCGGTTCGCGAAATGGTTTAAATACGCTCTGAACCCAAGGTTTGGGTTCGAATCTTGGTTCAATTTCATAAAAAAAAATATTTTTATTGTTATACATTTTTCTCCACATTTTGATCTAATTAAATTTTTTTAAAGAAATCACACTTTGATTTGAAGATTTAAATATGACTTATTTTAATCCAAAGTCTCAAATAATTGCGTAATAGTAGAAAACTATAAAATTTATTTAATTAATTTTTTTTCGAACCAAACCTTTTATTTTAGAAAGCGGTTTGGTTTAGGTTCGGGTTCGCAAAGTAACTAATTTTAAGGGTTCGGTTCATGATCCGGTTCAGGCTGCTTAAAAACCCGAACCGAACCGGTTCTACGAGCCTTGCAGCCTTGCTTATACCTTTTAATTTCCATATACCCTGTATCTTTTTTAACTATATAATGACCTTCAATTGCATTATTTACTTTAGCTTGGTCTGGTAAATAAACATATCCTTATATATCCTATAATCTTTAAATCTTCTACTTTACTAAACGATCCCTAATTGTATTATTTACACATTGGTTAATTCGATTTCTGAAAGGATTACATATTTATTCAATTAATAATTAGTTTTTAAATATTTAGAAAATAAACCCTGTAATCATCGTATATACCATATTATACCCTATAATATGTATAGTTCCTATATCTTTTTAGCTTATTAATTAACCTTTAATTGAACTATTCACTCTTTCGATAATTCAATTTTTAAAAAGAAATACATGTTGAGTTTTAAACCTTTAGATAAAGTTTAATTTTTAATTGATCTTATGTTCTTAGGAATATGTTGGAATATTGGCTGTAAGCAAATGTTCTTTGAATGTGATTTATTTTTAATTTTTTTTATTTTTTTTTATGGTATTGAATTTTAATTAATTTGATTTATTCTTTTTTTTTTTTGTATTTTGTAGCCTCAAAATGGATTTTAACTTTAAATTGTTAAGTTTCCAATCAAGACAAACAAATTTTAATATTAACTTTTTGTGTCTCAAAATTGAATCCATCTCTATAAATTGCCCTTGAAATATTCAAGTACATTTATCGTTTTTGATTATTTCGAGTGAAAAGTTGAGGTTAAAAATAGAATGTAGTCTGCTTTTTTTGAGCGCAGCGTGGCGTTAATGCGTTCTGAGAACTGAGAACTAAGAGACCCAAGAGAGCTGAGAGTTGAGAGTCTCTAAGACTGAGAATCTGAGAGATGCAAGCGCGTGCAAGCACTTTTGACCTATCCAAGGGACTCTCATTATCATCCTGTGGCGAGACAACGATGCTAAGTGAACCCTCTGGTATATATATATGAAAGAGGAAGGACCAAGGGATGGAGAGAAGTGGAGAGAACTGGAGAGAGTCCATTAAGTGGGCGTTGGTTGAGGTCCATTAACAAGACAAAAAAAAGTCAAGTATACATCATGTGGATTCTGATTTCGAAGAGCAATCAAACATGTTATTTATATCCGTCGCGCAATATCCTTAAAAATATATTATATATATATATATATATTTATATATTTATATCCTGGAATCGCTCGTTCGCTCGCAACGGGATGCTGCCTGATTAAATTCACGTGTCTTGTCTCAATTGTTCCTTCCTTTCCTATTGGAATTTACGCTATTTCCCACATATGTTTGGCCCAAGGGCAGAAAATGGAGGTGGTTCAAAAAAACAACCACCAGAGGATGGATTCTGGCCACGTGTGTGTGTGTGTGTGTATGTGTACGGCCAGCAAGGATTCTACTTCTTTTAATACCCTGTAGAAAACTAAAAAAAATTTAAATAGTGCAGTGACTACACTAATAAAAAAACTGTTCTAAAATATAGATTTTGGTCTCAGAACTAAGACTTTTGGTCTAAAAAATGCGTAGAGAAGATAAAATTCTTAATTTAAGAGAACACATCTTGGTTTTAAGAACACTTAAATTAAGCCCAAGTTTTTATTTTGAGAATAAATGTTCTTAAAATTAAAATACAAAATAAAAATTAAAAATTATAATTTAAATATTCTAATTTGTTAATAGTGGTGTTCGAACCAATAAAAATACGTCTCAAAAAACCTAATTAAAAAAAGGATATTTTCCCGGTCTTGTTTTTTTGGTTCCGGTTTTATTTCATTTACTTTGAACTCAAAATAAAATTAGAGTTTAAAATAATATTCTATATTAAAATCGGTTCAGTTTTGCCAAAGTTTTGGAAGTTTGAAGTTGGTCCAACTGTGGAACTTTACAGTCCAAATTTTTGTTCAATTTTCCTTGATTTTTTACAAGAAAATTAAAGATTTCAGAATCAAGTTTGTCAAGTCTTTAATCTTGCAACTTTACATGTCAAAATATTGGTTAGTTTTTGATATAAATCAAAAAAATGTAACGAATCTAAATTTTGTATATTCATTCTACTCAAAATCATTTTGTACCCTTAACGACTTTAAAGTTAAATACAGGGTATCTACGAGTCAAATACACATTATTTTAGCACACCGATTTTTATTTTTATAACTTTTCTGCGGAAATTATATTTTTATATTTTAACCCCAAATGGTTTTGACTTTTATTTATATGAACCATATAGAGAAATATAGAGAGAAGAAGACGACGACATATGAATGATGATTCAATTATGCGTGTGTGTGTGTGTGTGTGTGTGTGTAGAACTGTGGGACGTCTCAAGTGAGTTGCTTCAGTTTTTGATGAAAAGTCACGTCGGATCAATTTGTGGCACAATTGCCATTTAATAGACACTTGAACTGTGAGACACAAGGAACAAACTCGCATGTGCCGACAATTTAAGTTAAGTTACAGATAAATATACATAATGATAAGATACAGATAAAGATAAATCTGCACTGAAAAAAAAAGACCAACTTCTCAAATCAAGAACATTCATCTTAAAGCTGTAGGTTCGAATCCCACTCGAAACAAATTAAAACAAGCGGGAAAGGCTATAGTCGAGATCCCGACTATATGATACCCGTTACTTACTTAAATATATTGAAAAGTACTTTAAAGAAAATACTTGTTGTGCTCTGAAAACTTTAATTCGCCATAACTGTCGTTCTACATGTCCGATCTTGATGCGATTTAGTGGGATAATAGATAATGCTAATAGATACCGGTAACAATCACAAAAAACGTATTATCTTAAAAACTGTGGGTGTGGTGGTTTTTCGCGATTTGCGGGGGCGGATGGGGGCGTGGATTAAATTTGAAACAAACTTGATCTGCGTGAGGTATATATAAATCTGTGTGCCAAATTTCGTTACTCTATCTCTTTTAGTTGCTGAGATTTCTTTGTTCAGACTGTTTTTCGCTATTTGCGGGGGCGGAGGTGGGCGTGGCTTAAATTTGAAACAAACTTGATCTGCGTGGGGTATATAGAAGTCTTTTAGTGAAAGTTTGGTATCTCTATCTCTTATGGTCTCTGAGATCCTTTTGTTCATACAGACAGACAGACGGACAGACGGACATGGCTATATCGACTCGGCTATTGATGCTGATCAAGAATATATATACTTTATAGGGTCGGAGATGCCTCCTTCTCCCTGTTACATACATTCCAACGAACACAATATACCCTTATACTTATTTTTTATAAGTAACGGGTATAACAACATTTATAAAATTACTAAAACTAAAATAGAATAAAATGTAAAAAAAAAATAATATAAATATTAAAAATAATTATAATTTAGTTTATTTTTTTATTTTAATTTTAAAAACATTTATTCTTCAAATAAGAACTGGGTCTTATTTAAAATGTTCTTAAAATCAAGATGTGTTCTCTTAATTTCAGGATTTCATGCTCTCGACGCATTTAATAGACCAAAAATCTTAGTTTAAAGACCAAAATCTTGATTTAAGAACATTTTTTTATCAGTGTATGTATCTGTGTATATTTGTGAATAATTCTATGAGTGTATAATTTAGTTAAGAAACTTTTTTTTCAAGAAAATCTAGTTGATAACTTTAAGATGTACAATTTTCAAAAAATATCCGAGATTCCGTTCTAAAGTTAATCCAATGCGGTGTCCCGGATTCCTTTAAACCAAATACAAAATACTTAAATCAAGACCGATTTTTCTCAACAATATTTTCAGCTTTGATGTCTTTCAAACTTGTTTTCAGTTAGATTAAATAATTTAAGCTTCTTTGACTTTTTTAATGTTGATTTTTTCATATCTTTTTTAAGGAATTAAATTTTGAATACATACTTAAAATACTCAAGCTAAAATCCAGTTTTTTGAAAAAAAGTAAATCATTTTTTAATAAAAATATATTTTATATAAATTTTTTCTAAAGCTTTTAAAATTACTTTTTTTTTGTCTTACACATGACATGTAAATTCCATCTTTTAAAATGTGAGTTTTTTGAATTAATACCACTCGAAAATAATTACTAATGAAATTAAATAGCATACTATATATGAAAATATTAAATATATATTAAAATTGAGCATTTGAACACAAAATAAAATTTTTTGAAATTTGTTTAAATATTGTCACATTACAGATCTAAACAGATTATGAATTCTGAGCCCCAAACTCATCTTGGTAAAAATCAATTGACTTTTTTCCATTCATTATTTTAGAAGAATGTCTTAGAGGGTTAAGAACCTGGTGAAAGCATCTGAGAATTGACCGTAGATAATGAACTAATGAATTTTTTTTCGTATTCATACAAATTGATATTCCATAGAAATATCGAATTGAATATATCTTTATTAAATCGATAAGAATGATCTATAAAATGCGCCGTAAACTATGCTACAAACTGTAAACTTATCTGTCACTTGACATAACCTCAGATTAGATATCACTGAATGCCTTTCTTACTTTTGAACTTGTCTTCCTTCTGTTCTTCTCCATTTTTAGGGCTGCGTCTCACAAGATTCTGAATTGTCTTGCCTGGCAATTAGCTGTCACTTTACATGCACCCAACACTTTTGATGTTCGTGTTCGTGTGTGTGAGGGTTAGCGGTAGGGGTAGGTGAGGGGGCTGTAAGGGGGTATGGGGGTAGGGGGGGTAAACCACTAACAAATGGCCGCAGGCATTTAAATCTCACACTTCGCCTCAATTAGAAACGACAACAAAACTTTTAGCAAGCCAAATTGTGCAAATATGGCAAAGGGAGGGAGGTTAAGGGTAGTAAGGGCTGGTAAGGGGTGGTACTTTTTTTGTGGGTGGTACAGTTGAAGCAACAAAGCGCTTTGGGCAATAATTTAATTTGTTGTTTTACTCGTAACTTGCGCTCGAGCAATTTGTCACGTACAACAACTTTGATTGTTTAGCCTCGAATCAACCACAACAACAACAAGCACAGCAACAACAACAACAATCAAAGCAACAACAATGCAAAACAATGACATGCAAATTCCTCATACAACTCTTACGGCAGGCGCTTAAAGGATACCCTATAATAAGAACGCTCAAAAGTGTGCTATGAAAAATTTTATTTATTTTTTAAAATTTCTTTTAGTTTATTTAACTATTTTGTTATTATTAACAACAAATGAAAAATATTTACTTATAAAATTATTATTTTATTTATTTTATTTTATTAAATTATATTATGTTATTTTTTAAGTATGTATTCAGATTATTAATAACCTAAAAAAAAAGACAATGAAAAATAAAATATTTGATGTAACTGAAATAAATTTTATAGATACACATAAATTAAAATACTTGCTTATTTTTTACTTGCTTTAAGAAACTCCGGAATTACCGTACTTCTAACAACGCGTTTACTTGATTTAATTCCGAAATTTCTAATTTTCCGTTTTTTAATTTCTGTGTGTGTGTATTATATATAACACTCTTTTTTTTTTTGCTTTAATAAAATATTAAAATTCATAACAAATTAAAATAAAAATTCCATATTTAAGTCCATTTTAAATATATAGATATTTTGATCAATTTTGTAGTCGAAAAAACAAAGATAATCAAGCTAATTTACCCACTTTTAAAGTAACTACAGGGTATTAAATAGCCTCAGGTGCTCGCTCATTTGTATATCTGCTATGTATGAGTCTCTCTTTGTCTGTGTGTGTGTGTGTAAGTGTGTGTGTGTGCTTAGGGTTGTCGTCTAATTATGCATGACATTAAATAAAGTTTAGCTCAACAATTACAACTATTTAGTAGCTAATTGTTTTGCGACATATGTGTGTGTGTGTGTGTGTGTGTGTGTGTGTGTGTGTGTGTGAAAATGTGAGAGTGTATGTGTCTAAGTGTTTGTCTATGTGTTTATTATTCCTTTTATATCCTATTGCATTTTTAAGCGATACAATTAAAATGGGGGTCAATTCTAAGGAACGTCTTTTTTTAATTAAAATAGGAGAACAATCAATTCGCAATTTGTGGGGGCGGAAAGGGGCTTGGCTTAAATTTAAAACAAACTTAATCTGCGTGGTGTATATAGAAATCTGTGTGCCAAATTTGGTTACTCTACCTCTTAAAGTCTCCGAGATCCTCTAGTTCATACAGACGGACAGATAGACAGACAGACAGACAGACAGACGAACAGACACACATAGTTATATCGACGCGGCTGTTGATGCTAATCAAGAATATATATACTTTATAGAGTAGGAGATGCCTCCTTCTTCCTGTTACATACATTCCAACGAACACAATATGCCCTTTTACTTATTTTTAGGTAACGGGTATAATAATAAAATATGAGTTTTGGTACGGAATCGGGCTCGTGAGGCAATTATTTGCACATGATCGGTTTAAAACCGGTTTTTAGTCGTACTTTAAACTAATGTAAAAACATCATTCTAAAATCTGAAAACCAAAATAAATCCTAGTTCTCATAAATTTTACTAACATGTAATTTTTATTAACGTAGTTACTAAATAAAGTATATAGTTCCTTTCAATATAATTGATATAACTTAAAACAAGTTCAAATCCGTCGAATTTATATTTAAATTAAATGGAAATTAAATTTTTTCTAACGTAGTTTATAAATATCGCACATATTTCCTTTCAATATAATTGAGATAACTTAAAACAAGTTAGAATCCGTGGAGTTTATATTTAAATTTGATTGAATCCTTCAGTTTAAAACGCATAACTTACCAGAATCCGTTTGACGGCGATTGATAAGGTCTCCCAGTAGATCGCGTATTAAAAACGATTTTGAACTTTGCATTTTTTCAAAACCTTAGTGATTTTGTATTATTTTTTTCAATAAATAACACTGTTAGTTTGATCAATTTTTTTATTTGGATTTTTAAGTAAAATTCAAAGCAATGCAAACAACATTGTTTTTTAATTGTTTAATTATAGTTTATAATGATTATATAGCACATGGCACAGAAAAAAACAAATTAAAGAGAAAGAACGCGAACCGACGGCTACAACAATAACAACAACAAGAAGCAGAAGAACAACACCAACTTGTTTATTTTGTAATGTTTTAATGATTATATAAAAAGAATTTAAAGTTGTAGAAATTGTTAATTGAATTTGGTTGGCAACGCTGGCAGCTGAACCGTTAAGCGCAAAGTCAAATGAACAACTGAGATGCGAAACGTTTATTAATCCTTTTAGCGCAGTGCAAGGCTCACACACACACACACACACACACACACATACGTTACACACACACACACACACACACAAGTGAATTACGCGATTTGTTGCTGTAAACGGCACAGTTTAACTTGCACAGCTGCCTTGCTCTCCACTCTCCACTCTCTCTCTCCTTGCACTCACTCTCTCTCCTGTTTACATCCTATTTAGCTGTGATTAAATCAGTTTAACATGCACGCCATCTCGCTCGCACACAGCGACAAGTGCAATGTGCCGTACAACGTTAGCCATTTTGTTTTATTCCAAAACACACAGGATTAATATATACAGCTTGCTATCGCATTCGCACGCTGCACTGCTGCTGCGCGCTGATTGGTCAACGTGCTCACACACACACACTCACACACTCTCTCGCTTTGCATCCCTGTGCTCGCTCAGTTTCAGCTTAAGCTTTCGCTTCTTTTGCTCTTCATCCTCTGCCAGTGTTGCCAGTGACGTCAGTCGAGTGCAGTTTTTGTACTAAGCACATTGTTTGTGACGTTTCATTGCCGTCGGTTTATCGCTATTTTTTTTTTTGGTAGTGTTCGCGACGCGTCGCTGAAAAACGTTTACCGACGGTAAAAATTAAAAATTATTTTTTTTTTTAATTTAATTATTTTATATTCTATATATTTGTATACATTTTATTATGTCTTGGTAATTTTTTAAACGTTATTTTTTAATTTGTAACCAGTGGGGTTTGAACCGCCGGCCCACTGCTTCACAACCAAAGCAGTGTCTCTAACCAGAACGCTTCGAAGCCATCATTTATTTCATCTGAAATTGTACATATTTCTACCTTCCTAACAATTTTAGATTTTTATTCTTATATAAAGATTTTATGATTTTTTGATTAAAAATTTTAGTTTAAGTTATTTGATCTTAAAATAATCTTATTTTAAGAACCAAATATTTAAAGTATATATTCTTGACTTTAGAAACTGGTCTTTTTTTCAGTGTAGCTCTCACCAACAAAACGTATAAATATAATACCAGATTTAAACGGAAAAAAGCCAGATTTAGCGAAAAATGTCTAGATTTTGCGGGAAAATAACAAGATTTGGCGGAAAATTTCGTCCAACAACGTCCCGAAAAGATAGAGAGACTCACATATCAAGTTCCGACTGTTTCATTGTAGAGCCAAAACTGTATGATCTAGAATGCTGAAATTTTTGCATAAAGTAGCTGAGATAATTTGTTTATTTGATAATAAGACGGCTTTTTGGTAAAATTAACCTGCAAATGGCTTAAATTTGTAGTTAAAGCTCACACTTTGAGAGAATTGCTTTGAATGAAAACTTTCTTGATTTTTAATCTATCTCAACTATCTCATATAGCTCCTAATGGAGGTATATTTATTTTAAACACAAATGCATACACGCATTTTTATTTTTTAATTTTTTAAGACTTTTTTTTATAAAAACGATGAGTCTTTTAGACTTATCAAGAATAGAATGGTTAACTTATATTTAAATTAAACCTGAGGAAAATTCAACTAAAAAAAAAAAAATACATAAGGTAATTTCTCTCTATCTTGCTCTAGAAAGCGCCTGCATTTCAAACTGGTTCTTACGAATACTCCGAAAAAATAGTATCTGATAGATTGTAAAGCTACAAAACATAATAAAACCTGTTGCAATTCCAAGTTAGTTAAATGTATTATAAATCACAGTAGAATACAATAGAACTGCATGAAATTTAAAACTTACTTTATAGGGGTAATTATGATGTCAGTTGCCCTGTAAAAAGCTGTTCCAGTAAAAGATAAAACAAATGTTAAAACAAGTGAGAAATTCCCATCTTAAATCGCAACTTTCAGCATTTGGTTTTTATTTTCCCGTTCAATTATTTTTGCAGACGACAAATTCCTTAGTGTTTCACAAATATAGTAAGAATAAAAAAAAAAAAGTAGATATATAAAGAAAATAATGTCTGTTTTGAAGCTGAAAGTATCAGTTCGTATTACCGAACATTATTCACAATGAATTTGTTTAAGGAATATTGTGTGGCATTTTTCGAGGGAATCAGACACATGTTTACCCAAGCGTTGAAAGTTCTGAAATTTGTCTAAATTTAAGTATGTATATCTGTTTATATATGGAGAGAGGAAAAAAAAAAAACCTAGATAACTAATTTTTGTAAATACGAAGGGCTATATATACGTTAAAATTTTGAGAGATTTTCACACTTTGATTCACTGACCCACTGATCAATTGACGGCTCTATATCCATCAATTTAATGTCATTCAGCGCTGAAATCGCTGCACCCAGCAAATGTATTGATCCCGTTATGAGCACATCCAGTTCAATATCATTGGGATAACGTAACCGAATCTCACCAAAGGCATCCCACAGTGTATCATACATTTGTCCCTGATTATTTTGATCCGTTTTCACGCATAGATTTTCCCAAATTGCCGCAATATCTTTCGCCCGTTTCCGTTGCGCATCGGCACTGAAGAAATATGTCGTCTGATTGGGATCACCTTTCAGCGGATTGGCCACATTGGGCACAAAGCAGATCATGTCAAAGTGACAGGTCTCGTGCAGGACCCGCACTATGGCCGTGGGATCCGATTCTCCAGTGCGATTGAATATCAATATCTTCGGATTAGCAGCGCTGTAAAAAATAACACCAATTGAAAACCAAATTATTTAAAAATATATTATATGTACTAGTGATGTAAGTCCAAATTTTAGATCTAGTTTAAGACAATTTTGTACCTTATATAATACGGATTCTTATCAAAAATTGAACGACAAAACTTAATTCTGAAAATTAACTACCATGAAAAAGCCCCATTTAGTTGTCGATATTTCATTAAAATCGATTTAATCAACTCGATAGATTGTCAGTAAAAATCATCGAGTTTAAGTACTCGATAATCGGGTCCGCGATAATCGAGTAGTTGATATTTCGGTATATTTTTACATCATATATAGTACGTACACTTCGAAAAAAATATATATGTACAACAGAAAAAAAGATTTTTCTAATTAAACAGGAGATATGTAAGCACAAAATATCTCAAAACCTGAATAGATTAAAACAAGAATTTTCTGAGTTATTTTCAGTACGTTTTGAGATAAATTCAAGTCTGTTAAAGATCGAAACTTACTAGTCAAAGTACACAAAACTTGAACTAGTCCCAAAAAGTACTTGTTTCTAGTACAAAGCATTCTCATATTTAAATCCATTTCAATATTGAAAAAAACTATTTTAAGTAAAAAAAAAAATCTTAAACTTAGCATAAATATGTAATTTCGGTTATTTCTGTAAAAATCTCTCCCATACTAACGTAATTCATATTTGGTATTGTCTATTATATTCTGACTAAGTTTGGTTAAAATCGGACTATTATATTATATATTTTTAAGATTGATTCATATTCAATTTAAGAATTTTCGAATTGCGTATTTTTCTGAGTGTAGGCATGTTTAATTAACTAAATTTTTAAATCAAACTATTTCGATTACGTTGAATTAATCAATAATTTAATTTCATAAATAAATTAATCCAATTACTTCAAACGTAGCTATTAACTAATTCTAGTTGAATTTTGTATTTAATTAAAAAGATAAATTTAATTATTGTCATTGTTATATAGATTAATTTAATTACTTTCAATTTTGAATTAATCACATTTATCACTTAATTTTTTAGTTAAATTTGTGCTTTTAAAAGATACATTAATTTATGTTATTAATGTATATTTAATAAATTAATTTAGCTAATGTGTTTTTGTAATTTATTAAAATTAATTGTTTTAATTAATTTTAATATTTAAGTAATTAATTTTATATAAATTAAATGAAATAATGTAAGTAATGTACTTTTTTAATTAATTTAATTAATATAACCTAATTTTTTTTATTCGTATTAATAAATTTAATTAATGTATTTCTTAATTAATTAAATTTAAATAATTATTTAAAATGAAATAATTTAATTTTGAAATTAATTATAGTATTTATATATAGGGGATATTTAGTGATATTCATACCTCAACTTGGTGCTCTTGAGATACCAATCAACGCAAACCCGCATGCTCTCTACAGTATGTGCTCCATCCAGATGGACCCGCATATTCTGATACTTGACCAGCTGACAACGGCCGGGCCAATGGGCCTTGGATAAGCCGCGCAGTACCTCGGCCGTCATATTGGGCTCATTGACGGCATTATCCTGATGCAAGGGTCCCGTTGTCTGCCGGAGCCAGTCGTAGGCCAATTGG
Source organism: Drosophila phalerata (assembly GCA_951394115.2). NCBI lineage: Eukaryota > Metazoa > Arthropoda > Insecta > Diptera > Drosophilidae > Drosophila > Drosophila phalerata. The sequence goes on along the minus strand of OX596006.1, from coordinate 46,947,946 downwards.
ATGGCCAAGGCGCCATTGAGACGCACATAATCATTGCAACTGTGCAGATAATCGGCATAGAGATTATAATTGAAATACGCATCCGTGCTGAGGACCTCAACAATGTTCGCCTGCTTTTCGGCGGCCCGTTCATGGATGACCTTGAGGCATTCCGGCTGTGTGACATGCGTATAGACCTGCGATCCCGGCTTTATAATGCCCGCCTTTTGCCACGCAATCTGTTGCAGTGTCTTGCCCAACAGATCCGTATGCTCCAATGCCAACGAGGTGATACCGACCGTTTTCACATTACGCACAATATTCGTACAATCGCACTCGCCACCGAGTCCGACCTCAAGGACAACAACATCCACACGCTCGGCAATGAAGACATGGAATCCCAATATGGTTAGGAACATAAAGAATGATGGCATATCCTGTTCATGTTCACGTCGCTCCTTCAAACGGTTGTACACTTGCCAAAAATGATAGGTGAACTTGTGCTTGGCCAGCGGATCACCATTGATCCGAATACGCTCGTTGGTCGACACCAAATGGGGGGAACTGAAGAAACCGGTTCGTGCACCATATTGACGCAATATCGATTCAGTCAATGCGCACGTTGAGCCCTAAAATCGAAACAGTCAACAAACAAACAATCAACCATCAATAAAACACTCAAAAATTAATACAAAAACAAGACATACACTGTTCAAAATTAGCCAATTTAGTCAAGATATTGTCTAGACCAAATAAACATTAAAATTTGTATTCTATTAATTTTTCAAAATATTTTAATTTCATATAAAATATTTTTTCTTTTTATGAATTTCTTCTAGAAACTATAAACAAGAAAAAAATAAAAAATATGAATAATAAATAAATAATATATAAATGAAAAATTAAATAAAATGAGAAACAAAAATGAATCCAAAAAGAAGACATACACTGTTAAAAATTAGACAAGTTCATCAAGTAATTGTTCAGAAAAAATTAAAATTCCCATATATATATATATTTTTAAATAGTTTAATTCGATATAAAATATTCTTCTTTTTATGAATATCTTCTAAAAACTATAGACAAGAAAATAAAATAAGTAATTGAATAATAAATAAATAAATAAATATTCTATAAATGAAAAATTTAATAAAATAAGAAACCATAACACTGAAACAGAAATGAAACAAAAATGAATCCGACATAAAGACATACTTTTAAAAATTATAAATTTTCAGTTATACAGGAAATTGTTTAGACAAAATAAGAATTCTTAAACTTATTTTATTATTTTTCAAAAAAGTTAAATTTAATATAAATTAATTTTATTCCTTTTTTACTGCTAGAAACCATTAGACAAATACAAATATAAGGAAAAAAAATTTTAATGCATACAAAATATATATTTTTTTCTAGTCAGTGAATTTGTGAAAAATTTTGTATTTTGTCAAAACACTTTCTTTGACTATCTGTATATTCCAAGTTTCGAAAAAAAAAACTATTAAGTTTGACAAATAATGTCTAGTTAAGGAGTTTAATAATTATATCATAGATATTTAAAAATATCTCTTTGATAAAATTTATTTTATTTTATTTTTATTTTAAACATTTTTTTTTGTTTCCCAAATTTAGAAATCGCACTATTTTGGCCAGTGTAGCCGGACACAAAAGCTTGGCCATTGACCATTTTAAATAGGCAGATGAACAAGCTCAATAGATTTCAATACAAAACTAAAAAATTACAACAAAAGCAACACACAAAACAACAACAACAACAATAACACAATTGAGGCTTATCAGTTGTAAAGCTGGGAGAGGCATAAAACAATCGATTGATCTGCACAGTGAGAAATTGCTTGTATAATGCCAATATACAAATAATATATATTTTATTGAGATTTAAAATTGCTTGTTTTAAAAATAAAAACTAAGAGTTTGTCTAAAAATTATACATTTTAAAAAAATTTGCTAATGGCAATGTTCATATCAATAAAAAATTTATTAGGTAAATTTTAAAAATTATATTGATTGGTTATACCAATGATCTGATAATTATCATATTATTTCAGTTTATATTCTGAAAATGAAAAGGGCAATTTTACTTGATTTAAAAAAATGCATGAAAATTAATAATACTTATTAATAATATTTATATAACTTCAAAGTTATCATAAAAACAAATCTAATGGGTTAAAAAAATATAATTAATAATGTTAATAATAATATGAATAATTACAATTGTGACAATGACAATGCTAATGCTAATATATGTTATTAATAAGCCTAATCAGAATATTAATGAAGAAAATGTAATTAAATGATCAAAATAAATTCGAGACTTCTTTCCCTTTCCCACTCATGTCACATAATTGCCTAATCGATATCAGCTTAGGTATTTCAACAATCGATCACAACAAAGTTGCTATTTGTGAAGTTTTGTTTATCAATTAACTACAATCGCATAAAGTGTGCGAAATCTCTTATTGATAAAGCAATAAGTACAAAACAATGAATTGTAAACTAAGGAATAAAACAATTTTAATAAAAGAAAAATACTTTCTCTGAAAATTTTGAGTATTGAATGATTTCAATAAGTATATTAATTAATTAATGTATTATTTTCAAATATTCAAATTTTTATAAAATTACTCAAAAGTAATCATTATCAATGATGAAAGTTTTTTGGAAATCATCAAATAATTTATTACTTTGCAATTTTTATAATATAACTCATAATAAAACTTTTAAAACACAAGTACAAAATAATTAAAAAATAATACAATCCTAATAAAAAAAAAAATACTTTCTCTGAAAAGTCTTGATTTTAATTAGTATATTAATTTATTCAAGTATTATTTTCAAGGATCCCAAATAATGATTAAGTGATTTTTTTTTTACTCAAATATAATAATTACAGTGCAATTTTTATAAAAATTACTCAGCATTAATTATTATCAATAATAAAAGTTTTTAAAAATCGTCACTGTGCAATTTTTATAATAATGCTTTTAATAAAACATTTTCCGATTATTTTCCTAGTTTCGTTATAAATTTTTTTTAACAGTGTAGCGTTACTCTCACGCTTAACACGCTCCCAATGTGATTGTCATTATTGTGTGCTTCAGTTGTTAGCATCAATTTTCGTGTTTTTATTTATTTTGTTGTCGATTAATTCATTTTTTGTGAAATAAGCGTGTCGATGATGAGTAAATTGTAGTTGAAACTGGAACTGAATCTATAATTGTCTCTTACCTTGCCCTTGGTGCCGGCAACATGTATAATGGATAGCTGCTCCACGGTGGTCAAGGGTAAACCGCTGCGTTCTAAAAACTTGATGGTATCCCTTATAGAGAAGGTCTTGCCATTTGATATAGATGTTTTGATGGCTTGCTCGTTTGGCTGAATCGTTGTTAGCTCCTCAATGCATGTCTATAACGGGAGATAAAAGAGATAATTATCAAAATATTAATAGATTTTAATTTTGGTTTTAATTATGGTTTTCTAATATTACGCAAATATTGGAGACTTTGGATTAAAATAAGTCATATTTAAATCTTCAAATAAATTTAAATTATCATCAAAATTTGATTTCTTTAAGAAAAAGTTAATTATATCCAAATGTAGAGAAAAATGTATAACAATAAAAATATTTTTTTTATAAAATTGAAACTAGGTTTGGACCCAAACCTTGGGTTCAGAGGGTATATAAACCAATTCGCAAACCGAACCGATGTCTTGCTCTATGCTTCGAACCGTCGAACCGAACCTTTAATAAAATTTTGGATTAAATAATACTCAAGTACTAATCCGTACTATAATGTTTATTATTTAAGTTGTAAAGTAAGACTTACAGTTTTTCATTATATTGTTAGTAAATCAATAAAAAAATTATCATTATATTGTAGTTTTTATAATAAAGTCTCTGTAAATAATTATTATTGTATGAGGTTTTTTTCTTATACAAAAATAATGATTGTAAGTTGTAATATATTGTAGTTTTTATAATAACGTCTATCTTTTTTTAATAATAAAACTCTAGTAATAATTATTTTTGAATGAGTTTTTTTTCTTATACAAAAAAATAAATAAATAAAGATTATATTGTATTTACAAAAAAAAGAACTATCTCTTTTTATTTAATTTAAATTTCTTAATATTATTATAATAATTTTGACTCACATTGTATTCGGCATTTTCGCAGGCAATGCTATTTTTATCCTCATCTTTGGCTCTTTGGCGTCCGTTGGGATAGAAGACGAGATCCTCAAAGAGGACATCATCATCGTTATCATCATGTTGAGGTGTTTGTAAATTTAAATATTCACTATTGCCGTTAATATTGTTATGATTATTGTTGATATTATTGTTATTATTATTATGGTGCAGTTCTATGGGTGATTCGGATTTATTTTCTATCCTTGTCGCGGCCGAAACTGTGCTCGCTCTACAGATCTTCAGGTCGTCCATGCGTCGATATTGGCTCATAATACGCACATCTAGACACAACTTGCTGGTCTTAAGCACTGAACGCATTACCTTGCGGCAAAGCATTATTTTGTTCAATATATATATATATATATATTTATACCGCTATCGATCGCTTCGATTCTGGTTTACAGTGCAATTCTCTCGCTCCCGCTCTAGCGCTCTCTGTGATTCTCACTCTCTCTCTCTCTCTCTCTCTCTTTCTATCTATTGCTCGCACGCTTTCAAACTTGTTCGATTGGAGGGAGAAGCAAGACTGGTGAGCGGAGACCGGTGAGCGGTAAACTCGGCGGTTACTGAAAAATAATATAACATATATATATATATATATACATTTTTGTATAGTATATAAATAAATTCATAGATAAAGTTAATTGACACATTTATAATATAAACAACTTGAGTGCGTGGTTTGAACTCTGTAACCCGTCAGGTAATTTGCCTAATATCAATTGATAAGATTTTTGAAATTGTTTATTTAATAATAAATACACATTGCTACACTTGCATACTCATATATGTAAATATATATTGTATAAATACGCATACGCAATCATGACATACAATTGCTACACGTGCATCCGCCATATATATTTACATATACAAATGCAATAGATTAACATTGAAATGATAACGGTCATTAGATAAGGCGGCATTTGCTCGATTGACCACTTTGTTATCGTTCAACGCGATTACGATACATGCACGATAAGTGCAGCAAAGCGAAGCGAGGTGGCAACTCCGCAAGCGCGCTCACACGTGTGTTATTGATTGCGCACTGCTGGCATTTTAGCAATTTTATAGCTTTTAAAATTTAGTTTCACTGCTGTCAATCTATTTTCTAACTTGTTTCTTTATAGTGTCTTTTCAAATCTGGCTGTTTAACGGTAAAAAAAGTGGCAGCGGACTGCTGTTAAAATTTAAATATCAATATTAAATAAAAATAACCATTTCTTATTTACTCACAGCAGATTGCTGATAAAATTTAAAAATTATTATTAAATTAAAATAACTATTTTCATGGCAAAATATTAACGATAATATTATTTTTAAATATATGAAAAAGTGCGCGCCAAAAAAAATTTGGCTGCTTTACAGCCAGAAATCAGCTAATTTTGTGCACCAAAACGTTGGCAACACTCTGGCCTGAACTTGCGGCAACAATTCACAGCGTATAATAAGTGTAAATAAACATAAATAAATGCGCTTAAACACAGCAGATTGCTGATAAAATTTTAAAATTATTATTTAATTAAAATAACTATTCTCATAGCAAAATATTAATGGTAATATTATTGCAAAATATATTGCAAATGTGCGCGCCAAAACAAATTTGGCTGCTTTACAGTCAGAAAATAGCTAATTTTGTGTACCAAAAAGTTGGCAACACTCTTGTTATGCCTGGCACATGAGGCAACAATTCACAGCGAATAATTTGTGTGAATAATAAAACATAAATAAATGAGCTTACCTGGCATGCACAGCTGGGCCTGGAACGCGGCTTATCACCGTCTGCGGTCAGCTAGCGAATTAACAATTGAATACATGTATAATCCGTAACGTGTTGTTGGGTATGGCCGAAACTGAATCCGATAATAATAATAAAACACACACACACACACACTTGCAGTGTAACCCGGGGTGAATGACGCGACGCGATCGGTTGAATGGCAAAGAGCGCGACAAAAACGAAGCAAACGGAAGATGAAGAAAAAAAAAGAGGAAGAAAATTAAAAAAGAAATGTGTGACAAATTTTGAGACAGCTGTTGCTGTGTGCTATTCAAAATAATGAGAATAAAACTAATTTTGCTAACATGTCTGACATAATTGTAAACAAGCCAAGTGACAGGTAATTACATGGTTTGCTGCGTTCCAAAACATTTAATTCAATTAAACTATTATTTACAATATTTACTCAATATAGCGAGAAACGCGCACGTTTGGGTAAATGCGAGGTGTGCGGTGGCAAGGAGGCAATCTATGCGTGTCCCAAGTGTGAGGTGAAAACCTGTGCATTGGTGTGTGTGCAGATACACAAACGGGAGCTCAATTGTGATGGCATTAGAGATCGCACCAAATACATGCCGTTGAGTGCGATGACGGAGCGTGAATTCCTCAGTGACTATTGTTTCCTCGAGGAGTGCACACGTTATGCGGAGAGTCGCAAGCGGGATCACAGCAAACGTTATACACAACAACAGCGACAATTGCCGGTGCCGCTTTATCGCATGCGACAAGAGGCATTGAAAAGGCAAATAAAACTACAATTTCTATTGCCACATTTTACGCGCCACAAAGAGAATTCAACATATTTGAATTGGAAATTGCAGCGTTTCTTTTGGCACATTGAATGGTTGTTTACACACGCAGATAACTCGACAACAACAACAACAACAACACGTTTTGTGGACACGCATTGCAATGAGTTGGCAACCCTGGCCACACTGTTAAACAAATACCTGGATCTGCAGCTGGAGACAGCGCTGCAGCAGCGCAAAGTGTTGCAGCAACATCAGACAGCGGGCATTGGCCAACTATCGCTGTGGCTGCGTGCCGAGGGCGTCAGACGCAGTGCGTCACGTTGTTATCCCCTCCAGGCACACAAATCTCTGCGAGAGAATCTCGCTGGCAAAACCATCATTGAATTCCCCACTATCTATGTCAGCTACGAGCAACGTCCTCCAGCTGGCTACGATGCCATCGACAGTGGTAAGCAGAGAGATCTCTTTTGATATACCCTCTAACCAAATAGGGTATTATAACGCTCATTTACATGAAGCAGGCACCGTAATCATTATAAGTTTGTTTTTCGTTTTTAAATCATGATTTTATGATGGTATAATGATATTTACGATTTTCTTCATAATCAATCAAGTTTGATATTTTTTTTTGGATCGGACCTCGATATCATATAGCTGTCATAGAAACGATTGGTCGAAAATGAAGTTTTAGTATGAAAAACTTCTTGGTGAGATATCTCAACCAATCTCACACAATATACATCTGAGCTGTTATTATACATCCTGCTAAAATTGGGTTAAAATCGGAGCACCATATTATATAGCTGCCATAGAGACGCTCAGTCGAACATGACAAAGTTTTTTGTTTTTTGAGATATCTTAACCAAAGTAATAAAATATGAATTTACGTTTGTCTTATATACTCTGACCAATTTTGATTCAAATCGGACCACTATGTCATATAGCTGACATATGAACAATTGGTCGAAAATCAACTTTTAGTACAGAGTATCTGAACACAGGGTATCCAACAGTCGAGTTTGCTCCACTGTAGCCGCCCACTTGTTGAATCTATAAACCAATAACAAGTCTATTTATTACCTTCACAGATGAAGAAGCTGAAGCTGAAGCTGCTGATGTTGCTGTTGCTGTTGCTGTAGCTGCAACTGCAACTCAAATTGCTGCTGTGTCCAAGTCGGAGCAGAAACAACAACCAGCTGCTAAGAAAAGCAAAACCACAACTACCAAATCAAAGGAATTGCCCGAATTACATAATCTTTACGATTTGGCAGCCAGTTTTAATGCAGCAGAGAATGATCAAGAAGACGACGACGACGACGATGATGTTGATAATGATGATGATGATGACAACGATGATGATGAGGATGCATCTGAGGCAAACAGCGATAATGAAGAGCCATTAAATACCTGTACATATTAAGATAATATTATTTAAGCAGCAAAGTTATGAGGCGCATTGTAAATGAAATCAAACAAAAACCGAACCAAAAATCTACTTAAAATCTATCGGTTTTAATAGGTTTTGATTTCTGTGACACCTATGTTTGTAAAACCTTAAGAAAACTTCTTATAGACACTTTCAGAACAGAATTTATTACATTATCTGCTTTTATACCATAAATGCCTTTATTTTATAATATTATAATATTCTGAAATCTCAGAATTAAATATAAATTTAATGCTTCTATTTTGTCAAGTTAAAAATTCAAAAAGCGGAAATTTAAAATGTATAAAAATATAGAAAAAACTGTCTTCTGAAAAGTTGCTATTTATCTATTATAATATAAGAAATTAGAAATAGTTATTTTTTTATAAGCAACTGTTGATTTTTCTGTGAATCGTTAAATTTAGAAAATATCTATACGGCAGGAATTGAATAAAAATTGTAATCAAAAATATCCGTGTCTCTTTCTTTTACCATACTCTACCTCTCTCGCTCTTTTGCGTGTGCCAAAAAAATTGAAATTTATTAAAAGTTTTAATTGTATACCATTGATTTATTTATTTAAAGTTTTTTCTTTTAGGCTAATTAAATGATAAGAATTATGCCATTTATCAATCGTTTAGTTGGAAAAAAAAAATGATGTCAGTTACAGTCCGCATAGGCAATCTGTATATAGGCATTGTTATATATATATATATATATATATATATGTATATATTTATCTCAGTGTATATGAAATTTGTGTACAATCTGTTAATTTCAAGTTTTGACTCAATGTTTAACACGCCCGCAATTATACATTATCTAATGCATTTGTATTTAGTTAATACAATTAAATCAATATTCAAATTTTGATATACCAATTGAGGGATTTTCGATTATACTTTTGTTTTTGTACATAATACATAAGTGCGCTAGTACACAATATACATACATGTTTAAATATATCTCGATATATATATTTGTATATATTGTATTAAATTTGTTTTTATTTTGTTTTTGTTTTTTGCCTGCACCAGTTTTTTTGTTTTAAACTAAATAAAAATTAATTTAAAAAGAAATTAAATATACGCACAACGTTTTTTTTTTTAACAAATTAACATTTTTCAAATGCATTATATAAAACAAGAAATAAACAAACATTTAAGCATTTGCTCTATAAATTAATTGGAATATTTATGTAAATATATATGTATATAAATTTATTTGCATGTGTGTAAGTATGTGTATGTATTTGTATGCACACCAAAAAAAAAACTCAACATCGAATACATATAGAGAAAATACAACGAACATTTTTTTTTTAGAAACAAACACATTTTTTTCTTTCATTATTTAAATTAAACTATTTGTATAAATAGATTGATGGTCTTTAAACCAATTCTTCTTTTTGCTTAATATTCTTCTTTAACTTTTCTCTATATATCCTCTATATATACGTACATGCATTTAGCTTTCTCTTCGTTGACTTAACACCGAACAAAAAACTCTAGATTTATTTAAATATATATATATATTTAATAATGAAAGTATAGAAACAATAGTATAATTATGCAAATTGCCTGTCTTTACGCATTATACAACTAATAAAAAATGATGCAACAAACGAAAAAAAAAATCATAATAATAATTGTAATAATAGGGAAAAAACAATATTAAACAAAAGACATGTTGCTTTAATAATTATTATTATATGGGTTTTTAGGGGGGGGGGGGGGGGGGGGGGGGCGACATAGAGAAGAGAAAATTTACATATATATATATATAGAAATTTGTTGCTAATATTACATAAATTGTTGTTAACAATTCGCTAAACGCGCACACACTTGACAGTTACATTTTAAATAATAGAAAGCAACAAAAAAAAATAAACACAACTAAAAAATGAATTAATTATAATTATAATAATAATGTGATAAACACAACAATGAAACATAGTTGATTTCTTAAATGTTCTTGTCGTTGTCGTGGTGGTTGTTGTTGTTACAGCAGCATGCAGCAATATGTTGTTGTTGTGCATGTTGTTAGCTTCCTGGTGTTGCTGTTGTTACAGTGTTGTTGCCGTCTTGCTTGTTGCTGTTTTCAACTGTGTGTTGTTTTTCGTGTTTTATGTTGTTGTTGTTGCTGTTGTGCACGCATTGCAAATTTGAAATTTTACGTATTGCTCGAATTGCTGCAAAAATATTGGAATTTATGTTTAGTTTTAAAATAAGTACACAGTTTATAGAATATATTGTAGCTTATCACCTACATTTGCTACTTCTACTGAGGCTATTGTTGTGATTGTTGCTGCTGTTGTTGTTGTTGAGGCACTGCACCAGGCACAAAGAATCCACCTTGAGGCACAGCAACCGGCGCCATCATTGGCGCCAGCACAGTCTGTGGCGCCGCTGTCATCGGCGCACCCGAAGGATTGAACACATCCACATACGAGTTCTTCAACGCTGCAGCGAAAAGAGTTCGGTTAATATATATCGATAAATATGAACAAGTCAATTAAAATGAACAGGCATCACAACAAATAAAATAAGGGTATTCACATTATATTTGTGTTAGTTTACTAAGAAAAATAATGAACAGCACTTTTTTTTACCACTATAGATAACTATATATGTATTGCAAAAGTTGTACGGATTTTAAAAATTAAATTTAGACCTGTGCTCAGGTATTCTGCACTAAAAGTTGATTTTCGACCGATTGTTTCTATGGCAGATATATGATATAGAAAACCGATCTGAACCAAATTTGTTTAGAAAAAATACCACCAACCTTAATGCATATAATTATGTGTTTAGTTGAGATATCTAAAATCTATGATATAGGAAACCAATCTGAAACAAATTAGACCAGGATGTATAACACCAAACTAAATGCATATTCTATCAGTTTGGTTAAGATATCTCAAAAAACAAAAAACTTTTTCATACTCAAACAGGATTTTCGACTAGGCATCTTTATGGCAGCTATATGATATAGTGGACCTATTTAAACCAAATTTGGTTAGGATATATAATAACAGCCCAGATGTATATTGTGTCCGAATGGTTGAGATATCTCAAAAAACCAAAAAGTTTTTCATAATTCAACTTTCGTTCTTATAGCAGCTATATGATATATAGGTCCGATCCAAAAATAAAAACTTTATCATACATACAATTTTTTGGTCAATTTTAATGGGCAGAGATTGTAAAAAATCATAAGTATCATAACATAACCCTAATAAATACCAAGTATTTCAAATATTAAATAAAATATTCCATATTTATGTTATTAACATCTGTTGAATTTTACACTTTGTGTATGTTAACACTGCTTTTTCGTCTGAAATTGTTATTTCAGGACAAATTGTTGTTCCCAGGTCTAGTAAATTAACACAAATATAACAATATTACTTTCTCTGAATACCCTAGATATACGTGATGGTGATGATGTGCGCTGTTCGTAAAACTTACTGCGATTCCGTTTGATTTTAAACATGTTTGACTGTAATTTGGGCTGTGCACCTCCAGGTGTAGCCGCTGGCGTTGCAGCTGCAACAGTTGTTGCCAATCCTGGCATGGGTACAGTGGGTATTGGTGATGCTGCTGGTGCGGGCATGGCAGCAACAGGCATTGCTGTTGCCGCTGGTGTTGATGCTGCGTACATTTGCTCCGTATAATTGGCATAATTGGCATCATAATCAACCGGATTGACCTGATTATTATAGAGATTGGCATTGGGCAACTCGTGCGTCTGTTGTGGCAACAGATTGGGCGTGGCAACTGGCGTCGGTATGGTGCCCAGTGTATTGAGCTGTGGAGTTGGAGCCATTCCCATACCCATACCCATTCCCATACCCATTCCCATATCGCTCATCTTTGGTGGCGGCTTAAACGATTCCGTTTCATCGGCATTGCCTTCAGTGTTGGTCCAACATTTGCGCTCCTTGTCCCAAACAATTGTCGGATTCTTATCATCCGGTAATATCATTTGATTTTTCGGCTTCAGCGAAAACTTATTCCACAAGCCACCAAACCAGCCGGCATTCTGATTTCCCTGTGCACTGCAAGAAAATTCAAGAAATTAATATAACCCGTTTAGGATGGTAATGATAATATTGTTGTTGGTTATAATAATGTTGATCAATGTTGCCAGCACATCAAATTTTTTATTTTCTATTTAATTGATATATTAAATATAAAATTAAGCTTTAAAATGTTGATTAAAAGTGAAAACTTGAGATTTAAAATTTTGAATTTTCAAAATTTCAAAGGGGGGACCCTTAGCAAGGAACCAAAGATCCACATGGAAATAAATTTTTTTTTTAAATTAATTATATTTGAATGCAGAATGTATTTAAATGTCGAATCACGAGTATCATGACATTCCGTTTGAAAATCGGTGCAGTTTTGACAAAGTTATGAGTGTTTGAAGTTGGTCAGACTTTTGACTTGGCAACTTTACAAGTCAAAATTTTTGCTCAATTCGACATGATTTTTTACAGAAAATTGAAACGTCTCAGAATCAAATTTAAAGTGTTGTTTTATACTAATTTTGATATAAGGAGTTGATTAAAATTGAAAACTTAAGATTTAAAATTTTGAATTTTCAAAATTTCAAAGGGGGGACCCTTAGCATCAAAACCCAAGATTTTGAGACAAATAATTTTTTTTACAAAATTTATTAAATTTGAATGCAGAATGAAATAAGAGGACAAAAAATGATCAAAATTACATACCGCTTGAAAATCGATTCAATTTTGACAAAGTTATGGGATTTTGAAATTGGTTGAACCTTTGATCTAGTTGCTTTACAAGTAAAATTTTTTGTTCAATTCGACATGATTTTTTTTCACAGAATTTTGAAATGTCTCAGAATCAAATTAATATTAAAAAGTATTGTCAAATACTAAGTATTTTTTCAAATTTTAATTTTCAAAAATTAAAAGAGAAATATTAAAAAAAAAAATAATTTTTCAACTTTACATTTTATATTTATATAAAATTTAATTTTTTCTGGGCTTGCATCAAATGTTGGAACAACAACATTTTTTTGAGAATTTTTTTTTTTTTTTATATAAAAGATACGATAATATGGCTGCTGAAAAATTGGCAATACTCCGATGTTAATAATAATATTTACCCAGGTAGACCGCCAGCTGCCGACTGTTGTTGTTGCTGCTGCTGTTGTTGTTGTTTGTTGCCCGCGGATGTTGCAGCTGCAGAGTTCTTAGAGTTTGTTGCTGTGGCAGCACCGCCAGCAACAGATGTTGCACCTCCATCGTCGTCATCGTAACTCTTAGATTTTGGCATCGAAATTGTTGGTCGCATTTGTTGCTGCTGAGCATATTGTTGTTGTTGTTGTTGTTCGTTCGTTCGTTGTTGATGTATTTGGTTTATTTGGTATATTTTAAGATTTTAAGATTTGCGTGTTTGGCATGAGAAAGATTCGAGTTGTTGATGATGTTGTTGTTGTTGTTTGTTGTTTTGTTGGACGTGGAGTGGGGAAGGGGAGTTTGAGAAATGGCATTTGATTAGTTTTGGTTATTTGCAAACGAAACACTTAGAGAAATTTGTTATATACATATGCATATTCAAGAGTAATATTAAACTTAATGTAAATGTTAGTTTCAACATTAATTTACAAAAAAAAAAAACCATTAATAAAAGAAAAATAGTTTTTTGTTTAACTGGCGCAGTCAAAAATTTGCAGATTAAATTCAATTAAATTAGGCGCTCTTTTTAATCAAATTGGCAATTATACATAATGTCATTATGTATATATATAGATATATATATATGTATGTTTATGTCTGTATGTACATAGCTTAAGCTTACATTATTTAGTATCATTGCATAGTTTGTGTTTTTGTTTTTTTTTTGCTTTTGCTTTTTAACATTTCTGTCATCTTTGTTTTTTTTTTGCATAAAATACATCACAGAGTGCCATTTTTACATATATAGTTTACATTTGTAAATATGTCTGTATGTATGTAACTATTTGTATGTGTGTGTGTAGCGCGCAGGTACATAGGGTGGAGGGAGGGGGGACCATTGAAAAAGCTGTTCTGTAAAGCTATGTGCGCGTTAACATTATGTTAACATTCAACAGGGACTGTAGAAAGGCTGCTCTGTTAAGCGCAATGCGCAGCGCACGATAACATATGTTAACAGTTTATAGTAAGTATAAAAAAGCTGCTCCGCTGTTGCCAATTTAGCTATTTTTTTTTTTATCAGAGAGTTTACTTTAAAAATAAGTAATGAAAAGCATTAAAATTATAAATTTTCCATAGTATTTTGCGCGCATTTAGGCTTAGCTTTATTTTTTGTTTTTTTAAACTTTTATTATATTTTTTAACTATAAATCTATTTTAAAATAAGGCTTTTTAAAATTCAATCGAGCTATTTCTAGCACTTTTTAAGAAGCTCAACAATTTTTTTTAGTAAAGAAAAACACCATTATCATACTTTTTTTTTGGGTTTAACATAGATGCTGTCAGAATTTTTTTTCTTTTTTAATATATATTGCTTTTCTTTTTTTTTTTTAAATTGGCTTCTTTAAGAGTTCAAAAATTGGCAACAGTGTTTAACATTCTGTTAAACTTGTTTAACAGACTCTGTTAGCGCTGCGCACATTGCTTTTACATTGAAAACGCAAAAAGAATTGGTGCAAACTTAATTCTAAAGCTGTTTCTTAGATCTTAGAGCCAAGCCGGCAGCGCCGTTGCCATTGCCATTGCCATTGCCATTCCCAGTTCCATTTCGAGTCGCAGTTCCAGTCACAGTGTTGCCACTGTTATTGTTAACATTTCCAGTCGGTGCATCAATGTCAAAGGTGCGCACCACCGATGTTGCCGAGGTTTTAGTTGCTGTTATATGTTTTTTGGCATCCAAAAAGGCTTCGAATTTGCTTAAACTCTGCTCCACTTCGGTGCACATCTTTTTATAGTTGATCGGTATGGCCGGATTGGCAATTAACTCCTGCATGGACCAAACATGTTGTGGTGTTGCTGCTTCAGTTCCAGTTCCAGCTGTTGTTGCTGCTGCTGCGGCTGCTGCTGATGTTGTTGCTGCTCCAGCTGCTGCTGCTGCTGAGGATGTTGCTGCTGCAACACGTTGTCTTGGCTGTGTTTGTTGCCGCTTAATGATGCCCAATTTGCTGAGAAAATCATTATTATGTTGCAGCATATAATAATCATCAGCATATACATCATTAACATCATCATCATCGTCGTCGTCGTCCTCATCATCATCATCATCAGCGTATAGCTCATCATCATCGTCATCCTCCTCAGCCTGCTCCTCACCTTCGGCATCCTCATCGATAACATACTCATGCATCATATATCGATAACGCTGCAATTCACTACGATCCGCATTCGCTTCGGCGTCATAGCTGCTGCGCTGCTGCTGCGACGCCGGCAGAGCGCCAGCTGCTGTCAATGGCATATCAATCGGATATGTGCCATTAAAGATAATATGTGGCTTGTGATTAATGTTGTGATTTTTGGGCTTAAACAGACTATAGTTGCTGTGATTTTGTATGGGACGCGCCAATGCTAGGCTATAATTCAAGTTATCGTTATCGTTATCGCAATCGTTATCGTTATCGTTATCATGCTCCTCAGCAATTGTTGTGGGCAAATCAAAATTGACGCGCTTAACACCGCCTATTGCTGCCGTCGCTGTGGTTGTTGTTATTGCTGTGGTTGTTGTTGCTGTGGCTGCTGTAATTGTTGCTGTTGTGACTGTACTGGCTATAGGCTTGGCTAACACCGGCTTGGCTGGTATAAAGCGTGTGGGCGTGGTTAAAGTTTTGGGCACAGCATTTGCCAAATTGTTGCACTTTTTATTATGATTAACATTAAAACTTGTTGCTGTTGCTATATTGCTGCTGTTGCTGTTGTTACTGCTGCTGTTGCTGGTAGCATTATGTCGTTTATTTAGATTTATAATGCTACTTACATCATTCAAATTGAATGCCTTTGTGGTTGCTGTTGCTGTTGTTGTTGCTGCTGTTGCTGTGCCTTCTGTTGCTGTTGCATCAAATTGCAATTTGCGTGCCAATAATTTGCTTTTATCCTTGCCAGCAGCGGGCAGCTTCAAGGCATTGTGTTTAAAGCGATTGTTGCTGTTGCTGTTGTTGTTATTACTGTTGCTGTTGCTGTCGTGCATGTTGCTGCTGTTTAAATGTTGTTCTTGCAGCTGCAATTGTTGCTGTTGCTGCTCAATTTCAGCTGCGCTTGTTATATGACTATTGCTGTCAGCAATGTTGCTGTTGTTACTGTGATTGTTGCTGCTGTTGTTCTGGTTGTTGTTGTCAGCAATCATCTCATTGCTTTCCATATGCGACAGCTGCATTCCATTTACATGTGTGTGTGTGTGTTTGTGTGTTGCGGTTGTTCGTGTGTGTGTTTGTGTGTATGATTAGAAACGTTAGCAACATCATTTTTTTTTTTTTTTTTTTTTTTTTTTAATTTGCATGCAGCGCATTAATTTTAATTTGGAATTTTGTGTTGCTTTCTCTTTAGCCAACAAAAAAAAGAAAGAACAAGTAACAATCATATATAAAACTAATGCTAATAATAATTATAAAAAAAAAAGCATAACTACAACAAAAACACTATAACTTTAACTTAAGTCTGCAACTACACAACAATGCAAATATTAACAAACATAAACAATTTATAAATACAATAACATAAGTATACAAATGAAAGTTAAAAAAACAAAAAAAATAATAATAATAATAATTAAAATATTTAAAAAAAGAGGCCATTGAGAAATATATGTGTGTCAACCAGGAACTGTAATCATTATAAGTTTTACTATAAAAATTACAATGTAATGATTATTTTTTTTTTTTTTTAAATATAAGGATTCATTTTAATTTATACTTTACAGTTACTAAAATAATAAGCATTATATCTGAGAAAAAAATTAAACTCATCATCATTAATCAGTAATGCTTATTAATTAAGTTTTATTTCATCAACTCATCACCATTAATCATAAATAATTATTCCTTGAGTTTTTTTTTTTTCTAAAAATAAAAACAAGATTCAATTTTGACTTTTACATACATGTTATTAACTCAATAATTGATTTTATCGGTTCGTCTTGGTTTACTGAAAAATAATATATCAGGCCTTTTCCGGTTTTCACTTCCAATTTAATAAGAATTAAAAAAAAACATATTTTTTTCACGTTTTATTAAGTCTACACAAATATTTAAATTCTAGCTTTTTTAATTTTATCAGACTAAAATTAAAATGTTTCCGATATATAGTTAGAATAGGAATAAATGCGCTTATTTCGAAAGTGAAAACTGGAACAGGCCTCTATATAAAATGTTTCTATGAAAAGTCGAAAATACAATTTGATTTTAATTTTTCAGCAATAATAATTCATATTTTTAAGAAAAAACTTAAGGAATAATCACTCATAAAATATGAGTGAATTTTTTATTAAAAAAAAAAATTAATTATTCTCAAATTTAATCATTATTTTGAGAGTAAATTCATAAAAAATCAGAATTTTTGAAATCCTTAAAGAATAATTATCGTATATTTCACGATCTATTTAAGAAAATAATCATTATTATAAATTATCATTTACAATCCCTGGTTTTAACTAATCGAAATGTGAGGCTGCTGCAATTGCAATTGTATTGCTGTTGTGGTTGTTGTTGTTGTTGTTATTGGTGTGGCACCTACCTCATCGCCATACGGCTGTTGCACGCTGCTGGGCCAATAATCGTATCCACCTGTTGCAGCTGATGGCGGTGCACCATAGCCAGTGATGCCTGTGGCCTGTTGTTGTTGTTGTTGTTGTTGCTCACCATATGCCTCGCTGGCATTCTCAATGTGGCCATAAACTGCAGGCTGTTGTTGTTGCTGCGAGGGATCATACAATTGTTGTTGTTGCTGCTGCTGTTGTTGTGATTGTTGTTGTTGCTGTGCTGCATTGGGATCGTAGTACATTTGTGGCGCATAAGCAGCAACAGCAGCAACATCGCTGTTAATCGTCTGTTCATGACTCTGTTGCTCATAATAATCCGACTGTGGTTGCAACTGTTGCTGTTGCTGCTGCTGTTGTAGCGGTTGTTGTGGTGGTTGTTGCTGCTGTTGCTGCTCCTCATGCTCACGTTGCATGGTATCCTCATATTGCATATTTAGCTCACGCATTTGTTTATTCAAACTCACAAATTGCTGATCAATATCGCTCTGTTGTTGTTGCTGCTGCTGCAATTGCTGTTGCTCCTGTTGTTGTAGTGGTTGCTGTTAAGAAAATTTAAACTTATTAGCAAAACTAGCAAATTTTGCAACAACAAAAAAAAGTATGATATTATAGGACCCAACGAATAAAGTGAATTCAATTCTGTATTCTATTCTCTGTTTTTATTGCTTAAGCAAGAATTTTTTGTACTTTTTATCTTACAGATTTCTTTAAATAAAAAAAGTTTTCTTAATGGTTTTTTTGTGTTTCTGTATATTTTTTTTTGCTTTAAAGAGCCTTTTCGACCCTTAATTGTGCTTTAAGCGAAAGCTTTTATTAAATTTTATGCTCAACACCTGATAAAAATTAATACATGTTTATCAAAAACAATTGTTTAGTTTATTTTTGTTAACAGATGTACTATTTATTAAATTTCAAGCAAAGTACTAAGCACTAATTCCATTTAAATTATTTTGGTCTTTATAAGCACTTTTTGTGTATTTGGTATAGTGAGATACCAAGTAAGTTTATCAGGGATGCCCCAAAAAAGAGAGCCACAGAATCAACCAAAAATATCTTAAAGCTCCATATATTTTTGAAAGAGTTTCGGTAGATTTGTCAGAAGACAAAGAAACTAAGTGGAAAGTAGAATGAAGGTCTTAGTTATAATCTATATTTACATATGACTGACTCACTGATATTTGTGCAGCCCAAACGGTAAGAGCTAGAAGGCTGAAATTTTAACACAAACTAGCTAAGACAAATTTATTCATTTAAAACTCAATACATCTCTTTAAATGAATTTTTTTCCTGCCTTTAGCTGAATAGACCAATTTGAAATCAAATGTGAACTCATTTCCAATTGGTTTTCATGGGGCAAGAACACGACACTCACCTGATCGGCCAGTGATCGGAGCTGACGCAGCCATTCCTTTTCCTCGGGCGCACCTTGAGCAGGCGTCGATTGATCAGCATTATTATTAGTGGCATTTGGTGGACTGGCAAAGGATACACGATTGATCAGTATGGGATCATGATAACGCAAACGTTCTGCCAAACCACAGACCTAAAATCAAATATACATTCTATAAGTATAATAATGTTGCAAGTTACATTTAAATCAACCTACGCGTTGTATAAAATCGCTATCATAGCT
This sequence comes from Drosophila phalerata, assembly GCA_951394115.2. Taxonomy (NCBI): domain Eukaryota; kingdom Metazoa; phylum Arthropoda; class Insecta; order Diptera; family Drosophilidae; genus Drosophila; species Drosophila phalerata. Next base: position 46,928,424 of record OX596006.1, on the reverse strand, counting down.
ATCCGGCTTCAGTTCAATATGCTTGGCAATCTGTTCCAAATAATTGGTGCAACGGAAATGCTGACCATAGTCAAGGATGCGTGTGGCCAGCAGGAACTTATAATGCTGAAAGTTGACAATGCTGAACTTCTGATCGAACAAGGATCGTGCATACTCGTAAATCTCCGTCATGATGATCGCCTCGTTGCTGGCAAACTCATTGAAGGGCTTGTAGTGCGAGGCACCCAGCAAAATAAGTCTGAAAAAAGCAGCAGATTAATATGGATAATTTCAATTTTAATATTTTATAATTAAAAAAAATAAATAACTACGCTTAGGCTCAAGTTACGGACTTATTATATATTTATAATTTATAAGAACATAGTATAAATGTTAGTAATGTAAACCTAAACTATGAATCAAATTTTAGATTCGAGAAAAAAAAAACAGAATCAAGCGGCTAAGAATATATTGAGTAACAAATAACAAGATTTCCTAAACTACTTTCTCTTTTAAGTTTCAAGTTGCAATTATTTATAAAGATATCCTTGTAGCACTAGGAAATAAGATAAATAAATCTTTAAATGTTATGAATAAGAAGAAAGACAGAAAAAAATTGATAGTGATGAAAAAAAATGTAATTTTCCATTTTAATGAAGAATCGAATCCACAAGGAAATCGGTTCAGTTTGGACAAAGTTATGACAGTTTTAAGTTTTTCAACAAGTGTCGCAGGGAAATTGTGAAAAAATTGATAGATATGGTTAAAAATTAAGTTATTTAACATAGATGCAGACTTAAAAAAAGAGGCAAAATTATGAACAAATTGACATTCCGTAAGGCAATCGGATTAGATTTGAGAAAGTTATGAAAGTTTGAGGAAAATAAACTCAGTGATGTCAAAATATTAAATTTCCCTATTTTAAAGCAGACTCAAATTATATTAAAATAAAAAATAAATGGATTTAACTAAATCAGTTGAACGTCAAAGCACTAATCAAGTTAAAGTAGTTGAAAAACGCTTTCACTTAAATCAAATTATCGATGTTTGGAAATATTTTTACATTACTAATAAGTATATTTATGTCACTAGCGTTTGTCGATGCTCACCTGGGCACATTGCCAGTGAGCGTGCTGAGCTCTGTGGCAGCGCTGTCATAGCGTCCGAACTCCTCCTGTGCCACAAGATAACAGAAGTGTGCCGCATAGATGTCGCCACGTTGGAAGAGCGTATCGCCCAGGGCGACAACAGAGCTGCGATCGTATTCGGGTTGACGTGACTTGTTCGTCACCAGAATGGAGAGATGGGAACGCCAATCGCCCCAATTCTCATCACGCAATTGGCTAACACATGACGGTGTGTGACAGCTCTTCATCTGATAGAGCGTCTGCAATGGATCATTTGATTTGATCGCACGATTGAGGAACTTTTGTGCCACATCCGTCAAGGCATAACGATCCTCATAGAGGGCCAAAAAGAAGGCATGTGTCCACAAATTGTGATCGGTGGCCCATTGTAATGCCTCCTCCACATTGCCGCGCAGCACATAACTGCGAAATTGATCTGTGGCCGCCTGCTCGGACATTGTTGCATCTGTTGCAGCCACATCTGCTGCATCCGCATCCAATTCCGTGTCGGCACCAGCAGCGGCACCAGCACCACCTGTTCCCATTGCGGTCACAGGCTCACCATCTGAATCGTTAAGCATTTCGTTAGGGTCGGCACGTGTCTCTGAAGACTCCGCATCTGCTTCAGCATCAGGAGCATACGGATATTCCCGCTGATTCTCCAGCAACAAGTCTCCCACATCCGTATCCGCAATGACCTGAAATGACAGAGCAATTAATCGAAAGTTTCTAGTGTAACACTAACTATAAGAATTGTGACGAATTATACTATTGAAATTGTGGATTTAATAAAAAAGAAACACCTAACTTAGAATCTTGTTTTTTAGAAAATAAAAGTAGGGAAAATAAAATTAGAAAAAATTTAATTTATAAAAACGAAATTGAGTAGTCAGATATTTAGAAGTTCTAAATCATATTGTATGAAAAATAAAGAAATATTTATTATTGCATAACTTTCTTTTAAATTATATTAAAAATAGAAGAAATTATTATATGCTTCAATGAAAATCAATAAAGAATTTGCATGCATTAATATTTATATTACTTATTATTCATACTGATTATTTATTTTTTTTTTTTTATGTATATTTAAAGTTAGGAAACATGAAATTTAAAAGTTAAAATGAAAAAAACAAAACTGAATAGATTGAAATAAGGAAAGTTAAAATTTTTTTTTTTGTATTAAAAATAAATAATAATTTTATATCATATTATTAATATTACAATTTGTTTAAATAATATTCAAAAATAAAGTTATTATTTAATGTATTCATTGAAATAAAAAAATAATATTTCTGTTAATCTATATATATAAAACTCTTTGTCCTAAGTCATTGACTCACTTATAATTCATATTTAAAAAGAATATTCGTTACGGTACTTTGGAAAATGAAAATTACTTGATTCTTTGTCCTGACTCACCTACTCACAAATAATTTATGTGTTTAAAACTATAATCGTTACTGTCCCTTGAAAAATTAAAACTACTTGATTCTAATAATAATAAAGCAAGTGTTTCAACATTATTTTAATTTGAAGGTTTTTCTGGTCCTTATTTATCTTATATTCTTATTATAATTTTTTTTTTCCAGTATATTTAACTTACCCCATTTTGTCGCAGCAGCAGTATAAGTAGATGCCACATTAGCGCATGAGAGGCACGATATTTCTCAACATTGCCCTGGGGCTTCTTCTGTGTGGCATACAACACGGTGCAAGAACGTGCTGGTCCCAAACGTATCTGCTCCTTGCAGAAACTAATGATCTTGTCCTTGTGCAACTTACGGCCTTGCAACGGACCCGGATAGGCACGCAGCAAGCTACTTGTGGCATCCTTAATCCGTGGCGCCGACACATCAACATCATTGCGCAATCGTCCTCGTCCAGCGTATTTGGGACGCACACGCAGCAGCAGACTCATCGAATAGGATGCCACCAAATGTGGACGATTGTAGAGCAGCGGAGTGCGACGTCTAGGCGGACGTGCCACAGTCGTTGCCTCCGCATTTGGGGCACCAACAGCTCTATTAGATGAGACATTAATTAGTGCACATTTCAATACAAATAATCCAATTTTTTACAAAATTCAGCAGCAGGAAAATCGATAATCACAAACAATAATAATCAATCATTTTAAATCAAAATCAAAATGAAAAGTCATGCAAATTGGAATAAAATAAAGGGGGGCAAGGGTAGTGAAAAGAAAATTTAGTTAAGAATAGTTGGCATTTTTCGTATTCTTCCCCCTGATGTTCATAAAAAAAAACACCCACACCATTTGTACTCAGTCTTTAGAAAAAAAGTGAAAGATAAGATAGAGAAATATCAGTAAATTTAAAGAACAAGAAATCTGATAGAGAAGCTAAGAGAAATAGTTCTTCAAAGCCATAAAGATAACTAGAAAACTTTTCATAACTAAAACCTAAGCTCATTTTTATCATGTTCACGATAAAATACCTTCTAGTCATTATATAATACATTTTATGAGAGTTTCAGAATTTTTTTTTTATCATTTTATGGTAAAAACATACATTTCTTAATCAGTTGGCAATACTTTATCAAAAATGTATGAAAATTATGATAATGTTACATAACAGTCAAAGTGGCAACACTAAAATTAAACTCTTTAACATGTAGATAATTTGCACGTTAAGTTTTGTAATAATTTATAGCCTCTTTTAAGTAAAAATGTACAACAAATGTAAAAAAAAAGGTCGTGATCATAAGAAAGTATATCCTGATACTATTTCTTCCGGAAGAGCCCTGTTAAAAGGCGTGCTTTCACTAACATTGTCATGTTAAGTCAACGCTTTGTTAACATAACGCTTTAAAGCTGGATTCATGCAACATCTGCAAGTTATGAACTTAACATAGTAATAATAACATAAGCATTAACAGTGTTACATTAACATTGTAAGCAGCATTTACAGCAACTCCCAACTGATAACATTTCCTCTTCTTCTCCTCCATGACAATCCAAAAGCGAAAGCAGAGAAAGAAACGGCAATAGAGGAGCATCCCAAAAAGTTAAAGACGGGGGGGGAAAGCACAATAGATGTTTTTGGTAAGAAATGGATGTATGTAAATGTACAATTTGTATGTGAATGAGTTGAAGCCAAACAAAAGGAACACAAATGAGACCAGACAGAAAGACAGCTGAAAAATGTGGAACCTACTTGAGTAATGAATTTCGAAGAGAAGTTCTAACTTTTTAGTAGGAATGTGAATTTAAAGGTTTTTTTTTTTTTTTGGAATGACCACCTGATATCAACGCCGCATTCCGAGCCGGCATAGTAACGTGTATATCCTGATGTTGATGTTGAAATTGGAGCATCATCACCATTCAAATTGCTGAGGGAACGTGCACTGGAGATGCCATATGAAGATGATATTAGACGGCGTTCGCTGGTTCCATAAAGACTGGCTGCATCTTCACCCAATGTTGTGTTCAAGAGATCCGTATAGTTATGTTGTTGCTGTTGTTGCTGCTGTTGTTGCTGGTAGAGATTGAGTTGTTGCTCATGGCGACGACGATGGAATTCATTGGCTTGTGTTATGTATGCGTGTGTGTACCTAAAGAGTAAGCACATGACGGCATTTTGTGTGTATGTGTATGTATGTGTGTGTGTGTGTGTATAGATCGATTGTTGTTGTGTTAGAAACAAAACATTATATTTGTTTTTATTGTAGTGTTAGTAGCAGACACAACACAACTGTACTTGATTTTGTGGGGGGAAAAGTTCTTAGTACTGGAATTTATTTTTGTTTTAAGGGGGAATTACACAAAAAGCGCAACGAGCGAAACGGAGCGAGGTGAGCGAGCGAGAGAGATACACAGTGAGACTGTGACAGAGACAGAAATTAAATCAGGATATGGGAGGGGCAGGAATCAGGATCAGGTTGTACAGGATATGCGACATATAATTAATAATGCTGAGGATCAACAAATTAAGACAACTTAATGCCCATCATTAGTAATTATTTTTTTTATCCAAAAACTACGTAATTAACTTGGTAACTTTGGAACTCATCATTAGCAGCGCCTATGTTAGTTCAATGTTAATTAACAGTAACGAGTAAGCAACAACTCTAACAGTGAGAGAGAAAGAGAGAACAACTCTACAGCTGTTCGAGCGAATTCAGCTAGTGTGGTGAGTAAGGTGTGGTAAGTAAAGTAAAGACTACAACATGCCCCATAAAAAACAGTGACAATTTTAGAAAAAATTAATTTAAAAAAAAAAAAAGAGAAAACAAAACTAGTAACAAAACGAACAATAACTTCGATGGAAACCGAAGAACAACATCTGTATTTTGTTTTCTTTGACTTTGCAGACATTAAAATTAACCTCAAATGTACCAAAAGTCTATCAAGTTTTGAAAGAATAGTGAAATGGAACATATTTTTGCGTTATATTGAAATTAAACGATGGAATTGTATTGTTATTAGTATTAAAAATTGCAATAAATTTTCCTTTACTATGGATTAGCGGAATGAAACGTTAGATAATTAGTTTACGCGCATTAAATAAATTCTGTTAGGGAACGATGGAATAAAGTGCATTTTTTTTTATATTTTTTAATATTTCGTTCTAAACGTTTCTTTGGGTGTTTCTTCATAATATGAAGTCCTAATTGTAACTTCTTTGGAATATGGAATCGACTGAATATTGCATAGCGAACAATCATATTTTATATAGGGTTCCATATTCCTTCGTTCCTATGATTTCTTTTCATATTCTGATTAGCAACGTATTTTTGTATAGCACGATATAATGAAATCGCCTCAATATTGCAATTATGTGACGAACAATGATTCATTATCATTTGAGTGTTTCAATTCCATTCGTTCCCATGTTTTTTTTTTCAATTTTAAATATATATATTGAAAACGCTAAGAAATCTTTAAAAAAAAATGGCATTTGAGTGTTTCAATTCCATTCGTTCCCACATAATTTTTTTATTTTATGGCCTTAAGCTGCAATTATCTATAGAAAACTATCAAATAGCTTTGAAAACTTGAGGTTTAAGCAATAAACGGACGCATACAATAATTTTTAAAGAACTTTCTAGCGTTTTGGATGCTATTTAAGTCTGCAAAGAGCAGTCTGCAGTTGGAGCAGTATAAGGAACAGCAACTTATTGTTGTCTCTCAACTCACCTTTCACGTTCCCTGAGCAATGCGGCTTCAGTGCCATCAGTGGGTAGTAGTTGTCCTGCTCCCGCAACACCAGCACCCAAAAGTGTATTGTATGCTTGTTGCTGTTGCAGCTGAGTTGCAGTTGCTGCTGCTGTTGTTGTTGCGGTTGTTGCTGCTGTTGTTCCTTTGGGGGCAGCAGCTGCTTTTAAAGCAGCCGCATTGACAGCAGCCATTGTCATAGAGTTCATCATTTGGCCATAGAACTTGGCATACATGTCAGCATAGGCTTGTGGATTTCTGGACAATTGCTCGTACATGCCATACGGATCATAGGCAGTTGCATTGCCGTACTGATCATAGTTGCGTTGATGTTGTTGTTGTTGTCGCTTGCCACTGTTGCTGCCACCTCCTCCACCGCCATTGATGCGCTCCTTTTCCATGTCACTGTTGCGTGAACTCTTGCCACGATATTCCTCATAATCGCGTGCATCGCCCCACTGTGCATGCGGATGATCACGACGTGCGGAGCCACGACCGCCCTCGTGACTTCGTCGTGCGTGTCCACGTGACTGTTGTTGTTGTTGTTGCTGCTGCTTCTCACGACGGGATGTTGGATAGTGACTGCCACCACGTGATGTTGCCGTTGTTGCCGATTGCTGTTCCGCATACTCATCATAATCATCATCTATAGGAGCTGCGACTGATGCTGCTGCTGCACTGCGTCTGGATCGATTCGCTTTGCTGCTGCGTCCAGCTGCATTATCGCTGACGGCCGCTTGAGCAACTGCATCCGCTGCATCCGATTCACCATCATAGTTGCTATTGCTATTGTTGCTATAGCGTGAACGACGCTCCGGTTTCTCAACATCGCGACGCCACAAATTGCGCTCTCTTTCACGCTCCCTTTCGCGCTCTCTTTCCCTTTCTCGCTCCCGCTCCCGCTCTCTTTCCCGTTCCCGCTCACGTCCATTGCCACGTTCCTGGTCATGTCTTCGCTGATTTTCCGCATCACGACTGCGTCGTTTGGCATCTCGATTGGATTTGCTGCTCAGACTGTCATTGTGACCGGTGGAGAGGGCACCACTGACACCACTGGCTGCACCACCTGCCACACCACGCACTGAATTATCCGTTTCCCCTTCATAGTTGTTGCTATTGTTGTGGTTGTTGTTGTTGTAATGACGTCGCATGCTGCGTAAACTACGCTCATCTGGCTGACGACGTGGCGCCTCATGACGATCACTCAATAGCCATTCATCCTCGGACTCATCCTCCGACTCCAGATCCAAGGAGGCACCTGGCCGTGGCTTATTTCGTTGCTTCTTGTCCAGCATTGTTTGTTGCTGCTGCAGTTGTTGTTGCTGCTGTTGCTGCTGCAATTGTTGTTGTTGCAGTGCATGCTGTGTTGTTGATTCGTTTTCCTCTTTAATCATATGTTGTGTTTCCATTTCCAGCTCCAGGCCAGCTGCAACTGTTGTTGCTGCTGCTGCTGCTCCAGTTGCTGCCACTCCCGTCAACAATTGTGGCATCACCGGCTGATCCTCCAGATTTTCACCATCGAGCACCACCTCACGCTGTTCGCCGGATAGCACCGTCGTGTTAAGTGTCTCCACGCCTGTGACCACACGTCGTGGCGGTGGCAATAGCTGTTGTTGCTGCTGCAGCTGCTGTTGCTGATAGATATCGTTGCGTGTGGGTGTTGGCATTGCCTGTTCCCCCTCGGAGGTATCCTCACCATCCGCCTGACGTTCGGACATGTGCAATTGTGGATTGGGTGCACTGCTTGTGGGTTGTTCGGTGCCAGTGACCAGACGTTGTTGCTCCACCAGCTCCGGTTGCCCCAACACCAGACGTGACAGTCCTGGCGGTGGCAATAAACCATCTGCCTCCCAATTGTTCTCATTCAATTCCTCATTCTGCTCGGATAAATGACTTGTCTGCAAGTACTGAGCACGCTCATCATTTGGTGCGGATAAAAGTACCTCCTGATTCTCATATTGCAGTTCCGCATTGTGTTCCGGCAACATGAATTGCTGTAGCGGCATTGCAGTGGGAACTGGAACTGAAGCGGCAGCTGTGGCATCACTTGTGGCAAGTATATTGACACGCTTGCTAAGTCCACCTGCACGCTTGAAGGGATTACCTGCTGCTGCTGCTGCAGTGTCTAAGGCAGCTGGTGGCAGGAAAGGTGTGGCAGCAACTGTTGCTGCTGCTGCTGTGGGTATTAAAGGTGGAGGAGCAACTGCTGTTGCTGCTGTGGGTATTGGAAGTGGAGGAGCAACTGCTGCTGCTGCTGTGGTTATTAAAGGTGGAGGAGCAACTGCTGCTGCTGTGGGTATTGGAAGTGGAGGAGCAACTGCTGCTGCTGTTGGTATAGTTGGTGCAGCAACTGGTGGTGGTGTTGCCATTGCTGCTGCTCCCATTGCAGCTGTTCCCATTGCTCCCATTGCAGCTGTTCCCATTGCTCCCATTGCTGTTGTTGCCACAATTGGCGGCTGATTTTGAAAGGCGCGCGGTGGCACAATGGCATTCAGTTCTGGCTCCGGCACCACCGACGTCAACTGTGCCGTATCCGGTGTTAACAATGGTGGCAGCTCCGACAACGCTTTGCCAGCTTCCGTATTGTTGTTGTTGCCAAAAGCATGCCAACTGCTTTGACCGTGTACATTAAATGCATCTTCAACAACACTATTACTGTTGTTGTTGTTGTTGTTGTTGTGTAACATATTGTTGCTAGTATTATTAATATTATTATTACTGCTATTATTGGCATTATCATTCCAATCGCCCCAATCATCCCAGCCATCATTTTTGCCACTATTATTGTTGTCAAAGACATTCGGCTCCAATTGCTGTGGTGCTTGATAAAATTGCTGTTCAGTTGTTGGTCCGGCATAAAGCAGAGGTTGTTGTTGTTGGGGTAGTTGTTGCTGTGGTAGCTGTTGCTGTTGTGGTTGTTGTGTTGCCTGTTGTTGTTGCTGTGGTGCATAGTAATTGTTGTAGTTTAGCGTCTGCGGCTCCTTTGGCCAATATTGTTGTTGCTGTGTTGTTGTTGTTTGCGTTGGCAGCTGCGGCTGCTGAAACATTTGGCTAGCATAAAGCTGAGGTGGCTGCGGCTGTTGTTGTTGTTGTTGATGTTGCAAAGTCGCCTGTTGCTGTTGTTGTTGTGGAGCCTGTTGAGCGTGATGTTGCAATGTTGCTGCCTGCTGCTGCTGTCGTAGTTGTTGCTGTTGCGGCTGCTGCGGCGGTGGCAGCCAGTTGCCGTTGTTGTGCAACATATTGTTGCAGTGCACAAACTGCAAAAGAAAACCAAAACACAATTATTTTGGAATTTTATTATTTTTTGCCATTTATCGTTAGTTGGCAACTTGGCAGCGTTACCAGACAGCTGCCGGTTTTTGTAAACAGCGGCAGCGCTACCAGACAGTTTACAAAACCAATTGACAGCTGATAGCCATTAAATAACTGTTGTCGTATTCTTATTGGAGACACACACACACACGCACACACGCATTTTGAACACGTTTACCTGTACACCCTCAAATTGCTGATTTTGATTAATTTGCAAATATTGTAGATCAAGAAATTTAGATTTTGCATTCCCTTGCAGCTGCTGTGCGCGATGTTTTAGCCACGACATGTTTTATGGACTTGGCCTAAGGTCAGTTAACAAATACGTTTGTGTTTATGACAGCAAAGGGAATGAAGAAATATATACAAAAAAAAAACAAAAAAGTAATAATCAAAAGATCAAGTCTGCTTTTATGTACTTGCCAATTGCTTATGTGCTGCTTCTGTTTCTGTTTCGTTTTTTACTTTTCTTTTCTTTTCGATTTTATTGTTGTGTATACTTTTTTTTGTATAATTCAACAATTCACAATTAACAGCAGCAGCAACAACAATAAACAACAACAACGTTGAGCTAAAAGTTTACGTGGACGTTTGCTGTGCTCTTCCCTCCCCCGTTATACCCTACCCTTGCGCTTTTTGCCACTCACTCTTTTTCGTCGGTTTTTGTTAACACCGTTTCGCTCTAATTGTTGTTGTTGTTGTTATTATTATTTTTTTTTTAAATAGCGGCGCTTTTATTTTGTGTTACAAATATAATATTCAGTTGCATTTCAAACTATTAAATTAATAAACACATTAAGCATTTATTTTTGTGTTGTATATTTTTCGACATTGGACATAAAGTCAAAAGTGAAAACAGTAAAATTGGAGCAGTGGTTGAGAGAGAGAGAGAGAGGAAGATTGAGAGAGAGAAGTTGCCAGGCGAGCTGCAAATGCAAATACAAATACGCACACACACACACACAGGGTTGTAACCGCTGAAATATTATTTGCTGCAAGTGCGAGGGGGAAGGGTTGCAAGCACTTGCAGACCAACTATTTTGGCATAATTAGTTGAAAAGCAGCTGATTAGCTGATGGTCCGAACTTTATGGGTTTTTTCTTGTTCTTGTTTTAACACATATAAGCAGCATCAGCCGTGTAGATTCACACATACATTTTCGCACGCACTCTCTCTCGCTCACGCACATCAACACAAACACAAGGTGTCACTCCTGCACCTTTCTTTTTCTTTTTTTTTTTTCTTTTTTGCTTTGCTTTGGCCTAATTATTGTTTTCGTTGTGGGACCGAGACTTACACAAAACTCGTCGTTCAATTACACGTACTTGCAGTGTGTTAATAAACCATTTACTTGTTTAATAATTTTTTAAACAATTGGGTTTTTTTTTTAATTAAATGGAATTTTTCGAGTACAAATGCCAACTCGACTCTATCGAATCTAGGGATGGGTTTCGATAGAGCGATATCGATATAGCATCGATATTGGTTGGCGATATTTAAGCAAGAAACGATATTATTTCGGATATCAATATCGGCAGTTGATTGGATATTGCCATCCCATCACAGGGTGGCAGTCTTGGTTTCGAGAGAACGTGGGCCAATTTTGTTCAATAATTAATTATTAACTCATTGTAAATTTTAGGCAATTGCTAAAAATATAATTATTATATTTCAAATGTGCGCCATAGCAATGACTATTTTATTTTATCGACATTACAAAACATAGGTGGAGTACTTTTCGGTAACAGACAAAAGATGGCGCCCTACTTATTAACACCAGTTGGCAGCACTGCTACTAGGTTTGTTGGCTAGTTTTAGCTATTTTGCATCGCACTTTCAGCCATTTTTCGGATGCTTTCCAGCCAGAAACAGCTATTTGTTCCTCAAAAAGGCTGGCAGCACTGCATTTGGTCAACAAAAACGTGCATTCGGTCTTTGAAAACAAATTGAATTTATTTAACAATTACAAAATAAAATGGGTAAAAAGGACAAGAATAAGAAAAAGGGCAAGGGTGCGGAGAAAACAGCAATGAAAACGGATAAAAAACAGGCGGCCAAACAAAAGAAAATGCTGGAAAAACTGGGAGAAGTAAACTCGCGCTATGCTCTGTATTTTTCATGCCACAATTTGTAAACAATGAATTTTCACAATTGTTATAGGCCGATATTGCTGAAACTGTTAAGACTTTGGAGGCTGAGGAGGGACGCATAAAGGCAATAAGCGAGGAAATCTGCCCACCGCCAACTCCACGTGCCAATTTCACACTCGTCTCGCATCCCGAAAAGGAAGAACTCATTATGTTCGGCGGCGAGCTTTACAATGGCGCCAAAGTGTCTGTATTTAATGATTTATACTTTTACAATATTCCACGCAACGAGTGGAAACAGTTGAAATCACCGGCGGGTCCAACACCACGCAGTGGACATCAAATGGTCGCCGTTGCCACCGATGGCGGGCAATTGTGGGTAAGGGATGCAGTGCTGCCATTTCAGCTATTTTATAGCTCAAGAATTATCATTATTCCATGAGTTTTATTATTTTTCTTTTGATTACTTTTGAGCAACAAAATAAAACTCAAGGAATAATGATTATTCATTAGTTTTATTTTTATTGAATCAAAAATAAAACTCAAGGTGTTATTTGGACCTGTCTAATTTGAGTTTTATTTTTGATTCAATTAAATAAAACTCATGGATAATCATTATTTTCTGAGTATGATTTTATTGAATCAAAAATAATAATAATTCCTGAGTTTTATTTTCTTTTTATCACAAATAATGATTATTTCCTGAGTAAAATAACAAAAATCCTAAATCTTAAGATCATGGTAATATTTCATAGATTAGCCTTAAGGAAAACTTTTGGTATATTTCATGTATTTTTACAGTTACTAGAAGTGAATGATTTTTTCAATTGAAATAAAAAAAAAACAAAATAATCATTATTTACAGTCTCTGGTTCATTTACAATAATTAGCCAGAAATTGAGCTATTTTGTTAATAAAGCTAGAAAATTGAAAAAAAAAAATTCTGAAATCTACAATTTTAAAGTCTTGAAAAAATCGTAAAAAATTTGTATAATAGAAAAAATTTTAATAGGATGCAGTAATTTGTTTTATTTTTTTACTTCTTATTTTAAAAACTTGAAGATATTTTGTTAACTTTTTTTTAAATAAGTTGAATAATTAATGTAATGGAAAATTATAAACAGTATTTTATTGTACTTATTCTAGAAATCCTAAATTTCTTTATACAGATATTTAAATTAAGTAACGGTTGTGTCATAGTTGGAGACTCCACTATAACTTGAATTGTTTGTAATCTTACTTAAATTGATTAATTAATCTTTAATTTATAGTTATTTGGTGGTGAGCACGCAAGTCCCTCGCAACTGCAGTTCTATCATTATAAGGATCTGTGGACAATGAGCCTGAAGACCCGTCAATGGACCAAAGTAACGTCACCCAATGGTCCAAGTGCAAGAAGTGGTCATCGTATGGTCGCTTCCAAGAAGCGTCTCTTCATTTTTGGTGGATTTCATGATAATAATCAGTCGTATCATTATTATAATGATGTCCATGTCTTCTCACTGGAATCCTATCAATGGCTTAAGATTGAAATTGCCGGTACAATTGTGCCGGCTGTGCGTTCAGGTTGTTGTATTGCCGCCGCACCGGATGGCAAGATCTTCATTTGGGGCGGTTATGCCAGGACCTCGATGAAGAAGGATCTGGATCGGGGAATAACGCACACGGACATGTTCTCATTGGATCAAGATAGTAATATAATCGAATTCATTTTATATATTGCGGGGCTTTAAACCAAATCAAATATCAGTTTCCATTAAGTTTTTCGCCAAGTTTTTAATTTCTGGTTATCGGTTTGACAAAATCTTTTTTTTTATATCGATTTTGTACGTTTCGGTTTCGAAATACCGATTCAACCGATTGATTGAACCGAAACTAAACGTTATACATGAATCGGTTATAAAGCCTTCATTTCATTTTGATTAGTTTAGGTTTTTCGGTTAAAAGTTACTATTATATATGAATCGGTTACTTATCGGTTGAAGAATTTCGGTTAAAGAAAAAATGTTGTTTTGGTTAGAATTTTAGTAACGGTTACCGATTTGAATCGGTTAAAGTTTTCGGCTTCCTTTTTAAAGTATGGTAAAAAAAAAGAAAGCATGAATCGGTTGCTAATCGGTTATTTCCTTATAAAAAAAATAGTTTTGTACCTTTTAGGATTTCAGTAACGGTTACCAATTTGAATCGGTTAAAGGTTTCGGCTTCTATTTTAATCCCTGTTAAAAATCGAATGTATGAATGAAAGTATGGTTAAAAAAAGAGAGTATGAATCGGTTGCTAATCTGTTATTTTGTTATAAAAAAATAGTTTTGTGCCGTTTTGGATTTCAGTAACGGTTACTAATTTGAATCGGTTAAAGGTTTCGCTTTCGATTACGGCTTTAGTTCCTGATTATTTTTTCTGTACTAATCTTTGATTCTTATCCATTTCAGAATCTGGAGGCGACAAGTACAAGTGGAGCACGGTTAAAGCTGGCGGTTATCGTCCAAAGCCAAGGAACAGTGTTGGCTGCACAGTGGCACCAAATGGCAAAGCCTATTGCTTTGGGGGCGTCATGGATGTCAACGAGGATGATGAGAATGTGCAGGGACAGTTTGGTGATGAGCTGCTCGCCTTTGATTTGACAGCACAATCCTGGCGACTGCTCGAAGTGGTGGCCAAGACCAAGAGCGTTGGGAAAAAGGATAATGAAAAGTCCAACGATATGGATATGGATGAGAATGCGGCTGAGCCAGCGAAATCCGTAACAACCACAACAGATGGCATTTTTACAGTAACTGTTGGTGGACCCGGATCCAGTCAACCCACAACGCCCTATGTCTCCGCCATTCCCAGTCTGTTTGGCAATGCTCGACGTACAGATGCTCCGGCGCCTCGCATGAATCCGGGTCTTTGTGTCTGCAAGGGCAATTTGTATCTCTTTGGTGGTCTCTACGAGGAGGATGAGAAACAGCATACTCTTAACGATTTCTATGCCTTGGATCTGCATAAATTGGAACAGTGGAAGGTTCTCATTGCGAGCAATCAGAAGGCGCACGATTGGATTGATGACAGTGAGAGCAGCAGCTCCGATGAGGAATGTTCCGATGATGACAATGACGATGATGATGATGATGATAGTTCCGGCATGGACACGGATTGATTTTGTGTTAAATGCATTTTATGCATAACAAATTACTATTTTTCCAATAAATACTGCAAAATTGTTTGTAAAAATTAACAAGAAATGGACTTTCTTCATTTTTAAAAAAGTTCCTACGAAATTACTATTGGGAAGTCCCTCTTTACTTACAACAAAAAGAAAGTGCTTTCTCATAGAATACAATATTTTTAAGCTAAATGCTTAATTTTAATTTTTCAATATTTTATTTAATTGTAATTTTTTTATGGAATTAATTGCTTATTTCAAATGTTTCATAAAATATTTATTTTAATTTTTTTAATGCCAAGGACAGCATACTAGCCTTTAAGGCTGTCGATTACAATTTGTAAGCACGATTTCCCAGAAATTATCCCTGGGAAGTCCCTTTTTACTTACAACGATATACAATATAAAGGGATTTGTAATTAATTGCTTATTTCAAATGTTTCATAAGAGAACAGCATACTATCCTTCAAGGCTGTCGATAACAATTTAGATAAGCACTAACTAATCTTACAATTTATCGATAGCACAGCAGATAAACACATTTTCGTAGAGATGTGTGCAGCGCGTGTAACTTTTATAAATAAAACAAACAGAAATAGCAACTGTATGCTATACAATCTTTGATGATATACACAAAACATCAAAATTATTGTGCGCTAATTAAGTTTAAATTTAAAGTTTGAGAAAAAACAAACACTTGTTGGTATTTTACTATCGCGGCGTGAACAACAACTATCGGTAAGCGCGCATCGCTAGAAGCGCGCGTGTGTGTGTGTGTGTGCGTGCGTGTATTAGTATAAGTGGTTAGTGTGTGTTATTATTATTATTGTTATAAGGTTAAGCAACAATTTAGTTAAATGCTTTAGCGCGTTGCGTATCTTGTTAATATTTTGTAAGTTAAGTGAGTGAGTGAGAGAGAGAGAGAGAGAGAGAGAGAGAGAGAGGGAAGCCAGAGGATGCTGCGATTAATATTAAACAACTGCAGTCGCAGTGAGTTGTACAGGTAATGACAGTCCCCGCCGCCCCCCTTCCCCCTTCCCTAAGCACATGTCAACGAAGGCTCCTCGATTAACCGATTAATAAATATTGATAAAGGTTGCCCCCCATTTTTATTGTTGTGATTATGTCATCATGTAACTTATGTTGTTTTTTTTTGCCTTTTTTTTATAGCCAGCGTCTGTTATCACAGTTGCCACAGAGTCCGTTGGGACAGCGATTACAAAATGCCAGCAAACTGTTAAAACAACATCCACACATGACAACAACAACAGCAACGGGAGCTGGTCACACTGCATCTCGTGCCTTGCACACGACACGTGCCCTGCTCCTTGGAGGCGGCACTCTCGGCGTGGGCGTGGCTATGCGCAGCTGGTGGGCGTCACGATCTGTGTTGGTTCATTGCGAAGGTAATCGATTGGCGGGCGTTATTCAACACACACTCTCCGCGGAGCAGGAGGATCAACAGTTTGACTGGAAACGTTTCTGGACATATCTTGAGCCGCACACCTGGGAACTGCTTGGCGCCATATTTGTAAGCCAACAACAACAAACAACAACAACAAGCTTAATTCATTCAGAGCTAGCGATGACAACATCGCTGGCAATATCTATCGATATTATCGAATTTTCTTAAAAAGAGAGCAAAGTTTCCAGTTTTCAGGCAGTTATAAAAAATTTAATTCATTTTTTGTAGTCGAGTGTAAAAAGTTTTATTTTTCGACTTAAATTAAATTTTGAAGAGTTATTTAATTTGCAATTTTATAAAAAATAGTTTTAAAAAGTTATTTAAATTTCTATTTTTATATAAAAAAATTTTTAAGTACTAATTTTGTATACATATTGAAAATCGAAAATTACTTTAAAATTTTGAATTGTTATTTAGAGTAATTTTATATATTTTGAATACTTAACAGTTTTAAAGATTTATCTAAAGTAATTTTAAATACATATTTTAAATATCTATATATAAAAATAATATGAAGTAAAATAATAATGATTAATTTAACTTTTAATCGCAGGCGGCGCTAGTTGTGGCTTTTATCAATATACGGATACCAAATCTTCTGGGGGATCTGGTGAATACGTTGGCCCGATATGCGAATACCTATGTCATGGATCCCATACACAATTCCTTTGTCAAGGATGTGAGCAAACCGGCCAGCAATTTACTGAGTCTTTATATGCTGCAATCGGGATTCACCTTTATGTATATTTATTTCCTGAGTCGCATTGGGGAACAGATGGCGGCCAAGATGCGTCAGGATCTGTTCAAGCAGATTGTGCTGCAGGACATCTCGTTCTTCGATGAGAATCGCACCGGTGAACTGGTGAATCGCCTCACTGCCGATGTTCAGGACTTTAAGACCTCGTTCAAACAGTTTGTCGCCCATGGACTAAGAAGTGCTGCTCAGCTAATCGGTGGCAGCATCTCCCTCTTCATGATATCCCCCCACATGGCGGCCATTGCCCTGGCCAGTGTTCCCTGTGTCGTCATGTTCATGACCTATCTGGGACGCAAACTGCGCGCTCTCAGCAAGAGCTCACAGGCTCAGGTGAGTGAACCTTAATTCTAGTGATGTAAGTCCTAATTTAATATTGAGTTTTATATCGAAATAGAAAATCGCCAAAAATATGTATCGAGTTTTCGATATACCGGAAAATAGTAGATCGAGTTGCAAATATCGAGTTTTTAAAAAAAAATAATTTTTTTTAAATTTGAAAACGCAATTGTAATCACAAATTTCACTCGTACTGTTATTAGAAATCTTAGTTTTCTTGCAACGTTTTCATGACTAATTCAAACTTTGACAATTTTTCAACTTATATATTACGGATTCTTAACAAAAATTTAATGACAAAACTTAATTTTAAAAATTAACTGCGATGAACAAGCTCCAGTGAGTTGTCGATTTTTCATGGAAATCGATTTAATCAACTCGATAGATCGTCAAAAAAATCATTGAGTTGAAGTACACGATAATCGCTTCCGCGAAAATCGAGATGTCGATATTTCGATATATTTTTACATCACTAATTAATTCCTCTCCTATTATATCTCTATCTCCCTATTCAGTCCTTAAAACTGCTAAATAACAATGTAAAAAAAATGGAAGATTTTTATTAGTTTACTCAGGAAATAATCATTGTTTTTGATTAAAAAAATAAAACTCAGGAATTATCATTATTTTTGATTCAATAAAATAAAACTCAAGGAATAATGATTATTCATGAGTTATATTTTTTATAATATAATAAATAACACCTTGAGTTTTTTTTTATTCAATAAAATAAAATTCATGAAATAATCATTATTCTGTGAGTTTTATTTTATTGAATCAAAAGTAATGATAATTTTTAAGTTTTATTTATTTTACTCAAAAATAAAAATCCTTTATCTTAAGATCATGGTAAAATTGCATAGATTACCCTTAAAGAAAAATTTTGGTATATTTCACGTTTTTTTACATTTACTAAAAGTGAATGATTTTTTCAATTGAAAAAAAAAAAACAAACAAAATAAGTATTATTTACTGTCCCTGCAAATAATGCTTGAAAATTATTCAAATATTTAAATAAAATTGGAATTTATAAATTTTGAAATATATGTTTTTGTATTGCAGTCGGAGCGTGCGACGGGAGTCTGTGAGGAGGCGTTGTCCAACATCCGGACAGTGCGTTCCAGTGCCTGTGAATACCGTGAGATGCAGTTGTTCGAGACTGAGACGAATGAGGCGGCGAGATTGGCCCAGGAATTGGGTCATGGTATTGCCGTATTTCAGGGTCTGACCAATTTCTTTCTCAACACGTTGGTGCTGTCCACACTCTTTATGGGCGGTCATCTAATGTCGACGGAGAGTCTGACGCCGGGTGCCTTGATGGCATTCCTGGTGGCCTCGCAGGGAGTGCAGCGTTCCTTGGCCCAGGGATCCGTGCTGCTGGGCACGATGATACGCGGCATGACCGCCGGAAGTCGCGTCTTTGAGTTCCTCGCCATGCAGCCCAAAGTGGAGCTGTTACGTGGCTATATCATACCTCAGGAGCGTTTGCATGGTGAAATACGATTCGAGAACGTCTCCTTTGCGTATCCCATGCGACCAGATCAGGTGAGATTACACCATTCAATTATTACTGGGAATTATTCAATGATTCCCTATACAAATGTCGATAAATTATACCTTGAACTACCAAAATTTGGAAAAGAAATTAGGAAAACAAAACTAGCAGACAAATAAAGATTAAGAAAGTTAGGATAACAATATTATTATTATATATTCTATTGGAAGATAAAAATTAGAAATAGTGTTATTAAGAAATAAATATTAAGAATAATGTTATTAGGAAATAAAAATAAGAAAAAATGTTATTAGAAACTTAAAATTAGGAAAAATCAAACTCCAAAATATTTGATTAAAAATCGGTCGCTTTCTTATATCTCAAGAATACCAAAATTTTGAAAGAAAAAACAAAAATAAAATTAGAAATAATGTTTTAAGGAAGTAAAAAAATAAGTTCATTTGTAAGAAAAAAAAACTAGGAATAACCACAATCCAAAATATTTTATTAAAATTAAAATTCTAGCAATTTTACATTTATAAAAATTTAACATGTTTTAAAATTCGGGGTTTTTTACACAACATTTTGGTGAGAAGCTTTTAAACTATATCCTTTATGTTTTATATATTTACTAAGTTTTAAAATCAATCTTAAAAATAAAACAGCATAAAAACATAACATTTAAAAAACAGCTTGAATCAAAGATAAATATTGTGCTTAAAAATACAATAATATAACATCTTTTCTTTTTAATAATTGAAATAGATTTTTCCTAATATTTGGTTTCTGAATATTTCAGCTAATTGAATTTTCTAATTTAAGATCCCTTTTTTTTCATTCTTATTTTGGTTTCTTTAAGTATTATTCATTGTATTTGTGATCAATCAAAATTTTGTTAGGGGTTCGGTTCGGCAGTTCGAACCATAGAGAATGAATGAATGAATGCCCCCAGAACCAAAGGTCCGAACCTTTGTTCAATTTTATACAAAAAATATTTTTATTGTTATACATTTTTCTCTACATTTTGATTTAACAAATTTTGTTTAAGAAATCAAATTTTGATGATAATTTAAATTTATTTGATATCCAAAGTCTCAAATAATTGCGTGATATTAGAAAACCATAAAATTTATGTAATTATTATTTTTTTGAACCGAACCTTTTATTTTAGAAAGCGGTTCGGTTTAGGTTCGGGTGCGCAAAGTAAATAATTTCAAGGGTTCGGTTCAGGATCCGGTTCAGGCTGCTTAAAAACCCGAACCGAACCGGTTCCACGAGGTTCAGTTCAGAACCGGTTTACAAATAATATTTTTAAATATATATTATATATATTTTTTAAATATCTCTGTTTTCTTCTGGTTTTCAGCTCGTCTTGAAGGACTTTAGCCTGACGCTGCGTCCTGGCCAGACGGTGGCCCTGGTCGGAGCAAGTGGTTCGGGTAAATCAACGATAGCAGCGCTGCTGGAACGCTTCTATGAACCTACCTCAGGCAACATCAAGCTGGACGGCTATAAGCTATCGGATATATCGCCATATTGGCTGAGGGCCAATGTACTAGGTTTCATTGAACAGCAGCCAGTGTTGTTTGGCACCAGCATCTTGGAGAATGTGCGTTATGGCAAACCGGATGCCAGCAAGGATGATGTCTATGATGCCTCCCGATTGGCCCAATCCCATGACTTTGTCACTGCCCTGCCCGAGGGATATGCCACCAATGTGGGTGAACGTGGCACCCAATTGAGTGGTGGTCAACGACAGAGGATTGCCATTGCCCGGGCACTGGTGAAGAATCCCCGGGTGCTGATCCTCGATGAGGCGACAAGTGCACTGGATGCCACCAGTGAAGCGGAGGTGCAAAAAGCCTTAGACACTGCCGTACAGAATCGTACCACATTGGTGATTGCCCACAGATTGTCCACCATACGCAATGCCGATCTGATAGTCGTCCTGGATCAAGGACGCGTTGTCGAGGTGAGTTTCCCCAAAAAAACATATCAGCTATTGTATACCATATAATGTTGTGAGCTTGCACAAATCACACTAGAAAAATATCTATCTGAATCTATCTATCTTAGATATATACTTTTTTCGGTAATATTACAATATTCTGCGAACAGAATTATTTTATTTTATTTTCCATTTTTGTTATATAAAATTAATTTAAAGTCTTATAGTTCGTTAAAAAAAGGGGATAAAAATATTAATTACATTTAAAATTTATATATATATGCATGTATAAACATTATAAATTGTAAAACATAACCTATTTTTAACTTAAATTTGAAAAGTAACTCATATATTTGATCTTTAAAAGATAACTTAAAAAAAACATTATTTTTGATTTTTTTAAATTTTTATTTGAATATTACTTTTTAAATTTTTGTTAAAACTTTTTTTTTTTCATAATAAAGTAAGAATAATATTTGGATTTGTAAATATAAATTGAAATTTTATCATTATTTCATACTTTTTATAATCAAAAGAAGAGTTATTTTTCTATTTTTATATACAAATTTATGATATTTTTAAATTTCTATATATATTTTTTTAAATAATCATTAAAAAAATATGTCAAAAATGCAGTTTTTCAACTATTTTTTTAACCGTTTTCCCTTGCAGACCGGCAAACATGACGAACTGATGTCCAAACGTGGCCTGTATTATGAGCTAGTGCGTCAACAGGAGCGAAGGGAGATCCAGGATCAAGTGGAAGCTGTGGAGGCGGAGGATATATCCAACACAAAATTGCCACAAGGATAGGGCATTGTTAATTAGTACAATAAAAACGAATGAGACGATAATATGATTCCCTGTATATACAATAAAATTTTCTTTTTTTTTAAATTTATTTTGATTGCTCAATAAGTTAAAATTTGTAATTTTGAACATACAACAAAAAATGTTTAAGCAATAGAAAGCGGCAATCAAAGTGATCAGCAATTTAGGCAAATGGCATACAATCAATTCATGTTAAATAAATGAATACTTATTATGTTGAATTTTTTTAATTTTATTTCACAAAAATTTAAATTTCAATTGCGCGCCGTTTACAGATTGTGTTCATTGCAAATAGCCAGAACTAGCTATAAAATGGCCAAGTGATTGACTGTTCTGGTATATGTGGTAATTCAAAAATACTGAATCAGTGTTATTGGTCGCCTATGGTCACACTGGAAAGTTTAGATATCGGTGAATTTAAATTTAAATTTGCAATAACTTTGAAATATATTAATAATTTAATGAAAATTTTTAAATTCGAAATTAGATTTAATTAAGAAAAACTTTTTTTTTTTAAATTGGGTGAATTTTCGTATCACTTTGATTAAATTAGAACAAATTGCCAGATCGGGAAATTCTGTAGGATGGCAGCCTTTGCATCTGGTGGCAGTCTTCCTCACCAGTGCTGGCCAATTATGGTGGGGGAAAACAATAGCTGTTTCTGTCTAGAAACCATCTAAATTTTTGATTGTCTGCCGATATAGCTATAAAACAGCTAAGTTGACAACAGTGAACGCTAGTCTCATTTTGGTTTTTTTTTTTAAACAAATGCATTTGTTTTTATTTTCGACTTGCGTTCAAGTGTTCAAAACGTGCGACCGACAGTGTAAAATGGTGTGAGCTGGAAAAATTCGTGAAAATTCGCAATGTGCGATTAAAAACAACGCAGCATCAAAAATCAAAATATAATATTAAACATATATATATATATAAAATTATGTAAGTGTGTGTGTGTGCGCTTGTATACGCGTTGTGTTGTTAGTGCGTGTGTGTGTGTGTGTGTATAGTTTTGGCTGTTTTGACAGCAACAACAATTAGTAAGAATGCAACAACAAGAAAAAAAAGCAACAACAGTAATAATAGCAACTAAAACAACAATAGCACAATAGCTGGCTATTTGTTAATGCTGATGTCGTTGTTGTTGTTCCCGTTCCCCCACACACATTTTAAACAACAGCAACTTAGTTTTTTTTTGTATGCATACAGTGAGTGCAGAAAGTGTTTTAATCAAAAACAAATAATTTAAATATATTTTTTAAATTGTTTAATTTGCTAATTGTTTATGATCAAATAAAATAATAAATTAAATTAATTATTTTGATACATGGTCAAAACACTTGCTTGACCCACTGTCTAACATTTGTTTGTGTTTGTGTGCATTCGTCATTTTGCGTGTGTGTGTGTGTTTTTTGTTTTTGTTTTTATTGTTTTGTAAGTTCAACTATAATGTGACAATGTGCACATATGTACATACAGTGCGTCACTCCATAACTTGTACATTAAACAATGTTGCTATTTTTAATGCCATTTGTTGTTATTGTTGTTGTGCAAGAATCATCAGTCACTCCATTTCTCAGGGTCAATAACAATATTATACGCTGCGCTGCTCGCACTCGTTGTTGATCCTCCTCCTACTCCCTTACTCCTCACTCCCGCTTCGTAGAGTTGCGAACTTTAGTTCATATTGCTGAACTAGTTCCATCACGTGATTAATTATGAATTACATTTAATGCTTATCAAATGCACTTCAATTGAATGCATTATGTGTAATGCCGGCTCTGACATCATACTTCAATTAGAAATAAAAAATGTATAAAAAAAAAGTGGTTTGACTTGTTTACATGCGTTTGTTTAAATAGTAGTTCATTTTGTAAAACCGGTTCATTAAACAAAGGCCTGCCAGATCGTCCGTCATGGATGCTCAAGCTCGCTCTCGCTCTCTCTCACTCTCGTGCCTCTCGGCATCAGTGTTGGCAGCATTAGGAATATGTAAAGAGAAAAAATAGCTTATTGTATTTTGGCAAAAGTAGACAGAAAAATATGAAAACTGCTGTATTAAAACGATATTATTTTTGAGCTTAAAATGTAAATATGTAGTTTCTTAAACTAATTAATTTCTGGCAATCGGGTAAGGTAATTGAATTAATTTTTAAAAATGATTAAAATGACCTTTGACCCAGCAACTTTACAAGTCAAAACTTTCATTCATTTTGCCATGAATTTTTACAGAAATATTAAACATCTCAAAATCAAGTTTAAAGTGTTGTCTTATACTAATTTCAATATAAGGAGTTGATTAAAAGTGAAAACTTGAGATTTAAAATTTTTAATTTTCAAAAATTTATATTTTATAAAATAATTTTAAAAAATATATATAAAAACAAAGTCTACAACGAAGTAAATCTAGAAATATTATTTAAAAAAAAAAAAAGCTAGAGTTCTTGTCAGTCTACAGATCTGGCGGTTAAAAAGCCAGTGTTGGCAGCACTGTTAATATGGCAACACGGCTCAGCATCTGACGCTCTCTCTTCCATTCTGTCTCTCTCAGCAAGCGGAACGCAATACACACAAATACATATACACGTTTCCATGCATCAACAAAAGGAGTTAAAACAACAACAGCAACATGGAGAGAGTTCAGCGATTGGCGGCGCGTTGCCAACTAGCGCGTTGCCAACCTGCGCTAGCTGTCTCTGTCCCCTTCACGCACACAAGCACAACGATGAGCGGATAGTGATGGCACTTGGTCAACAATGGCATTGCGATTGCTTTCGATGTTCCGTCTGCGATTCCCATCTGCACAATTGGTATTTTGAGCGTGAGAATTTACTATATTGTCGGGAGGATTACTATGCACGATTCGGGGATGCGTGTCAGCAATGTATGGCGGTTATTACGGGTCCGGTGATGGTTGCCGGTGAGCATAAATTTCATCCGGAGTGTTTTTGTTGTGCCGCCTGCGGTTCGTTTATTGGCGAGGGGGAATCCTATGCTCTGGTCGAACGCTCCAAGTTGTATTGTGGTCAATGTTATGGCAAAAGTTTACCCATCGATGCCCGTCCAAGGATCACCAAAGCGGGTAAACCGATGCACTCGATCCGTCTGGTCGAGATTCCCAAGGATGCGACGCCTGGACTTCGTGTGGACGGCGGCGCCTTAGACGACGGTTGTCCCACTGTGCGGATAACCGAGTAAGTTATCAATGCTCCCTGGTTCCTTATCAATCACCCTTTTCCTTAAAACAGTACACTATTTTAGTATTATTAACAACACTAGTTTCTAAATACTAAAATCCGTAGTGAAAAGTATTTCACAGTTAACTTTTATAACTTCCACTGTGGATCGTAATTAAAAAAACTGCAAGTTCTAAGCAAAAATACATTAAATACTCAAAATTTTAGAGTCTAAAATCAATGCTCGCTGGTTCCTTATCAATCACCTTCTTCCTTAAAACAGTACACTATTTTGGTATTATTAACAACACTAGTTTCTAAATACTAAAAACCATAGTGGAAAGTATTTCACCGGGAACTTAAATAACTTCCACTGTGGATCTTATTTAAAATACTGCAAGTTCTAAACAAAAAAAAAATACTCTAGATTTTAGAGTCTACTAAAACCCAAATAATTATGCACTTTAAAAGAAACTTTAATAACTATCACTGTGAATTTTATTTAAAATATTCCAAACCCAAAAAAAAAAGTACTCTAAAAGCTTTTACACAACGTATTTTTTCATATTTTTAAATTTTAATAAAAAAATGAATCTTAAAATATTACAAATAATTGATAGAAAACCAATAATCTATTGAAAAACTAATTTTATAGTTAGTTTTATATTTTTATCTATAATATCCATGGATAAAAATGTTCATTTATTTAAAAAAAAAACACATCTTAAATATATTATTTTTTTTAAGTATTATTTTTTTATTAAAGAAATTAAATTGAAATTATAATTAAAAAAAAAATATTTTAATAAAATGTCTAATATAAAGAATTAACGAAAATACACGTATTTAAATTTAAAAAAAATATTAAACTTTATTAAGTTTTAAATTACTCAAATAATACAAAAATAAAATAATTTAAATACTTGTATTTGTAATTTAATTAATTTAGAAATAAGTATAACACTCTGGTGCTGGTTTCATGTTTTCCCCATTTTTCTCTCCCTCTATTTCTGTTGCTCTCTCGCTCTTTCTCGCTCTGTTTTAATGTGTGGTGTTGGCTTTGTCAAGTTTAATTTGTAAATTTTATGGTCGCATGGGCAAATATGCATTCTCCCTGCTTACCTCGGTGGCGGATCGTTGTTGTGCTTCATATAGGTAATGAATACAACCCAATTCCGAAATTCCCAATACCCTGTAATCTCCCCAAAAAAAAAAAAAATCCAAAATCTATATACATCTATAAATTGTTAAAACAACTATTAAAAACTGTTGCATTTGCAGGATCGATGTGAATCTGACAAATCTGCACATTGGTGATCGCATCCTGGAGGTGAATGGCACTCCGGTGAGCAATTCCTCCGTGGAGCAGATCGACAAGCTGATACGCAGCAATGAGAAGATGTTGCAACTGACTGTGGAACACGATCCGGTGCAGGTTTGCCGCAGTTGCAGTCAGGCGGATATACAACGTGCCAGTTCCGTATCCACATTGATACTACCACTTAGTACATCCGCATCCAGTGTTGAGGTCGGCGGACGTGGACGGGAACGGCTCTATAAAGCGGCTGCAGTGGCTGAACAGAGCGGTAAAGCACGCAAGATGCGGCAACAAACTGTGCAGCTACAACAACAACAGCAACAACAACAGCAACTGCAACAATCACAACCACAACAATTGCAATCACATCCACAACAGCTGAAGGAGAAGGAACGCTGCTCAAGTCTCTCCAAGCTGCTGGATGAACGGCATACGGCACAACAGCATTCAGCGCATCCGCAACTCTATGAATTGTCACGGACGCAAAGCTATCGGGTTGTCCAGAAACCCCAAAGGATCTTCCGGGCCTCCGATTTAGTGATGGGCGAGAAACTGGGCGAGGGTTTCTTTGGCAAGGTGTTCAAGGTAACCAAAGACCCTTACGACTATTACGTTAAATATAGCAATTATTTGGTGTTTTTTAACATATAAATTAATTTGAACCGGCGATTTTAAACCGAAAACGAAACTATAACCTTTAACCGGTTTTGACCGATTGAAATTGGTAACCTTAACTGAAACCTCTTACCGAAACAGAACCTTTAACCGGTTTTAACCTATTGAAATGAATATCCTTAACCGAAATCCTAACCGAAGTAGAACCTTTTTTTGTCCAAAACCGAAAGCGAAACTATTCAAACAAAAACAACCGATTCATGTTTAACGGTTAGTTTCGTTTTATTGAAGCATTTTAATTTATTATGATGCCTCCTTTGGTTTTCACTTTCGGCAAAATAGTGAAATTCTATAATATTGGATGTAAAATTTGGAATTTAAATAAAGATCTTATTAAATAGTTTAGTTATAACATTTTTCTTCTTAATTGAAAAATTTTTGTTTATATTTTAACATTTTTGTAACGAAATCAAATAACGACTCAAAATAACCAAATACCTAACTGATACCGATGCTCGTTTCGGTTTGATTCCCTGATAAAAATCATTTTTACATTTTATTTTTGAATTTAATTTAAAAATTAGGAAAAAATAATAATCATTTCAGTTTTTATTAAAAAATGTTTGTATGAAAAAAAATCAAAAGTTAGTTTTAATCTTTAAAAAAATACAAATAATTTTAATTATTTTTATAATATTAAACCGAAATAATTTAATCTGATAATCTGATGTATCATATGAACATACACCACTTGGTTCAAAAGTTATTTATATTCAATCTTGATTTTAAAACTATGGCTTAATTTATATTACAAAATTTGAGAAATAATTGTTAAGATACTATGATTTTTAAATAAAAATAGAAATTTAATCATAATGTCATAATATTTGAAATTAAGTGTTATAACATAAATTTTTAAATTTAAATAGAATCATTATATCATAATTTTTTTATTTGATCGAAAAAGGCAGTTAATGAAAGTTAAAGTTCTTATAATTTTTAATTGAATAATGATAATAATGAAAATAACTTCAATTTATAATCTGCAGGTAACACACAAGGTAACCGGTGAACTGATGGTACTCAAGGAGCTGCATCGTGCCGATGAGGAGGCTCAACGTAATTTCATCAAAGAGGTCGCCGTTTTGCGTTTGCTCGATCATCGTCATGTGCTCAAATTCATTGGGGTCCTGTACAAGGATAAGAAACTGCATATGGTTACCGAATATGTGGCTGGCGGTTGCCTTAAGGAATTGATTCATGATCCGAGCCAAACATTGAGTTGGCCACAACGCGTCTGTCTGGCCAGAGACATTGCCTGTGGCATGAGTTATCTACACTCGATGAATATCATTCATCGTGATCTCAACTCAATGAATTGTTTGGTGCGCGAAGATCATTCGGTTATTGTGGCCGATTTCGGTTTGGCAAGGAGTGTGGATGCACCGCGTCTGCCGGGTGCCAGTGCCAATGCGAGTCCAGCTGCTGGATCTTCATCATCTTCTGCTCCTGTAGACAGCAATGCCATGTCGCCCAGCAACACTCTGAGGCGGAGCAAGAGTCGTCAGCGCAGGCAACGTTACACTGTCGTGGGCAATCCCTATTGGATGGCTCCCGAAATGATGAAGGGCCTCAAGTACGACGAGAAAGTCGATGTCTTCTCCTTTGGCATTATGCTATGCGAGGTGAGTTCTCCATTAATTATTTTCCGACTTATAAGAAACGATGGAGAGAGAAACAGATCACATATATTTAGAATTTTGCTTTGTGCACTGCTTACGTAAACGTTGTACTGGCTGTACAGGCAAAAAAATATTTAAAGCATGATACAATTATTGTATCATCATTTATAGAGTATATACTCTATTTTGTTTACTTCAGTACCACATTCATAAACGTTTTACAGGCAGCAAAATCTCTAGCTCTTATTTACTCGCTTTTTTTTTTTTTTGCAAAACATTCGTAAACGTTTTACTGGCTGCACACTCATTAAATATTTATAACTGTTGTGTATACCTTATATTGGTTACTTCAGTACCACATTCATAAACGTTTTACAGGCAGCAAAATCACTTTCTCTCAATTACTCGCTTTTCTTTCTTTTTACGATGCATTCTTAAACGCTTTACTAGCATTAAATGCAGTATTTAATAATCAAGATAAATAAATATTAGAAAGTTTTACTTCTGTTTTGCTGGAATTATTTTAATTCAGCATCATTTTTTGCGTTTTCCATCACTGTCTTTCAATCTTTTTCTCTGTTCCATGTGAAACTAATATATCAATTAAGCTTTGCGTCAGTTTCGTAAACATTTTACTGGCATTATTAATACAAACTCAGTATAAATTTCTTATACTATATAATAATAGATTTTTCTATTACCTGATCCTTAACTTGACTTAATAATAAGCTTTGTTTGTTTTTTCACTCTCTCTTGTAGATCATTGGACGCGTTGAGGCCGATCCGGATTATATGCCCCGCAACTCGGACTTTAGTCTGAATCAGCAGGAGTTCCGTGAGAAATTCTGTGCCCATTGTCCGGAGGCCTTTGTCAAGGTGGCATTTGTGTGCTGCGATTTGAATCCGGATATGCGTCCATGCTTCGAAACGTTGCACATTTGGCTGGAGCAGCTGCGTCAGCATCTGGATGCACAACAACAGCCACCGGCGAGACTGCTACATGAAATTGAGAACTTTCACGATAGTTATAACAGTTCCGAGGATGCCCTGTCACCGACATCCCAACGCAGTCTCGACAATCTAACATCAGCGATCAATCTAAAGGAACAGTCGCAGCCGGAGACCACCGAGGAGAAGGAGAATGTGGAGCAGTTGGAACAGGTGGTAATGCGGGCACAGGATATACCAAAATCACCGCATTTGGGCAAGGATTTCTCTCCGAGCGGCGAGCGTTTGAGGGACAGCATGCGAGCGCGTCGACGTCAGCGTTTTCTGGGCGCCCAACAGGCGCAATTACGCGGTCTGACGCCGGAAACCACATCCACGGAACGGGCTCTGAAGCAGGCCCTCAAAAAATGCCGTCCATTTGGCGAGAAGGGTTATCTGGTGGATTTACGACCTGGCGCTGAACTCCAACTAAATGATGTGCGCGATTTGAATAATTATTCCGATGTCGACTCCAGTTGTGATACGAGCTTAAACTATCATGAAGTAAATAATTCTATGACACCACCACCACCACCTCCACCTGTACAACCGCCTCCCACTCCACCCCCCTTGCCGCCCAATCAGCCAAAACATCTTTCCGCTTTTGAGGATATGCGCACACGTCTGCGTCAATGTCGCAGCAAATTTGAGCATCTGGAGGAAGCGAATCGTCGCAATTTCCATCAATCGCAGCACTCGATGCGTAACTTTTTCAAAACGCCACCGGTGGCATTGAAAATGTTTCAACGTCTGGAGCATGAGGCGACTTTAAATGGCGGCAGTGCCGCACCACGTCGCACCACACAACGCATCAATCAAACGCCCATTTTTGGCAGACGTCAATTGCCGGCCACGTTGCCGCAGTTGCAACAGGAATCCGAATCCTTGGAGCACTTGGCCCTGGCAATGCCCACAAAAAGCACCAACAACAACAACATACAAAGGTGCCTCATAAGAATTCAATAAATTCTTTTTTAAGTTTCCTTCACCGTTGGTGAAAAAAAACCAATGAAAATAGAATGTCATCCATTTTCATCGTCTCTCGATCGTCTCACTGGAACTCAAGAAATTAAGCTAGGAAATTCCACTAGAAACAAGGAGGCTACAGTGCAGCTCCAACTTAAATACATATTCTGTGAGATTGGTTGAGAAATCTCAAAAAACAAAAATGTTTTTCATACTAAAATTTAATTTTTGACCGATCGTTCCTATGGCAGCTATATGATATAGTAAAACGATTTGAACCAAATTTGGTGAGGATATATAAGACCAACTTTAGTGCAATAATTGTCAGTTTGGTTAAGATATCTCAAAAAACAAAAAAGTTTTTCATACTAAAACTTGAGTTTGGACCGAGCGTTCCTATGGCAGCTATATGATATAGTAGACCGATTTGAACCAAATTTGGTCAGAATGTAAAACACCAACTTAAATGCATATTCTGACAGTTTGGTTAAGATAATCTAAGAAAAACAATTACTTTTTCATACGAAAAGTTGATTTTTGACCGATTGTTCCTCTGGCAGCTATATGATATAGTTGACCGAATTAAACCAAATTTGGTCAGGATATATAAGAACAACTTTAGTGCATAAATTGTCAGATTGGTTGATATATCTCAAAAAACAAAAAAGTTTTTCATACTAAAACTTGATTTTTGACCGAGCGTTCCTATTGCAGATATATGATATAGTGATACGATCCAAAAATCAACTTGACTTGAGTATGGTACTTAGGAACCTACATACCTATTTTTTTTTTCTTTTCCTTATATTAGTGTCCCAATAACAGTATTCCTAGTGTTATTTACCTTATTTTTAATTCAAATTTTTTAATTCAACTTTTTTTTACATTTGTATAGAGAGTCCAAACAACAAATGCCGGCCACAAAACGAAGCAAAGCGGCAGCCACAGCCACAACACTCACTTGCACCGCCGAGTTGCATATGGCACCGACGCCAGCAGCAACAGTTGCAGCTGCAGCAGCAACAGCATCAACAACAACATCAACAACAGCAGCAGCAACTTCATCAGTATCAACTACAGTGAGCAACACGGATTATCTGCCCAAAAAGCACAAATTGACACTACCATTGTCGAATCGTCCGGCCAGCCAAAGTCAGAGTCGTCTGCAAGGTGGCAGCCACAAAACGAAGCCACTGAAACCACCAAACAACACTGGCAACAGCAACAACACTGGCAACAGCAGCAACTGTGTGTCACCAACAAGAATTCGACCCGGTTCACCCAGCAAACATTTGGCTCAAAGGCATACGGCTGCCACAGCACAACGTCAGAATAACAATGGTAAGCAGAAGCAGACAAAAAAGGG
The DNA here is from genome assembly GCA_951394115.2 of Drosophila phalerata. NCBI lineage: Eukaryota > Metazoa > Arthropoda > Insecta > Diptera > Drosophilidae > Drosophila > Drosophila phalerata. The sequence continues at coordinate 46,896,656 of OX596006.1, read as the reverse complement.
AAGAAGATGGAGAAAATAGAGAAGCAAGGGGGGAAGCAATATGTTTATAATATTTAACAAGGAAATGAAACAACTCTGAATCAAGTTTAAAGTGTTGTTTTGTACTAATTATGATATAAGAAGCTGATTAAAAGTGAAAACTTGAGATTTAAAATGTTTAATTTTCAAAGTTTTAAAGGGGGGACCCTTAGCATTAAAATCGAAACCCACATCTGAAGACATTCTTTTATTTTTACAAAATTTACTCATTTTGAATGTAGAATAAATTTAGAGACCAAGCCATAATAAAAATGACAAAAGTTATGAGTGTTTGAAGTTGTTCAGACTTTTGACTTAGCAACTTTACAAGTCAAAATTTTTGTTCAATTTAACATGATTTTTTACAGAAAAATGAAACGTCTCAGAATCAAGTTTAAAGTGTTGTTTTATACTAATTATGATATAAGGAGTTGATTAAAAGTGAAAACTTGAGATTTAAAATTTTGTATTTTTAAAATTTCAAAGGGGGGACCCTTAGCATTAAAATCAGATCTAGGCGATGGTGGTCGAAAAATATGAATTATTCTAAATAAACAAAATTTAAATGCAGAATGAATTTAGAGGCCAAACCATGAACAAATAGACATTCCGCTTAAAAATCGGTTAAGTTTTGCCACAGTTATGACAGTTTAAAGTTTGTCAGACCTTCGATCTAGCAACTTTACAAGTCAAAATTTTTGCTCAATTCGACATGATTTTTTACAGAAAAATGAAACGTCTCAGAAGCAAGTTTAAAGTGTTGTTTTATACTAATTATGATATAAGGAGTTGATTAAAAGTGAAAACTTAAGATTTAAAATTTTGAATTTTCAAAATATCAAAGGGGGGACCCTTAGCATTAAAATCGAAACTTAGTGGGAGGAAATACTTTTTTACCGAAATTAAAGGATTAATAAAATTTTAATGCAGTATGAATTAGGAGACCAAAACATGATCCAAATGACATTCCAAAAAGAAATTAAATCTATTTTCACAAAGTTATGAGAGTTTGAAAATTTTTGAAAAAAATTTTTAAGGAAAAAGTATGTTAAATATAGACAGTGATCGAATGTATGGAAAAAATAGTTAAACTCTTTTATTCATTTTTAAACTCTACAAATTAAAAAATTTGTTCTTCCGTTTCGTTTCATCACATAAATTACAGTGTCCTCTGCCTATCAGCAACAGCAACAATCATCGCAGTCGACGAAGAGCACTCGGCTCAGCATTCTCAGTCCGGAGAAGGTTCATCGTTTGGGAGCGCGTCTCAGCGATCAGAAGCAGAAGCTACGAGACGAGGCAGCGGCAGCGACTTTAAATCCCAATCCCAATAGTAATGGACATGGAACGGGACATGGTCGTGGGGCGGGGGGAACGGCGGGGAGTACCGCAGCTGGGGAAAGAAGAAGACGAGCGCCACCGCCGCCGCCAGTGCGAACGCATTTCAATACACGTTGTTAACTGTTATACACACTGCATACACAACGGCGACTTTCGCAGGAATGTTATACACTTCAACACATCATTAACATAACTGTTATACAGCAATTACTAATTCAAGGCCATAGCTGTTATACATATTTGCGTTTGTTATACACAGCATCAACTACAAATTTTATCACTGTTATACGGCAAACTGTTATACACGTAAAAAAATTAACATAACTGTTGTACAACGGTCAACAATTCACGGCCATAGCTGTTATACAACTGCTTAACAGAACAACAGCTGTTATAAACGCATGGTGACTGTTATACACGGCACTAACTCACTTTACCAAAACTGTTATACATGCCAACGATTTATGAAAATAATCGTTAGACACGCTACAGACGCCACAGCAACTGTTATACACGACATAAACGCATTGCAATAACTGTTATACACATGAACATTACTGTTATACACGCCGCATTCCAAAGTCCGCCAAGTTAAAACAAATCACACATTCCGTCATGCATTAAAAGGATTACGAATAAGCCGAAGAAAAACGAAACAAATCAACGAAGCCGACTAAAAAAACCGAAAACGAAGCGAAGCGAACAGCGCAGCCAGCAGCGGCAGCGCAGCGACGGCAGTTGACAAATAACTGTTCGACTGTAGAAGTAGAAGCTCAAGAAGAAGCACAAGAAAGAAAACGAATGAATGAAAGAAAAAGATAGAGAGAACGATGTAGTAGAGTAAACACGCTAGCGCTGTGACCAGTGTTAGAAAAAGATAAAAAGCTGTTACGAAACTTCCCCTAACCTACAAAAAAAAAAATATATATATCAGAAAACAAAATTGAAGCTTTAATAACATGAAATGAAACTTAAAACTGGTCACAGTGCGGCGTCATATAACAGATACGACACAAATGCTCAATTTTAACCACTGTTATACAGCTAATTTGTTTAAATAATCCAATTTTTTTTTTTTTTATATATATATATATATAAATGTAATAAATATAACAAATTGTAGTATATAAACGACACCAAGGTTAAGTGCCTGTAATATGAAGTTGCAATATTTACAAAATTGTATAAAATATATGATACAAAATGATATAATACTATGGTTTAGCCACTAAGTTTACAGGGTATTGCTTAATATAACAGTTACATATATAACGGTTGCCGCTTCAACTAACGAACAAAAAAAACTCAACTAAAACTTAAGCAAAAACTCCAAATGAGATGAGAAGAAAACAAATAACGAATATTTGGTTACGAAAGACAAGAACGAAAAGAAAGAAAGAAAGAAAGAGATGAATATAGTAAACCTTGTGCCATGCCCACCATACGCAGTTAAATGCGAGCGAAAGAAACGACGATAGACAAAACACAAAAAAAAAACAAAACGTTAGATTTGAAAAAAAAATAACGATGCGAAATGAAAAGACATAAGATAATTAAAGAAATTATAAAAAAAAAACAAAGCAATTATTTTTTTATATACATACATAATTAATATACAAATACATATACATAAACTACATTCCATGTTAGTGCTTAAATCTAATTTATTATATATACTACTTTATACGACAACAAAAAAAACAAATGTATAACAGTATAACAAAATACCCTCCTATTAACAAATACGTTAACGATACTTAACAAAAATAAAATATAAATGTTGCGCAACTATAAAATATATATATATATATATATATAAATACATATATATCTCGATCGGTATTGAGAAACGAAAGTCTAACTTGCATAATATACACACAGATATATATTATGTATAACTGATAACTGTACTACGTCTGAGCGATTATCTATTAAAAATGTGTAATACAAGCGATTGCAATTGCTCAATGCGAAAAATTAGTGAATAAGCGGCACAGTGCTAACTGTTATACACTCACACACACACTCAGCCATATACACTTATGTTTATGCTGTTAAAACTGTTATACATGCTGTATTGTACTTTATAATGCCTAGGCATAAATTTTAAATTTAAAAAAAAAACGCTTACAATTAACTGCTATAAAGTGACACGCCCCCCGCCCCCTTCTAAAATAACTGATTTACATGTTTATAATAATAATAATAATAATAATAATAATAATAATAATAATAATAATAATAGCAATAACAATACAATAATTGATGACATTTTTGCTTAGCTTAGCTGTTATATTGACTGTTATGCTAACAGCCGTATAACAGCTGTTGGCTAATATTTCTGTCATACTATATTGTGAATATTGTGCGCCTCTCAATGTTTAAACTTTAAACTAACTATTAAATACATATATATATGTATAAATATGTATGTATGTATATATATATACATTATAAATTTAGTAATACGTATATTGCGTATATTTTTGTATGCAGTTGATAATTATATATTATTATTATTATGTTTAAAAATACATTTGATTCCATCAAAACCCCATATATATATAATATACTACATGTAGTTTTTATTTATTGATAAACCCCGATGAGTAATGTCATCATCATGAAGAAGAAACGTTATCATCATCCACATCATTATTAGGTTGGCTGAGTTGCCGGGTGGACTTACGAGTGCAAAAGCACCCGTTAAACTGTTATACACAACCTACACAAATTTATACAGCCACTAAAAGTACTACAGAGGAATTGCATCTCAAATTTGAATCTATCTACTATCTTCAAAACTATGGGACATACATACGTATAATAGAGGACTTTTAAGGTATGTTTTTTTTATATTCCTTAAGGATTTATTAGATGTACCATATCGAAGGTAGAGTCGTGTAAATACCGTGGTATGAAATATATTCACCTTCAAGTTTCAAATTTGAATTACAAAATTTAAAATAAAACTTTCAATTAAATTTTACAAGAAATAGTTTGAATAAAGTACATTTTTTAATTCATCTAGATCATTTTTTTAGGTTTGTTTTGTTTGGAAAAAATAAATATTTTAATTTAAAAACACAAAATTTTAGTAAGTATAAATAAAAATATTTCTCTCACAAAAATGTTTTGTTTTTTCCAATAAAAAATTTAAAGTAATAATTTAATGCACATATCAAAAAAATACTAAATTTATTTATATGTACAACAACAAGTAAGAAGAGTTGTACAAATCAGCAGTTCAATTAATTTTTCTTTCACTTTAGAAATTATATTTCTAAAACTAAAATTTTTAAATTAAAATAGATTTCTAAAATTACAATTTTTAATTTATAATTTATATTAAAAAAATGATCTTTAATTTAGAATTTATATTAAAAAATTTACTATCCATAATTTTGAATTTCTTATAGATTATTATCTTGAATTTAGAATTTTTATTATAAAGATTACAAATATTAATTTAGAATTTATATTTCAAAAATTATGATCATTAGAATTTATATTTAAAAAATTATAATCTTTAATTTAGAATATATATTTCAAAAATTATAATATGTAATTAAGATTTTATATATTACAAAAATTATAATGTTTAATTTAGATTATATATTTTAAAAATTATAATTTTTAATTTACAATATATATTTGAAAAATAATAATCTTTAAATTAGAATTTATATTTCATAAAATTATAATCTTGAATTTAGAATTCTAAAATTACTATTTTTAATTTAGAACTAATAATTCAAAAATTATGATCTTTAATTAAGAATTTATACTTAAAAAATTAAAATTACTATTTTATTTTAGAATTTATATTTCAAAAATTATAATCTTTAGTTTAGAAAATATATATAAAAAATTGTAATCTTTAATTTAGAATTTATATTTCAAAAAATTATAATTATTAATTTAGAATTTATATTTCAAAAACTATAATCCAACAGAAGAATATAAAATACCCTTATATAATAGTAGATTTATAACGGGTATAATCAGGGCCCAGTTGCGCTTTGGCTTGTATTGTCGTTGTGTGTGTATATATGTGTGTGTGTGTATGTGTATGTGTGTATCTGGTTTTTCCGCATTGTTGCTTCCAGGAAGCTCAATACAACAATTTGGCGAATACACACAAAATAAAGGGCACAACGACAACGACAGGTTGTATCTACATACAAACATACAAATGTATCTATGTATCTATGTATTCATCGTGGAATTTGTCCCAGACCATGGTCTGCATATCGATCGATATACACACAGATACATATTAATATTTGTGTGTGTATGTGTCCCAGGACAATTGTTATACATACACGCGGCCCAGCAATAAGGAGGCGTGGCACATGCACACACACACACACACACACACACACACACACACACACACACATAATAAATGCATACCATGCGCAGTTCTAACGTTTCCTGGTCACCAAAATGGAGTACATAACAAACACATACACTTACCCTGAAGTACGGGGGCCTAGCGAAATCCTAACGAACTGACTAGAGAATTGGTGATGAGTACTAGAACCACATGGAACACCAGCAGTGTTATTTTCTGACGATTTTTTGCACTGCATGTCCGCATTAGCTAACGACTTTCCTAGTACAAAGTGGGTTGAATAAAATCGTTAGGAAAAAAAATAATGAGGTTTTAAATTTATAATTTTTTTTTTTTTACTTTGATTTTTATGAATTTTTTTTTTAGATTGGAGCTAAGGGGGAGAGTTAGAAGAGAGAGAGAGGTGTCTTAAAATGTTTAAATTGTTATTTTTTCATTTTTAAATTAAATTTACATTTCTGTCCGTGCGGGTATACGAACTATACGACCTAGCACCCTCTGCATTACTTGAACCTAACGACTTAGCTAACTACCAGTGATGCATCACGGGAATAGAATATTCTAGCACCTCTGCATTACTTGAACCTAACGACTTAGCTACCTACTAATGCATCACGGGTCTAGAACTGGGTGATGATGCCTCAACACCAGCCGAACCACAGGGTTACATACTTACATATACACATACACATGCATACACACTACCAAAATATATGGAATTTTTTTTGTTTCGGCCATTTTATATTTAATAGATTTAATATCTCTCTTCTCATTCGATCTGTCGAAATCAAATTTGTTCAATTGAGAAAAGCACCGTTAGAACGCGGCGTCCCTTCATGGGGCTGCCACACTACTGAATTCCCCGATCTGGCAACTTTTTTCTAACTTAGGTTAAAATTAAATTTAGTTGCAACTAGGAAAATTCAACTAAATTGAAATTTTTTTTTTTTTGAGCTAGAATTTTTTAAGTTTTTGCATAATTTTTGTTGGAATTTTCTAGATTTTTTCATATTTATTTTTTTTTTTCAGTTTATGTTTTGTAACTTCTCTTCCCGAAGGCGGACAAACTTCAAAGCATTTTAATTCTTACCATAATTTTATTGAATTTCGAATTTTAAATTCTCGTTCAATTGTTAATTAATTAACTTTTTAAGGCAATTTGAAAATTTAAAAAACAATTTAAAAATTTAACAGTTTTTACCACTGTTAATACACTGTTAATAGCATGCATAGCATTAACATTTAACAGCACTGTGACGTAGCAGTTGCAGTGACGTAGCAGCGACGCGACGTCGCAGTTGCGGCCGGCAGCAGCAGCGCCGTTACGTATTCAAGGTCTACATTTGTGTATCGATATCACGAACGTGTTTGTATGTAAGCATGTATGTATGTATGCATGTATGTAACACAATTTGGTATGTATACGCCTGCCCATATATATATATATATATGTATGTATACATGGTATACATACAAAATGCTCGTTGTTCTTGCACTCGTTTCAACCCCCAAACACGAAACGCGCCCCTTTTGCACACGACGTCGCGTCGCGTCGCATCGTCACAGTCTTGCTTTGCGTTTTTTGCTTTGCGCTTTTTGCTTTGCGCTTTGCGTTTTTGCTTTTGCTTATGACGTGCTCGCACGTACGCTACTCACAACTGTTGTCGGTAACTGTGTGCGTGTGTGTGTATATATCGCGTCATACATGCGCACACTGCGACAAACATATGTACATGTTTGTATGTATTTACATATTTGCCTACAGTGGTACAACATGCACAACATAGCCTGTTCAATTTACAGTGGTTCTCAGCTTAAATGCAAAACATATAACTTATCTTAAAATAATTTATTTTTTATTAAAAAAATATATACATATTAATTGAATTGTTGTGTAAATTAAATTATTTACATTTTATTTTTATTACATCTAAATTATGCAGTAAAATATTGCACAAATTTTTGTTTAAAACTAATAGTTCAGTTATCTTTTAATGGAAATAATCTAAATATATAATAAGCAAATTATTCTCTTTTTATTTTTTTTTTTTACATATATTGTTACTGAATTCAGCAATAAAAATAAATCACTACGCTTACATATTACAAAATGTATTTTTAAATAAGAAGAATATACAAATAAAATTTTAACGCAGATTTGCTAATTAATTATTAAACTTACGCAAATTATGTATATTTTATTTTTTATTAAATCCGCATTATAAGCAAATTATATTCATTTTATTTTGTATGTATATTATTTCTAGCCGAATTAAGCAATATAAATAAAGTATTGTTTAAGAAAATAGGTAGTGAGTGTGCAAAATAAGCTGCGACCCACTGTATATGACTCTCTGCTCAAGACGAACGTCTGTCCAATCGGAGAGCTTGCATTGTACGTTTGCATGTATGTATGTACGTGTGTGTGTGTGCGTGTGCATGTGCCAAAAGCACACGCATACAAGCAAAGCAACGAGAGCGTGCGCGCATGAACTGAAAAATGTGTACAACATGAAAACACTGGGAAGGAGCGAGAGAGCGAAACAGGGAAACAAAGCAAGCAACCCAATTGCCAATTGGCTAGCATGCAGCTTTAATGCGATAAGGCGTATTATAGCTCAAATGAAATAACTCTTATTTGTGACTTTTAAAATAAAAATCATAAATAACTCTTATTTTTAATTTTATTGAAAATAAATCAAGAATAAGTGTTATTTTAATATTAATTTTTGATAAGAATCCGTAATATACAAGTTAAAAAATTGGCAATTTTTGAATTTGGCATGAAAACGATGCCAGAAAAATTAAAATTTTAATAAAAGTACGCGTGTATTTTATGATTACAATTGCGTTTTAAAATTAATTTTTGGCAATTTTCTATTTCGATATAAAACTCTATCTAAAATTTGGATTTACATCACTAGGTATTTTTATTAATTATCAACATTTCAACGGCAGAGCAGTTACATGACCTACGTTTGTATATATGCGTGTATATACACATTTACATAGGTATGTATTCACCACTGGGCATTTGTATTTGATGTGCCTGCTTCTTCTTCTTCGTTGTTGTTGTTTGCCTTTACTTTACGCTCGCTGCTTTGCTTTGCGCACCGTTCGTTTTCATCATTCTGTAGCCGAACGTTGCCGCGTCAAGTTACGTTACGCTTACGCTTACGCTAAACATTCTTCGGTACTTTTTTTTGTTGCCCACACAAACAATTTTGAAGCGACGCGTCGTCGTCGTCGTCAACGTCGACGCTCTCGTGTACGTGTCGTGTGTGTGTGATTGTGTGTGAGTGTGCGTGTGTCTCGAAAAACGTAACGAGTACGTGTATACAACAGTTGTATCAGTGTGTATATGTGTGTGTGAGTGCGCAATAGAAATATTTAAACGTGAAGAAAAAAAAACAAATAATTCTACAATTATCGTATACTATTATTGTATTTATTTATTTAATTTTTTTTTACAAAAGCAAACAAGAATATAAAAATACTGCTGGCCATGTGTGTGTGCGTGTGCGTGTGTGCGTGCAGCGGCAGCGAAAATCAATAACAAAGCGCGCAAGGCGCTAAAAGTGGCAAAAGAAAAATGTACAACAACAACAACGACAACAACAGCCAAAGAGCAATGTTAAAAACAACAACAGCAACAACAACAACAAATAGCCGGTACTTTAAAGTGAAACAACAACAACTACAGCAACTACAACAAGAATTGCAGTCGCCATTATTAAACAATTGTATCGATATTTGTTATCGCCAAGCCGATAAATAGGCGCGCTACAAAAAAAAAAGGAGAGCAGCATCAAAATTTGTGTGTGTGTTTGTTTTTTTTGCGTGTGTGCGTGTGACGGCAAAAAAAAAAAAAAAAAAGTGGGTCGAGTTGCGCGCGTAAATTTGGGTCGTAGTCGCAGCAGCAGAAATTGCAAGCCTCTCTCTCTACGCGCCCTCTCTCGCTCGCTTGCTACTGTAGTGCATTCCATTCGACTTCCAGTTGAACTGCAACAACAACAACAACTACAACAACAACACTCCCACGCGCTCTCTCATACTCGCAAGCGCGCTCTCTCACGCGCTTTTTAGCGCTCACGACCCTTTTTCCATTTACACATACACTCTACACTACTACACTCGTGCTTTGAGCAGTTATCACAAACGGTCGTACACAATGTCGCTGCAAACGAAACGTCAGCACTGTTATCTATGCGATTTACCACGCATGCCATGGGCCATGATCAATGACTTTTCGGAGGCAGTGTGCCGTGGTTGTGTTAATTATGAAGGTGCCGATCGCATTGAGGTTGTTTTGGATGCGGCACGGCAAATGAAGCGTTTGCATCCCAGCAGCAAGCGTGCACATGAGAATGGTGAAGTTGTTGTGCTACAACAACAGCAACAACAACAAACTGGTTTATTGCCACAACATCGCGGTACAGTGCCCAGCACAAGTGGTACCCCCACAGGAGGAGGAGGAGTACCGGGATCGATACCGGGACCGTTATCCTTATCACATCATCATGTGGCAGCGGTGGCAACTTATCAAATGCCACGCATAGGACCACCGTTACCTCCACCCCAACAGCAACAACAACAGAACTCTGGAAATAGCCTAATGGATTTTCCGGTTAAATTGGAGGCCACACCGGATGTGCGACCCGTACGCATTTCCCATATGACACCCCACCCACATATGCCGCCCACCGGAGGTCAACGACCTGGAGGACCAGGTACCGTTACACAGCAAACACCCGGTGGCGGTGGTGGTGGTGGCAACTCTACACTATTGCCAGCTCTCTCGGTTAATTTAAAGCGTCCACCCTCCGATGATGTTGATGTCGATCAACAACAACAACAGCAACAACAACACGGTCCCCCACACTTAGGCGTCGGCGTTAGCGTCGCTGAACTTGCTGCCGGCAGCAGCAGCGGCAACAACAACAACAACAACAGCAGCAGCGGCGTCGGCGGACCGTCAAGTGTAAAGCGCAGCGCTTTGGAAGATCCGACCGGCGTACGACCGCCATTGACACGTGGCGAATCGCTACCAGCGCCCGTCAGCTATGTTCCCGAGCGACAGCTCAACTTGCGCGACAAACAGCAGCCGGTACGAGCGCCCAGCTTCGATGCATCCACCTTTAAAGCGGGCGGTAAGTTAATGTTCCCCAATATACCCCAATACTCCCGAATTCCACACTCCATTACACTACAAAACTCACTTCACTTTCGACTTTCGTGCTATTTAAGTCACTAGCAAGTACTGCCATTCACAGTGTATATATAAAACTCCTTGTCCTGACTGACTGACTGAGCATTGTACAGGGCAAAACGTTTTTTTTAAGAAAGAATGTTTTCAAATTCCGAGTTGAAGAAACAATTCGTTGCTTTTTCGTCACTAGCACGGACTGTCCACAGTGTATGTATTTAAAAAGCTCCTTGTCCTGACTGACTGACAGAGCATTATACAGGGTAAAACGTTTTTTTGTACTGTAGGAATGTTTTAAAATTCCGAGTTGAAGAAACAATTCGTTGCTTTTTCGTGCTTTTTTCGTCACTAGCACGGACTGCCGTTCACAGTGTACATATATATAAAACTGCTTGTCCTGACTGACTGACTGAGCATTGTACAGGGCAAAACGTTACTTTAAAGTAGGAATTTTTTTTTAAATTCAGCGTTAAAGGAAAAACTCGTTTATTGACTTGTGTAAATTTATTTTTTTAAGAAATTAGTTTAGAAACGTAACCGGAATGAAATCGTTATCAGTTCAAGCATTTCCTTTTCTTTTTTTTTTTGTTGATTGGAAAATGGTTGTAAAATAGTAGAGATTTAAACAGAAATGGACCGAAGATTTGGTTCCGCATACAAAACATAATTCTATGATAAGAGGCTACTGCAAACTGGCACAAATCCCAAAGCAGAGTAAGTGAGCCTGATTAAAGCTTATCAGTGACAGAGAGAGAGAGAGCAACAGATAAAGAGAGAGAGAGAGAGATAGGGAGAGAAAGAGCGGAGGCACAGGAAGAGTTATAGAAGATAGGAAGACATGGGTTGTGCTATTACCGCTTATCAGTCGACAAAACACAAAAAAAAAAAAAAAAAAAAAAAAAAAAACTGATAACAAGTCAAAGCAGAGCAGCGATTAGATAATGGAACAAACAGACAGACAGACGGACTTGTTCTCTTATCAGTGACTGTTATCAGTGCCTCAACACTACGATTGTCCGCTTATCGGGCAGCCGCGTTGCGTTCAATTTGTCCGCTGTTGCGTTGAGTCCATTGAAAATAGACAAGAAAGGGTATAATGTGCTTGGCAGAATGTATGTAACAGGCAGAAGGGGGCGTGGCAGACCCCCCAAAGTATATATTCTTGCTCAGGATTAACAGTCGAGTCGATGGAGCCATGTTCGTCTGTTTGTCCGTCCGTCTGCCTGTCCGTCCGTCTGTTTCAACGCGTCGATCTCAAAGACCAGCTAGAGACTTCAAACTTGGTATGTAGGTTTCTTAATACTTTATGCAGATCAAGTTTGTTTTTATTTTTGGATCGGACCCCTATATCATATAGCTGCCATAGGAACGATACGAACATCCGAAAATCAAGTTTTAGTATGAATACGTTTTCTGTTTTTTCTAAGATATCTTAACCACACTAATAGAATATGCACTTAAGTTTGTGTTACTTATAGGGACAATCGGGACAATCCAAGTATTTATTCAAACAGTAACATTTCTTTAATTTTAATTGAAATTGTATATAATGGAAGATAAGTATAGTTATAAACAGCTAAAACTCGTGGTAAGATAGAATTCGGACCAGATTTTTGTATTAATTATAATTATCATTGAAAAAGATTGTATAATTATATTTTTTTTTTAAGATTAGATAGGTAACCTAATGCTTCATTATAATAGTATTAATAATATTGATAGGACTTTTAAAATCGATTTGATTGGTGTACTTCTTTTTTTTCCAACTTGCCCAAATGAGTGTTTAATAAGTTCGTAGGGTATATAAGATAAAGAGAGCAATTTAAAATTATATTATGAAATATGATTCAAATTGAATCATGAAAAGAAAACGTTACAAATGATTATATTAAAAGGTAAATAAAAATATTTAAGTATTTATAATAAGTCTGGTAGCTCTCCCAAAGATCCCCTAAAGTATATATGTTCCGGATAAGTATCAACACTTGAGTCATTATCGCCCTGTCCGTACATCCATCTATCAATCTGTTTAAACGCCTTGATCTCAGAGACTATAACAGCTAAGAACTTCAAGCTTGGTATGCAGGCTCCTGGATACCGAAGGCAGATCTAGTTTAATTTTATTTTTGTATCGGACCACTATATTATATAGCTGCCATAGAAACAATCGGTTGAAAATAAAGTTTCTTATGAAAAACTTCTTTGTTTTTTGAGATATCTTAACCAAACTGACAGAATATGCATTTGAGTTGACCTTATACACTCAGACCAAATTTGATTCAAATCGTTTCACTATATACTATAGCTGCCATAGAAACAATCGGTTGAAAATCAAGTTTTAGTATGAAAAACTTCTTTGTTTTTTAAAATATCTCAACCAAACTGACTGAATATCCATATGAGTTGACCTTATATACTCTGATCAAATTTGATTCAAATCGTTTCACTATAGCTGCCATAGAAACAATCGGTTGAAAAACAAGTTTTAGTATGAAAAACTTTTTTGTTCTTTAAGATATCTAAACAAATTTGACAGAATATGCATTAAAGTTGACCTTATACACTCTGACCATATTTGATTCAAATCGCTGCACTATATCATATAGCTGCCATAGGAATAATCGATGGAATATGCATTTTTAGTATAGGTTATTCGATTATTTATTCGGTTATTCAAGCGAGCAGGGGGACAGTTGAGCCCCCGTTGTTATTTGTTGTTATATTCTGTGGAATGAACGAGCTCTTCCAGTCTCTAGGCCACAACAAATGCGTGTGTGTGTGTGTGTGTGTGTGTGTGTGTGAGACTTGCATACGCACGGAAACGCAGTCATGCAAAAATTTCACCTGAAATTGCCCGAAAAAAAAAAAAACAAGGGTAGTTGTGTGAGGGAGAAGGGTAGGGGAAGGGGAAGGAGTACAGAATGTGACTGACAGCGTCTTTTGCAGCTGTGCATTTGTCAAATAATTCAAACTCAAAAACGTCAAACATGCGTTAAAAGCACACGCATCTAAATATATATAATATGTATATCGCTCATTTAACAAAGAGCGACACAACTCAAAAAATGTCATTTCGAGTTAAACGCGCTTAAAGTTTTCACTTTTAGTATGGCTGCCTGTAAAGCGCTCATACATAAACTATTCCTACGCTGTGTGTATCAAAGCTAGAATAATGAAATTTTGACACAACATAGATTACGAGCTTACGAACATCATTAACTCAAAATTTGTGTTTTTTTTTTTACTTATGTCACTCTTCATGTAAATGAGCGATATATGTCAGGGACCGTTATTATTATAAGTTTTATTTAAAAAATCACGTTTTAATGATTACATAATGATTTTTACGATTTTCTTCACCAATAATCATTATTTTTAATCAAAAAAAAAAAAAAAAAAAAAAAATAATAAATATCTTTTAATATCATTATTTTTGATTTAAAAAAAATAAAACTCAATAATAATGATTATAAATAATTTTTATTTATCAAAATAAAACTCAACAATAGTTTATAGCATTTGTGTTAAACTTCGCAGATATGGTAACATATTCTTCATCTATGATTTAATATCCTTCATATGTTAATTAACATGTTCTTCAAGGACGATTATTAAGTATCCTATTCCTTGTTGAGTTTTATATTGATCCAAAAAAATCAAAATCATTTATAATCATTATTTTTGATCAAAAAAAAAAATCAATAATAATGATTATAATTGATTTTTATATTTTGATTAACATAATCATTATAACTGATTTTGATTTTTTTGATCAAAAAAATGAAGAAAATCGTAAAGTTCAGAATTTTAAAATCATGAGTGATTTTTGTAGTTAACAAAATAATAATAATCATTATTTATGGTCCCTGATATATATATGATGATACACACACACACACATACGCACACACGCACACGCATACACCTACAACACAGTTGTACAGCTAGAAGTCAACGCATTTTGCAAGATGACGACGACGACGACGACGCAACCCTCGTTTGACACGGCGGCACCTTTCGAGTTTGCCAACCCTTCCTTGCCCGTAAAAAGCCAATTGCTTGACATGCGCACAAAACCTAAAAAGCTAAAATACATAACAAGCTAACACACACACACACACACACTCATACACTGTAGGCACGAACACACACATACGCACGTAAACCAAAAGGACTGTAAATGTAATAAAAACAGACGTGCAAAAAGTCGAAGTCAACATTGCACACTGGAACAGCAGGCTGAAAATCGTGACAAAATTCCATTTGGTTCAAAAAAATAATAAAGAAAATAGGCTTTAATTCTATATTTAGAATATTTAGAAAATGTCAGAGCAGACCTAAAGTAATTTAAAATGTAAATTAAAATTAGAAAAAAATAACCTAAACGTATAAATAAAAAAAAAAATGTATTAAAATTGAAACTGAAATGGTAAAAAGAAAAAACTAATAAAATAATAAAAAGTATTAAATTATAAAGGCATTCCAAAAAAAATTATTAAAAATTAAAATACTTTTTTTTTATTATTTTGTATATTATAAACTGAAAGCCGATATTTTTGACTTCGAAAATAAGTTCGAAAAAACTAAATCTCTTAGATTTAAGGAACACATTTATTTCCATATACAGTCAAACTTCCCTAACTCGAATCATCATTATGCAAAGAAAATGTTCGACTTATGGAGATTTTCGAGTTATTGAAGCAGACTAAGTATATAGTTATCAATCCCCTTAACCCTCTATCGCATAAAGTGCCATATATGGCTTTTCACTTTTAACGAAATTTATTTTAGTTTAAATGATATCTAAGCGAAGTGAATTATTATTGTCAACTATATTTGCACTATTAACTATTGGAAAAAAGTGTAAAAATAATTATAATTTAGCTTTATTTCGTGTTTTTATGTATTTTGTTAAGGCGTCTCTCGTGAACGAAATTGATTTTTAATGAATTTGATGAACAATGCATTTTCGAATGAAGTTTTCACAACAAAAAAAAATTTTTTATGTTGAGTAATTTTTGTCTAAAAGGAAATAAAGTAATTTTTTTTTTTAAGAATCAAAAAACCATTTTTTATGTTGAAGAGTAATTTTTGCCTACAAGAAAATAAAGTAATCTTTTATTAAAACTTGTAATTTGACTGTAACTAAGCATTATATGTATTATTTTAAGCTAAAAATGAAGGAGCCAAAATACTTTTTTCTCCTAAACAAAAAAAAATTTTGCTCAAATATTCCTTAATTTATTCCAAATACACCAATATATATATAGAAAAAATGTTTTTCCTTAATAGTTCCATGGGCATGCAGTAGAGGGTTAACTAGATATTGAAAAACCGACCGTTAGTTTTGTATTGAAAGCTTTTATTTTTTTAATTTTTAAAATTTGTTTATTGGCTGCAAATGAGAGATGTTGCGCCACTGTGCATCGCTTTGCTGTCGATGACTCTCGACTGAGAGATGCTGCTGCTGCTGTAACTGTGTCTCTCTCTCGCTCTCTTTGCTGCTGTAACTGTGCCTCTCTCGTTCTCCACTGTTGTTGTTGTTTTTTTGACTGGCCTAAACGAGTTTTTGCTTTTTACTGTGTTCTGCTTTTCTTGCTTTTTTTTTTTTTGTTACTTTTCGAATTCTTCTTTATTTGTATTATTTTAGTGTGCGCGCGCAAAACGTCATTAAACTTGTTTTGGTTTTTATTTCTTCTTCTTTGCTCGTTTTACGCTATGCGATAACAAGTTGCACACACACACACACAAAAAAATATATATATATTTGTACATATACATATATATATATATATATATATATATATATGAGCATATGCGCATACGCAGAACCGCAAACAGTGTAGATACATTTTTAGTTAGTATACGAAAAAGGAACTGCAATAATCGTACATGCACAAATACATACATGCATACATATAAACTTGTGATATACAATGTACATGCATATATATATATATATATATATATATATATATATATATATATGTATGCATACTTTTAAACATACCTACTTTTGAATACTCAACGAAAAAGCAGCAACAAAATATATTAAGCATTCGATGCCGTCATCTTGTGTGTGTGTGTGTGTGTGTGTGTATATATGTGTGCGTATGTGTTTACTGTGGGGCCAAGCTTATTTTCATTGATGACTTTCATTGCATTTGGACTTTTATTGAATTACAAGCTGATAATGACACTTGATAAAGTTTTATTTAGAAAGTATTGCATTTATTTATTTTTTTTTTGTAATCAATCTTAAATATTTTTAAATTTAAATATTTATATTCTGATAATGATTTAATAAATATTATGATAATAAATAAATAAATAGTTAAATAACAAATCAACTTGGCAACACTGTGCGTAAATTGTTTGTTTCGCTTTTGTTGCTGTTGTTGTTGTTGTTGTACTTTTTACGTTTTACGCTGCTTAATGCTTATTACGTGTATTTACGTTACGTTTTTTCCTATGTGTGTGTATGTATACATGTGTATGTTTCATTACCAAAATCAAATGTGTGTGTGTGTACTAAAAATATAACAAACTTTGTGTTATACATACACAACAAAAAAAACTCTGCATACAAAATATGTAAATACATACATATATATATGTATATGTATACATCCATGTACAATCAAACACAAAATACATACATACACACATGCGTGTGCAAAATAATAAGAACACCTTCTAATAATATTAATGTTCCTCAAATTTGTAATGTTCCCAACTCCAATGGAAAATCATTTGAAAATACAGTGGCTCACAACTTATTTGATCCAGTGCATTTTCAACTATTTTTATTTATTTGTATTTATTATTATGCTTTGAACTTCCAACTAAAAATATCTATGACATATATAAATAATAATAACTATGACATTGTCGATTTATCGAAAAATAATAGATCGGGTAAAAAATATCGAGCTTTCTCAGTAAATAATAGATCGGGTGAAAAATATCGAGCTTTCTCAGTAAATATCTACAGTCGAACTTCCCTCGAATCACCATTATCCAAAGAAAAAGTTCGACTTTTGGGGTTATTTTTTAAAGTTTATTAAAACAATTTCATTTACTAATCTTTTGAATTTTTTTTTATATTTTAATTTCGAAAACGCAATTCTACTCACAAAATACACTCGTACTTTTATTAGAAATCTTATTTCTCAAGGATCGTTTTCATGCCCAATTCAAACTTTGACAGTTTTTTAAATCATACATTACGAATTTATTTCAAAAGTTCAACGACAAAACTTAATTTTAAAAATTAACTACGATGAACAAGCTCCAGTGAGTTGTCGATTTGTCATGGAAATCGATTTAATCAACTCGATAGATCGTCAAAAAAAAAATTCATCGAGTTGAAGTAGTCGATAATAGCTACCGCGAAAATCGAGTGGTCGATATTTCGATAGATTTTTACATCACTAGTATTTATTTTGTTTAATTATTTAATTTATTTATAAATTATGCTGTTGTTATTATTTTGCACACGACTGTATGAGTACATGCACTCACAGCTCCCTCTCACTCCCACTCTCTCTCTCTTTCCATCTCTCTCTCTCTCTCTCTACTCCCTTCGTTGTTTCATTCAGTGCTCTTCAGTGTATACTAAAATAGAGTGCACATTTCTTTGCTAGGAATTTTTCATTGTGTATATTACAACTCGCTCTCTCTGTCTCTCTCTCTTCCTCTCTGTCTCTCTTGCGCTCTCTCGCTCTGCTCTAGGTGTTAATTATGCAGACGCTCTCTTGTCAATCAGCATCAAAATGCAGCGCGGCATTTTTACCGTTAACACGTGAACAGCGCGGCGTGCAGAGAGCGACAGAGAAAGAGAGAGAGAGTGAGATGCACGTATGTGTGTGTGTGTGTGTGTTTTGAAGCAGACGTCGCTGCTTGCGTTTTGCTGATTAAATGCAGCACAGTGTGACCAAACACATATACATACATACGTATGAATGAAAGTGACAATGTTCATTTTTTTTATTATTATTAATTTTTTTTTTTGTTGAATAAATCAGATTTAGTTAGTCCCCCGAATATGATATGATAAGCGACAATCATGAGTTTGACATATCTTATCCACACTGAATTTGATTATCTAAGCTGTGTTATCAGTAACAACAACAGTGCCAGAGATAAGCAGGTAACTGCTCGATAAGAGAGAGAGAGAGAGAAAGACCAATAAACGAGCACATACAGTGGTTGTGAAACAGCCTTTTTGTAATACGATACAATACGAATTGTTATCGACTTGAATGGTTTTTTAGTTTTCGATAACATTGATTACATATTCTATATATATAAAAATTTACAAATGGTACCCCATATTCGTAATAAACGGTAAATTTTAAGATGTTTTCACCAGGAAACCATAGTTCTAAAATCAATTTCTAGTCCCCGCTTTTTGAGCTAAAAAACGTGGCTTTTTAAAAAATATTTTTACCATATCTTAAGTATTTTTAGTCTGATCCTAACGAAATTGATATCAAAATTCGTGTTAGGACAAGGACTTTCATATACAAAGACAAATTCTCCTTAAAACATAGTTTTCGTCCTTGCAAGGACTAAAAACGCCAAATTTTTCGATTTAAAAAGCGGAAACTAGGAATTGATTTCCTGGTGAAAACATTTTAGAATTGACCGCAGTTTACGAATATGGGTTACTATTTTTTTTTTTTGGAAAAAATCGATGCACCCCAATGTACATTATCAATGATATAACGTTTCACGTAAATTACCAAATCAAATACTATGCCTAAAAAAAGGGAGGGGAATGAACCGGACAATGAACTCAATCGATTCACTTTGGATGATAACAGCTGAATTTTGATTTCAGCTATTTTAGATTGGTTTTTTTTTTCGTTTTTTTTCAAAAATCTGTTATCGCTACACAATTATTAAATATATATAGTACATGCATGTTTCTAAATAGAACCTTCTACATCATATTGTATACAATTGTATGTATATATTGTGGCTTTCCTCGTATTTTATTCCCATGCGACTTTTATAGCTTATACACATATATATATATATATAGCACTTAACTGATAAGTTATGCATGCGTAATACGCTCAAGCTCGAAAACTGACTTGCGATAAGTATTTCTCTACCATATTTTATACGTTTTTTTTTTTTTTTTTTTTTTTTTTTTTTTTTTTTTTTGTTGTGGTTCCATTTAAAAACGACGTCATGTGTTTTATATTCGCCGCATTCCCTCGACATTGGTCCATAAACATTAAGAGTCAGCTTAGCGATATAGAAAAAGTGTTCTATATAACCCAGCAAGCATTTTTACACATTGTTATTTTTTTTTTTTTGTCGATTTCAAATGGCTTTGTTTTCTAATTTTAAAAGAGCCTTTTTGTTAGGAAAACATTTTCTCATATGTTTTTGCTTATTTTCGAGTTCGATTTGCAATCACTTGATCATTATTTCAATATATCACTATTTCAAGCATAGGCATAAACTCACTTTCGAGTCTTTTTAAAATCGGACCTAAAATTTATTACTTGTAAAGCATCGAAAGGGTTCTAAATAGACTCATCATTGTTTTTAAGTTTTCTAAACTGTGTCGACACATTTTCGAATCCTATTTGCAAAATTTTTAAAGTATTTTTTTAAAAATATATCACATTTTTGAGCATTTTTTTTTTTATAAATTTGCGAGGCTTATAGAAACTAATCGCTTTTTAATCAATAGAAAAATGACTTAAACTGGTATTTTATGCTTTCTGATTTGTTTCGACTCATTTTCGAGTCAAATTTGCATTCTTTTGAGACTATTTTCATAAAAAATCATAATTTTGAGCATGTACATAAGTAATTATCAAGTCTATTAGAAATTGAGCCTAAGATTAATCTGTGATTAGGCATAAAAGCTCATTTCATTAATTTTAGATTATTTTTTTTTCAAAATATCTTAATTTTAAGATTGTAAATAAGTCTTTTTCGATATATTTTGAAATTGCGCCTAAGATTAATCTGCTTTTTTAATCAAGAAAAAGGGCTCAAAAAGGCTCATCCTGTTGAATGTTTTGTTAAAATGTTTTTTTCAGTATTATTATTAGTCTTTTTCTATATGTATGTATATGTTTTTGTATTTGTAGAATCCACTTTCGTTTGCTTTTGGTGCGTTTTTTTTTTGTTTTTTATACACACAGCTGTTTTGTTTATCTTATCGTGAGGTGCCTCATTGAGGCTCTATATGCCATTATCTTATCGCCATGGCCAACTATGACTGATAGCGCGAATGGAACATATAGTACATAATACGATAATACTATATATATGGTTGCATTCCCCACGCTTTTTTTTTTGGTCTCTATACTTTGTTTATTTTTTTGATTATGCGATGTGTATTTTTTTTTCGGGGTTTTTATTTCTTTCAACTCTGCTTTTTTTTTGTTTTCGTTCTTTATTTTTACGATTTATGAAATGGTTTTATCAACGGAAATCAATTGAGAGATCCGAACTATGAGTGGGTACTTGAAATAATCAGAAAACCATTAAGTGCCAGAGCTGGAAAAAATATTCATAATTTTCAATTACGCACAACTGTTTCATGTTTACAATGTAAACACAAATGCGCTCTACAAATCGTATATATCGTATAAAAATATCTACTATAATTGTATACATATGGTATGTATATGGAATATCTATGTAGTTGTAAAAATGTAGAGCTCTCACGCCATTTGGGGTGTGGTTTTTCTTTCTATTCATTTCATTCATGTTAAGAAGGCAACAATATGTTTTTTTTTCCGTTTTTTTTTTTGTAATAGAATTGACAAATGATTCATGTCTCTCTGCAAAAAATCGGAAAAAAATATTCCTAAAGCGGACGGAAAAATTCGAAAATGAAATGAAATCAAAAATAGATTTATCTAGAGGCCCCAAATTGCGTGTGCTGCATTCTCACATTGACTAAATTTATGATACATATTTTTATGTGAATGAAAATATATATACATACAAAAAATGTGTAAAATTTCAGTTTAGATTTCTAATTTTGTTTAATTTAGTGTTTAATATATTAGAAATGGATAGATCATTCTAAATAATATTAAGACTATAAAATTATACTCTTAAAATGTGTATAGAAAATATTATAGAACTCTGATACCAAGGTTTAAAGCACCCTGTATAAAAAATTTAACTCAGCACGATTCAAAATATTGAACTTATAAAAACTTTTATATATATTTTCGAAAATATTTCAGTATATGAAACTGCAATTGCAAGTCGGCAACAAATTGCATTGCTGCAACCACTGTGCATGCATCGCTTGCATATTTTACTGGTCTCTCTCTCTCGCTCTCTTTCTGTCTCGCTCTTAATTGGCACTGATGTTGAGATGACTGCTCATTTTTATTATTATTATTTATTTATTATTTTTTTCGCTATTATTTTTACACATTTGCGTGCAAAAAAAATATAAACAAATGCTATAAATAACCACGTTTCGTTATTGAGGAGGCCACACACACACACACAGCGATGACGCCGACGTCGCACAGTGACACTGCAGTCCGAAAAGCGAAAAGAGATGACTTGTTAGAAATATATATTTTTTAATAAATAACACAAGTAAAAATACGTTTAAATTTTGTTTGAAATTAGTGTTTGAATAATTTTTGAGATTACCAATTGTTCACATGAAAATAAAAGCTATATAGAAAATTAATTTCTCACACTATCTGCCAAAAAAAATGTTAGTTTTCAATTAAAAAAATCTGATTTAAGTATAAAAAGTGATTGTACGAATAAATGTTAGATATCTGAAATATTTGTAAAATATCTCAACTATCATATGATATATGACCCCACTGTGCGTCGCAAATTGCGATGTCTGTGCGCGTTTTTTGACTTGCCAATTGAGCAACAACAACAACACGAAGAAGACAAGAAGAACAACAACAACACAATTCAGTCTCAATAAATAAACATAACAGCACTCTGCGGTCAGACAGACGGATAACATTAACATTAACATTACGTATGCAGCCCACTGTGCGTCGCTGACAGCGTCGTCGACATTTGAGCAATGTGCTCAGCTCTGTTAAGCATACAAATTAAATAACAAAAAAAATTACAATTAAAGCCCAGCTCAGTTTCGTTTACGTTTTTTTTTCTCTTCTGTTTTTTTTATTTTTTTTTTCAGTATCAGCAGCAAAAGTAAATTGTGGGTACGCGTGCGCGTGCCTTGAATACATATGCAAAAGCAATGTTAAGCGTTAACAGCGCAAAGTAAAATATGTACAAATGCAAAGCAATAACAGCGCCAAGTTTAACAGTAGCTAATGTATAGTAAAGTAACTATGTAAAGTAACAGCGCCAAATTAACAGTGGCTGGCGGAAAGTAACAATGCAAATTTAACAGTGGCAAAGTAACAATGCAAATGTAACAGTGGCAAAGTTAAACAGCGCAATGCTAAACGTGCTCTGTAAATTCTTACAGCAGCAGTTTGCGCATGTACATAATGTACCCATGTCTGTATGTATGTGCATGTATGCTTATATACACTATATATATATTTGTATATGTGTATTTAAATGATTTGTATGTATGCATGTTAATTGACGTGACCGACGTTCGGCAAGTCACGCGGCAATCGTGCCGGCTGCGTGACGACGTCAAAAAAAAAACACAAAAAACAAAGCCAAAGCAAATAGTCAAAACAAAACTTCAACTACATACATGCATACATACATACATATGTATGTATGTTCGCATTTGGTATACATGCACAAACGTAAACTTTGTCGCTTGCATGCTGACAGAAAATGAAAAGCAAGAAATAAAAAGTACAAAAAAATATACAAAAAAAAAAAAAAACAAAAACCGGCTTAGTCAACTGCATTCTGCACGTTTTTCTTCTCGCTCTCGCTCTTACATCGCTGCCTGCGTCGCTGCCTTGTGACGTATGTATGCGCAGCAGCAGCAGCAACAAAAACTGGTTTCGTTATTATTTCGACTTCGTCTTCGTATTTGTGTGCGTGTTCGTGTTCGTGTCGCAGCCGCAGTCGCTGCTGGCGTTGGCAGTTTGCCAACTGACGTCGTTGCTTTGCAAAAAAAACCAGCTGGTCTATTGTTGTTGTTGCTGTTGTGTTTGTTTTTGTCTTTGCTGTTGTTGTTGCTTGCTTGCGGCACAGTGAGGCCAGCAACCTGCATACTGTGTTGTATTGTATTGTGACGTCACGTTGCTGCCGCTGTTGGTGAATGAAAATGTTGTCGTTGTTGTTGTTGTTGTTGCGCGTCTGTTGCCAAGAATTTGTTGTAGTTGTATGTGTGTGTGTGTGTGTGTATAAACATACATATATATAGACTGTGAAAACGGTTCGTGCCAAGTTCTAAAATTACAAATAACAACAACATCTTGCAATGAACATGATTTCATTTATGTATTTTTTAATTTATTTATTTTGTTTATTTCTTTTTTTTTTTTTTTTTTTTTTTGATTCATTCGCTTGAAAAATCGAAAGCAGCCGCCATTAAGTAAATACAGTGTAAACATAAATAAAACACCTATACAAACATCAAAACACACGTACAGTGGGTGTTAGCTCTTTTTGACCCACTACTCTTACATATAGCTATATGATAAATTGGAGGCGATTTGAACCAAATATGGTCAAGATGTATAACACCAACTTAAATGCATATTCTATGAGTTTAGTTCAGATATTAAAAAAAATACAAAAAACCTTTTCATACTAAAACTTCATTTTCATCCTATCGTTCCTATGACAGCTATATGATAAAGGAGTTCGATCAAAAAAAAAAAAAAAAAACTTGATCTGCGTACGGTATCCAGGAACCTATTTACCAAGTTTGAAGTCTCTAGTTCTTATAGTCTCTAAGATAGACGCGTTCAGAAAGACAGACCAACATTTTTCTTTAATAAAATTTAACATTTTATTTAAAATTTTAATTAAAAAAATTAAAACGTTAAAGTTTATAATTAAAAAAAAAAATTAAAATATAAAATTTTTTATATTTATCAATTTTAATAATAAAATTACGATTTTCTTAACTTAAAAATTGAAAATAAAAGATTATTATGGTTTTTTTTTTTCGGAATTCTCGTGAAAAAATTTATACCATCCATATATAAATTTTCCCAACTCTTTTTTGGAGGCTTTTTGTGCAGCAATTTATTTTAAGCTGAACTATTTTTTGCAGTGCCTGCTAAAATGTAGTGGGTCAAATAAGCTGTGAGTTACTGTACATCATTTGGTTTAACATTTGCTTACATTTTATATTTTATGCTCAGTATCTATTTACATACAGTGCGCTTTCGATATAGTAAACAGTGGGAATTTGTTTCTTTCCTTCTTTTTCGTAAACATTTTCCAAAAATAGTTTTGTTTTATTTGTTTGTTTATTCTTTCGCATTCAATTAACGCTTGTTAAGAATTATTGGTCCAAGAGAAATTTGTATATCGGATCTAGTTTCTGCAATTCCACATTTTAGAATTAATCATTTAAGCTTAAGGCTCCCTCTCTTTTCTTTATGTATGTACATATAACTTTGAAACGAAAAGTATTCTGCCGGTAACTAAACCTAATACAGTGTCCAATGCTTACTATATTGCAGAGCACTTGTCACCGGCCAGTCGACGTAACGGTTCCAGTCCGCCATCGGGTCCTATGCCTCCCCGCAGTGTCCACTCGCCGAATAGTTCGGGTAAGTTTAGCAAATATTTGGGAATACATTTGAAAATTTTCATCGATAAGTTATCGATAAATTGTCGAAAATTAATCGGTAAATTTTCGATAAAATATCAATAACTTACCTGTAACTTATTAATAATTTATCGACAGTGTATCGATAATTTATTGATAACCTTACGACAAATTATTGATAGCTTATCAACAACTTATCGATAACTTGACAATTGCTTATCGAATAAATTTATTCAACTTATCGATAAGTTATTGATTTATTGTAGATAATTTATCGACTAATTGACGTTAATTTGACGACTAAGCTCGATAAGTTATCGACTAAATATCAATAATTGATCGACACTTGCCTATTTGTCAATTTGTCAGTTATTTATCGATTGTTTATCGATTGCAGGATCATCGTCGGGTCGCCGTTCGTCCGGATCACGTCACGTGTCGAGCACAACCGTCACGAGCAGCGAAGTCGGCGTCTCGAATTCGGTACAAGCGGCCGCCGTCGCTGCCGGCCTTGGTGCGGGCAGCGCTGCCGGCGTTGGCGGCTCTCTGGGCGGACCTGGAGGTGGCAGCAATTCGCTAAGCAGTTGCAGTAGCGGCGGAGGTGGTGGTAATAATAATAATGTTGGATCTGGCAACGCTGGACCCTCGTCGCTGCCACCTAATCCGAATTCGGTGTCCGCCGGCGATGGCAATACCAGCGGAGGTGGCAACACTGTTGGACCAGGTGGCAACAATGGCAGCGGCAGCGCTGTCCACACAGGTCCCGGCAGCAGCGGCAGTCAAGGCGGCGGCGGCAGCAGCAACAGCAGCGGCGGCGTCGGCGTCGGCAGCAACGCTGGCAGCGCAGCGGGCATTGGAAATGCGCCCGGCAGCAGCGCAGCACCAAATTCAGCAGCAGCAGCAGCTGCGGCCGCAGCGGCAGCACAAAATGCGACACTCAAGTGCACCCTGTGCCAGGAGCGTCTCGAGGATACGCATTTCGTGCAGTGTCCATCGGTGAACATACACAAGTTCTGTTTTCCCTGCAGTCGCGAGAGCATCAAGCGTCAAAATGTGAGTACACTCTCTCATCGGCTATTTCCACGACCACACTCACATTTGCCACATTTGTTCACATTTGCAACATTTGCCACGTTTGTTCACATTTGAATGTGGCACTTATTGGCTTTCCACGAGCAAATGGGACATTGCCTCATTCGGTCACATTTGAATGTGGCACTTATTGGCTTTCCACGACCAAATGTGTCATTTGCCACATTTGATCACATCGGAATGTGACACTTTTTGGCTCTCCACGAGCAAATGTGACATTTGCCACATTCGGTCACATTTCAATGTGGCTCATTTTCTCGGGTTTTTGATAAAAAAAAATACTGAAATACAAAAAATATTAACATTCAATATGAATGAGCCAAAATGATCATTCGGATTGCATACCGAAAATGAAGTTCACATTTGGTCTAAGTGATGATGAAAATGGCGTCGAATGTGCTAAATGTGAGTGGTCGTGAAAATAGGCTATAACATTACTCTCTGTATTCTGTTACTCATGCCGTCTTCTTTTCACCCATGTCTAGGGATTGGGCAACGAGGTGTATTGTCCAAGTGGTGAACGTTGCCCGCTTGCCAATTCCACCATACCGTGGGCATTTATGCAGGGTGAAATCACCACCATATTGGGCGAGGAGGTCAAGGTGAAAAAGGAGCGCGAATCTTAATGTCCATTTTATTGTAAAAAGCTGCGCAGAGCTTTGGAGCACTTTTAAAAGAGAGAGAGAGATAGTTTCAGTGTGAGATCAGCACGTTCTCTCTCTCTCTCTCTCACTCTCACTTTGTCAACCAATCACACACACTCCCACTCTCTCTCTTCCACTTTCTCTCTCTCTCTCTGCATCTGGTGCCTGCAGTCAAATTGCAGGCAAAGAGAGCAGATCAACCACAGAGAGAGAGAGACAGAGAGAGAGCGAGAAGTAAACTACATTTTTTTTTGGTGGCGACCGCGACGCCGGCGTCGCAGCAGCAGCGGGCGCTCAGTCCATGACGACCAACAACAACAACAAACATTTGTAGTCATAAGCAACAACAAAATTTGTAACTTTTAAAAAGAAATTAACAAAAAAAAAAGAAAAGAAAAGAAAAGAAAAACAACAACAAGTAGATAACACCAAAAGCAAAAGAGAATGGATTGATAAAAGGCATGCTAAAAAAAGAGAGGAAAAAAAAAACTATAGCATACTTAGCAGCGTCCAAAAAAAGTGAAAGAGAAACATTTTTGATTTTTATTTATGAATTACTCGTTGTTTTTTTTTTGGTTTTTTTTTCTTTTTTCTTTTTGTACAAAATGAAACGCAAAGAGAGACGAAAAAGCAAGAAGAAAATACAAACAAAATACACGTAAAAATATATAGATAAAGTGAATTAAATGAAAAAAAGAAAGGAAAGAAAGAAAAAGCAAAAACAAAACAAATGAAAATGATACAATTACATTATATATACATACATAGATTTATATGTAACTACTGTATGCATAACTATATTATAATGTATTTTTTTTTTTTTTTGTACAACTATTTGTATAAGAGAATTTTTGTTGTTATAAACCCATGCAAATGATTTAAAACTTTAAGCTTATTTAGTTTGTACGAATGAATTAATTTATTTTTTATGCAGTCTTTATATATTTTATTTGATATACGATTATATATATATACATATATATATATATATGTCTATATATAACTACTACAAATACAAAAATACATATATGTATAAAACTATATATATATATATATATATATATGTGTATAATAAACAGCATTTTTTTTTTCGTAACTTTACTTAATTTAAAGACCAGTTTTAATGCTAAAAAACCTGTAAATAAACGGAATATAAATATATATAAAATATATATATATTTAAATACATATATGCATAATTACTTATGTGTGTGTATATTACAAAAAATAAAAATAAATAGAACTATATATAAATATATATATATTTGATGTTGACAGCAACAATTTGGCAAACAATAGCAGTATCGATAACGATAACGATGATTGAAGGATTTGGCTAATACGTAAATTTTTAAAAACGATTTTTAGATGGGGTATCGCAAATGAAGCGTAGTTTTATATATTTTTTTGTTGTCGGTAGTTTTTAAAACTAATACACAAAAATAAAACAAACAAAAAATCGTATTGAAAACAGGCAACGTTGCCTAATTTAAAAATGGCAACAGCGCACACACACACTTTTTGTATTGTATTTGCTTATCGATAACGATAGCGAAATTTGCAACAAGAAAAAAATGAAGAAAATAAAAACAAAATAACTGGACCAACACAGTATGAGCAAAGTTTGTAAAATACATTTAAACAAAACAAATCGATAATTATTCAAATCTAGAGTTGCCACATAGCTGCACTTACATACTATACATCAATAAAACAATATATATACATATGCATAAATAAACAAACAAAAGCAAATAATTCAATAATTGAACAGAATGAAAAAAGAAACAGTTATCGATAACAGCGGTGAAAAGCACAAATTGCAAAACTATCGATAGCCAAAGTAGTGCTTTGCTAATTCGATATAACTAAGATACGTTTCAAATCACTGACTGTACTTTTGGCATTTTAATCGAAGTCGATAGTTTCACGTATTTGTGCGTTATCGATAGTTTTGTGGTTAAGTTGTGCGCAGCTGCGGCAACTGTACTTTCTTGCAGTAGATTACAAAACGGTTTTTACTAGATTAACGAATACGATTATAACAGCAAAAAATAACAAGAATATCAAATCAAAAAGATATATAAGAAATCAGTCAAGTCGATAAATCTTTATAAATATACATGATAAATATATACAATTTA
Organism: Drosophila phalerata; assembly: GCA_951394115.2. Lineage (NCBI taxonomy): Eukaryota > Metazoa > Arthropoda > Insecta > Diptera > Drosophilidae > Drosophila > Drosophila phalerata. The sequence goes on along the minus strand of OX596006.1, from coordinate 46,867,156 downwards.
TATATACGTATATATATATATATATATAGCTATTAACAATTGTACAGCAGGCGCAACAGCTGTTTCTCTTTCTCTCTCCCTCTCTCTCTCTCTCTTAGCTTACAAATTTTGATTTTAAAATTTTGAAACACATTTTGTGATAAAAGTAGAGCGTTATACAACTCTCTCCCTCTCTTACTATTTCTCGCTGTGTCTGTCTGTCTCTCTCTCTCTGTCTTTCTTCCTCTCTTTCTCTATTAGCGCATGTTGTATAACTTCTGCTAACGATCTGGCAACACTGTCAGCTAAAAAACCATTCACAATCAAACAATTAGCGCACAGTTTTCATAGTATGTATTTTTCTTTCTTTTTACTTTTTTGTGAATTTGAGAGATTGGGAATTCCCCTCAAGAAAAAAAAAAGGAAAATAAAATAATCGACGATGTTTGATGATGAAGTTAAGATCTCATAGTGTCGAAATTTGTAATTGTAAAACTGCGCAATAGGCCAATACCAACTTATAAGTAAATTAAGTATAAAAAAACTAAAAAAAAAAAAAACCACAATTACTAAAAGCAAAAAAAGTTAAAAACTTAACAAAAATTTCCTTTGTAAAAGTTGGTCTGTGTGTATGTGTGTGTGTGTCTGTCTGTCTGTCTGTATGTATGTGTGTGTGTGTGTGTGTGTGTGTGTGAAACGTAGTACAGTTATCAAATAGTGGCAAAAAGAAAGTTATCTAAGAAAAAACAAACTGATAAAAAAAAATCCAAAAAGCAAACGAATAACTAATGAAAAAACAACAAAAAAAAAAAAAAGATAATCCATGATATAAAGGCATTTTTTTAGTGTGCATTTTGTGTATGTTCGATGTCAACTAAATGTTTAAACTAAACTTAATGGAATCGAAGAAGAAGAAGAAGAAGAGCAAACGAAAAATGAAATGAAAAAAAAAGATCATTAAAATGCATATAAATTTCATGTATGGATATAGACAACACCAATTTGTGTATGCCAATCGATATGCTAAATGATATCGATAACGACTAATGTCAAGCGACTATCGTCTATCGACTATCGTCTATCGACTATCGCAATACCAAGTATATCTAAAGTACGTACTTATATTATGTATATCACACGATAAAAACTAAGGCAATGGGGAATGATAACGATAACGATACCGATAACGTTTATGATAATGCGAAGGATGATAATGATGATGAATATGGAACTGCCAACTGGCAAACCAATTAAAAATACTATAACAAAATGAAACTTAAATATAATACAACTGCAGTTTTATTTTGGGGTTTTTTTTTTTATCATCTGGATGTTAACTTTAGTTACTACAAACTAAGAAAACTTAATAGCTAGCTTAAATGTTATTATTGTATTACAGTTTTTTTTTAATTATCGAAATTTTTGGATTTTTATTGATTATAATAAGTGATCAACATGTTGGTAAGTCATCGTTTGATTGGCAAACCGATTCCATTTTATCGCTAGGTGGCAACGCTGTTATATGCAACACATGCTTAATTTGTTGTATACTTATTTTGGCAATCAGTTTAACATGTGGTTTGTATTTCACTACAATAAAATTGTTGAAAAACAAAAAATTCTTTATAATTAATAAATTAAATATTATTAATTAATTTTATTGTGATTAAAATAAACTAATGGTGTCTTAAAAACACACCATTAAATATATTTGCCTACTGAGTGTAATCGGGAAAAACACACATTTTTGACAGCTGTGGAATAGATCTTTAATTATTATAATGAGCACGGAATAACCCAGAATATTCCAAAACATTTGACAATGCTGCATTACGTTTTGACCCATGAACTCGGACCAAACTATAGATTGATAATATTCAAACTGTGAAAAAATCCCCAAATTCGCACTATATAAGGTCTTGCGGATTGTTGTAGAGCAACAGTTCCATTCAATTCTTCGTAGAAGAATTAATAACAGTACAGCATTTCTACTTTTCTTAGTCGCAATCTTCGTGCTTGGACTTTTGAATTTTTGCCCTGTGGTAAGTATTATAATAACCGACCTACCTATAAAAAAAATATGAGCTACACAAATTTAAAATAAATTTAGAGATTAGAATTAGTTGGCGGTCTCAATAAGTTTTTTTTTTTAATTTTTATTTTTTGAGACCGTCAGATAATTCTTATCTCCAAATTTATAATCTCAAACATAATATTTCAACTCAAAATGCGGGGACTAGGAATTGATTTTAAGTCTAGGCTATAACATTTTAGAATTGATCGTAGATTTAATCGGCTTAAAAATTGTTGCACCCTTATATGCTATATAATTATACCTATTATTTAAAAAAAGGTTGGGGTTGTTAAAATGTATGTAACATGGAGAAGAAGGCATCTCCGACTCTATAAAGTATATATATTCTTGATCAGCATCAACAGCCGAGTCGATATGGCCATGTGTGTCTGTCCGTCTGTCTGTCCGTCTGTCCGTGTAAGCGCCTAGAATTCAGAGATTATAAGAGGTAGAGCCACCAAATTTGGCACAAAGATTTCTATAGACACCACCGTGATCAAGTTTGTTTTACATTTTTGAAACGCCCCCCACCACCCCCGCAAATCTCGAATAACCACCATACCCATAGTTTTTAAGATAATAGATTTTTGATGGTAATCAACGCTATCTCTTAATATTATCTACTAACCAAAGCTTTTAAAAATTAATTCAATACAGGCGCCCAAAAGTATGCAGTAGATATGGGCATTTCCAAAAACGTAAAATTGATCAAAAATTTTTAATATTTAATTTTAATGGCGGTCTCAACAATTTTTTTTCATGTTGAATTTTAAAATAAATGCAAAATAATCTTTATTAAATCCAGGGACCGTAAATAATGTTTTTTTTATAAAAATAACACCAACTTATAATTGTTCTAGAAAAAAATTACTTACACCAAACACCTTATAATTTTAAAATCTCTGCATTTTCGCCATGATTTTGAATTTTTTGATTTTTTACTTTTTTATCAACGATAATTATTTGGTTTGAGTACTTTTTATAAAACTTACATCATAATTATTATTTTTGATAAAATAAAACATTAAAATCAAAAATAATCATTATTTCTGATCAAAAAATAAAAATGATTTTTTTTTTCGCTGAAAATAAAACATTTTGGAACTATGCTCTCCGGGATTAAACGCCTTAGAATTGACTGTAGATTCCGAAATTGTATTATCATTTGTTGTTAAAAAAATCGATGCACCCTAAAATAGATTTTTTTTGAAACAAACATAACGTTTTTCTTGGATTCCCAACAGTTTTTTACCGGCACCGACTACAAAGATGAGACCAACCGTTTTCCTGCTGGCTTTTGTCTTTTCCTTGGCTTACTTCGGAGCTGTCCAGGCGGAGTGTTGTAGGATTAAATACGTGGAATATGATGTTATCGGAGGTATTGGCCCCGCTCCTGGTGGTCAAATCAGCCCTTTTGACCGCACTAAAATCTGTGCCGATGGTAAAGAGCCTTCGGGATTTTACTGTGGAGTCGGATCGTGCAATATGTTCGGTTGTAACTGCGATGGTGGCTGTATTAAAGGCGACTTGATAGCTAATTTTAAAAGTTTTATGCTTAATAACAAGAACCTGTTAGTTGAGGCCGCGGAAACAGATGCATTTTTATTTTAGTGATCTAAATCCAAATTTTAGATCGAGTTTTATATCGAAATCGAAAATCGCCAAAATATGTATCGAGTTGTCGATATATCGGAAAATAGTTAATCAAGTTCCAAATATCGAGTTTTTTTAAAAAAAAAAATTTGTAATTTGAAAACTCAATTGAAATCACAAAATTCACTCGTACTTTTATTAGAAATCTTATTCCCAATTCAAACTTTGACAATTTTTTAAAAATATATATTACGGATTCTTTTCAAAAATTGAACGACAAAACTAAATTTTGAAAATTAACGACGATGAAAAAGCCCCAGTGAGTTGTTGATTTTTCATGGAAATCGATTTAATCAACTCGATAGATCGTCCATACAAATCATCGAGTTGAAGAAAAAAAATCCAACAAAAGTCAAAGCTTCCATACAAAATAAAAATTATTAAAGTGAGTGTTTTGTTTTAAACTTTTAAAAAACTTTGAAAACTACCGATTACCGATAAAAAAAAAACGGACTTGGCAACAGTGGTGTATTTTTCCGACCGCCACAGAGGCTACTGTTAGTTGCGTTACACGACGCTAGATGGCGTCCTGTTGCGTTGTAAATAATTTGAATGTCCCTAAAATATCCCTTTGCCGCTAACTATCGTTGTGCTGGTCATGTAATAAATAAAATCGATACAGTATATCGATAAAGTGACTGCTAAAAAAACACTTGACAATTAAGAAAATAAATTAGAAACAGTAATAAAAGCTAACAGCATTAAGGAATTTGCTGCAAAAGGACTTTAATTTATTCGCTCATATTTAATAGTTAAAGTCCAATGTTTACATTTACCAAAGAGAGAGAGCAACGTGACAGAGCGCGCAAGAGAGTGGACAGCGTGAGAGTGAGCGTAACGGAATGCGGCTCTCAATTGTCGCTGTCAGCGGGCGCTGCCGCTGTCACAGTCACAGTCGCTGCCGCTGTCGCCGTCGCTGCCGCCAAATCGAGTTGTCGCTGCTTTTTTTGGGCTGCTTTATTTGTGCGTGCGCGTTGCCAATCAACGGGCAGAGGCTTCTCTGCTCTGCTTCTGGCAAAGTGGCGCAGCGAATTTCGTTGTTTGTGATAAAAAAATAAATAAATATAGAAAACGAGGCGTAACGTAAAATTAAAGTGCAAGCGTTTCCGTTTCCGTGTGTCATATTTGTCAGCCCTGAAAAGTAGGCAACAATAAATTGTGCTGCAAGTGAATTTCGCTTAAATTATGTTGTAGTTGCCATCGCACTCACACACACACACACTTAGTCACCAGGAATTCCCTTGCAGCGTCAAGCGCAAATTGTTTGTGTTATACACAGGACGTGGCAGAGGACAGCGACGCGACGCCCACGCAGCAGCAGCAGCAACAGCAGCGAGAGCGTACGCAAGAGAGCAACGACCACAGAGAGAGAGAGAGAGAGAGCGAGTGAGCGCAGGCACAGTGGTGACAATGTTGCCAACTAACTAACAATTTGATGACTAATACACTGCCCAGCCCAGCTGTAGTTAGCTTTGAGAGCAGAAAGAGAAAGGGAACAAGTGGGAGAGAGAGAGAGAAAACTGCTGCTGATCTGCTTTAAAATTAACTAAATACTAGTTAAAGCTTTTAAAAGTACGCACATTTAATTCAGCATGGCATTATTTTCGATAATACATTTCTTAAATATAATTTTGAATGTCATTCAGATGTCTTCCAGAAATCTCTAGAGTTTTTGAAGAGAATTGCTTTTGAAAACCACCAATCGAAATTTTGGTGTTCCTTAAATGTCAGAGATTATGTTTTTTTGAACATATTTTCGAAGTCAAAAAAATCGTCTTTCTTCCAGTTTCAACAACATGGTTATGTTGAGAAATATTTTATAGATGTTACAAAATTATAAAAAATGTATTTTATGCATTTTTATTCAATTTAAAATTTGATTTACCTGAATAATTATTTCATTTTGTGAAATCTCTCAACATTTTTTTTTAGAGATTTGAAAGCAATGCTTGCTTGTTTTCAGGAACCCCAAAAATTTCTTTTGGGTTGTTTTGAGATTTGTAGAACACCTCTGATTCACATTCCACAAGATCTGTTGCCTACTTAGTGGGATCCACAAGCCCACAAGTACCTCTCTATGTTGCTCGCTTCCACTCAGGCTCTGAATCAGTGTTGCCAGCATTTTGTTGAATTAAACTGGACTTGACAAAAAAAAATAATAGATTAAAATATTACGAAAATATAAAAATAATTCAGGAAATGTAAAAAATATACAGGTCTGTTCTACAAATTTTGTAACAGCGCTAAAGCAGCCCAAAAACAGTTAGTGGTAATAGTAAATTTTTTTTATGTTTTAAAAGTTTACATTTATCAAGATTTCATAGTAGAAAAAAAAATGTAAATTAGAGCTGAAAAATAAAAACACAATAAATATGATCAAAATAATAAATATGGTAGAGCTAGCATTAAAAAAAGCTAAGCTGGCATTTTAAAGCTAAATTCTATGTGACTTCATGGCCTGCGATTGCTTCAAAGCAGAGTTTGCATAATAAAGTTTAGAAGCGTAGTTTTCGCATACTCTCCGCCCACTGTTTGCATTGAGAGAGAGAGTAAGAGAGAGAGAACGAAAGACAGCAGCGGCAGCAATAACAATAACAATAACAACGACAACAACTTGACAACGACAACAAATGCGGCGCTTTGACAGTGCTGCCAAAATTTCCGAGGCAAAAATTGCTAGATTTGAAAAAGAAAGTTGCTAGAAATTGCAAAAAAAAATGCTAAATCATTAAAATGTTCGTTTTCAACCAAAATAAATATGAATTTAAGAAAAAAGATTCGAAATTTAAAATACTTTATTTTAAATGGAACATGATTTCATATCTTAAGCAATTATTTTAACGGTTAATTGAAGAATAATTATAATAATAATAATCTTATTCGTCAGCTTCACTTAAATCAGCGTACTTCTCATTAAAAAGTGTTTTTAAATTTTTTAGCAATCACAAAACACACCTAAATAGTGTCCAAATAATCAACCCACTGAGTTAAATACAATTTCCGATATATTTGTGATATTTTGTATTATTAATCGTAATTTGTGCTATCAATTTTAAAAAGGTATAAAACAAAACAAAAGTGTAATAATTTTTTTTTTTAACAAACTCGATATTTGCAACTTGATCCGATATTTTGACAACTCGATACATATTTTTGGCGATTTTCTATTTCGATATTAAACTCGATCTTAAATTTGGATTAACATCACTACGAAAATAGCTAAAGATTAATTAAAAAATTGTTAGATTTGTGGCTAATAGCATTTTTGGAAATAAAAAAGTTGCAAATTTCTTTAAAAGTCGCTAGATCTAGCAATTAAATAGCTAAACTGGCAGCACTGCGCTTTGGTTGCCAACGCGCCGTTAAACTCTCGCTCTCTCTCTTTCTCTCTCCTGTTTTTTTTTACTTTTGCTTCAGTGTCGTCTTCCGTGTCTGTGTAGGTGTGTGTGTGTGTAAGTGTGTGTGTGTATTTTTGCGCTCTTCTCTCATTACTAACGCAAAATTAGACAAAACGTGAAACGTGAAATGTGAAATGTGAAATGTGTGTCGTGAGTTGTTGCTGTTGATTGCAGCTATTTAAATAAATAATAAATAAATAAATACAAATATTAATAAAATATGTAAAATAAGCACTGCAAATTTTTACAATTTTCATCTGTTAACTTTTTTGCAAGTGTATGTGTGTGTGTGTCTCGCTCCTCTCTCGCTCTTCTTTTTTTTTTTTTTTTTGCAATTCACAAATCATTTTCATTCACAAGTGCAATAGCAAACAACAATAACAACAATGAGCGGCTGCAGCAGCAGTGGAGTGAGGGGCGGGGGGGTGGTGGGGGAGGGGGGTTAGGATGGAAGGGAAATAACTCAACGATAACAATGGCGCGACTTAACGAAATGAGTGAAGCGCGTGCTTAACCTAAAAGTGCATGACAAAAGTATTCGCACACTCAAACACACATACAACGAGTGAAACAGCAGCGAGCTTTTGTGTGTGTGTGTGTGTTTGTTTAAACTCAATTCATTGCTTATTGTTTTTCACTTCCGCTATACACAGATAACAGCAACAACAACAACAGCAACAACAACAACAAAGACAACAACTAAAGCAAACGCAACAAATAAATAATAAACAACAACAACAACAACAACAACGACAACAACAACGACAACAACAACAATGCATAGTTCCTGCTGAGTAGCTTTTTTTTGTTGTGTTTGTGTGTGTGTGTGTGTGTGTGTGAGTGAGTGACTGTTATTGTCAGACTCTGTGTGTGTGTGTGTAAGTCTGCAGACATGATAATGTTGTTGTTGCAACACTTGGCGACTACTAAACACTGCCAGCTTGCAACAATACCATAACAACAACAACAACAACAACAACAACAACAACAACAACAACGAAAACAACAACAACTTACACTACAGTTGAATAAATGTCCCTGTAGCTAGTTTCAATTGCATAGTCTAAAAACAAAAAAGGATAAACTAAAAATTAAAAAACAATTATAAAACAACAATCAGGTATTAAAATTAAATTAAATTAAATTAATAACCTTTAAACGGTATTAACTGATTAAAAGTAATAACCGTTACCAAAAACCCTTACCGACATAAAAGAAACCATAACCCTTAACCGGTATTAACCGATTGAAATTAATAACCGTTACTGAAACCCTTACTGACAAAAAATAGAAACCATAACCCTTAACCGGTATTAACCGATTGAAACTAATAACCGTTACCAAAAACCCTTACCGACTAAATAGAAACCATAACCCTTAACCGATATTAACCGATTGAAATTGGCAATCGTTACTAACCATAAAAATTTTTAATTTACCGAAATCGAAAAATCGACATTAATGAAACCGAATTAAGCGTTTAGTAATCGATATTCATGTGTAACGATTAGTTTCGATTTAATCAAGCATTTAATTCAATTATATTGTTAAGTTGTATTTAGAGTTTTTTCAAAACTAAATTTGTTTTTTAATTTGAATATTGTTCTCATTGAATATATATTTTTTCAAATTAAAGAAATTTTTGTTATATCAAGGCTGTAAACCACCAAAAATGATGTTAAGGGTTTGGTACGGCGGCTCCAACCAGAGCAAGACTTAGGTTCGGCTTGCAAACCGGTTTAAATAACTTTTTTTAACCTTTGTTAAACTAATTAAAATTTTTATTACAAAAATAAAATTTGAATTTTGATTATAATCTTAACTTAATTGAAGACTTAAATCTTACTTATCTTGATCTAAAGTTACAAATAGTTGAGTAATATTAGAAAAATATAAAATGTATATACAGGGTTGCCACAGACACCGAAACCAATCGAAACTCTGCCAAAAATGTATGGAGATTTGTGAGATTTTCGAAGCAAGTCTTTTATTTAGAAAAGTGATTTACTTTAGGTTCGGGTTCGTTGAGTAAATAATTTCAAGAAATCGTTTCTTGAACCGGTTCAGGCTTTCAAACACCGGTTTTGCGAGGTTTGATTCAGAGCCGTTTTGCAGCCTTGATTCAAAAAATAACTCTCTTATAAGATATCTTCCACTTATTATCATTATTATATTTTTTGTGATCCATATTTCGGTTTTTCGAGAACTATTAAAAACCGGTAACCGGCACGCAACTGATATAAGGATTTTTTCGTAACCAATAGCCATCAATACAAACTTAACCGATATTCGAACTGGAAAGCGATATTCGATTAAGAAATCGTTTCTTGAACCGGTTTAGGCTTTTAAGCACCGGTTTTGCGAGGTTTTCAGAACCGTTTTGCATCCTTGATTCAATTATAAACTTTCTTTTAAAAATTTCCTACACTTATTATCATTATTATATTTTTTGTGATCCATAATATCGGTTTTTCGAGAACTATTGCCTGATATAAGGGTTTTTTCGTAACCAATAGCCATAAATACAAACTTAACCGATATTCGAACTGGAAAGCGATATTCGATTAATTTGTATGCTCTGAAAACAACAACGACAACAAATAAGACTTAATAGAATCCACAAATATGGAACGCATGTGGCGCAAAGTGAATCACAGTCTGCGCAACAGCAAGTCGCAGTCGCAGTCTCAACTGCAGCAGCAACAACAACAGCCGCAACAACAACAACAGCAGCAACAACAACAACAACAACTGCAACAACAATGTAATGCTGCAACACCACAATCCACCGACACCATCAGCTCAGCGGGCGGCTTTGGTGATGCCCAACTTGTGGTTGCCGTGCAGAATTTACAGGCGCCGTGTGGCGCCACAGCTGCTCCTTCTGCCACATCCTCTGCCGCTGCCACATCCTCTGTCGCTGCCGCTGCCACATGCACAACTGGCGCCGCCTCAGCCGCCGCTGGTGGCAGCAATGCAACCGGTCGTCGCTTGGCCAGCAGCGGACTGCAACAACCAACTCAAGCCTCAAGTTGCCACAAATCGCTGAGTCAACATGTGCTGCAAACGCGTACCGCTTCCTCGGAACGTCGGCGTCGACGGCGACGCAAGAGTCGACCGCGTCGCAGTGGCGGTATGGCCGGTGTGACCAGCTGTGTGGGCGATAACGGTGGCGATAATATGTCGTAAGTATGTTCCGGGATTCTCGAGCGTTCAATCAATACAGGTTGATTAATTTAAGCTCGCATATGAGTTATTTATGCTGAGAAATGGTCACACTGTAAGGGTAGTATCAATAGAGGGTGCTCCTAAATAGATAAATCGGTTGGTTTTAGGCTTTACCATTGATTATTCTCTCTTAATTATGTTATTTCATTGAAATACGGTCACACTGCAGCTATAGGATCAATAGAGGGTGCTCCTAAATAGGTAAATCGGTTGGCTTTAGGCTTTACCATTGATTCTTCTCTCTTAATTATGCTATTTTATTGAAATACCGTCCCACTGAAGCGGTAGGATCAATAGAGTTTGCTCCTAACTAGGCAAAATCGGTTGGCTTTAGGCTTTACCATTGCTTATTCTCTCTTAATTATGTTATTTTATTGAAATACCGTCCCACTGAAGCGGTAGGATCAATAGAGGGTGCTTCGAAATAGGTAAATTGGTTGGTTTAAGGCTGAATTCGACAAATTCATCTCCTTAGATAAGTTATTTATGTTGAGAAATGGTCTCACTGAAGTGTTAGAATCATTATTGGTGGCTTCTTAATATATTAGTCAGTTGGTTTATGGTCACACTGAAGCGGTGTGTCGTATGTTCCAGGATTCTTGACCAAGCTAATATAGGGAGCTAGTAAGTGGGTTAATCGGTTGGCTCTAGGCCTTACGATTGATTCGATGCAAATCATATAAGTTAGAGTAAAGTTAAATTAAAATATTCGAAACTAGGATAGTTTTTTTTTTTTAATATAACATTTCCATTAATAGTAATGACATTAGCTTAAAAAAAATATGTTAACTCTATGATCAATTTGAATTGAATTGTCGCTGTTTAAGCAACTCAACTTAACCTTACTTTTGTAGTTCCTCTGGCGGCTTTTACACACTAAAGGAGCACCATCAGCACTACAGACATGGTCATGGTCATCATGGAAGCGGCGGCGTCTCCAGTTCACATCGTTTATTTGCCACATCGGCGCCCAGTGGCACCGTCATGATGTATCCGAATGCACAGCGTGCAACAGCAGCAATGGCGGCCACGGGCACAATGGGAGGAGGAGGAGGAGGTGGAGCAGGTGGAGGAGCAAGTGGAGGTGGTGGTGGTGGTGGTGCAAGTGTTGCAGTTGCACCAACACCGCCGGACATTTCGCTGAGGCAACGGGCGGTGGCAAAGTTGCGCATGTTCAACTTTCATCTAAACTGGGATCTGCATATGACGCACTGCAAACCCTGCGGGTGAGTGGCACCTGTAGCAGTTGCAACTTGCTGCCTGGAGTTGCAACTTGCAAGTGGCAACCACTTGAAGCCTCCCCTTTGCTTACCCGTTACTTCAAAAATAAGTCAAAGGGTATATTGTGTTCGCCGGAATGTATGTAACTGGAAGAAAAAGGCATCTCCGACCCTATAAAGTATATATATTCTTGATCAGCATTAAGCGAGTTGATTTAACCAAATCTGGCTGTCCGTCCGTCCGTCTGTCCGTCCGTTCTTGTGAGCGCCTAGATCTTCGAGAATGCAAGATGTAGAGCAAACAAATTTGGCACTTCTATAAACTACCACTCCCAGAATTTTAGAGATATACAGCTAATTTTGGTATCTAACGTTATCTATTATTATTATATATTATCCCATTTAATCACAGTAAGATCGCACAAGTAGAACGGCAGTAATAGCTAAACAAATTGATTAATAAATAAGACAATACAAGCACGCAAAAGTATGCAGTACTTTTTATAGGGTCGTAATTTCTATGAAGTACTTTTATAGAAATATTTTGATATAAGCAGGGACCGTAAAAGTTATAATTTTTATAATAACAATTATGAAATAAAACATATTTGCTGATTTGTATAGAAGAGTTGAAAAATAAAAAAATAAAATATTTATTAATTTCAGTTATTAATATAAAAATTTAAAATTATAGATAATTTCAATTTTTATTATAAAAATCAAAAATAAAAATTATTTGTCAATTTCTCAATACTTTTTATTTGATACATTACACGACCTTAAAGGACGTATATTAAGGATATTTAAACTGAATTTTTATTTTTAAATTTTTCTAATAAAATATGACAAATAATTTTTGTTTTTTAATTTTTATAATCATAATTGAAATTAATAACTATTTTTAATTTTTAGAATTAATATAGAAATTAATCTTAATTTTGAATTTTTTTTATCATAAAATAAGTAATGGGTATTCCTATGGTCGGGCTTTCGATTATAACCCTTCCGACTTACTAGTTTTCCCTTGTTTTTTTTTCAAATTTTTTTCCAAGTGTATTTTGTGCTTTTTGTTGGGCATCAGGATTTGGTTTTCTTTTTTTTTCTATTTTATTTTGCTTTGTTTTGTGGCAAGGTTTGGGGGCACACAACAGAGTCGGTTAGTTGGTTGCATTGAAGTGTGGCAAGTGCTGTGGGGCGTTGACTGAATAACCAAAGTGGGTCGACAGGATTCCCAAACATTCTGCTTTAAATTTTGCGGCATTAATCCATGTAAATTCAAGTTAGTAAATGATACACAGAATCCACAAACTCAACTCTTTTCAGTCTCCAAATGTGTCAAATTTTAATGAAGCAACGAAGCTAACGAGCTTCTTGCCACGACAGGTGGCAAGTGGGTGGGGCATGCAACAGAGAGTTCGTTTGAGGCCTGTGCTGTGTTGACAACAAGCCGCAAGCGCCAAAGTTAATGATGTGGGCCAATGGGAAAACATCCATTTACCTTCCAATTCTTTCCTATCCTTTCCTTTTTTTCCATCTACTTTGATTTTACTCTTTTTTATTTTTTGGCAGTTTAAAAAACTGTAGAAATTCAGTTGATAATGTATGAGTTGAAATGTTCTGAAAATTAATGGGGTCGATATAAATATATATTTCTAGTCTTAGGTTAAAGATCGCATGCAATTAACCAATTTACTAAAATCTGAGATAAATGTTACATATTTAGATAATTTGAGTAGAAAATGGAAAGTTCTTACGGTTTGAAGTAGAAATTAAAGAAATCGCTTGAAAATTTATTTATCTTCACTCTCAAGGGAACAATTGATGAATAGTCTACAACTATCTTGATTACTTGTTTTTATTATAAATTATTTTTATCATATTATTATATTTCTCTTAAAATTCTTTAATTTTAGAAAATTACCATACAAAGGTTTTTTTTTTTTCGATTTTACAAACAGATATTTTGATGTTATTATAAAAATTGTTGTATTCTATTTGATTTCAATGCGATCAATGAACTTTAGAGATGAATACTACAGCATTGTCTTAAGATAGTTATCATACCTTTAGGTTCAAGTTGATTTCATACTAGATACAATAACAATTGACAACATCCACTTTATTATCTTCAACTATTTTCCATTTTTTTTTTTTTTTGTTGCATCTCTTTGGTACAGTCCACGTCTGAGTGGCAGTGGCAACATCATCACTCGTCGTCTGTGCCGCAATCGTCGACGTGAAGACAATGAGCTCTATCGCTCCAATAGCTTCAAGTTCGAGCGTTTTGAGCGCAAAGAATGCCTCGAGGAGCTCTCCAACACTCTACAGAAGCAGGTGAGTGTTACCAAGTATTTATATACAATACATATCATAGATTTAGTTAGGTACAGTTGTGCACAAAATCTTTGCCGTACATTGACCGTTCTGAAAAAACACAAACTGGGAAAAAATCCAGTTAAGCTTAACAAAATAATAATAATAATAATAATTATAAATAGAGGCCATTGAAGAATTGAAAAATTTACAATAAATTTTATTATTTAAAATTGATTACAATATAACGAATAATTTTGAGTTACACTTAACAACTAGAAAGCTTATCATTCTTTTTGAGAAAAAAAATGATGGAATAAATTCACAAATTTTTTAATATAATGAATATGTTTGTTCTAAAATAATAATCAAGTTGTAATTTTAACTTTGTCATATATTTTATTAATACAATACTGGTTAATTTAGTAATTATATCTATAAATTTTTCTTATGAATATTTAAAATAACAATTTGAGTTTTATTATTGAGCAATAATTATCATTGTTTTTCAGTAAAAAGAAAAGTTAAAGAATTATCATTATATTCCAAGTTTTATTTTTGTGCTTAAAATATAATTATTATTATTGTTATCATTATTGCTTCACGAGTTTTATAGTTTTGCTCAAAAACAATGATTATTGTTTAAGTTTTGAAGTGTAACTCAAAATTGAAAATAAATTAATGAAAATCGTAATGCTGAAAATCAAAGATTAAAGAATTGCAAGTTACTACAAGTAAATTGATTTTTTTTCTTTAAAAAAAAAAAAAAAATAAATAAAAAATAATTATTTTTATTTCTAGTCCGTGAAAAACAATAATACAGCCTGTTTTTCAATATTGTTTTACGAATTTAATATTTTTACTCAAAAACTCAAAAAAGAAAAAATTTCTTTAAGCTTCGAAGTGTAACTCAAAATTAATGAAAATCGTAATGCTGAAAATCAAAGATTATATTGCAACAGGAATTTGTTATACACTTCACGCCCTTTAAAAAGTTACTACAACAAAATTGTTTTTTTCTGTAAAAAAAAAAAAAAAAAAATCATTATTTCTATTCCATGAAAAAAGAAATAGCAATTAAAGAGCCTGTTTTTGGTAAGCGTAATTTATGCGTGCCTGGACCACATGTTGCATGCCACGTTCATTCATCTTGCTGGGAAACAATTTATGCGCATAGATTACAACTAATTGAAGTGTCGAAGAAAGAAATTTCTATTCACCCCTCCCAACTGATTAGAAAGGTTCCCTTTTCCCCCCGTTTCCCTGATTCCCTGTCTCAGCTGCAGTTCAATGAAAATTGCATTAAATTTCAACTTAATTTGGGGTTGCGTCTAGGGGTCTAAGGGATCTAGGGACCGGGGGATGGGGGTGGGAGGGGTCCTGTGGTCTTCGTCACAGGTGTCTGTCTGAAACGCTTGTTTTGGCGAAAGTTCAAGGGGTTTTGGGGAGGGGAATCTAATTAATGGCGCGCAACAAATTGAATTTTAATTGAGCGTCGAATTTGATTTGCCCTCTGAAGTGTGGTCCAGGGGCCATTTGAGGTGTCTTCTCTGCTCGTCCTTATTCTCATCCTCATCCCCACATCCTACATCTATCTTCAGTCTATCAGTCTGAACGTCTGCCTGGGAGCTATTAACCAACCTAACTGAATTTTGTGCCATTGATTGGAACTTGTAAGAGAGCTGGTAATTATCAAAAAGACTGCCAGCTGGACTTGAATTTAACTTGACTAACATTACGAATTACGAATTGATTTATAATTAATTTATAGCATCAAATGAAGTGCTCTTTAACTTGTTTGGCACTACAATGACGGTAGGCAATCCTAAAGGGATTTATTCTTGAACTTAAAAATAGCTAATTAGTCAAAATTGCTTTTCAAAAACTAATGTTAAGCTAAGGATAAGAAAAATTCGATTTTTCACATGGAAATCCTTTGTGTTTTAACCCTCTAAGAATATCTTCTAAAATAATGAACAGAAAAAGGTCAAATAATTTTTTCCAAAATGAATTTGGACCTCTGAATTCAATAATAAGCTCAGAAACTGTGTAGAAGATTTTGTATACCTGTAATGTGACAATGTTTAAAAACATTTCAAAAAGTTTTTTTGTGTTCAAATGCTCAATTTCAATATTTTCACAGCTATGCTATTTAATTTGATTAGTAATTAAAATTAACTCAAAACGTATCTTTCACGGAAAAAAAGAATTAGTTAAATTGATCGGTTATTTTTCGAGTGGTGTTAATTTATAAAAACTCACATTTAAAAAGATGAAATTTAACGCACAAAAATACACATGTAATGTGTAAGACAAAAAAGTACCTTTAAAATCTTTTGAAATCTATCATTTGTCTCAGGCCTCACTATAGTAAACAAATTTAAGCTAAAAATCGGGAATAATTCAAAAAATACTTTTTTTTTACTAAACTCAGTTTGGTTTTCATGTTTTTTGTTGAATAAAATACATTAAACAAGTTGTCAGTTTCAGATAAACATTTTTTTATGATTGTAAAATCAAAAAAAATATTCTCTGTTTTTTTGTAACAGTTGTTTTCGTAAGTAGACAGAAATAATCTTTATGTACAGTATTTGGAAACCAGTTCAAAGTCTATCGAATTCTGATTTTTGCATATAAACAACAAGTGGGCAGTACCAGTTACACTTTTGGCTCATCCAATTCAGAAATCCATGTGAAATTCAACTGGACACCAATTTGAATTCAATTTGGGGAAATCTTCACTAGAAAATTCTAATAAAATATTTCACAGAGACACAAACAGTAAACAACAAGTTGGCAGTACCAATTAGGGCTTTGGCCTTTAGACCCAACTTAGGTGAAGTGTTAAGCATTAAGTGTGGCATGTCCTGCACTAATGTAATTCAATTTTTAAAGCTTAAGCTGACCCCAAGGCGATTTGCCGTTGCGTGTTTGTGACTGAATTGGCAATACTGTCGGCAAAAATTCTGCTTTCTAAGAAAAGGAAGGAGATTTGAGATTGTGGCTGGAGGTGGATGGAGATGGGGAAAACCGCTTGACAGGCAGACCATTTATCAGAGAAAAGTTGCAAGTGCGCTGCGGCATTTTCTTTTTTCTTCAGCAGAAGCACTTGAAAATGTTGTCGTCTTTTGCTGTGGATACAACATGAAGTCGCCTCATCCGTCTGTCCGTCTATCCGTCTGTCCGTCTATCCGTCTGTCCGTCTGTCTGTCAGCTGTCCAACTCGATAAGCAGCAGCCCCAGCACCTCTGACAAGGAAGTGCAAGTTTTTATACCCTGTGCCCATTTGAAATGGACAAAATAAAGTATATTGTGTTTGGGTGAATGGCAGACACCATAAAGTATGTCAATATGTATATTCCAGATCAGTATCAACAACCGAGTCGATTTAGCCCTGTCCCTACATCCATCCTTATGTTTAAATGCCACAATCTCAGAGTCTACAAGAGCTAGAGACTTTAAATTAGGCATGCAAGTTCCTGGATACCATACGCAGCTCTAGCTTTATTTTATTTGTCGATCAGAAAACTATATCATTTAGCTGTCATGCGAACTATCTGTCAAAAAACAAAGTTTAAGTGTGAAAAACTTCTATATTTTTTGAGATATGTTAACCAACATTCAAGTTGGTATTATACTTCCCTTCCAAATTTGAATCAAATCGGTCTACTATATCATATAGCTGCCATAGGAACGATCGTTTAAAAATAAAGTTTTAGTATGAAAAACTTCTTTGTTTTTTGAGATGTCTCAACCAAAATGGCAGAATTTGGATTCAAGTTGGTCTTATACACTCTGACCAAATTTTATATAAATCAGTTTACTATATCATATAGCTGTCATAGGAACAATCGGTCAAAAAAAGTAGTTGTAGTATGAAAAACTTCTTTGTTTTTTGAGAAATATCAACCAATTTCTCAGAATATGCTTATAAGTTGGTGTTATACATCCTGACCAAATTTGTTTCAAATGCATTCACTGTATCATATAGCTATTATCCAAGGGCATCAAACGCCATTAAAGTGCCTAAACACAGGGTGTTCTACTGTCGACTGCCCCGCTTGATTCTACAAGGTGATAAATAAATAAAAATGCATCTCCCTCCACCGCACATTCAATTAGAGGCTGACGTTGTCTGGCCAAAAGAAAAAAAAAAAAAAAAATAAAACTCTTCTCAGATTTTTGATGGGTTTATCAGAAACTTCAACTTCAACTTCAACTCCCAATTCCCAGCAACTGACTCCGGTTACTCTTTTGCCGTTCCACATTTCGAATTTGAGTTGTACTTCAGCTTAGATTTATGTTCTCTGCGCCGCATTGTGACATGACGGTCTCACGTGAATCTCACCTGTCTGTCCCATTGCCATGCTACTAATCATGCTGGAGTGCCTCTGGAGTAGACGTGTCTGTTGCGTGCCTCCTACAGCTGCCACATGCCGCATGCCACATGACCTGCCTACCTACCTACCTCACCTCCCACGGCCCCGCCCACTTGTGGCTGTCGCTGTCAATTTGATTTCCAACGGAGTGAGAAAAATGCGACGCCCAAGACAAATGGCAACGAAATTTTCTTTGGCAGTTTAAGTAGTTACCAAACCGCAGCAAGAACACCCCTACCAAAAAAAAAAAACAAGTGGGAAAGGCTATAGTCGAAATCCCGACCATAGCATAGACGTTACTTATTTCAATAGATATAAAAGTACTTTAATGAAATTACTACCTTTTAAAAACTACTGCATACTTTTAGGCGATTTTATTGAAATAATAACTTTGTTAATAACTTTGGTTAGCTATTACTCCCGTTCTACTTTTCTGATCTTGATGCGATTCAGTGAGATTATAGATAATATAATTAGATAACGTTATTTACCATAAAAGCTGTGTTATTTTAAAAACTATGGGTGTGGTGGTTTTTCGCGATTTTCGGGGGCGAAGGGGGTTTGGCTAAAATTTAAAACCAAATTGATCTGCGTGAGTTATATAGAAGTCTGTGAGTGAAAGTTTGGTATCTCTATCTCTTATAGTCTCCGATATCCTTTTGTTACATACAGACGGTCGGACAGACGGACAGACAGACAGACGGACAGACAGACGGACAGACACACATGGCCATATCGACTCGGCTGTTGATGCTGATCAAGAATATACGTATATATACTTTATAGGTTCGGAGATGCCTCCTTCACCCTGTTACATACATTACAACGAAGACAATATACCCTTTTACTGATTTTTTAAGTAACGGGTATAAAAATACCCCTATCTCATTCAATTTGTTTTTTCTGGTTGCCTACAAATATTTATACTTATATAAATATTCAATTTTAATACAACTCACTGTCTTTTTTTGCTTACGTCAGCTTTGGCTTATCGTAAGCGGCTTAGATAGGGTATACCTATCAAATATATACCCTGTATTTATAAGAAACTGAAAATGTGTTAACTTGACATCTTTAAAATTATTAGTTATGATTAATTGACTGATTTACTAGCTGACTAATTCATTGTGAAGCCCAAACCGATAGAACTAGAAGGCTGAATTTTGTACACGTGTTTTTATAAGCTTTAATGTCTCGCGTGTTATCTTAATTCTAATAAGTGAGTATTAGGAATATTATAAATTACGCTGCAATTTTTTTGCTGTGATTGATTTAGGAAAGAAAAAAAGAATAACTAACCCTATATCCTAAGCAGCTCGTATACAATTTTAAATTTGAGTCAATAAAACTTGCACAATTATCAGGAAATTAAGTACACATTTGTTTAAACATATTAACAAACTATGCTGAAAGTTTTAAAACAAACGCTTGGCAAACACAAAAGTTATACAAAAATAAAAGAGTTGGAAATGGAAGCAAAAGTTGATTCCCACTTCTGGGTAAAAACAGCCTACCTATTTCCTATTCGTATATTATGTTTTGTTTCCCAAAGGGCTTTGTAAGTTGGTCAATGGATGTTCAACTTCAGTTTCAGCCTTCAGTTTGTAAATTGTTTATTATAAAAAAAAATAACAACAACAAGAGCAAAAAAAAATAAATAAATACAAGAAAACTTTTGCCTTTTGGGCTTATTTTTTTCTCTCTCAGCTATTGAATTATGTGAACTTAAAATTATTAGATATGGAGCTGGGTTTTTGGGTTCTATTTTTGTTTTGTGGCCCAATGTCTATAGGGTCGAATGCAATTATTTTAAATGAGATTTGACCAGGGGTCAATGCAACTGTTCAATAAATATTTTGTGCAAAATTTCATTTGTAAACCAAATTTATTGCAAATTTCATTTGTGGCTTATTTTTCCGGTTACCTGTAAACTTTACCGTTTCGTGTGTCTGTGAGTGTCCTTTTTTTTAAGGAGTGAGAACTTATAGTTTCAAACTTTATAATTTGTAGTTTTGTTCGTGATCAAAATGGCGAAATTTGTTGAAAACTGAGAAAGCACATGAAATCACCTGCAGTTCATTGAAAGCTTAATGTACCTAACAACTGAGCTTTAAGATAAGAACTTATTCTTTTGGTATTTAGCCGCGACTTAGCTTTAATACTTATTGAATGCTTTTATAAAATGCTTAAAAATTTCGAAAAGCTTTTAATTTGACTGAGAAGTTATATATTTGCTTTAAAATTAAATACGTTTTTTAAAATATGAGCTTTTTAATAGGATTTTCATATTAAAATGCAGCTTATTAACTTAAAGCTTATTAATAGCTTCATCTGTAAAGTCTTGTAAAGTCTCTTTTATGAAACACGGGCCTTACTCTGAAATGCAGCTTAATGACTTAAAAGCTTATTAAAAGCTTCACCCTTATTATCTTTAAGAACGTTTTTGTTCTTAAAGCTTTTAAAAAGCTGGTTCTTTCTAAATCTTTAAAGTGTAGCTTTTACTTTTCGAGCTAAAGTCTATCGAAAGCTACACAATATTTTTTATTTCTTATTAGCTGTATTACCGTAAAGCTTTCTTAACCCATGTTTGCCCAGCACTATATGCTTATTACCGAACAATCACTCTGCTTAACCCATGCTGGCACTATTGAAACTTTTTACTTGAAAAATTGACAAGTTTTCTCTTCTCATTATATATGTTTCTACCAATTTCATGCAATTTATTTTAGTCTAAGTGAATTTCTCACACCCTGTGATGGTACTTTCATCGAGGCTTTGCCACTGTCCATTCATTTTCATCTGACAACTGTCGACAGCCATTTGTGGGCATTGTCATTGTCCTTGATAATTTCCCCAAAAGCATCTAATGCGCTATCAGTGCCCCGCCTACGCATTATATTTGATGGCACAATTTGGAGCACGCTACTCTACCTTCAACTTTAACCCCCATTCCCCCCTCCCCCGACCATTCCACTCAAGGGATGGGGAAGAAATTGCGCAGTGATCTGTGTGCTGGCAATCATTAGCCTCAAACAATCAGTCGAAATAAGCTGGAGTCTCGACATCACCCTGTTTATTCATGCAACAATTGTTGATTGCGTTGCGTGGCTTAACCCACCACTGCCAAAAATTTTATTTCTCTGCCTTTTTAGACCCCGTACTGAAAAAAGTACAGGGGTCTATTGGGTTTGTTGTAACGAATATGTGCGTAAAAGGCAGAAAGTATATATATTCTTGATCAGCATCAATAGCCAAGTCGATATAGCAATGTCCGTCTGTCGGTCCGTCTGTCCGTCTGTCTGTATAAACACCTAGATCTCAGAGACTATAAAAGCTAGAGACACTAAACTTGGTATGTGGGTTCCTCAATATTGGAAGCAGATTAAGTTTGGTTTAAAATTTAGCCACGCCCCCTTTATGGGCCACAAATCGAAAGAAATAAAATATCATATACAAATTATAAAAACAATTTAAAAATTTAGTGACCCCAAATTTAGTATGTAGATTCCTCTATATTGCAGGCATAGTTAGTTTTTTTTGGATCTGACCAATATAACATATAGCGCCCATAGGAACAATCGATCGAAAATCAAGTTTTAGTACGAAAAACTTTTTGGTTTTATAAGACATATCAACCAAACTGATAAAATATGCATATAACTTGGTTTTATATATCCTGACTGAAGTTGTTACAAATCGGAACACTATACCATATAGCTGTCATAGAATTGATCGGGAAAAAATCAAGCTTTGGTATACAAATTGTTTTTGTTCTTTGAGTTATCTTAACAAATTTTCACCAGTCTTAGCTTTTTCATAATGAGTACGGGGTCTCTGACAGTCGAGTACGCTCGACAGTAGCTCCGCCCATCTAGTTCTTTTCTCTGGTTTTCTGGTATTTCTGTGTGTGTGAATTATTGTTCGGGCTCATAATGAGAATTACTCTGTCAGCTGAGATATGTTATGATATTTGACCCAAGTGCAATTGAGAAATTTGTTTGAGTCTCTTCCCAAACCTCTTGATAGGGTGGGGCAGGGTAATATCTCTCTCTTCTTCCCAATTTTAAATGAAATGCGCAATAAAACGAGTTAATTTCCGACGCCTTGGTAAAAGTACAAGTGGCAACAAATTTAATCAAACATTACACACGTATCCACATTTGTAAACAGTCGGAGGGGGGGAAAGCTGTGTACTACCTCTATTTTCAACATTTCTCCCCCCTATTCAGCTTTTCTCCCTCCCCCTTCTCATTTCGCTTGGGCGTTCTAAATAATTCATGTCGGCAACATCGTTCTGTGTCCTTTTGTCCTGGAATTTTGTACGTCCAAAACTTGTTGTAATACATTCAAATGAGTGCACAGTTGTATATGTCTCTCTCTCTCTCTCTCTCTTTCCATCTCTTCCCCTCCCTCTCTCTCTCTCTCTCTCTCTCTCTGTGTGAATGCGACCATGTATTTTGTGTAAATCTCAAGTTGTTGAAAAAAAAAAAAAATATGTACAACAACGACGCAGAAAGTAGAAAGTTTTTCAAGCTTTTCAGCTGCACTGTGCGCACAGTGGTCTCAAAGTGCCAAGTACTATAATTATCAAAAATGTGTTTTCCCTGTAAAGCATATTATTTTATACAAAGGTGTTCAAAGCAACCCAAAAGCAATTGTTGGGGTTCCAAAATTTTTGAGAGATTTCACAAAATGAAATAATTATTGAATTAAACTATATTAATTTTTAAACTGAATAAATTTGAATGAATAATTTTTTTTATAATTTTGTAAATTATATAAAATATTTCTAAGCCTAAAAATGTTTTTAAAACTGGAAGAAAGTTGATTTTTATAACTTCGAAAATATGTTCAAAAAGACTAAATCTCTAAAATTGAGGAACAAAGCTTTGAATATTTGTGATTTATTCTCTATTAGTTTGAAGCCAAGCTCTTAGAAAATTTCAATTGATAATGTAAAATTTTTAAAAGTTCTTTATTACGTCAAAAGCTAAAAGCTCATTAAAGCTCTAGTTTACTATGTGGTTTATTAAGAGTTATAGATACTTTTCAGCTTTTTATGCACACTTTGAAAGCTTATTAAACTTCTTAACATTAAAGCTCTTCAATTTAATTAACAGCTGTATCATTCCTATTTTTCTTTTACAGTTTAAGTTTAACAAAGAGCTTTAAGCTCATTAAAAGCTGTCAATTTGCTGTTAAGCACTTTGATTATTGTTTTGCTTAAATTAATTTGAAAGCCTTAAGCTTTTTAAATTAAGTTAAAGCTCTGCTAAAGCGCATTAAAAGCTTTTACATTTGCTTTGATTTACAGGTGCTTTTAGTTTTATGATGCTACACTGTGCGTGTTTTTATCCCATTACTTACTTCTCTCCCTCTCTTGCTCTCTCTCATTTTGCAAAAAAAAGAAAAAGTAGTCGGTGAATTCACGTTCTCATTCTCATTCTCATTCTCGTAGTGAACTTAAATATGCGTTTCACTTGTCTTGCGTATTATTTGGCGCATTAAATTTATGTGCGCAATTGTGCTGAGTTGTGTGAAATACTCACACACATCTATACACACACACTTGACACCCTCCTGCTCTTCTGCCTTTCCCCCCTCTCTTTTCTCTCAGTCCCTTTATGGGTGTATTACATGGCACTGGATTCCCTTTGTGCGCTTGTTTCTGGTCGCAATTCTTGGGTTTCCATCTCGATTTCGATTTGAACCGGTGGTACCTCAGTCCGTTCTCTACTCCCTCTGCCTGGTATCGTATAGCTGCTTTGGCTCCTTTGGTTCCTCTGGGTGCTTTGGGGCTCCTTTGTGTGTTATTATTCAAAATCCAGTCAATAATACGAAAGGCGACGCTAATTTATTATCACAAAATGCGAGGCACTTTGTAAATATTTCAAGAGAGCAGTTACAATTACAGACTTCTCATACTCCGTTCTTCCAGCTCCCATTTTCAATGTACCCACTCCAATTTTTTTTTTGGCTCCTGCCATGTGTGTGTTTTTTTCGTCCTGGCGCTTTTCAATTTTATCCCTTTTATTGGCTTTGCATTTTTTACAGCTGCTTAAAATTCATACACAAATATTCCGACAGGACCTTACATTGCCCGACAGGACCTTAACCCCCTGCTCCTCCCTGCTCCTCCCTCATACTCTCTACCCTTTCCCCTGATAACTTCAATTCCAATCCCAGTTTTATTTTCATTTCCCCAGCTTTTCCCAGTCCTTCTCGCTTTCGTGTGCAAATTAGTTTATTGGAATTTCTTGTTTGCGTTTTACCCAATCTCTCGTTTTCTTCCCTCTCCCCTTCCTCCTTTCGATCCGCCTTCGATGCGTTCATCACTTGGTTACACTTTGGCTTTTATTGCATACATATGTGTCCACTCATTGCTGCGGTTGAACCAAGACAAACTCCACAAACTCATCAAACCACCCAGGAAGTCGCTTACTGTATTCAATTTGAGCTTTAAGAGTTAAGCTTAAGCTTTAAGCTCTTTGAGGCTTAAGCTGACTTGCAGTTTTTACAGTTATTTATATTTTAAACTCATCTGACTGACTGAAAATGCAATTTTCATTCCTCTTAGATTAAATTAACTTATTTTAGTAGCAGCTTAAAGTTGGTATATACTTTAAAGCTCTTTTAAATAAACATTTTTGATAAGCACAAAGTTTTTCAGTAGAGTAATGCATATACGAAATTGATTAAGCTTACAAATTATAACTATAAATAAATTATTATAACAATTATTCCATATATGAGCTTTTATTAAGAGTAGTGTTTTAAGTTCTACCTTAGAAGAGCTTTTATTATGAAATATATTCTATTTATATTATATTATATTTATATTTATACATAGCTCAGTTGTTAAAAAACCATACCTCATCTTTAATGTGCTTTAAGCTTTGGCATAGCAAAGCTTTTTTAATCAAACATGTAATCTTAACAATGTTTTATTATTTATTGCATAATTTAAATTATAACTCAGCTTTTCAAAAAATTATTACAGCCTTAATGTGCTTTAAGCTTCTAGATGAGAAAGCTTTTTTGATCAAGCTTTAGAGTGAAAATTTGTAAGACTTTTATTGTTCAAATTGTAAGAATTATTTTCCAGCGCTTTTTTTTGAGATATTCTTTGCTATTTTGCTTTGCTACGATATTCGGTAACGTTTTAAGCTCTTTTTCACAAGTTAAAAGTGTGTAAAAATAAACAAACTGAAATATTTTGACACTGAAAATTGCCTTTCAGCTGTGTTGAGTGACTCTTGAGATTGGCGAGCAGGACATTGTTTTAGACAAGTTATGGATATGACTTGTTAGTTGGCAGACAGCGAAGGAAGAGGAGGGAGAAAGCGAGAAAGCGAGAAAGCGAGAAAGAGAGAGCAAAAAGGGCAAACAAGGCTATTAAAATTTTAATGAAAATGATGTCCGTTGGGACGAGTAACGGGTAACGAGTGGCAACAACGAAACAAGCCGACAATGACTCACATAGTAAAGGAAATAGTGTTGGTAAATAACAGTCAAGGAACGGGGGAAGAACTTAGGGGGGGGGGGGGTGGAGTAGAAAGAGGGAAGGAGCATGAAGCATAGTAAGCTTTTATACACTGAAAAAAAAAACCAACTTCTAAAATTAAGAACATACATCTTACATATTTGGTTCTTAAAATTTGATTATTTGAAGACCAAATTAATAAAACAAAGATTTTGAATCTAAAAAATCCTAAAATCTTAAAATAAGGATAAATATCTTAAATTGTTAGGAAGGTAAAAATATGTACGATTTCATAAGAAATAAATGGTGGCTCCGTTAGAGACACTGCTTTAGTTGTGAAGCAGTGGGCGAAGGTTCGAACCCCACTGGTTACTAATTAAAATAACATTTATAAAATTGCCAAAGCAAAATAAAATACATACAAATATAAAATAATGAAAAAAAAATTATTTTTTAAATATTTATTTTTTAATTTAATTTTTTATTTTAATTTTAATAACATTTATTCTTAAAATAAGAACTTGGTCTTATTTTAAAAGTTCTTAAAACCAAGATGTGTTCGCCCAAATTATGATTTTTATGTTCTCGACGCATTTTTTAGACCAAAAACTTAGTTCTGAGACCAAAATCTTAATTTAAGAACATTTTTATTATCAGTGTAGGCGAGTGCGTGGAAAGAAGCGTTGTGCGTGCAACTGCCATATCAATATCAAAATAAAGTGTAGTCTACACACACACAACACACACATGTGTGTATATAAACATCAAGTCTGACTGACACGCCGCTAGATGGCGCCCTTCGCAGCTACGCTTTGTTGACAGGCACGCAATGCCGTGCCAAAAATTCTCCAGCTCTCCAAACTTCTTCTCCCACAACCTTCAACTTTTTCTCCATCTGCTGCTCTCCTGCCACCTCCTTCCAACTCCTCCTTCTCCCTCCATTTATTTGGCAAATTATTTGCACGTCTTTTGGCTTTAAGTTTGCGCATAGCTTTCGGAAGTTAACTACTTACTAGATGCTACTTGTAACTTGTGGAGTTATTCATACCATTTATCTTATCCTCTCTCCATTTCCAAGCTATACTTTGCCAAACTCTACCCCAAGTTGCTGTAATGTAGCAAAGGTGGTCTTTTAATTATTAAACAGATAAAAGATACTTATAATTATGTTAACAATTGTTTGAACTTGATGGTAGAAATTGTTAATTATCAACTTTTAATATCAAATTATATTTTAACAAGATAATGAAAAGGAACAGAGGATTTATAGCTGCCTTAAAAATTTTCAATAGCTGTGAATCGGAAATGTAATAAAATTTAAAAGAACTGAACTAAAAACTAAGATAAGATAAGAAAAATTACATATTAAGTTACATATCATAGAGTTATTATAAAAACGGTTTCCAAATGAGAATTCTTATATATTACTTGTATTAATATATTCATAATTTCTGTTGTCCGAGCACAAATAAGTACTTCTTCAGACGTTAAAGCTTAAACTATAGCTAGACAATTCTAAACATAACGAGCGTTAGATGAATTAAAGAGCTCACTCCATTATTTATATAATTTTGGGGCATGAAAGTGCTTTAGTCACCAGACTTTTACCTCGTAAAGTTCTTTTTTTTTTAACAAATTGTGTATCAATATTTTGGTTCATGAAAGTGCTTTAGTCACTAGACTTTTACCTTGTTTAGAGGTTTTTGTTATAAAATTGTGTATTAATAATTTTGGGGCTTGAAAGTGCTTTAGTCACTAGACTATTACCTCATAAAGAGGTTTTCTTAAAAACCATATCTTCAGGTTGTAGCTTCTTGATAATGAATTTTAGAAATTTTAGGGCATGAAAGTTCTGTAGTCACTAGACTTTTACCCTGTAAAAAAGTTTAACGCAGATATATATTTTTTAATATTCCAAATTAACTTTGAAATTAAATTAAATTAATTGGAATTACCTATTACTTTATTGTTCTATCTAAAGGTTGTAGCTCTTTGCTGTAGAAAAATATGCTTACATTTTAAGAACCTCTTCGTATAATCTGTTAAATTTCAGTCCCAACAGACTGTTTGTATTTTAAATGCAATTTAGCAATTTCTCGCCTTGCGAACTTGCAGTCAAAACTCGGTAACTAGTTAAGCCAAGCAGTTGAAATTTATGATGTGACAGCTGCATATATTGTCAGTGTTAATACAGTTAAAGCCAATGGCATAAGCACTTCATAAAATGCATAAAACAGTTACAAAACTTTTGAACTGTACGGCAAAAGTTGAACTTAATCGAAAGTGATTAAAACTGTTATCCACTTTACTTTGCACTCTTAAAATTCGCTTTACCACATTGCTTTTGCTGTAATTCCCTGTTTTAAATAGATTGCTAATTTTGACGGCTAAAAGTAGTGTTGCAAATGCGCTGACATTATTGAATTTTGCACAACACTTGACACTAAAAAAAAAAAAACAAAATAGAAACTTTAAATTCGTTTGACAAATGCAAAAACTAAGTAGAAAGTTGTGTGGGTGTTCAAAGTGCTTTGACAGCGACAACCCTGCGTTGCACAACACTCACACCACCCGCCGCTGGCAACACTGAAGACGTTTTTGAGGGTTGGTAAACGCGTTTTGCTCGAGGCGCAACGCAAATCCGTTTAAATTTATGGCGTGTCATTGTTTTGGCATAAAATTAAGTGAGTGCAGTGTACGGAATGGTCGGAGAAGGGTGGCCGGGTGGTACAGTGGTACGGTGGTAAGGTGGGGTAGTACATGTGTAACTTGTGTGGTTAAACATGCACAGACATGCATGCAAATGATTGCAGTAGTGCGTCCAATGAAATTCAATAAGAATGTTGCCTACTTTTAGGCTTACCATCTCTCTCTCTCTCCTTACCTTACTCCGCCTCTCAAGAGCCAATGTCTGCTTCTAATGGGAAAATATAATTCATAAAATTCATAAGCGCCCTTTTAATTTATGAACACCCTCCCTACCCTTAAAATGTACGCCCCCAAGCGATGCTGTGTAATTTTAATTAATGCGACCGTCGTTTAACATCAACGAAATGCGAATACGAAACGATAAATGAGAAGAATGCACAAAAAATTAAAAAACAAAAAAAAAATAACAAGAAAAGAAAAGAAAGACAGTAAGAAAGAAATTAAAGCAGAGTGGGGAAAGACTTAAGACAGCTAAAGATGCTGAGGAGAAATCTATGAACAAAAAAAGTTTTTTTTTTCCAGAGACAATGCTCAAAACTTGACAATTTTCTTATTCTTTTGCTTGATTTTTTTGTTCTTTCTATGATTATTGTATACCCTGTAGTTATGCAAATACTAAGATATAGTGGCATATTCTAGTGGTTAAGTGTGTTACTTTTAGTTCAAGTCTATGGATCTGTCTTTGAAACTGATTGGGCTTATCAGGCTGAGCTAAAAATTTATGTTCTTCCACACTTTGAACTCAACAATCTCGGTGATTATAAGATTTAGAGTTGGCAAATTTGTTATGTGCTTGCATTTAAGCATTATTTAATTTAATTTCCATAAATATACGGAATATTATTAGTAGTTCTTGTACAAATAGCTAAAAACTAAAAGTATTTGGATGTTGTTGATGAGAAAGTAAAACCTTGAATATATAAATAATCTTTTTGGTACTAATTGAAATAAATAAAACATAATTGATTAATTTATTTATTCTAAAATCTTGTAACTAAAAATATTCACTTACTTTTTAGTATAGGGTAGGGTATTTTTTAGTCTCACACACTCCCTATGCTAATTTTCTTTGTTGTTCTCAATTCGCATTTTGTAGAAATTTCTCGACAGCATCTTTAAGTTTTCCATCACTTTATTTTGCATACTAAGTATGCTATATGCTAAATGGTATATGGTCTATCCAGATGGTATGCTTGGATATTTTATGGTCTTTTATATATGTATGGATTCGCATATATATATGATTAATGTTCTTGACAATGGCGAAAAAGTTGCCAAAAAATAAAGTTGAGTGCGACAAACTTTTTAGCTTGTTTTGATTTTAGAAAGCAGAGGACAAAACTCAAAAGTGGGAACAAGTGAGGCAGGAGTGGAATGAGGAAAGGTGGAGAAAGGGAAGAGGGGGCAATTGTGGCTTTTGTGTGGTTTTTTAACTGCTTAACTGCATATTAATCAGTTTTACTTTTGCCTGACGATGGAACTTTGCCAAACTTGAGAACATGGAGCATTTAACACTGAACAGCAAAGAGGCGTGCCAATAGACTTGGTACAGCCCTATGGGCGTGTATATGTGTTGGTATGTGTGTGTAAAGGTGTGTGTGTGTGTCTCAGCACTTGTTATAACAGCTGATGCTGCTGAATTTTTATAAAATAATGTTAACAATTACTGGTAAATACTACGCAAATTCCCTTTTCTATAAATAATATTGATAAACTAAAATCTGTCAATTTAATATGGATTTATTAAAAAAAATCTCCAGATCTTATAAAATGTTTGAAATAAATGTTGACTATTAATTAAATTTTAATTCAACTTCGATCTACAAAACCTACTTTGATTTTAACCGGAATGTTAAGCTTTAAACTTCCATAACTCTGGAAAAACTGAACCGATTTTTAAGCGGAATGTCAATTTGTTCATGATTTGAGCTCTTAATTTACTTTGCATTCAAATTTAATTTAGATCTTTAGAACTTAATTTCGATTGTAATGCTTTGAAATTCTGAAAAATGTTTCGCAAATTGATTGAAACGCAATTCTTAAATGAAAAGTTTTAACTTCTGATACGCTTATAGATATAGTATAATTATAGAATTGAATGTATTTTGGTTAATTATAATAGATTAAGAAAACACTTTAAGATTGTCGGGAAATTCCACTAAAATTTATTGATATTCGAAAAAAAAAATACATTTTCTTAAAGAATAGAACTATAAATTGAGTGCAGGCCAATCTGAAGAGCTTGAGTTCAATCGAAAATGGGGTAGAGATCTAGTAATGTCTGCGCTGACGATAACCAGGAGGTAGATAACGAGCTGAAGATGCTGGAGAACTGGCAGCACCATGATAGGAATTACCATGATATCCTCCAGTTGAGCCACCGGCACTACGATGCTGATGATGGCTATAATATTAAAAGAAGAGAGGAAAGTAGGAGTTAAAGTATATAATAAAGTAGTGATGTAAAAATATATCGATATATCGATAACTCGATTTTCGCGGAAGCGATTATACTCGATGATATTTTAACTCGATGATTTTTTTTGACGATCTATCGAGTTGATTTAATCGATTTCCATGAAAAATCGACAACTCTCTGGGGCTTGTTCATCGTGGTTAATTTTCCAAAATTCAGTTTTGTCGTTCTATTTTTGATAAGAATCCGTAATATATAAAATTTCTAAAAAAAAATTGCGAGTGAAATTTGTGATTACAATTGTGTTTCTGAAAAAACTCGATATTTGCAACTCGATCTATAATTTTCCGACAACTTGATACCTATTTTTGGCGATTTTCTATTTCGATATAAAACTCGATCTAAAATTTAGACTTACATCACTATAATAGAGTCTTCATCATGTTTGAAAGCAGCTTAGAAATATTACTTACTCGGCGGGCAATGATGGTGAGGTTGGCAGATGTGCACCCTCCGCATGGAAACCGTTCTTGTCGGCCTTGTAATTAACCGTATACTGCTGACCATCATCACCAGTGTAGGAATAGGAGCCACGTACACCTAGGGAACCATGGGGCCAACCTCCCTTGAATTCGCCAGTCTCATCGCGATGAATTCCATTACCAGTATCGTAACTGAAAATGCAGAAAAATTTTTACAAAATTTATACAGATTGTTAAGAATTTATTAATAATTTAAGATTTTTTGCACAAATTGCTTATATATAAAATTTACATGGATTAAGATTTTTTTTGCTTTATGCTTAAAAATCTCTACATATTTATGTGGATTTTGGCTGATTTATTGAAATTTTGCAATGATTGTTCATTCAATATTGATCAAAATATCCGTAAAGTATTAGAAATCTCTCATACAAGTACCAGAATTTTAAGTAAATAAATATAAATTTAAGAAATGAATCCTTGAACATTAAAACTGTTTGAGGATTAATGGTTTTTAGACAACAGTTTTCGTCGTATAATGAAAAGAATTTAGGAAAAACCATAAGGAACATGAAATTATATTTTAATTCCGTAGAGAAGAATACTACTATTAAATTATGATACCGTGGAAAAGGATTCTCTGTGTGAAAGAATGTATTAATATTTAAAATTATAATTGCAACGGAGTCAGAAAAATTAAATTAATTTTTGTAGCCTGAATATTTTACAAAAAAAAAAAGAATAAATTAAAAAAAACTACTAAAATTCCAATCTCAATTTAAAATTTTTGATGTTAGTATTTTTATATAATTTTCAATAAGACAATAAGCGAAAAATACACCTAAGACATTAAATAAGCCACAGAAGACCAAAATATTCGATTTATCGTAAAAATAAAATCTTACTAGTAAATTGTTCTTGGTTTCAAATTATCCTACTTTCGGGATTATTTTGATATTTATAAAGCCGAATTAGATTGATTTTATCCCGGAATTTTGTATTATTTTCTTTCTTGTATTACAAAGTTATGCCGATAGTTTTAGCGTTT
Source organism: Drosophila phalerata (assembly GCA_951394115.2). NCBI lineage: Eukaryota > Metazoa > Arthropoda > Insecta > Diptera > Drosophilidae > Drosophila > Drosophila phalerata. The sequence continues at coordinate 46,834,774 of OX596006.1, read as the reverse complement.
ATAGTACAAGCGATATTATAATCGATAGTTTCGATTGTGCTCACCCAAAGTTGTAGTTGCCGCTGGTATCGCTCTGATAATCGCTTCTCACAATGGGAATCTGCTGTTGACGATGTCCATGTCCATGTCCTTGTCCTTGTCCATGTCCTTGTCCTTGTCCGTGTCCCGAAAATGCCGAGCCAGCTCCAGCGCCGAGTCCATGTCCAACTCCAACTCCAACTCCAACTCCAGCAATTCTGCCATGAGTCTGAGCCCCGTTAACGCCATGATAGTGCAGCTGACTGGACTGTGGGGCCAGATATTGGTTTGAGGGCAAATAACGTTGAGGCAGACGACCGGCGACGACGGCGCTGACAAACAACAGGCAACCAACAAGGACGACACGATGTTGCAACATCTTCAACTCTCTAGCACTTGCCACAAAAACACTCAAAAAAAATAAAAGTATTGCACAACAAAAAAATAATTAGTATCTGTAAGTTTTGGACTTTTGTAGCTGTATCTGTATCCGTATCTGTATCTGTATCTTTAGCCTGCTTGGTTGCGACGACGACTGTTTGTGGGTTGATTGTGTTGCTTTGGTTTTTATAGTCGTTGAGCGAGCCACATTTCATGCTCAATTTTAATTGTTTTTTGTTCAAAGTCTTGTCTGCTTCTTCTTCTTCATCTTCTTCTTGTTCTCTTCAGTCTTTTCTGACGTTTTAGTTGGTGGCTTTTTTTTTTTTTTTCTTCATCTTGTCTTTTAGCCGTTTAATTAACCAAATGCTGACATGCACCAAAACGCTTTTTGCAATTTTCAAATTTTTTGAATTGTGTTTTTCATTTTTTTTTTTTTTTTTTTTTTTTTTTTTTAATTAATGCGAAATTTTAGACTGTGTGTGTATGTGTGTGTGTGTTCATGTGGGTGGCAACGGCAACTTTAGCTTGTTTTGGGCCAAAATTTTGGCGGCTTTAACTAATTATAGCAACGGGCATCAGTTCGCAGTTCCATCATTAGCGTCATTCCATCATTTTTTCATTTTTTTTTTTTTCAAACATATAGACGCTCTGAAGTGTGTTGTTTAGAGCTTTCAAGAGTTCCGGCTCGCCTCGCTTTTGAAGTATCTCAACCCGAAAAATAAAAATGCCCTCACTTGAGGGCCATTACAATCGGGCTTAAAAGTGCCGCTACAGCTTCTAGGGGGGCAGTAAAAAGGGGAGGGGGTCCCAAACAACTTGAGACTCTGATCAACAACAAGTTTAATCCGTAAACGGTAGCCACAACATCTTTTCATTCTTCTGCTCACCCATATTTTAAATCAGCTCAGTCATACATTTTTGGTAACTTCTTTTTATTTAATTTACGTTTAGTACAAAGCTTACTTCTAATCCAACTTTAGTATGCTTTATATTTTGTTCTAGACAAAATAATTGCAATTTTTTGGAACATTTTTTAGATTCTGTTTTGTGAAATATACGGCAACGCTTTGACTATTTCTAGGAGAATAGAATAATCTTAAACTAATATTAAAATTAATCTTTGTATTAAACATTGCTAATTTTTTTTGATTGTAAATTTGACTATTTTTAGTCTAAAAATGTATTTAGTTAAATTTAATTCAATTTTTTTTTTATATTTTTAACTAATATATCAGCAAATATTTTGTTGTTCAACAGCTTTTGGGTTTTTAGAGATTCGTGCAGTATTCCCAATAGAAATTATATTTTATATGATTTAAGTTTCAATTTTATATTTTCATTTTTTAAATAAATATATTTATCATAATTTTATTTTAATTTTTATCAACTGTAGTTAGTTGACTCTAAATAAATAAATAAACATAAGTTATTAGGTTTGATTTGTGCATTTTAATAAGCTTATATCAATCAGCTTAGTTTATTTTATTGCCTCAATTTTTGAACTTAAAATTTGCTATTGAAACAGGTAATAAAAAACTGAAAAAAATGAAGAAAAAAGAAGAATCTATAAATATGAAATAGGATGTATAAAACATATGAAATAGAATATAATTAAAATAAAATAAAAGTGAAACCAGAAATGTATTTTCTGTCTATTATAAGTCAATGAATCTATATTAATTCTTTGCCATAATTAAGATTTGGAATTTTAGAGCAACAAGAGAAGTATTAATTAAAAAGCTATCTATACAAATGCTTTTAATTATAATATATAATATTCAATTATCAATTAAAAGAAGCGCATTCAACGTGAATTGAATATAAGTGTAGGATTTTCCCCGAAGCAATCAAACAAAATATACCCAAAAAATAAGAACAATTCCCCTTGCCTCTTCTGACCGTAGCTCCTACCATTTAAGCCGTAAATAAACTCGTACTCATAGCATAACAATGAATAGTTAAGAATTAACTCGCACATATCCGCAATTATTAATATAATGACAACAAATTGTTGTTGTGTTGTTGTTGTTGTTGTAGCTGTTTTTTTGTAGTTATTAAAAATAGCTGTCGATAAACGAAACGCAACTTTATTAATTAATAATAATTAATGATGATGATGAACTAATCAAATAAAAGCGTGAAAAGTGAACTTCGTCATAGTTCGAACCTTAACAATAAATCATTAACATCTTCATTATTATCTTGAAGATGATCAAAGCATGATCTTGATCATGATCGAAGTGAATGTCGATAGCCTAAGATAATTACAGAACGCGTGCCGATCTCTTTGTTCTTTAGCGTCTTCTCAACTGTAATTATCATTATCACATTGTTTCTATATTTATCCAAACATTCAACTATCTAACCGATCATCTATTTGTATATTAATCTTCTATTTCAATTGTATTCTGTTCAACAAACTAAATTTGTATGGAATGATCGACGCATTTAAGTAAATATTATTTGTTTATAGTATATGCATATTATTTCTAAAAATACCAACTGAACTATCTATATTAATTTCTAAGTACTTATTTTTTTTTGGCGATCTATCGAGTTGATTAAATCGATTTCCATGAAAAATCGACAACTCACTGTTTTTGTTAAGTTTTGTTAAATTTTTGATAAGAATCCGTAATTTACAATATAAGCTACAAAATTCTCAAAGTTTGAATTAAACATGAAAACGATGCAAGAAAAACTAGGTTTCTAATAAAAGTAAAAGTGAATTTTGTGATTTCAATTGCGGTTTCAAATTAAAAATTTTTTTTAAAAATAAACTCGATATTTGATACATATTTTTAGCGATTTTCTATTTTGATATTAAACTCGATCTTTAATTTCGTAATTAATATAAATCAACACTTTAAACTTGATTCTGAGACCTTTCATTTTTTTGTTAGATATCATGTCAAAATCGAAAAAAATTCTAATTTGTAAAGTAGCTAGGTTAAAGGTCATAACTTTGTCAAAGCTCAACCGATTTTAATTCGGAATATCATTCTGATCATTATTTGGCTTCTATATTGTTTCTGCTTCCAAATCTTATTATCTATCTTTCAGTTTCCTTTCATATTTGTATCATTAGTTCATCATCTATTTATCTATCCATCTTTGACTCTGACAATGGCTTTAGTGCCTCCAAAAAATACACAAAAGCTAAAAAAAAATAAAAAAAAAATACAAGTACAATATACTCTTTGTCCTCTTCTTCTCTCTCTCCCTTTGGTCAGTTTTGAACTTCGCGCTTCGGTGGCGCCTCAAAATGCATAATGTACAGTTAGCTGGACACTTGCTAATGATGCATCATTAAGTTTCATTATGAACTAACTGAACTGAACTGCAGCAACATTTTCATTACACTGATAGAAAAATGGTGTGAAATTTTAATATTTTCACATTGATTTAAATATTTTGCTCTATGATTTAGCGTTAAATACGGATTTTTGAATCAAAAACGAGTATAAAAATATTTAATTTAAATATGTTTCATTTTTAATTTGCGTAATTTAATATTTAAAAAAAAAAAACATTGCATTTGTATTTAAAGAATAAAAATTCCATTTAAATTTTTTTTTAAATTTTATTATTTTTTAAAATTTTTTTTTTTGTATTTTATTTTTTTTTTTTTTTTATTTTAGCTTTGTTTATTTTACTGGTTTTTTCTAATTTTTAATTTGTTATTTAATTTCTTTTATTTATTTTGTTATTTATTTTTGTATTTATTTATTTTTATTTTAATGAAATTTAAAATTTTTTATTTGATTTAATTTTATTCCTGACTCTTCTTCTTAGCATGGTATAGAGTGGGCTTTGAACCCAGGCCGTCGAACTGAAAAAGTCCTTTCCTATTTTTTGTCGACAAACAATATACAATATAATTCGAATACTATTTTTTTTTAACTTTTCCGCATATTAAAAATAAGTATGATTAAAATTTAAAAGAAATATGGAAATTTTAATTTAAAGTGTTTTCCTTTTGGTTTTATATGTTCATATTAACTTTGACATTTAAAAAAGTTTCTTAGTCAAATTAAAGTTTATTATATTTAACTTTAATATGTTATCTGGTTAAATCTAGAATTTTAAAATCAAATATGGTTATATATGTTTTCACTATGTGCTTTTTCTATCAGTGTATCATTATCATTATCATGACTGTACTGTGTCTTACAGTCTCTCTCTCTCTCAAAACGATACTCTCGGTTTCAGTTGGTTCGGTTCTTCGACCTGCAATTCGACCTGCCTCTATAATTTATGCAGCAAAAGTTGATAGTCCGTTTTGTGGCAGACCTTAAGACCGTTTAAGCGGATGTAATGCCGCATCCACAGCCAACCCAAATGAACTTGTAATTTACAATGAATTTGACACTGACAGCTGGCAGCTGCTAAACGGCACTCACTGTCCAAGTATTCATATACTTTTGGCATTGACTGTACAAACAAAGCGACCAAAAAAGTTGTGCAACTTTTTTTTGTTTTGTTTTGTTTTCTTGGCTTAAGCCCCTTGAGCAACATTTTGGATTAAACCACAATTTGTAAGAACATCTGATTATGCAATAAATTCACAAATAGATTATATTTTCATATTCAATCAGTTAATAATCCTGATACTATTTTTGGGGGCTTTTCTGCTTATTTATTTCCAAGTTATAATAACATATTTATACTGTTTGATCGTTACTTGATTGATATGGATTTATCTAGAAATATCTTCCTATATTTCCTAAGAATATGTTTTTAATAAATTCTTAAAAATGTAAAATTTTTTAAAAATAATTAAATCTTTCTAATTTATGCAGACTACTCTCAATCATTTTGAAGAATTTTCTAACCAATAAAATAAATTTTAATTTGATTTATATGATATATAGGAATAAGATCTTAAGTAAACAAGTAACCATTTTTTTTTTTTTAATAATTTATAAGTCTCACAAAATAGTAAGTATTCTGTTTCAAAAACAAATATTATGATTATATAGGACTTACATAAAAACCAAAAAATTAGCTTTTCATAAAATTTATAGCTATTTAATTTTTTCTTAAGTAATCTTATAATGTAATCTAGTTTCTTGTTAAAGATTAAAAATTTGTTTAGACCAAATATGCATGAGTTCTGAAATGAAACCAATTAGAAAAGTTTTATATACATACTATAGTTCTCTTAATGTTTTTAGTAATTAAATTAATTATATTATTTTTCTTATAACTAACTCTTGTTTGTTTTTCCCCAGCCCTAGTAAACTCTTGTGAGCTTTTTGCAGAGTATCAACTCTAGCGACTATTCAGGATTGAGTTTATCTATTTTACGTTTTTTCCATTGCAACACTTTTTTTTCTTCCATTTTTATTTGTGGTAACTTGGTTATTTTTAGACGCTTCTTAGCCATTAAAATTGTATTATATCAGATTAGTTGAAAGCTTAACAAACTGACGATGCAAAGGAACAGAGATATAGAAAGAGAGAGGGGAAGAGGAGGAGGAAGAGAGAGTGAGTCAGTGAATGAGAGGGAAAGAGGAGAGACAGTTGCTTAACTTGTTTCTCTGGCCATAACTCATGACATGGCAAATGAGGGCAAGGCACTGGCTATGATAGATAATTGCTTTTGATACCCTGTAATTATAAATATGAACTAAAGGAGTGGAATAAAATGATATGATTTGTTTTTAAAAAATAATTTTTAAAGTATTAAAAATAAGTTACACATCTATTTAGTTAAAGAGTATCTCTATTAGAATTAGTTATAGGGTATCCAAAATTCGTGCAGTCTTGGATATTATAATAAAAAACTCGCTTAGCACTTGGATTTTTTTTATAGTTAATAAAAAAAAATATTTTTCAAAGTATTAAAAAAATGTACACATCCATTGTATTTTTTGACATTTTTTTTTATTTTTTTTATTATTTTTGTTAAAAACTGGAAATGCTCTTTCAAACTTTACTTTTTGCGTCTTAGAAAAGGGTAACTAACAGTCTAGCAGTCTTAAATATTTTTTTCTTGAAATTTGTGTTATTTTTTGTGATATTTTTTGTGATATTTTTTGTTATTATTCCTTTTATCATTTTTGGTTTTCAATTGAAAACTCGAGAGACACGCCCAGCTAAACGCATTGGTCTGTGGCTAATTGAATCATGAGATGCTCCGAAGAAATTGCAGAAATGTTTATACCCATAAATGTGTGTAATCGCTTAAGAGGTACAGAGGTGGATCAAGAGGGTGCAGAGGGGTTGGGGCGGCAGCAGAAGAAAAGCAGGAGAAGAGATGGGAGATGGGGGATGGAAATAAACATTTGCCTAGGCAGGAAGGACGATTGCAGCTGTTATTGTCGATGCCAATGCACTGATAAGAAACAAGAAGAAGCAGAGACAGGGGAAGAGCCAGATAGTAGAGCAAGAAGTACACTGATAAAAAATTGGTTCTAAATTCAAGATTTTGGTCTCAGATTTAAGATTTTTGGTCTAAAAAATGCGTTGAGAGCATAAAATTCTTAAATTAAGAGAACACATCTTGGTTTTAATAATATGGCAAAAAAGAACAAGTTCTTATTTTAAGAACAAATGTTCTTAAAATTAAAATCAAAAAATAATAACATTAAAAATTATTTTTCATACATATAAATTTTTTTTATAAGTTTTTTTATTTATATTTATTTTATTTTCTCTTGATAATTTTATAAATGTTATTTTAATTAGTAACCAGTGGGGTTCGAACCTCCGCCTACTGCTTCACAACTAAAGCAGTGTCTCTAACGGAGCCATAATTTATTTCATATGAAATTTTACATATTTATACCTTCCTAACATTTTAAGATTTTTTTCTTATTTTAAGATTTAAGATTTCTTAGATTAATAATCTTGGTCTTTGCAATTTGGGCTTTAAATAATCTTATTTTAAGAAAAAAATATTGAAGATGTACGTTCTTGATTTAAGAAGCTGGTCTTTTTTTTTTTTAAGTGTACCTTCCTAGCAATTGAAGATTTTTTTCCTTATTTTCAGATTTTATGATTTTTTAGATTAATAATCTTAGTCTTTGTAATTTGGGCTTAAAGTAATCTTATTTTAAGAACCAAATATTTAAAATGTATGTTCTTGATTTAAGAAGCTGGTCTTTTGTTTTCAAGTGTATCTTCCTAACAATTTAAGATTTTTTTTCTTATTTTCAGATTTTATGATTTTTTAGATTAATAATCTTGGTCTTAGTAATTTGGTATTAAAATAATCTTATTTTAAGAACAAAATATTTAAGATGAATGTTCTTGCTTTTAGAAGCTGGTCTTTTTTTTCAGTGTAGAGGAATAGGAAGTAGAAGCGGTAGCTGTTGGAAAAGCAAAATGACAGGGGACAACAGCTGTGGATATCGAAGAAAATGTTGAAAGTTGCCAGTCGATAAGCGGGTTCGACGCCAAGGAGGCAGAGAGACAAAGAGAGAGAGAGAGTGAGAGTGAGAGTGAGAGAGGGTGGAGGTCGTAGTTCAGTTGCGTTGTCCTTGTCAGCACTGTGTTATCGTGCTTTCTCAGCTCGTTATTTCCTTTAGCTTCTGATTTTCCTTTGAACTTTATGCCAGTTTCTTTGGAGCCAACAAAAATGTCAAATTCAGCTATTTGTTTAATTGAAAAAATTGTTAAAGTTGAAGTGTATGAAGCAGCACTCTCCCCCCAACCTGCAACCCCCCATCTCATCCCCCTCTATCATCCTCCTTCCTTCAAGTTGTTCCCAATTTCCTGTCACTTGAAACAGCGCATCAAATTGTTATGTGTCATTAAATTAAATAAGAGTGTAATGCGACCTTTTCTCTCTCTTCCTCTTTTCTCAATGAATACCAAGAAATGTAAACGTATTCGTACTCGCACTCATATGCTCTATAAGTACTCGTAATCACACTCAATTCCCATTCATTCATTGTCTGTATTTGCTTCGTATGCAAATTCATTTGATATAGTTCTTAACTTTTGATATAGGGGGATAACTACGAGTTTTTCTCATTTTTCTCAGTTTCCTCATTTTCAGCTAAGCTCTGGATTTGAACTAGACAATTGATGGATAAACTTGACAGCCTTTTTTTTTACAGTGCCGTTTTTTTATTTTAAACAAGTTGCGAAGAATTCTGAGAGTCCTATTTTTATTTCGGTTTTTTATGTGTTCTTTAAAGTCCATGTAAGGTATATTAGTTAAATAATTATTAACATCAAATAGTTCATTTGAAACTTGTCTTTTTTAGACGAATACTTTATCAATTTTGAAGACAATTATAATTTCTAGCTCTTAACTTTTAACTTAATTTCTACTAAAATTTTTTTAGAAAACTCTTTTTAAGCATTTCTTTTTGTTACAACTTTTTAAGCAGAATTAAAATTGTTCTATTTTAAATTGGAGCTATGAAATAAAGGACAAATTTTAGTTTTTCAATTTTTCGGTAATATTAGGTTTGTTATCTATTTATTCTTCATGATTTTCAGTAAGTGCATTAAGTTTGCAAGATAATAATGACTCCTTTTTGAATTTTAACTTTTCAGTGTTGTATAACGTCAAATTAATATTTTCTTTAGCTTATATAGTGCATTTTTTCTATCTTTGTCAACTCACTCTTCTTTGTGCTTGGATTAATCCAAACTTCATTTACCCAACTGGATATTATCATTATTGGAACAAACAAATCTGATTTTGTGGTTTTTTTTTCCTTAAGCTTTGCTCTGAGATTTTCTTTAAGCTGTCAGATCGCTTATCCACATTCAACGGATTAATTCCCTGTACGAATTTTCCCTTACAACTCCTATTTGCACAGTGGCTGACAAAAGTCTGTGGCTTATGTGTGTAGTAACAATAACAATTTGTTGCTAATGCACATTTTGTTTGTCCAAACGCGAATTAAGCCACAAGTGACCCCCAGATCCGAGAGCAAACTCGACTCATTAAGTGAAACTTTTGGGCATTGGGGCAGATTCGGTCAGATACGCTTGCTATATCCCTTCCAATATGCTATGCTATACCTATGTTTGATTAAGTAATTCCAGGCGGAAATGGACACGCAAACAAACTGTGTACCAGGGACGCACCATTCATAGGGTGGGGTGTTGGAAAAGGGATACCAAATAGAGAGAAGAGAAAAAAAAAGTCAAGTTAGCACGCTGCAGTCGAGTGTGCTCGACTGTGAGTTACCCGTTACCTCTAACACGCTTTTAGACATACTTCGCAAACTAGATTGTCTTTTTTCTCATCTTATCTTATTTTAAATATCTGCAGAGTTTATAAACCGATTCAGCTTAAATTTCTGGGTCACATCGGGACTTTTATATCTAATATGTGTTTCAAAACTAAAGATTCTAGCTTTAAAATTGCTATTGTTAGACATTTTTATGATTTGCGTTAAGGGAAGTCGTAAAATTCTGAAAACAAACCTGATTTATACGTACACTATAAACTCATATCAGATAAAGGAGTCTATAATCAAGCATATTCGTATTATATATATGTTTTTTGCGAATAAAATAACTTATTAAAAAAAAAACATGGGGGCTCCGGCCTCTGCTCGCCTTGCTCGCCTACCAAAAGATCTCGAAACTAAGGTTTTTTTTTTTTTAAACTTAGAATAAAACTCAAAAAAATAGGATATTTCCACTAAATTTGGTAGCTTTGTATTCTTAGCGACACTTTTTCACCGTTGATAAAACTGTTCTTCACATCGGTTGTCAAACCAAAGTTTCATCTGTTTTTTCCCCCACAAAGTCTGGTCACATTTTAAACAATTTTAAACTAAAATGCTACAAACTTGACGGCATTTGAGCTATACAAAAAACCCTTGGAAATGGAAATGGGTTATGTTTTCATCGGTGAAAAAAAGCTCCTGCAGCAAGAAGTTTAGTCTTTGAGACAGGGATAAAAATACATGTTGCACAAGCTAATAAGAGCCTTCAAACCCTTTTGGGTACAGGGTTCAAAAAGGGTCAGCTGGTGACTTGGGCTGCTGCAAGGGAGTTGCTTTTGGTGTCTATCAAACTTAACTGAGCAGCGTTCAAGTGAGAAGATTAAATCGCCATAAATATTAACTACAGTTGCTTCCGTTTGTATGCGCTCAGTGGGAAAAGGGGGGGAACAGGTGGGTGGAAGCAGGAGCAATAGTAGTGAGGGCATGTGTAAGGTAAGACAATTTCAAAACGTTTGCCTTGATTTAGCACCGGAAGGCACGCACATCACGTGTCCGACTTGCAAGCAGAACCCCCGTAGTCAAAGACAGACGGACACGGACCAACGGACGGACAGACGGACAGACGGACGGACGGACAGACAGACGGACGGAGTCGTTCGGGGAACGCTTCAAGTTGCAAGGTTCTTCTCGCGCTTTGGGGCAAGTGTACAAATCAAATGATTTATTGTACTCTGGTCACTACAAAAATTGGAGCACGCTAAAAATAATTGAAACGTACAGCGAAGTAGGCTACAAGGGAAGGGGGTGAAAGGGCCGGGGTGAAGGGCTGAGCTTAGTCAAATTGTCAGCTGAGGGTGCAAAAGAGATGGAGATAGAAACCGAGAGAAAGAGTGAAATATAGAGGCAGACTCACCTGACACTTTTTTTTTGCTGGATATCTGTTAAGCCATGAAATTTCTTAACAACTTTTGCAGCTGCTAATTGACACACGTAGCCAGTGTGTGTGTGTGTGTGTGTGTGGCATGATTAGGACTTGCCACATAATTGAGTTATCAACATGTCTGCGACAACTCTCTATACACAGAAAATGAAAATTTGGAATAAACAATAAAATCAATAAAAACAAAATAAATTAAGGTTCGGTTCGAACCACAGAACAGAACCTAAGCTCGGTTCTTGAACCGGTTTATATACTACCTGAACCTACAACTTGGCTTCGAACCTTTGTTCAATTTAGTACAAAAATTTTTATAATAGTTTTCATAGTTTTCAGACTTTTTACACCAATTTTATGTTTAATTTAAAAGAAATCAAATTTGAATAATAAACTAAATTTGAGATTTTAATATGGATTTTTAAAATAGTTGAGTTTTATAAAAAAAAAACATAAAATTCTTGTAATTATTTTCGTTTTGAACCGAACCTTTTATTATATCATTTTTAGGGTTTTGTTCATGATTCGGTTCGGACTGCTTAAAACCCGTACAAAATTCAGAGTTCCATAAGATTTTTTTTTACTAAGGTCAAATTTTCTATGAATATTATTATTTTTTTATTCGGGGATTGTTTTAATATTACAATTATGTTAAAAATACCCGCCAACATCAGGCATATTTCACTTGAATTCTAATATAGTATTTTTTTTTTGCTGTGTATAAGCTCCGGATCCGTCAATCAATCGGTTGTTTTACCTGTTTCTGACCAAAAACCAATTGCGCTGCAAATTGAGCAAAAATGTTTAGCTTTTTGGAACCGACAAACGTTTCCGGTTTAGCCAAATGAGCTGTTAGCCATGTTGCTGCTTCTGGCCCGCAAAGCAGTTCGCGTGGCATAAGCCACAGCATTACAAATAACCATCAGCATTCGAGTGGGAGTCAGGAGTATACTCCATGCTCCATACTCCAATACTCCATCTACATATACTCCTGGAACCACAGTTTACCATCTCATTCTCATACACTGAAAAAAAGACCAGCTTCTAAAATCAAGAACATACATATTGAATATTTGTTTCTTAAAATTCGATTACTTTTAGACCTAATTGCTAAAACTAAGATTTTTAATCTAAAAAATAATAAAATCTAAAAATAAGATTAAAAATTGTGAAAAAAATGTGAAATCATATGAAATAAATGGTGGCTTCGTTAGAGACACTGCTTCAGTTGTGAAGCAGTACGCGGAGGTTCGAACCCCACTAGAATAACATTTATAAAATTACCAAGACAACATAAAATATATACAAATATAAAATATTGAAAAAAAAAAATTATTTAAAAATTAATTTTTTTTTGTATATTTGTGTTTAAAAAAATTATTTTTACTTTTTTTATTATTTAATTTGAATTTTAAGAACATTTATTCTGAAAATAAGAACCTGGTCTTATTTTAAATGTTCTTAATCCCAAGATGTGTGCTCTTAAATTAAGAACTTTATGTTCTCGACGCATTTCTTAGACCAAAAGTCTTAGTTCTATGATCAAAATCTTGATTTTAGAAATTTTTTTTTATCAGTGTATACCTATTTCCATGCCGATTCCCATTCCCATTCCCATTCGCATTGCCATTCGCATTGCCATCGTCATCATCATCATCATCATCATCAGCGTCATCATCATCATCTTATTCGTTGTGGAAGTCGCATTCGCATCGCATCCATTCAAAAATCAACCCCATTTTGTGTTAGTTAATTGCCAATATTACACAAGTGGCAAGCCAAAGCGCATAAAAGCATGCTACGCTCTCTCTCCCTCTCCCTCTCTCTCTCTGACTCTCTCTCTCTCTCCGGCTGCTCTCTCTCTTCATTTAACTCACTCTCGCGCCTCAACGCTCCTACTCTCTCTGTTTTGCTTAAGCACAGTGCGTGCGTTTAGTTAGCGTTCAACTTTCGTAGAAACCTAATGCACCTGCTTAAAATTCTTAACATTTGTTTTGAGTACGATTATTAAAAATATATATTTGCATGTTAAAATGTTTTCTAACTACAATATTTAACTCACAGTCAAAAAAAACTTCAATTGTTATAATTAATACGGATTTTCAAAATGATTTTAAAAAGGGGTTGTGTTTATTTTTATTATTTTATTTTTATTTCTGAGAAATACATAAATAAATAAATTTAAAAATATATGAATAGATTATATATGATAATATATGCATTCAAAATATATATGCTATAGTTAAAAAAAATATTTTAATATATAAAAATTTTTGTTATTAATTAAGAACAATATCTTTCAGATGAAAATTAGCTGAACTCTAAGAAAAACGGGCCTAAAACTTTAGATATGTATGACACATAATAAAACAATGTAAAGTAAATTATTTATATTTTTAATGACATATTTTTTGTTTGGGTATGGGTATTCCTTGTAGTGTTAGGATATGAGTTAATAATATTAATACAAATACAAATTAAAAAAATATAAATGGGAATTAATATTACTGTCTATTTCATTGTGTAAAGCATCGACCATCTTTATTATTTATTTATTTAATACATTCCTAACGCTAAATATTAGGCTTTCATTTATTAACTTCTGATATTTCTATGCACTAATTTTCACAATTTAAAATTATTTGAAAAAATTGTATTTAATCAAATTATATTTAAATAACATTTTTCTTAAAATTCTTATTAATATGAAATTATTTTTAAATTCCTGCTTATTTTTAATAAGAAGCGTATTTCAAGAAATTCATTTTCACTAAAATGTTTACTTTAATTTATATTAATAAGAATTCATGTTGCATAACTGCTGACAGTGACTGTTTGCGGCTGAGACGCAGCGCTGCTGTCGCGTTGTGCGCAGACGCTGACGCCGACGTCAACGTCAACGTCAGGCCGGCAACGCCGCATAGCAATACAGAGAGAGCAAACAGGGTTGAGCTGCTGTTATTTGTTGCTGCTTTGCTTTCGCTGTTACTCTCGCTGTTAAACTGCGCTCACAACAGACAACAGTTGTTGTTGTTGCTGTTGCTGTTATTGTGGGTGCCGTGTGTTGGTCGCACGTGCCGCTGCCTTTGGTGGTTGTGAGAACAGAGCACAGGAGAGTAGAAATTGGTGGGAGAGTAGAAATGTGGGAGAGCGGGAGAGCAGCCTGCAGCTGTGAACTAGGAGCTAACTTGGCAACCGCGTGTCAGGTTTGATTTTAGTTCAGCAGCAGCCTTTGCAGTGTACGCAACGCCAACGCCAACGCAGAACGCGTCAAGACGTCGACGTCGTCGTCGCCGGCCACAGAAACAAAACAACGACGGCAGAACAATAATAATAATCAAAATAATAATATTAAAAACAACAACAAGAGCACACACAAATAAAACGAAAACAGAGAAATAGCGCGAAAAAGAAAGAACGAAACAAAAAAAAAACGAATTGAAAAGTGTTAAATTAAAAGAAACAATTTATTATTGTTGTTTTCATACATTTTGTTGCATATTTTTTTGTTGTTAACTGCGCTCAAATTTGCAAAAGTTAAAGTGTAAGCACACAAACACACACACACCCATACACACACACATATCAAAGCAAAAGTGGGCTAAAAAGAACAACAACAATAACAAATTAAATAGAGGTGAGTAAAAGCAAATGCAAAAGCAAAAGCAATAACAACTAAATGAGCGGCATTTATTTACATTTACAGTTAGTTTTAATTACAAAAAACAAAGGTAGTTGCAAAACATTGTGCAATTTCATTTATAAACAAAGTGAATGCAACTTTTGCAACTAATGAGCAACATTAAGGCGCAAAAGCAGCAGCAGCAAAACAAACAAAAAAAACACAAACAAACAAACACAGCAGCAGCAGCGTCGCTGTCGCTGTCAACGTCAACGTCAACATCGACGTCGTAACATTGCGAAATTGATTTTTCATAGCGGCTCTCCAAGCAAGCGCTAGCTCTCGCTCTCTCTCTCTCTCGTCTTTTGCTTGGAGAGAGCGCGCTGCCAAAATGTCTGCCAGGCGCGTCGTCAACCTGTCACAACAGCAGCAATTACAATAAGAACAACAACAACAACAATAAGAGTTAGCCATTGTTGTTGTTACGACAACTAATCAAAGCGACTTTTGCTGCTGTCGCTGGCATGCTGTCGACGTCGACGTCGCTGCCAGCCTGCTGCCTGCTGCTTTGCTTTCGTCATGACCTTCATGACTCATCGTTTGCCTTGTTAAGGCAGGGGTGAAGAGGGGGAGTGGGGAGGGGGCTGCCTGCTCCTGTGTATGACTACGTGCCGCCTTTTTAGCTCTCCTCTCCGCAGTGTTGCCACTAGAATATTATGCGCTAAAATAGCTAAAAGCTAAATTAACATAAAAAATTGCTAGATATTCCTAAAAACAAATTAACAAGTCCTACAGCAATTTCAATTTTTCTTTTTAAATAAGAATAGTGAATATTTACGAAATATCCGTAAATAAAGCATATCAGCCTGAAAGCCTTAGTTGTTCTGACTATACTAGAATTAATGCTCTAATACATTTCGATAAATTAATAATAGCATATATTAGGTAAATTTTCAAAAAATGTATTTATTTATTATTATATATTAACGTAATCAATTACTAAACAACAAAAAAATAACATAATTACTAACGAAAGGGCTAGCTTAAATCAAATTAAAAAATTTAAAAAAAAATACTAGAAATAGCTGGAAATATGATTAAAATGATAAAACATTGTCAATTCCTTGAACAAATTTATATTAAGGATAAAGTACGTAAAGTATATTCACAAAATAAATTGCAAGTAATAGCTAAAAACTAATTCAATAATTATAAAAAAAGTTTTGTAATTATTTGAATGGATTTAGATTGCGTATATAGTAATTTAATAAAACATAATATGTTTTTTAACTTATTTTATTCCAGCAACAATGATATTACAACAATTTCACAATGTTTTTCTCTATAGAATCTTTGAAATTTTTTTGATCCGTAAAAAATTTTTAAATAATCTTTTTTTTTTGGCAATTACCATTATGTATTTTTTAATTCAGTTTATATCTAACGGCTTCAATATATTAATATGTATGTTAAAAATATTGCGATTTCTAAATAGTTTACCCATTTGACAAAATGGATTTTCTCATAGCAAAGTAGTAATATTAGTAAAAAAATAAGCTAAAGTACCTAAGTCAATTTTTAAAAATTGTTAGACTTCTAGTAAATAACATCTCAATAATTTTTTTTAGCTTTTGCAATTAAAAAAAGTGCTAAATCTGGCAATAAAATTGCTAAAATGACAGCTCTGCCTGCCTATGTGTCCCGCTCTCCCTCTCTCTTTCCCTCTGTCTCTCTTCTTCCTGCTTAACTTTGACTCCTTTTTTTTGTTTTTTTTTTTTTGTTATATTTGTGTTTTGTTTTGTTATTTTTTTCGCCTGCGCATTTAATTAAATAAATTGTCCTTACATTTAGCCGCAGCCATTGTTAATGTGCTTCTTCTGCTTCTTCTGCTTCTCTTTCTGGTTGCATAAATTGGAGCGTGGCTAATTTATAGTTGGCCATTTTGTTCATTAATTTTGGCCACATTTAATTCGAGTTGTTGTTGTTGTTGTTGTTGATTCTTTCATTGTTTGACTAAACAGGCCGCACCTGTGTTGCAAACAGTACAAAACGGTTTTAACGTTTTTCCAAATGCCACAACCAAAACTTGTGGTTTTCCTTACCTATTGGCCAAGTTATCTGAGCTCTCTAAAAGTTGTGGGCCGTACAAAACATACATTGAAATGTAATTTAATGCCAAGTATTTAGCATATTAACACGCATTACTGGGAGTGCCGTGAAAAGAGAGTGGTGAAAAACCACGTAATTCATATTTCCTTGAATCTAATTTATTATTATTTCAAATATAGAAAAAAAAAATATTTCGGGATTCCGGGCCAAAATTAATCCAATGCGCTATCAGAAGTACGGTAATACCGGTTTCTCATAAACCAAGTATGAAAAACTCTTTTTTCTCACTAATATTTTCATGTTTGAGGTTCTATAATATTGGTTTTCAGTTAGATAAAATACTTAAGGATTATTTGAACTTTTTACTGTTGATTTTTTAATATTTTTGCCATTTTATCTACATATTATCTTAATTTAGGAATGATATCCTGAATACATACTTAAACAATTATAACCAAAATCAAGTTTTTTGAATTTTATATTTGAATGTACTTTTTTTTTCTATTATGTAGCATACTTTTAAGAGCAGTCAGACAATATTATTATTATTATTTGAATTTTTTTCTTTATTAAAAATATAATGAAATGTTTACAAGGGATGAGTGTCCTGGTACCTTACAAGGCAATTGGTAAACTAATCAGAAATAGTAACATTTTTATTTTATTTATTTTTTATTAAAAATATAATGAAATTTTTAGCAAAAAATGAGTGTACTGCTCCTTACTAGGCAACTTAAACTAATCAGAACTTAAACTTAAAATAAAAACAATATTATTTATGATAGAACATAACAATGAAATAAAGATAACTTATAAGGAGAAAGTTTAAGGAATAATACTGGGGAGACCGTCTAAATTTTGTTAGGAAATCATCATGTCAAGACCCGGTTCAATAGGTCTTGAGGGTAGACAATGTTAGTTATTCGTCTATTCCAAGTTTCTGTATGAATGAACTGAGATTAGTTTCAATATTCTGCCCATAATATAAACCTCTACGTGATTTTTAAAATATCGAACTATTAATCGAATTATTTTGAATTAATATTGAATACATTTCGAGAATCAAACACATTAAAAAGGGTTAAATTAAAAAAATATGATAATAACCAATATTGTAAAAAGATATTCTAGTACTAAAACTAAAAACGGTTTTTAAAAATCTATAATACTGACCCGAGTTTCTATTTAATTTCTACTGAATTGCATGAATTGCATTTCTTCTTTTTATTTTGTCGATTTTTTTTCAGTCTCTTTAAGCCTGACAAATGCATGCTAACGTTTTATCAGCATTTTCTTTTAGCGCTTTTCATTCTTTCCCACCCACTCGACAGTGGCCAAAGCGATTAAATCTAATGCGCTTTATGCTAAATACCATTTTTCTAATAATTCTAAATTCAAAGTGTTCACAGCTCTCTCGCGTTCTCTTTCTTTCTATATTTTTCTATGCATAACCATCCGTAAAAGTCCAATTTCATTTTATTTTATGAGCTTTTTTTCTTTACTTTAGTTTTATTTTATTTTTTTTTGATATTTTGCCAACTTTAATTAAAGTTTACTTTTGCTCTTTTTGTTTGTTTTATTTTTATTTGTGGCAACTGAAATTGCATTGGCATGAAAAATTCGTATTATTTTTAAGCCTTTTAATGAAGCGCTTCTAATGAGTGTAGAAGGTTATGCCTAGATATATATATACATATATATATATCGAGGACAAAGTTAATGAAAGAGCTTTAAAATGCAAATAAAAAGGTTGAGCAATAAAAAAAAAAAAACGGAAACTTTTTGGCCGCGGGAGGCGTTTTCAAAAAGTGGGAGTTACCAGTTCGTATATCAACAGACTAACATCTAAAGTCGACAGTTTCCAAACTAGACCCAAACCCCCACCTCCACCCCCCTATCTGTTGCCTCCGGATGAAATCTCAAGCCAATAATAGAGTTGACATGAGAGAGAGAAAGAGAAAGTGAAATGTAATCAAAGGGCAGTCGACGTAATATTAACAAATGACTGGCCATCAATTTGCAGCTTATTTAATGTTTGCAACAATTGTCAAGGGGTGGGGGCGGGTGGCACTTTACTTTTGCCCAGCACTGTCAAATTACATAAGTAAGCGACACTTTCCAAAGGCCTTTCAAGAATGAAAAATAACACACGACACGCATGTATAAAAAATAAACAGAAAAATTACAAAAAAAAAAAAAAAATAAAAATAGGAAAAGAAAAGAAAAGAAACTGAAAAACACGTAGTTACAAGTGCTCAGAGGGCAAATGACCGACGAACAAATACCCTGTACTCAAAGCTATGATGCATTAGGTTTTTAAAAATATTCAACGTTTGCTTTAAAATTTTGGGAATATATTTGGGATAATATGTGACGATTTATTTTCAGAAATCGAGCTTTTAAAGTTATTTCAGGTTCAGAGGTATACAAAATTAAATTAGAAGTAGTATATATTTTATTTATTTATATAAAGTTTTTTCTTATTAATTTTAACAGATTAAGTGATACTAAAATAAATACTAGTGATTTATTGAATAACAAATTATATTTAACATATTTCAAAAGGGCTTTTGATACATTTAAAAAACATGTTAGTCTCCTTTGCTTAGCATTATTTTCTACACAAGTTCTACAATTAAAATAAGTATTTATATGAATTAAATTAGTCAATTGATATTTATGCTTCCCTTTTCTGCACACTGTTTGATTCCAGGGTATTTAAATAATCACAATACTGTGCAAATATACATGCTATATATACAAATGCATGAATAATAAATTATGATAGAGTCAAAGGAAAAAAGTTAAATAAATTTGAGGGATCCTGTGAGGAGTGTGTGTGTGCGTGTGTGTGTGCGTGTGTGTGCGTGCGTGTGTAGCTTTTTTTTAAGGGACGGGGCTCTGAGTTCTAAAGTCTGTGTCATGAAGTGATTTTCCACAATTTTTCAGTACCTTTTTGCCATTTACTGTTTACCAGTATTTTTGTACAACTGGTTGCTGTGTGACTGTGTGTGTGTGTGTGTGTGAAAGCAAAGGAGCAAGGAGTAGGGTGGGTTAAGGCAGGGAGTCACTTTTCCGGCAGACGTCTGCGAAATGAGATAAAAAACATTTAGGCCTCACAATGGCATTGTTGTATCGTCATGCTGTGTGGAGTATTTGTTGAAATGCCTGAGATGGCTAACAAAACAACAACAAAAAACAAAAAAAGGCAACAAAACTGTGAAGCCGCTTAGCGCCCCAAACAGGGACATTGCCCAACACTGGTGCCCCTGTGTATGTATTTTAATATACACTGAAAGAAAAGACCAGCTTCTAAAATCAAGAGCATACATCTTAAAACCAAATTACTAAAACTAATATTTTTAATGTAAAAAATTAAAATAAAATCTTAGAATAAGAATAAAAATCTTAAATTGTTAGATATTAAAATTGTTATAAATATGTACAATTTAATATGAAATAAATGGTTACTCCGTAGCGCTCTGGTTAGAGACACTGCTTTAGTTGTGAAGCAAGTGGGCGGCGGTTCGAACCCCACTAGAATATTAGTTTAAAAAAATTACCAAGACAAAATAAAATATATACAAATATGAAAAATAATTCTTATTATTCTAATTTTTTTAAATTTAATTTTAAGAACATTTATTCTATAAATAAGAACTTGGTCTTACTTTAAATGTTCTTAAAACCAAGATGTGTTCTCTTAAATTATGAATTTTATTTACTCGACGCATTTTTTAGACCAAAAATCTTAGTTCTGAGACCAAAATCTTGATTTTTGAACATTTTTTTTATCAGTGTATATGTATATATATTTGCTATTATCGTTGACGTCGTCGTCATCATCATCATCATCATCATCTGGTGGTTGCTTTCTTTGCCATAGACAGTCGCATTTTTGCGCTAATGATTAATGGTTGTCGTCCTGTCGTCCTGTTGTCCTCTTCTACTCTTCCCCATTCCTCCTGTACTCCTGTTCTCCTGTTGTCCTGTAAGCGCCTCAGGCGTAAAGCCGCTCAAAATGTCGAAACTTTTTAGCCGTGTCTCTTCTACATCCTGTTGCCTGTCCTTTTTGTTTTTTTTTTTTTTTTTTTTTTTTGTTGCAGCTGTTGCAAATCTCAGAGCAGTGTTGATAAATGCACTCAATATTATGCGCTTAACGCCATTCACTTGAAATAAAGCTATGGATCACATGGATTCCAATCGTCATGCAAATCATTCATTACATTCATTAGCTAAGGATTTGCTGACAGACAAACCATTTAATAAATTAAAATTGACAGCCTCAACTTTTACCTATTACAAATATATACTTTTGTATTGTGTAGTGTTGGGCAATGGGTAAAAGTTGAGCCTGTCAATTTTAATTTGTTTTATGGTTTGTCTGTCACAAAAAGAAAAAACAAATTCAAAGGAATTCCGAATTAAATCCATTCAATCCGGTGTCAGAAGCTGGCTTATCTAGAATTTTCTTAAATTAAGTACAGACTACTTGATTCAAGCACGATTTTTCTCAGCAATATTTAGATTTTTTGATTTCTGTAAGATATTATTTAGTAGGATCAAATATTTAAGGCTTCTTTTACTTTAATTAGGTCGAATCGTTGCCAATTTATCCGCATATTGTCTAAATTTAGCAATAATATCCTTTATACATGCTAAAAATTTGAATTTTAGACTTGAATTTTCGAATAATTGCTTATACTAATATACTTTAATATACAAGAAACAGGGTCTCATGTTTTGGTGTGGGAATTGCTCGATGAAAATCGCATGGAAGGAGAACATGAAGAGGGGGAAGTGGGGGAAGGTTGGGGATTACAGGAGTGGGAATTAAAAGTATACAAGCCAGCAAGTGGGAATGCTTTGGAGTCAAACGTTTACAGAATTTTAAAATGTTTTCTTTACTTTTTGCATTTTTTTTCTTTTTTTTGAGAACGTCAAAAATGACGACAACACAAATTCAAAGCAGGTTTGCGGTAGCTAACAGTAAATAGATTGATTAGAGGTGTGAGTAATACCGTTTAAGACTTTGCAAAACTCACTGTGATGATTTGAATTCTAGAGTTTTGGTTTCTCAAGTATTTTGAAGTTTAAAAGTTGTAGAAAGCTTTCAATTAGATATGGCGGACAGTAACGGTTCGTAATAGAGGCACAACATTTTTTTTTAAATAAAGTTATTTAAATATGAATGAAGATTAATTTAGATAAATTAAGAGGGCAAAACATGATAAAAATTGAATTCCGTTTGTTAATCGGCTCAGATTTAATAAAGTTATGTGGGTTTAAAGTTGGTCAGACAGTTGGTTACAAATGAAATTGTTATCATATATTAACATTAAGCAAACATAAGCATGCAGAAATTATGTTTCGAAACTTTACCGAAACCGTACCGGTAAAAACGTTTTTGTTTGGCTTTTAAAAATTTAAAATATATTTAAGTTACATTTCCTAAACTTATTGTATTATTCCCCGGTTAATGTATATAAATTAAAACAAGGCTGTAGCTTTAAAATTGCTCTTGCCATTCGATTTTATATCGTGTAAATGGGCGTGGCAAAATTTAAAAATAAACTTGATATAGGTCAACATCCTAGGAGTATTTTTTATTAAATTTGGTTGCTCTAACTCTTATAGTCTCGGAGAGGTGTTCAAAAAAGTGTACCATGATTGTCACGAATTTAATAGGCTCTAGTAACCATTTTTTGGGTATCGAGTTGTGGGTTTTCAGTTGCTTAAAATTTTTCAAGCACTCCTGATAAATAGACATTTTTCAATTATATCTCTTCCATAAGTTCACAAACTCCCAAAAGGCGTTTCAATTAACAGCAAAAGTTGTGGCTACTCTCTCTTTCTTTTTCCCCCCTCTTTCTTCCCCACTCATTCCCCTGCCACTCAGTCAACGATCCATGTTAGATGCCTCCCATGTGAAATCTACATGTAAATTGCGTTGAAAGGTCGAACCATTGAACTTTCTTCATATGAGCTAAAGTCAGAGTTGGGAATATGGAGTTGGAAGCTGGGAGTTGGATACACGTGTAACAACAAGTGTTAACTGAAACACCCCCACTCATATTGAAACACCCTACTCTAGCACAATTTGTCATTTGACAAATGAAACCAACGCGCTGGAAAAACATGAAAAAAAAACAAAAAAAACAAAATAAAACAAAAATAAAGAATATAGTCAAAGTCCGAGCGCAGAGTTCTAAATGTTCCTTTTTTTGTTTGGGGAGTTTGGGTTTTAGGAGTTTTTGGCCAGGTAAGCTGCTTGCTCTATTAAATATTCACCCTTTTTTCTTTGTTTTTTTTTTTTGGGTGGGCGTTACTAGCACACTCCCCCCTCCGCATTTGTTACTCCCCTTTCCCTCTTGCCCTTTGTGGCAAGTTGAACATGCAAGTTTCGTTTATTCGCTGATGTTTACAAATTTTCACGCTAAAATGAAAAAAGTTTTTGTTGTTGTCGTTCGCAAGTCAGCAACAAAACTGAAGTTGAAGTTACTTTTCTCTCTCTCTCTATCTCACTCTTACACTGTTACCACATATCTCCGTCTCTTTTGTGCCCTTTTGTTGTGTGGTTTTTGTGGAACATCTCCGGGGAAGTTATGTGTGTGTAAGTTGCCTCTTCTAGTGTTTTTGGAGTTGTTTTTTTTTTTCTTTGCTGTCTCGTTGTCATGTGTCAAGTGCCCAAGTAGTAAACAACATGTTTACGCTACCAAAAACAACAACAACAAAAACAACAAAATCAACAACACTCTACAATATATACAAGAATCTGTTCAATTGGTTTCTTGCCCTTGAAGTCATTACCAAACTTGCCCTCTCTCTCTGTCTCTCCCTCTTACTCCCTCTCTACTCACGTCTCATAACTGTGCTTCTGTTTATTGCGTAACTTTGATTTCCCGAAAGAATAACACTCAATTGACTTATGTTTTCAGATATCGCCGACAATTGTCAACAACTCTTGAATTCATCTCGATTAATTTCAAATGTTTTATTTAATGCTCTTATATTTAAAATATATTTTGCATTCTAATTTGGACTAGAAAAACATCTCTTATAGGTAAAAAGTGCTGTTTCTACACAGACAAAAATTATATAAATAAATTGAGTTTAAAAAGTGTGATAGCTTGTATATTTCAAGTACGTATTCAGGATATAAATGAGAAAAACAAAGAAATCTTTAGAATTCCACAAATCAAAATATTTGCTGAGTGTCAAATGAAAAATCTTGCTTGAATTAAGTATGTTGTTAAAATATATTTAGACAATCCGGCGATACTGATTTTATTCTTAAATCCCAACTTTTTTTTCTATGCAAAAGAAAATCTACGTCGTATTCAGTCATTTTTCTATGCTCGACTTGTTTTTTTGGATTTTCTTTGAACCTTTTTTTTTTCTAGAATTCCTTGATGAAATACTTCCTTTGTTTATTCCTGAGTGACTCACGGAGCTCTTACCGTTCTTTTTGAAAACAGTAATCATATTTATTATTATATTGTGATTTTGAAATTTTTCATTTTAAAAATTCTTGATCATTATTGCGAGCTGATCTAAATGCATTTATCTATAGAAAGTATCTGATTATGATTTGATCAGCTAGTTTAATTAATTTTTTTTGTAATCCTTTTTCAACATAAATTTTAAAGAAACCGTACAGCAATAACAAAATAATATCATCAGTTGTTAAAACTCAAATTTTGCAGTGTATCTCTTGATCCGTATCTCCCTAATATAATGTGATTTATGAACTTGATGAATTTTCCAAACTTGATATAATTTTTTATATATTTGTTGAGCATGTGTTGTGGAAAGTTTTCCTGAGCACGTCAGGCTTTAAAGAGGTTATTAATGTGGCCAAAATGCTGAGTTGGCAACAGTTTGTGCCAATTGCTTATTTATGCTGTGAATGCTGTGAGTGTTGTTAGTCCGTCCGTCCTGTGTCCAGTGTTCAGTGTTGGCAGACAACTTATTAGTTATGTAAAGTGCGTTTTGCTGTTGTCGCGTCGTTTTGTTTTGCGGTTTCTCTTCATTTATTTTTCGTCTGTTCCTAAACAAGGCCTCGGAAAATGTGGAAAGTGGGTGGATAGGTAGACAGAGAGGGAATAAAAATGGGGTGGGAGGGGAAGGGGGATGAAGGAGGGGCAGGAGAAAGTTGCAACATTTTCGCTGATTTGGCACGTACACAGCCTAAAAATGTTGTGTCCTAATAAGGCCATTTGCACAACAGATGGCGCTGTGGTCGTTGGCTGCCCAAATTGACCGCTGGTCGGCGCCAGCGTGTTAAATTTGTGAATTATGTTAATTTCAACTCACTCTCTTTCTCTCTACATCTCACTCTCTCTCTTCCTCTCACTCTCTCGAGCACAGAGACATATGTGATGTGTCAAATAATGTAGTTTGTTAGACATACACTCAGAAAAATATGGCATTTTAAAATGGGAACTCTGCCAAGTTGAATTTACACCGGTTTGTTCTTAAGATCTTAAAATTGCTGTGCATTTAAATGTATTAAAATAAGGATGAATCGATCTTAAATTGAAAATTCGGACTATTCATTGTTATGACAGAAATATTTCAAAATAGTCAGATTATAAGCAAATTTATTTAGAATATCTAAGATCATGATAAATATAAAATCAGTGAGTTTTGTTGAGATACCTTAAGAAACAAATAGAGTTTGTTGTACTAAACTAGCTTAAGAATTTTTTTTGAACTTCAAATAGTTTGTTTTAAGATTGAACTGAAATAAAATGGTATATTTTAAAAATATTTTATGATTTATGCGCCTTAGAATTCTCAAGTTGTTCAAGCTACGCAAAGTCCTATAACAAAGTAGAAAGATAGCTAAGCAAAAAAAAAAAAAAAAACTCTTGCATCAAATATTATTTAGTTGTTTTGCTTTTCTTTTTTTTAGTCTATATACTAGTGTATGTTTTGGTATAAAATAAAATTTTATATGACAATGTTTTGTGCTATAAACAATGAAATTTTGTGATTAGTTCAATTCAATTGTGTAATGCACTTAAACTAGTTAATTTCTAGCTTTTACAGACTTGAGTTGATACCAAAATGTACGTAAAGAGTGCCAGAAAAATCTCAGTTTAAGATTTTTGTTATACCAAGCAAAGCAAACTTAAAGTTGAGTTTTTTGTACGCAGTTTTAAAAATTCTAAGCTTAATCAATTTTTAAGATCGGTAGTTCTTGTTTATTTGCTGGCATCATTATTAGATTAATTTAAGTTGTTGTAAATAATAACATAAGAAACTTTTTGAATTAAAAAAAAATGTTTATTTGCTGTAAAAGTACGCTAATTATGTTTTGTTTTTTTTCCAAGTGTACTCCCTCTGTGTGTTTTCGTCTTGCCCACTCTCCCCCCCTCCCTCTCCCCCCTCCCTCTCTGTTTGTTGGCCCCTTTGCTACGCACTTTTCGGTCTGCGTGTTGTGTTTCACAATTTGTTTGGAGGCATCAGTTGACAGTCCCAACGGCATACACAACGACCTTTCCCCTAACACACACTCAAGTGTGTGTGTGTGTGTCAGTGTGTGTGTGTGCTATGCGTCATCGTCTGCCCCACACACACACACTCACACACACACACATACACTTAGACAAATGCGTCGCAATGTCGTCACATGTGCGCAACAAATTGCGTCTGCCGGTTTTGAATTTTGCGGTTACATTTCCGTTGCAATGCCGGCATCGATATTCTTGTTGGAACAGAAAGCGGATAGAGCGGAAAAGGAGGGTAAAGGGCGTGGAGCAAGGGGGAATAATATTCAACGTTGACAGCATTTCAAACAGCAAATAGCAAAGGGAAAAGAAACAAGCATCGAAAGCCAAAGGCGCGCTAAATAATAAGGGCAAAATCTGTCTAAGGCAGCAGGCACAAACACAGACACACACTCACACACAAACACACACACACACAATCATGGACACACTCACAAACACAGCCATAGACATAGACACAGCTCACAAAATCCCAGCAGTTGTTAAAAGCACGCGCACAGTGTCTGCAAGTGCATTTATTTGCTGACAATATTTTAAAAAAATTATACGTTTTTCGGCTACTTTTATAATTTATATTATAAATAACACTTAGAAGTATTTCAAAGTCAAACCTTATGAATTTATAACAATATTTGGAAGTATTATCAGGCAAGTTCCGGTTTTTACTTCCAATTTTTAAGGATGTTAAAAAAAATGTAGCATACATTGCAGCTGACTCTTAAAATAATTTATGAAATTTAAAAATATTTAATACAAATAAAAACTTTTACAAAAAAATTGAAATTAATGATTATTTTTCAAAAATAAAAATTATTCGTCAATTTCTATTATAAAAATTGAAGAATAAAAATCCAGTGTAAATATAAAAAAAAAAATTACATTTTTTGAAAACCAATAAAATATGAAGTGAAAACCGAAATAGGCCTGTATATTTTAATTTTTTGTAATAGAATTCGACAAAAAATTTTTATTTGTGATTTATATAATAAAAATTTCAATTAATGATAATTTTTAATTTTAATAATACAAATTGAAAATAATATTTATTTTTCAACCTTTATATAAAAATCAGCATATAATTTTGATAATTTAAAATAATTTTTATATTAAAAATTATAACTGTTGCTTAAAATTGTAATGATCATCGGTGAAAATGAGTATGAGTAATTTTGCTTGACTTCTGAATAAAAGAATTGTGTGATTTTCTAACACTGTGCGGAGGCTTCTTATTTTTGATTTTTATAATAAAAAGTGAAATATTTGATTATCTTTAATTTTTATAATAAAAATTAAAATTAATATTTATTTTTCAACTTTATATAAAAATCAGGATATAATTTTTATTTTAAAAACTATAACTGTTGCTTAAAATTGTAATGATCATCGGTGAAAATGAGTATGAGTAATTTTGCTAGACTTCTGAATAAAAGAATTGTGTGATTTTCTAACACTGTGCGGAGGCTTCTTATTGTCTAACACTGTGCAATTTTCTGTTCGCTGTTCGCTGGTTCTTTGTCCGTTGTCTTCGCTGCGGTTTCGCATGCAGCCCAAAAGTATGCAATGCAAAGCAGGAGAGAGATAGTAAGGAGAGAGTGAGAGAGAGTAAAAATAAATCTGTAAATCTGATTTATGCGTTTGGTGTGCGACGCGATGCGACGTCACGTGAGCACAAAAGAGATGCCAAAACAAAAGCAAAGAATGTAAAAAAGAAATGAAGAAGATGTGCCAGAGGAGGAGGGGGGAGACACGGAGGGGTGGGGGAAGACATGACTTGAAAGTTAGATATCGACTTGTGTCCGATGTTCAACAAATCGCATCAAATTTTCATCCTCAGAGCCCGAATTACGAATTGGCAGATTATGGAAATTGCTGTGTGCCACAGCTGGATGTTGCAAGTTTATTGATCAGCCGCATAGCCAAAAAGCTGGACACAAATAATGATGCACATGATGATGATGATGATGATGATGTTGATGATGATGATAATGTTGATGATGTTGATAATGGCTATATATAAGCTCAAGTCTCAGTAGTTGTAGTTGTCTCATGTTATGACTCATGTCCAGTCATAAAAGTGAAAGCGACAAGGAATGAAGAAAGAGAGACAGGAGATAGAGGGAGGAAGAGGGAGAGAGAGAGAGGGATAGATGGGGGGGGGTTCATAGTTCTGGAAGCTGTGCAGGAGGGTGAGTTGTGTGGAATGTCATAATTTGATATGCGGCTAAAGTAATGCCAAGCTTAATACCTGTAGACAAATAATTACAACAACAAACTCAAGAGTGACAGTGAAGGGAGAAAGTGGGAGAAAGGTGACAGCGAGGGGTTGGGGTTGGTGGTGGGGTAACGGTTTGGTGCCACATGTAGCATATTTAATGACAATGAAGCTCGTGTCAAGGATTACTAATTAGTGTCTGGACTTTGGATGATGATGATGATGTTGTTGTTGCTTTTTATGAGCCGTGTGTATGCTGTACTGTTATCTTGGACTTAAGTGCACACACACACACACACACACACACACACACACACACACACACACATACATACGCATCACACTCGCATCAAGAGACAAGATATTTGCTTTTTAAATTGACTTTGCCGCCCACAAATTGAGTTGTCCAATGAAATACCAACTGTCACCCCACTGTACCACCCCACCCGTCTTCTTCACTCCCCTCTCTGCCCACAATTGACTGCCTGTCTGTCTCGACTGTCTGATAAGCGTTCATGTCTTTGGTTACCTGCGGCTTAAGTGCAATTTTTGTTGATGTTTTTCTGCTCTTTCATTTTTTTTTTGGGGGGGGTGTCTACTGTGAGTGTGTGTGTGTGTGTGTGTGAGGAGGGCTAAGGGGAGGGGCTGGGCGTTGCAGAAGGCGTGTCCGTTTAATTGCAGCTTCAGTTTATATACAATTGTAGAGTATGTGAGCAATATGATTGTTGTCAAATTCACTTTGTTGGAAAACACCAAGGCTGCAAAACTCCAAAATGTTGTTAAAGATTCGGTTCGGCGGTTCAAACCATAGAGCAAGTCATCGGATCGGTTTGCGAACCCAAGGTTCGAACTTTGGTTCCATTTCCTTTTCATACAAAAAAATATTCTTATTGTTATACAAATTTCTCTATATTTTTCGATCTTATTATTGTTTTTTTTAAGAAATCAAATTTTGATGATAATTTAATTTTTTTTGAAGATATAAATATGACTTATTTTAATCAAAAATCTCAAATAATTGCGTATTATTAGAAAACCATCAAATTGATGTAATTATTTTTTTTTCGAACCGAACCTTTTAATTTAGAAAGCGGTTCGGTTTAGATTCGGGTTCGCAAAGTCCAAAATTTCGAGGGGTCGGTTCATGATCCGGTTCAGGCTGCTTAAAAACCCGAACCGAACCGGTTCTACGAGGTTCAATTCAGAAGCGGTTTGCAGCCTTGGTTAGCTTTTATAATTTAGTTAATTAGTTATTTTTATTTACTGCCATTTTATTAAATAAGATGAAAAAAATTTAAGTAAAATAAAATAAATACATTATTATTTAAATGAATTAATGAATAAATATATATAATATTTGTGTACATTCTAAGGAAGCTTATCTTTAGTTTCTTATACATTTTTCCACCTATGTATGTAAATTGTGAAATATATCAATAACTAATCGGAACATTAAATTTATGAATTTAAAAAATAAATAAATTTATTTATACAAGATGGAAAATTGTGTATAAACTTGTAATAGCTGAGTACTTTCCAGGAAAGCCTTTTTACCGTTTCTTACAAACGTATCCACCCAGGAAAATTGTAAAATATTTTAATAACTACTCAGAAAGATTTAATTGAATTTAGTTTCTAGAATATCTATTTTTAGAATATTTTACGATGGAATATGCAAGATTCGTTAGCTGGAAAAATAAGTTAAGAGTAGAAAGATTAAATTTATGATTGTTTCTAGAATATCTATTTTTAAAATCATTTTAGTAAGAATATGCAAGATTCGTTAGCTGGAAAAGTTAGTAAAGAGCACTTAAAAGATGATGTTGTCTGAAAATGCGTCTGTTTGATGCTGAGACTGTTGCTCAAGTTGTTGCTAAGCTGATTTGTATTTAATGAGCTGTATATGCGGCACACACACATACACACTCACACACACATACACTGAAAAAAAAAAGACCAGCTTCTAAAATCAAGCACATACATCTTAAATATTTGCTTCTTAAAATAAAATTATTTTAAGACCAAATTACTAAAACTAAGATTTTTAATGAAAAAAATCATATAATCTTAATATAAGAATAAAAATCTTAAATTGTTAGAAAGGTATTAATATGTACAATTTCGTATGAAGTAAATGGTAACTCCGGGACGATCTGGCTAGAGAAACAGCTGTGAAGCAGTGGGCGAAGGTTCGAACCCCACTAGTAACCAATTAGAATAACATTTATTAAATTATATAATATAATATAAAAATATAAAATTACCAAGACAAAATAAAATATATACAAATAAAAAAAAAAAATAATAATTTTTGTTTATTTAATATTCGATTTTAATTTAAAGAACATTTAATCTTAAAATAAGAACGTGGTCTTATTTGAAATGTTCTTGAAACCAAGATGTGTTCTCTTAAATTAAGAACTTTTTGTTCTCAGCGCATTTTTTAGACCAAAAATCTTATTTCTAAACCAAATCTTGATTTTAGAACTTTTTTTTTTATCAGTGTACTTACACCTTACTGTTTAATGAAAACATTTACATTTTGTAAGGGTGGCCTGGTGTGTGGATTGTGGATTGTGGATTTACTGGCTGTGTGGTTGGGTGCTTTTTGGGTGGGTTTCAAGTGCCGACGACTTGTCTGGCTTTTTGGATCTGTCTCATTGGGGGCTTTTGGCTTTATCGCAGAGACACAGGCTCGTCAGTTTGTCAGTTTGTCAATTCGTCAGTTTGTCAGCTCGTCAGTTTGAATAGGCATCAAAATCATTTGCCACGAAAAAACCACCTGTCAGTCGACAGTGCTGTTGCATGCCACACACACACACCCACACACAAGTTGTTTACGCCTCATGCCCCCTTTTTTAACATTCGATATTAACATCAACATCAACATCGACAACATGCGACACGATTATTTGCCTTAATGTTGTGCTTCGTTGCCATTTTCTATCCTCGGGGTTTTCACCAAAATTTTTATTATTTGTTTAGCATTATGCGTGGGTTTTTGATGCCACCAAAGTCTTTACCATGCTCCCAAATAAATGTCTGGCCTCAAACGCAGCTCTCATCGTTTTAACCCCTCGAGTGAAAATTCATAAATGAAATTCCGTAAATATTTTCGTTGGTTGATTTCTAGACTGCAAATGATGCCCTCGGCCTTGCATGTTTCTCATTCCCCAATATTTCCCATTTACCATTCCCCAATTTTCATCTTTCCCTCTGGTTGACTTCCTTGTAGAAATTTCAATTGAAATCTGACCAAGAGTGCATTTATTTTTGGCATCTTTTTAATTTAGATTGGCATTTTGGCTTTAAGCTTATTTAAATATTTTATCAATCTTAATTGTCGAATTTGATTATGCTTCTCTGAGCTTTTCACATATATTATATCATTATTTAAAAACAATTTTCTCAGTGTTTCATGCAAACTTTTTCCTTATCTTCACTTCTTCTCTTTCTTATATTATATTAAAATCCAAAACCAGATCTTGTGGGAGAAATTTTTTAACAACATATATTTAATTTCAATGCAGAATAAATTAAGCAGACAAACCATAATCGAAATGTCATTCAACTTGAAAATCGGATCAGTTTTTACAGAGTTATGAATGCTTGAAGTTGGTCTGACTTTGGATCTAGCAATTTTATAAGTCCAAATTTTTTTTCAATTTACACTGATTTTTTACAAGAAAATGAAAGGTCTCAGAATCAAGTTTAATGTGTTGTTTTATACTAATTACGATATAAGAAGTTGTTTAAAATTGAAAACTTGAGATTTTAAATTTTAAATTTTCAAAATTCCAAAGGGGGGACCCTTTGCTCAAAACCAAGATATTGAGCGAAAAATATTTATTACCGAAATTCATTCAATTTTGAATACAGAATTACTTATGAAGTCAAATCATGATCAAAATGACATTGCGCTAGAAAATCGGTTTAGATTTGACAAAGTTATGAGTGTTGGAAGTTAGTCAGACCTTTTACCTAGCAACTTTATTTGTTAAAATTTTTGTTAATTTTTAATATAAAGCAAAATTATTATTTAAATTATTTCATTTGGTTCTTATGTTTTTTTTTCTACAAATAGTTTAATTTGGTACTTTTCCTAAATTCTTTATTTCTCAGAATAGTTTTTTTTTTTAAATTATTTTTTCTGTTTTCTATTTATAGACTTTGTCTGAACCGTGACCCTGGCCTTTATTATTATCTTGATCTACCTTTATTTTCAGCTGTTCTATTTTGTACTATTTCCTTTATTTCAATAGTGTTTCTTTCTGCTGATTTTTTCATACAACTTTTCTATGAAATTGGGCGGTACTTCCCTTAACCCCAAAAATATGTTGCATTCACAAATCGCTCAATTTCTTGGCAAGCAATTTCTTAAATTGTTTTGCACTCACAACTAATAATGGGGACGACGACAAGGATAAGCATAAGAGACTGGCATTTGTTGTAAGGGTAAGGGGTGAGAATGAGTAGGAGAATAAGGATGGGTATAAGGAGAAGGGTCTTTCGAATCTGGCTGAGTCATGGACAACATTAATGTGGTCTTGGTCGTAGTTGTAGTTGGTTGTAACGCCCCATTTCAAGCATTGGCCTTGCTTAGCGGTTTTTGGTTGACTCTCCTTCTCTTTTTCCCTCTCTCTCTCTTTCTCTCTCTGTGTCTTCTCCCCCGCTCTTTCGGTTAGCAGCTGCTTTGGTCGCTTTGTCAGAAAGCCAAGAAACCGCCTTGGACGTACGTCGCTTAATCGACTTTACCAACATTAAATGCGTGTGGTTTCACTGCCCTTCTGCCTTTTCCCCACCCGTCTTCTCTTTGGCCCATTGAAAACTCTCCCTGCATGAAAATGGCGTGAAAAACAGTTTTTTTCCCTCCCCACCCTATATAAACCTCAACTGGTTCTACTTTGACTTCTGTCTCAGTTTCTGCTATATTATTTATGCCCATAAAAATATTATTGCCATTTTTTCGCATTTGGATTTTTTTTGTAGGCGTCATTCTTATATTTTCCTCCCTTTCTGCTCTACCGCCTCCTTTTCCTTATCCTCATTTCACCCCTCTCAATGAACGTCTTGTCAAATGTCAGGCGTGAAGTGTTTGTTGATGCGCTCTTCGTGCGATGATGAGCAGGAAGAAATAAATATGGAGAGGGCAACAAAATCGAAGGAAAAGCCGGATGTGCTACGTAATTGGACCCATATGCTTCGAACTAAGGGGGGAAATTTGTGACCAAGGGGGAAAGTAGCAAGTGTATGTGTAGTTTCGGGTGGTTTCAGTGGTTGCGGCTTCGTGGTGACGGCACTTATCCACATGCTCGGTGTAGTGCCGATTAGGCTCCGTCTTGAGCCACAATTGGGTTAGTGAAATGAGCTAATATTTAAGCCAACCAAATGCAACTTCTCACTGTACATTTTAAGGTTATGAATCTACAAAAAGTGAGGTTAGTTACGTATTAAGTTTGGTTATGTCTGTCAAAAGTTGAAAACTTGTGAGCAAAATTTAAAATAGAATGAGCAAAAAATTTATAATTTGTTGATTGCTCATAATAGTTGGTTTGAGTTGGACAATGACAACTAGAGTGAGTAAAAAATTGGTTATGTGAGTAAAAGAGCTAAAAAGTGAGGTTATATGGTCAATGTCAAACAATTTAAAAATAATTAAATTAGTTGTATTGCAAATAAGGAATTAAATAACAGCAATTAACTTAAGTGAGGTTAGGTTGGGTTATTTAGATAAAATATACCAAAAAGAAATACACAATTGAGGTTATGTTGTTTATATGAGGTACTAAGTGAATGTGAATTTGTAAATTTTGGTTTACGAATTGAAGATTTTAATTAAAGTCTTAGCATTTATATTTGAATTGAGGTTATGTACGACAATTAGTTTATGTCAAT
This sequence comes from Drosophila phalerata, assembly GCA_951394115.2. Classification (NCBI taxonomy): domain Eukaryota; kingdom Metazoa; phylum Arthropoda; class Insecta; order Diptera; family Drosophilidae; genus Drosophila; species Drosophila phalerata. Next base: position 46,800,444 of record OX596006.1, on the reverse strand, counting down.
TACTCAGTTTTGATTTATTGTAAATTGTTATTAGAGTTATTTGTTGGTATTTAAAAAGCGTGCTTTTTAAAAGATAATTGCAGCTTAAAGTTAAACACAAAAAGTGAGGTTATATTTATAAACAGCGAGGTTATGTTTGCCTTTCTAAGGATTATACGAATATTTCAAACAAGTTTTAGTTAAACATTTAGTTGGAATCGTGTTAGATATTCATGAGTGAATCATATTTATGTGAATGGACACAAATAACATTGCAAATGGCGATTTACTGTTATGTGATTTTCCGAATGTTGTTGTTGTTGTTTTTTGTTGGGTTCTCTCAATTATTGTCCATTGGCAGCTGGTAATACATATTGGTTTGCCACGTAATGCCCATTTAAGTGACTACACATAAAAGGCCCAAAAGGTACCCTCCACTCTCCCCTATTTGCCCCGTTCGGTGGTGCGGCCAAAAGACGCCACCAATCGGTGGCAACAACAACAACAGCTGGGGAGAAACGGAAGCTTCACAAATAAAGTGGCGATTGGATATTACAACTTTCCGGTCACTGCATTTCTGCAAAGTTCACAAAACTACAACTACAATCCCCCCCAACCCCAATTTTTCTCTCTCTCTCTCTCTCTCTCTCTCTCTCTCGCTCTCACACACGTCTCTCCACCTGCCACCTTCCTCTCAGTCACAACTTCTGCTCCCACAAGCGGAACAATTTCGAATGTGCGCTCAACTGTAGTGGCAAACGGGTTGATGCAACGTTGCATGGATTGAAATGGTTTCCAGAGGCAGAAAAACGAGGTGAGGTGAGTTGAGGAGAGGTGAGGGGAGTATGGAGGGGTGTGGGGTGGCAGGTTGCCACTGGGAGGCGTTGAGTGTCGTGTAGTGTAGTTTAAACAGGAAGTGGCATACACACACACACACACAAACAAACAAATACACACATTCGAGCAGAGTCAACATTTGGCAACATGTGTAGAATTGCGAGTATTTAAAAAAAATGTAATTGTCCTTTTGGCATTGGCCACAAAATGAATTTATTTATTTTACGGGATTGACCCACCCCACATTACGCCCATTCACGCCCATTTCTTTAGCCTACACGGCAACAAAAATTTTGGTGTTTTATTAAGTACTTTTATATTTACTTTCGAACTTAAACAATTTTCATAGAAATCGACTAAAAAACACTTTGATTCATATATATGTATCATATAAGTGGGTCAGTGAGTCAGGACAAAGAGTTTTATAGATTTTTCTTATATTTTACATATGTATCAATTTACGAAATTACAGAGTTAATCTTAAAATCCACTAAAAAACACTTTTATTCAACAAAAAACATTTTTAATATTATTAAATTCAATTAAAGGTCAAAGATTCTTTAATATTTAAATATTCGTTGCACATATTTAAGACAAATTATATTTGTTAAGCTTATATTTTATTATAGTACGATCAAATCGTCTCAGCTACGTTGTGTGCAAATTTAAGCTTTCTAAGTTTTACGGTTGGGTCTCCACTATGATCAGTCAGTCAGTCAGAACAAATAGTTATATATATATTTATAGATTTAATTTCTCAACCACTTCCAGCTTATGGTATTGATACATATAGTTATTTAATATACCTTAATAATTTAGTTAAAAATAATTTAAAAAAAATTTTTTTTAATTTATTTAAATCAAAGTGTAAATAGTTAGATTACCGTTGTTTTCATTTTTTCTCTGTGTAGGCTCGTTTTTTATTTGTGTAATTTTCATTTCCCCTTAGTAATTTATACGGCACGCCAGGGTTGTCATCCGCACCCAATATCTATGCGAGGATGCGTTGTCTGGTTTTGGGTTAAAGCAACCCCCGAAGGAGTTTTTTTTTTCTCGGTGGTTGCGACATTGCAATTTATAGACTTGCCACAGTCGAAGTCGCAGTCAAAGTCACTGTCAGTTAGTCAGTCAGTCAGTGAGTCAGATGGTGCGGATTTCAAGTGGTGTCCGGAGAGGATCTCTGCTCTTGATCTCTGACTTTAGAATGTGCGCCACATTTCACAGTCGCTTGAAAAAAAATATATATACAAATTCAACAACACACAATGCCAAAAAATATTTAATTAAAATTTATGGCGCAACCCCGAGGGTGCAGGCAGCCAAGCGAGCCACCTGACGACCCAAGACCCACCGAACAGGACGCACAGGAGGCACAGGAGGCACAGGATGAGAAGGACGACAGTCCGCATCAGCAGTCGACAGTCGACAGTCAGCGAAATGCCAAACGATGACACCCTTCAACAAACGTTTCATTTTCTCCCATTTCAACTTGAAATGCCTGACAACGTTCACTTTTGCCTTATCCTTTGGCCTGCATCCATCCGTTTCTCTGCCTCTGCCTCCGTCCTATCCGTCCTGTTCGCTGCACAGCCTATGCCTATTTTGTAGCCCTGTTCCCTGTTCGTTCCCCCACTTGAAAGTTTCTGCTCCCAAATGTCTCATTGACGGCCATTTTTAATGGCCTGCACTTGAAGTACAACAAAAATTACAAAATATAAACAAAAACAAACATAAAATGCAAGCTTTCATAGTGTGCGACTAGCAGACACTCTGGAATACTAAACTCAGCAAATATTTGTTTAAAATATAGCTGTACAACTAATACAAATAATTGTTTTGAAAAAGATTATAATATCATATATATCATATTATAATATCATATATCAGATTTTTAAATTGGTAAAAGTCCATGAATCTTCATATTTTATTTTTTATTTGTTTTTATGTATTTTTTATTGCAATTTTTTTGGTCAAAAAAATATTTAAAATTTACTCATTTTTACCATTTATATATAATATTTTGAGATCAAAGACTTAACAACAAAAAAAGATTTATGAACTGCAAAACATAACTATTGAAGAGTCTTCAAATCAACTTTTGTGGTTCTCGTTCTTAGATAAGCTAAGTTTACTGATTTTATAGAGAGTGAGATTTTTCTTTAGTATTTGAATATGAAAAAAATTTCTTTCTATGTTCAGAACTGATCTATGATTGCTTATAAAATTTTATGTAAAGAACTACTTTACTCTTAAAGATAACACAATCAATCAATTTTTATAAATATGAAATGCACACTTATCCAATAATTTTTTAACACGTATAACTGCAGCTGCAACTACCTTATTTACACATTTATAGGGTATTGTGAAGTAAATACATGCAACAGAAATATGTTGCATACTTTCGGGCGCACAATGCACATGCGAGCCATTAAAAAGTTGCAACGTTATGACAACAACAGTAGCGAAGGGAAGGGGAAAATTGATGTGGCATGTAGCAGAAGACACTTAGTGGCAGATGGGTGGGGAGGGGAGGTTGTTACACGATGGGTTGGCGCTCTTTCCGACTGGATAAATCGAGTAAACATTTCATAAAGCAATTGACGATGGCAGGGCGGAAATTTACCTGTAATCGCGCCACAGAGCAAACAAATCAATTGAGCGTTAAAGGCCACGCAAGTAACAGTACCAACCCCCCCCTCCCCACCCCCACTTACCCCTCTTAACCCTCTTTGCCCCCTTGTGAGCCCTGTTTGTTGTTGGTGTTGCCAACTGTTGTTACAACAGCTGAAGCTGAAGGGAATGCAGGTAATTGAAAGCGTCTCAGTTAATCAATCAGCTAAACAGTCGATCGATCAATCAATCAATCATTTAATCAGTCCAAAAAGGTCAACGGGGTGTGGCCAAAACAAGCAGAGAATGGAAGAGCAAGAGGGAGAAGAAGAGAATGGAAAGGGGTTCAAACAGTGTGTGTAGGTGCTAATTGCAATTAGTGCGCGACTTTGACAGCCACAGTAACAACAACAACAACAACAACAGTAACAGCAACAACAATGACAACAATAGAAGCAACAAATACAATAACAGCGAGGTCAAGCGTTAAGGGTTGCCCCAGCAGGGTTAAGGGGTTAACTAACTAGTTAAGGGCTTTCACAATAGACATACGTGAAGAGAGTCCTTTGAAATTTATTTTTGTATTTTATTTATTTATTTAACGTAGAATAGAAGCAAAGAATACAATAGATCTATTAAATCTAAAAATTATAAAGAGAAAGTTGATTAATTTTTTTTTTTTTTAGAATTTTTTGTGAAATAAAGTTTAATAAATTTTAAAGAAAGCTGTTAAAGTGCATCATTACATTAAGAGTAATATAATAAGCAAGTTTCTTAAAATTATTTGATTTTTTTTTTGTTTATTTATTTTGATTTGTAGTATTACAGAAAATAAGTTTAGAATTAAAAAACGTTCAAATATTTTCTCTAACTATATATATATTATATTGATTTGATTAGATGTAACAGTGAATATTTAGTCACTTAAGCTTTATATATATTTAGAATAGGTTTATGGTTTAGCGTTGCCACATTGTCCAAATGTCAAGGGTTGACAAGTTGACTTCAATTGAACCTTTAATTAAACCTTTTAGAAACTTTAGCTATTCAATATCGTTTTCTGTTCTTCTCACTGCCTCCGCTCCCTCTCTCTCTCTTTCCCTCTCTCTCTCTCTCTCTCTCTCTCTTTCTCTCTCTCTCTCTCTCTCTCTCTCTCTCCAAACTTTTTATCTGTCAAAAGTGGGTTTCGATCGGATCTAAAATAAGACTGAAATAAAGCAAACACTTTTAAAGGAATCAAATATATTTCCGTACCGAAACCAGACCCCAATAAAATGTATCCCTGCTCAGCTTTCGAATGCTGTCAATCCCTACTCAATTACGAGTAATTACGCCACTGAAATGAGTCGTAAAATGGAATAAAAACTGGACAGATCTGAACTGGATATATGACTGTCATCGAAGGTAGAATTCGTGCCAATTTATGCAATATGCCAAAAGTCACAGATAGAGATGGAATTAAGAGAGAGAGAGATAGAGAGAGAGTAAGCCAGATATAGAGATAAATAGAAAGATGGAGGAAAGCAAAGAAAACGACAATCAGGCAGTTTCATTTCCTCGACTGCAAAAACCTGAGCCACAAACTGTGTCAAAGCAGCTATGTGGCAACATGTGGCAACACTACACAGTAAAAAAATTGTTAAATGATAAAATTAAAATAAAAAAAATATTCTCAAATTTATTACGTATAAATTCGGGATATTATTGTTAAATTATAATAATACTTCACAAAAAGTCAAAGAAGCCTAAAATATTTGAGTTAACTCAAAAACCACTTTTAGAACTCAGAAAGTCAAATGAATAGAATCGTGCTTGAATCAAGTATTTTGTGCTTGGTTGAAGAGAATGCGGGAAAAGTAAAAATAAAGATAATAAATCTTAAATGAGTTAAAAACTTACAAAAATAAATATATGGCAAATTAAGACTTTAAACTATAATATTTTATTAAATGAATTTAAGCTTCGAATTAAAGTCTAGTATAGTATATTTTAAGTATTACAAATAATGTTGTTAAATTAAAACAATTTGACAAAGGACTCAACTTTAAAAAAAAGTCAAAGAAGACTAATATTATGATCCAACCAAAAAAATAATACAAAACTTCGAAAATCAAAATATTTGCTGAGATTCACGTAAATAAAATCGTGCTTCAAAGTATTTTTTTTTTGCTTGAAATTAGAAAATTCGGAAAAAGTAAAAATATAGATAAAAAATACTTGTATGCAAATAAAACATCAAAAAATATACATAGATTAAAAATTCAGATTTTTATGTATAATATGGAAAAATAATAATTTTGAATTTTTCTCAGTGTAGAGAGTCTGTGTGTGTGTGTGTATTGTGGCTGTTGCAGGAAACGGGCGCGTTGCCAAAGTGCCTGCGGTTATGCGACAGTGTTTGAGCTTTGTCAGTGCCACCAAGGCTGCACTTGCAACGTGCAACGTGCAACGTGCAACGTGTGCAACTGGCAACTCGAAACTGAAACGAGCCGCATTAACGCCGCCTTTAAAATTTATGATATTTACTCGAGCAGACAGCAGAGGCCAACGAGTTGTGGCAAGGTGGCAAGGTGGCATGGGGCATGACGATAAAGGGCCCACATTTTACTTACCACTTTGGTGGGCGTGGACACGTGGCAGCCAAGGCTGTTGCCTGTTTTGGTTATGCATTTTTTATGGCTGCACATCAAAGCCAAACTAAAGAGACGCCAACAACCAACAACAACAACAACAACAACAACAGCAACAACCAACAACCCACAACCAACAACAACAACTTGGCAATCACTGCCGTTCAGCATTAGCCAATGAGTAGCCTTTTAAGTGTCTGTGACTCATCTTGGCCAACTTGTGGACTTCTTGGCAAATGCTCACACTATCGATACCCTGCAAAACTCTATAAATAATTACACAATTCGGTAATCTCGAAATTTCTTAAAGTTAATACAAAATGGTACTTGATTCAAGATTGTGTTTCTGTGATAATTTATTAACTTGAACTGAATATATTGAAGTAAATAATTAAATATATTAAATTACTAGGGAGCTTCTCCCCTACTCGCTTCGCTCTCCAACGCCGTCTTATTGCATAAAATGGTCCCAGCTATATTGTGTAATAATATCAAGCTTCTAGGTCGTATGGTTTGGACTGTGCATTAATCAGTTGGTGAATAAGTGAATCAGGACAATGAGTTTTCTAAATTTAAAAATATTAAACAAAAAAAATAAATAGTTTGATAATTAAATTTCTATAAAAATATTTTAGTTTAATAAATAAATATAAAATTTTAATATATGAGGTATATTCAAATCTCAAATATACCAAATAATATTGGAGAAATCAGTTAAAGTTAAAAAAAACTCCACACATGTAAAAACAAAATCTTTTGACATTTTGAAATATTGGCATTGAATTCTCTGGAGATTTGTATACTCTCATCTTCTTAAGTTGTTCTCTTTCTCTAGATTTATTTTCTACATTTTTCGTTTTTGCAACAATTCTCCAGAGAGCTTTCTTCATATCATAAACTTCTTCAGCTGTTGCAAATACGAAGTATTCAACTGCTGTTGTCATTTATATGTTACAAGTTGCAAGTGGCAAGTTGCAACCGTGTGGCACATAGTGAAGTGCATTATGCACACTAACCAACTGCCTTCATTTTACACTGATTGGCCTTTCAATTTCATTTCTAAAAGCGAATGCCCCAAAGGCAATGGCAACTGCAACTGCAACAGTGAATATCTGCCACACAGTTGCCACACAGTTTCTATGGCTGCCACATAGTACTATATTAAGTTTATCTTTGCTACAAGTCGCAAGTCGCATCTTGAGCTTGTTCTTAACTCTCAGTGCCGCGCTGCCCGTTCGCCTGTCAACACCTGAGCTTGCCACTTGCCACTTGCAACTTTTTCACTTCTTTTACTTTTACTCCTTTCGCCTGGTTGACTTTGCAAATTTATATATATATTTTTTGTTTTTTGTAATTTTCTTAAGTGTTTTGTCCTGTGAGACAATTTCATCCCCATCGTTTGCCAGCGAAAAATTATTAGCAACATGTTCTGTCGTCGGTGTTGGATTGATTTCACCGTTGGTGAAAATTACGTGGTGTGCTCCGGTCCCTGTGCCCGTTCCTATCATGCCACCTGCGTCAATGTCCCACGGGAATTGGCGTGTAACTTACGACGCATTGTATCCAACAACAGGTTTGCCAACTTTGCCAACAATTTGGCCGAAAGCAGCTACAATTTTGGCTCTGTCTTTGGCTCAGATGCTGCCACGTTTTCGTCTGCTTCTTCAGCCTCTGTCTGTGGCGTGGAATGGTATTGCCACAATTGTCGTCAACTTTATCGCCTGCAATTGTACTTCGAGGTAGCTATAAGTTGCAACATCTGTCCTTGATTCAATTGACACTTAACAGATGCGGTTATTGGATAAAGTAGACATACATATATCAAGATACTAATGTGCCTAAAAGATGCATGTAGACATCGATAAAATATACAATGTACAGTTAAAGAAACATAGATACAATTATAGACTCATGTTTAAGATGCATTTGCTGACATACAGAAAAATATATATATAGATTTAGATTAAGAACTAAAGAGATAAATCTAAAATATACAAATATAAAAGATACACATGAGCATTCTCTCAGATATAATTGAAATAAAAAAAAAGATAGATTGGTATGCAATTATACCTCAAGATATAGATACATTTAATGACAAATATAAGCAAAATATGGATTGAAAGACACATATTTAAAAATGAAGATATACATTTAAAATATGAAAATATTTTGCATGGTCCTAGATACAGTTAAAGAAATAGATACTTTGGGATACAATTCGATATAGACTTAAAGTAAAAACATATTTAATAATTTAAAGATACTTTTTCAGAAAAAAATAAACAGACAAATCTATGCAGATTTTATAATCTATTATACAGATAAAAAGATAAAGAAATAGATGCAGATAAATACAAAATATTGAGAAAGTAAAATGTTTAAAAATAAATACAAATTTTGAAATACAGTTGCAAAAATATACACTGAAACACATACAGATAGTGACACAAATACACAGATACTAAAAAACAATAACAAATATACAGATAAAATGCTGACAGTTTTCATAAGGCTACAAAGACAGTTGCAGATACATCTAGCAAAGTACACAGCTGCAGATACAAATTTACATATGCAGATACAATTTGAAAACTGCATGCATAATGCTGTCTATGCAGATACAGATATAAATATGCAGTTACAGAAGTATCTGAAATAGTTTTGAGATACAGTGGCAAATGAAAAGATAAGGCTACAATATACAGATACAAATGAATGCAGTCTATTTTATGTATATCGCAAGTTAAGTTTAAAATTATTTTAATGCGACATTAACATAATTTCTTATATATTTTTAGACTGGCACCCCTTTGTGCCACGCCCTCTGTGTCTAACTCCCCTTAACGCCCCCTATTTATAACAGTTTTCCGCCCACTTAACGTTAATTGCAAAACTCGTGACATTTTTGTATTTTACTTTTTATAACTGAACATTGGTATAATAGGAAGGCGGTGGGAGGGGTGAAGGGGAGGGGGGATGGGGCACTTGACAAAAGATTCTCGAGGCGTCTCCAAAGGCAGCGACGCCATTTTTAATTGTAACTGTAATTTAGCCATTGTGCTGAACACTTTTGATGACGCAGCGAGCGAAGCTTGCAACATGTGCTTGCAACATGCCCCCCCCCCACACCCCCAAATACTTGTACCAGCTAAGGGAGGGAGGGGGGTGAGCCAGGGTTAGGGGTGGGGGTAGGTACTAGAGGGAGGGTGTCTATGTGTTTAAGGTGCACAGCTGTGGCCACTTGTCTTCTATGTGTGTGTGTGTGTGTGTGTGTGTGTGTGTGTGTGTGTGTGTGTGTGTGTGTGTGTGTGTGTGCACGTGTCATTGTTGTTTTTGTTGTTGCTTTTGTTGTTTGTTTGCCAGCTTGAAAATGTTATTTTTAGCATACATTGTGCAATTCTCTTTCGTTATCTCTCTCTTTCTATGTTCTTCTCTCTCTCTCTCTCTCTCTCTCTCTCTCTCTCTCTGACTTACTATACATTTATACGATTTTCTCTGTCGCTTACAGATTGCCATCTGTGATGATTACAGCCTGCCTGTAGACTTTGTTAAGAAACGACCGTCCAGTTTCGATCCCTGCCTGGCCGAGGCAATACCAACAAATCCGGAGCATTGGATTGCACCGAGTCCACAAACTGAATTTGTAAGTCAACCCAACCTAACCTAACTTAACACAAATCTCACATAATTTGTTTATTATTATTAAGTAGACTTCAGACCCTTAGAACGACCTTATATAACGGATCTTTTCAATTGCAACTTCGACTCTATTTGTAGCAAATATTATAGCATACTTTTCAGCTGAGACATAGAATTTAATGAGGGATATTCTTAAAAAGGCTGAAAAAAAAATTAAAGTATATTTAAAAAGTTCTTAAAAGATAGGCTCATTAATCAATTTTTTTTTAAATATCTTAATCAATTTTCTTAACTGACTTTATAAAAATCAACAATAAAAATTAAAAACAAAAAGTTTTAAAATATAAATAAAAATTAAAAATTTATCTTATTTTATAAAATGTATATTTAAATATTATTTTGCATTCTTTAAATAAAAATTTTAAATATAAATATATAAATCGTAAAAATAAATTTTTTTGCTGATATAGCTATTTTTTTTATATAGAAATTTTGGTGAATTCGATCAAAACATATATCCTTCCAACTGATTTATTAGTAAAACATTTGAGTTTTTTGACTACTTTTTGCGGTTCTTCAAAACATCCCACATAAATGAAGTTGTATTCTTACGTATTTCTTATAACCCTAATTTTCTGTTAGATTTTTATATTTCTCAGAAAGTCGTTCAAAATACTATAATTTGAAGACATTTCATCTCTTGTGTTCAGCGTCTCAACTCGAAACAGCGCAACTGCTGAACTCGATAATTACTTTTAATTAGAATCACTATAAAACAAAACATAACAGCATTAAACATGCTTTTAAAAATATCAAAGTCTACTTTTAAAATGAACTGCGAACTAGTTCGCGAAGTACATTAAATGAACTGCAAATTGAAAGCTTTCAGAGTTATAAAAGTTGCCCCGCAAAGTTGACAGCCTTCGAATTAAAGCGGAAAGTGAAAATTTTGCAGTTGATGCAACATTGGAAGAGAGAAAAAGAGACGGAGTGGGAGTGGTAGGAGAGAAAGGAGATGAAGAAGATGGGGGTATTGGTAAAAAGCAATTAACTGCCCTCTGGCGGCTAATTGATAAACTGCACGCATCGACGAAGAGAACAACGAAGAGAAAGACGAAGAGAACGGCGACGTCAGACGCATCGTCAATGCGCTAATGAAAAGCATGAAAAGCATTTTCTCCCCCACTCCAACTCTGTCACACTCCCTCTCTCTCCCTCTCTGTCTCTCTCTCTCTTGCTCCCTTAGTGCTTCTCCCACTGGGCTTTTGATTATTTAACCGGAGCGAACAAAGCGCCGCTCAAACAATGCAAAAGTCTATTGGCTAAATATTTGCAAACAAAATAAAGGAAGAAATAAAAAATAGAGAAACAGGCAGCAAAACAGGAAGAAACAAGCGGCTACTGTTAAGCGCCATCGACAGCAGGATACCCTATTTTTATCAAGGCTGCAAACCTCCATAATTTTGTTAAAGGTTCGGTTCGCAAATTGGCTTATATACCCCGTGAACCCAAGAATTGGGTTCGAACCTTGGTTCAATTTCATACAAAATAAGTAACAAGTATAAAAATAGTTCCACATATTGATCTATAATAACTAAAATTTTTTTACGGAAATCAAGTTTTGATGATAATTTAAATTTATTTGAAGATTTAAATATGACTTATTTTATCCAAAGTCTCAAATAATTAAGTATTATTTTCGAACCGAACCTTTTATTTTAGAAAGCGGTTCGGCTTAGGTTCGGGTTTGCAAAGTAAATAATTTCAAGGGTTCGTTTCAAGATTCGGTTCAGGCTGCTTACAAACCCGAACCGAACCGGTTCTACGAGGTTTGGTTCAGAACCGGTTTGCAGCCTTGATTTTTATATATCTTATATATTAAATTTTCGACTGATTGTACCGATAACAACTATAAGATATAGTAAATCGACTTAAACCAAATTTGGGCATGATGTAAAAGAAAAACTTAAACGCATATTCTGTGAGATTGGTTAAAATATCTCAAAAAATAAAGAAGTTTTTTATATTGATTAAAAATTTACTATGATTGTCTTGATTTTCGAATGATCGTTCCTATGTCAGTTATATAATATACTCGTAGTGGCAAATTTTTAAAAATAAGCTCAATCTTCCCGAAATTATAGCGAGTCTACATACCAAATTTGGTGGGTCTAGCTCTTGCCATTTCTGAGATGTCGTTGCTCGTCTTTTAATGCTGATCAAGAATATATATAGTTTATGGGGATGCTACGCTTACTTCTGCCTGTTACATAATTTGTGCAAACTTAATATACCCGCACAGGGTATAAAAAAGAGAGAAACAGGGGAAAAAAAGGAAGATAAAATTGAAAAAGCCCTGTAAAAGTTGCCACTGCGGGTGGTCAGCCATAAAAACAGTCGAGCTGCAGATACTAAGTACTATGAGGGAGCGAGAGGAGAAGAGAAGGAAAGAGAGGGAGGTAGAGGGAGAGGGAGAGAAAAGAAGAGGGACAGAGGGCAACCTGAGGCTGCAGCAAATGTTGTTGGCCACAAATCAAATGGCGAATGTGAATGTGAAAGCTGCTGTCCTCTTCCTCTCCCACTCTCCCTCTCTCTCTTTCTGATTTCTCTTACCCCAAAAAATCTCAGCGCGTTATCTCGAGAGTTGCGCTTTGGGAGGCAAGAGGGAAAGGGAGTTGGGGAAAAAATAAAGAAGGATGAGTTGGAATTCAGTTTTTTATGGTCACATACGAAATATATTTTTGCTGCTCCCCTTGTTGTTGTTCTTATTGTATATTGTTTTGTGTGCTGCATTGTTATTGCTTCTATTGTTGTTGTTGTAGTTGCTTTGTCCTTTTGCATATTGGTCGTAAAGTGAAAGCGAAAGCAAAAAAGCAAAAGCAACGCACCGCATGAGGCGCATAAAAAATGTAGCCTGCCACTTGAATTTTCTTTTTATTGAAATTTGTTTAGCCGCGAGCCAAGTTCCCCCCCCTCCCCCTGCCTCCATATGTGTGTGTGTTTGTTGGTGTGAGTGTGTGAGAGTATAAAAGTAAATAGCGTTGTGAGTGCGGCGCAAATCTGAGGCAATATACACTAATAGCTAGTTACAGTTCAGGAGAATATTAAATAAAATTATAGAAATGACTTCCATTTGCTTTCGTAAACGTTCCACTGGCTGCAAATGCTTATACTCAAAGGCAGATACTTCTTAGGTATGCTCTATGTGGCTAGGAAAGAGCGATATTATTATTTGTTGAAATTCACAACATTCGTAAACGTTACACTGGCTGCAAAGCTGCATCATTGACTTGAATTAAATTATTACTATGCCCTTGAGATAACTTCTTTAACGTTTCCCGTTTCAGTTTATCTCAACTGCAGCATTCGTAAACGTTTCACTGGCTGCATACTGAACATTGCAATTTAAATACAAATTATTCATTTATTTTCCTTATATTTCTCTCAATAAATAACGCTTTTCAATAGTTCTTTGTATCTCATTCGTAAACGTTGCACTGGCTTCATATACTAAGTTACTTCTTTACATTACTAGTATATCTCTCATTGTTTTTCAATCTCTAAACACCTTTCTGCCTGTCTCTCTCTATATATTTATGTATTTACCTTATTCTTTCTCTTTTAAATAAACGTTGATCTATAAATACATTCATAATTCCATTGAATTGTTGCGGGTCAAGCAATTGAACTGCATTTGCGGAGCAGTAAATGCATTTGAAATGCAGCTTAGTGGGAATATTGATTGGTCATAGCATGGCCAGATGAGAGTGCTCATGAATATTTCAATGAGTACTCGATGCACATTCAAATGCAGTTGTGAGTGCTTTGCATGCGCTGCATTTACCAATAAAACTCTGACTGGTCTTCTCCCACGCTCTTCCCTCTTCACTCTTCTCTCTTTCCTCACTTATCGCTTCCCCCTGCTGCCACTTATTACCCCTCCTACCACCTGCTCCCTTCTCCCCACAGCCAATAGCCCAAAGCGACAACGTTTAGTGGCAACTCCATGTTTTTCCACACTCACTCTTACATTTTCCTTCAGTTGCCAGAATACTGCTCATATGACTGCTCTCCTTTCTCTCTTCCTCTCGTTCCCTCTTGCTTTCCTTTCATACTCTTTACTCGTAGAGCAAAAGGGTATATTGTTATAGGAACAAGCAGGCGTATACAAAATATATATACGATATAATTTCTGTCTGTGCGGACATCTGAAGCTCAAAAGCTAAAGCGATTCTAAAATAATAAAAACAAAATTATTATAAAAAATATTTGAAATTTGAATAAATACTGATACAGAATCAAATTAGAGAACAAACAATGATCAAATTGATAATCCGATTAATAATCTGTTCAGTTTTGACGAAGTTATGACAATTCAAAATTTTTGAACAAGTAATAAGGTGAAGTATAGCAAACATGAACCGTGTTTGAAAGTACGGCAAAAATGGTCAGTGATGGAAAAAATCATCATTTTTTTCATTTTGATGCAGAATCAAATTAAAGGTCAAATAATGATAAATTATAAATATTCCCCATGAAAATCTGTTAAGATTTGACAAAATTGTGAGAGTTTGAAGTTTTTGAAAAAGTATTAAGTATGAAAAACTCTACCACACACACAGTTTTCAAGATGGAGAGCATTTTTTAATGGTTAACACTTCATTTTAGTTTTAATCAATCATCTCTTTAAATTAAATTAATATCGGTACAATAAAATTATATTTATGACTGTTTTCAGCTTTTTTTTATTAAAATATCATAATAATATTTATGTGTTGCACAGAGAAAAAAAGTCGTACTAAAATTAAGTTCGAATGAACTCAAATTAAGTATTTTCGATACTTAAAATATATAATTGATATAAGTACGAATTATTGAAAATAAATATAGTAATTTTTTAAGCAAGTACCAACATTCTTAATGTGATTTAGATAATTTAATCAGGTAGCGTGAGGTAATACCTATTTCTAGAAAATTTCATACATGCATATCAATCAAGTATATACGATTTGGATTTAAGTCTGCAATATACTTAAATCAAGTATCACGTTCATATTTTAACACATTTTTGTACTTAGTTTTAGAATGTTTAGAACTTGAATCAAGTTTGAAATGTACTTAAATCAAGTACGTTTTAAAGTTAATTTAAGTTTGAAAATTCTAAAATATAAATATTGTAATTGAATTGAGATCGAAGTTCTTAATATCAGTATTTTCATTCATATCAAGTTCGAAAAATGGCTTTTTAATTACGCAATACTTGATTTTGTTCCCTCTGTGTGTATATTTAAATGGTGTAACGGGTATTTTATAGTCGTGACTTTCGATGACAGCGTTCTTTTTGTTTTTCTCTCTGTCACCCTCAATTATTTCCCTTTCCCTTGCGCCTCAGTTATTAATGTAATTTTATCTTATGACTTTTGTTTTGCGTAAACAGCCGCGGCGCGTGTCCAAAAGCTTTAGGCTATGCATACGTGTGTGTGTGAGTGTGTGTGTGTGAGTGTGTGTGTGTGTGTGCCACATAAATGTGCTGCATGTGTTGCTCTTTTTGTGGTTGTTGTTGCTGTTGTTGTTGTTTTTAGCGGTGGCTCACGTTTTAATGGCAACGCGCGCGACTTTTTTCGATATAAAAACAGCATGCTTCCCCTCTCTCTCTTTTACACTATCTCTCTCTCTCTTTCTTTGCCGTCTAGTGTGCATTGTGAAGTGCACTTGGTGTGAGAGTCGTCGCCTGTTTAGGGAGCCCTCTTGTATTACTCTCCATGGAGTAATATCAGCGATAACTCAGCAGCTTCAACACAACACGTTTTATTCCTCTTTATATGTGTGTGTGTGTGTGAGAGTGTGTGTTGTTCTTGTTCTTATTGCTGTGGTCTTTTTGTTTATTTCAATAACTTGGCTACGGGCTTACTTTGTGTTGTTGTATTGTTGCACACACGACAACATACATATTACTCATACGCCGCTTTGTCTAGCTTAGAAACCAGAAAAATTGAAATGAAAACGCAAAAATGAAAAAAATAATAATAATAACAACGAATTTTGAATTTCCTATATAAGATTATTATGACCTATCTCCATAAATAATTTGCTACTGTCGATGGCCCTTTTTAATAATAGATATACAAAAACTCTTTATTATTAAAAAGAGACAACTTCATTAAAATTCTTTAGATAAGAGGCAGTCACAGTTTTTATGCAAATACTAGCTCCTCTTACTTCTTTGACCACTTTTCAACTCTTTCACTCCTCTTGGACTTGAAATACGAGACTTTTAATCATATGGGTATTATGGTTCTTTGGGGGATTCTGTTTGTTATTTGGTCCGAAAGTTATGAGACCCGCCGGGCAAGCGTATTAAAAACACTCGTCATAAGCATTAGCAGATAGAAAGCTAGAAACAACGAATAATGAAGAAAGGGAATTGAGGAGGTATAGCGGAAACAGCAGAGATAAGAGAGAATAGCATAGAGAAGAACAGAAAGCAGAATTTGCTCATGTGTCTGCTTTACGTATTTGTTTTTGTTGTTTTTTTTTTAAAGGAAAACAACTTCAGAGCCATAAAGCTCGTTAGTTTGCACGCTTCTTATGACTGGCGACGTCATCATTATCATCATCATTATCATTATCTGGCAACGTTTTCATTAACGTTGGCATAAAAATCACGTTGCTTTGGCAACAACAACAACAACAACAGGAACATTTACAACAATGAGAACAACGACCGTTAGACATTGAGTCAGTTTGTTGGCCATCCGTCTAACCATTTTGATTGTAGTTTGTCTAGTCTGACAGCCATTTCCCCACATTTCCCCACATTCGCTCACATTCCCTCACATTCATCCATTCCCCAATCGCCCCCTGTCTGTCATTTTCAGCTCCTGCTTTTCTCTCGTTTCTCTCTCGCTCTTATTCTCCCCTCTATTGATTGAAAGACACATTTTGCCAATCGAGACGCGCGTGTGGAAAATTCACGTTTGCCGATAATCAAGGGCAAATATTTAAAGAGCAATATGTGTGCACAATATGTGAATAAGATTTCCAATTTAACCCATGCCCCAGGACCTCATAACCAATCCAGCAATCCTGCAATCCACCCATACACAGCCCCCATCTTGAATACTTGACTAGCGATGACACTATGCTTAAATATCGTAATATAAGCTGAAAACACATTACGATACTTTCTTTCGAATTATAGCATTATTTAAAAAATTATTTTTACCCATTAAAATAAATATGATTCAAATAATATATCATTGTTTTATGTATGTAACAGGGAGAAGGAGGCATCTCCGACCCCATAAAGTGTATAGCCATGTGTGGCTGTCCGTCTGTCTGAACAAAAGAATCTCAGAGACTGAAAGAGATAGAGTAACCAAATTCAGCACACAGATTTCTATATAATACATGTAATTTCTTTAAAGTACTTTTATATGGATTATAATAAATAACGCGTATCCTATGGTCGGGATCTCGACTATAGCCTTTGCCACTTGTTTTTTTGTCTTTTTGTCTTTATCAAATGTTAAGATATTAGAAATATCTAAAGCTTTTTAAGTCATTTGAGGTTAGGTAAAAGCGTTAGAAATAAAGAAGTAATCATCTCTATACAAATATGATATGCAAACACGCCAAACACCCTAGGATCAACCCCATCAGCGATATGCCAGTTATTGAGTGTGTCTACACACATATATATATATGTGTGTGTGTGTGTGTGTGTGTGTGTGTGTTTGTTTGTTTGTTTGTTGTGTGTGTGTTGTATTTATCTATCTATATTGTCTCTGGCATTTATGAGTGTCGAGTTGAATATGGAAGGGCTTCAGTTGAGTTATCAGTAACCTGGCAACCTGCCCGGGATACAGAACTCGGAATACGGGATACGGGACTAGAATACGGGAATCGGGACCACAAACAATGCGGCTGCTAGGGGCAACTTGGCAATGATGTGAAAAACGAGAAGAGACAGGGGAGAGATGAAGTAAATAAAGTGTAGATTTGCATTGCATTGGTTTCCCCCAAGTTCAAACTCATTAAAAAGTGTTTTTAAATACCCGTTTCACGTAGATAACTATGGGAATATTGTCTACGTTGCAATGTATTTAAAAAAAAATCTAATCTTGTATGAAATTTATACTAAAATTTAGTTTTCAATCTAGAACGCTTTTTTTTTTATGTTTAAAAGTAGTTCTTATCACACAAAAAAACCTCTACACGAGGTGAAAGTCTAGTGACGAATGCATATTCTAGTCCCAAATTAATTGCTCCAAGATCGAATTAATATAGCGATAGCCTTGACTGTTTTAAGTTTGTAGTTTATGCAGGAAATTGAATAAGGTTGGAGTTTAAAAGTTCTGCATACCAATTATATATAGTTAAATTAGTTTTCAATCGGTTTATCGACTTTTGTGTTCTTGCTTGTTTTTATACCCGTTACTTAAGAAATAAGTAAAAGGGTATATTGTGTTCGTAGGAATGTATGTAACAGAGAGAAGGAGGCATCTCCGATGCCATAAAGTATATATATTCTTGATCAGCATCAACAGTCGAGTCAATATAGCCATGTGTGTCTGTCTGTCCGTCCGTCCGTCTGTCCATCCGTCTGTCCATCCGTCTATGTGAGCGCCTAGATCTCAGAGACTATAAGAGATAGAGATATCAAACTTTCACCCATGGACCCCAAGTTATTTTAAATTTTTGATAAGCCCCCGTCCGCCCCTTCATATCGGTAAGACCCTACTGTTCGTCTGTAAAAACAAAAGGATCTCAGAGACTATAAAAGATAGTTATCTTTCAATATTATCTATAATCTCACTTAACCACAGCAAGATCGGATAAATAGAATGGGAGTAATTCCTAACCAAAGTGATTAATAAAGTTATTATTTCAATACAATGACCTAAAAGTATGCAGTAGTTTTTATTGGGAAGTAATTTCTTCAAAGTACTTTTATAGATATTGAAATAATTAACGGGTATCCTATTGTCAGGATTTCGATTATAGTCTTTCCCATTTGTTTTTTTTTACTGTGTATTTTGTTGCTATCGATGAGGAGATGCAGCAGCAACAACAATAACAACAACAGCAGTTGACGCTTAATTTACGAGTTTCAATTAAAAATTCCTTTCAATTTCAAAGTCCGAGCAACAAAAGCAACCAATGCTTAGTCCCCAGTCAGGCTCTCTCTCTCTCTCTCTCTCTCGTGTTTTCCCTCCCTCCCTCTGTGTTGTGTGGCATCAATTTCCGCTTGCAACATGCCCCATCACACACACAAACAGACAAAGACACACAAACACAGACAACTCGTCACATGGTTTTGGTTCATGTAACGGAAATTTATGTTTAACAATAATGCGCATATTTACAGCTACCTCCCCTTATGGAGAGAGAGAGAGAGAGAGGGGAGACAGTCTGCTTATAATGTGTGCACATTAGGGACACGTTAATGTCATTCGCTCGAATTGCTCGAGTTGTGCGTCCTGATGTTGCAGTTTTGTAATGTTCAGCTATTTGTCATGCCATGCCGGACACTGTCCACAGAAAGTACATGGACATGGACAGCAGCTGATATGAATGACAATAAAATGGGGAACAGGCATAGACAACTTTGTGATGGATAGTTAGACAGATTGATAGCTAGAGAAATTGATAAAAAACAATATGACTTGTAGATACGTAACACAAGTCATAATCTATCAATAAATTGATTAATATTGAAATTTTCTTATTCCTTCCTTCCGTATTCTTTTCATTTTTTTTATAATAAAATATATTTATAATTATAATAATAAAAATATAATATTAAATAGAGCCATTTATTTAAAAATAGGTATAATCAAGCAATATCTTTAAATAAATAATGAGCTTTAAAGGCGGTAAAATCTGAGCTACCTTTTTCAATGTCAATGAACTAAATTTCATCCTCTTTTTGTAAGATCTAATGAAATTCTTTCTAATGTTGACCATATCTAATTTTTAGGGCTCCAAGTTTTTGGACCGCGTACTTAAAAAAATTACCGGGATCCATTAAATTAGTTTATTTTCTAATACCACAAATCCTAGTTTGGACTTTTCCTAAGTTTTGTCTTTTCAATTGTTTTTTTTTTTAAGAATTTTTATTCATTTAATAATATTATTTCGAATTTTATGCTTTC
Organism: Drosophila phalerata; assembly: GCA_951394115.2. Classification (NCBI taxonomy): domain Eukaryota; kingdom Metazoa; phylum Arthropoda; class Insecta; order Diptera; family Drosophilidae; genus Drosophila; species Drosophila phalerata. The sequence continues at coordinate 46,780,586 of OX596006.1, read as the reverse complement.
ATATTTTTTAGCTTCTTAATTTTTTTTCCAAATTTGTTTTTCCTGAATTGTTGCCTTTGTAATTTACTTGTTCTAAGCTCTGAGTATATATTTCGGTTTCTTTATGGATTTTTGCATGATTTGATAGATTCTAATTATTTCCTAATATCCGAATTGTGAAAGTTGAGTATGAAAATCAGGAGATATAATTTTAGTCCACACTCTATTGGCTTTGAGGTTAATTGGAAAGGCTATAGGATGGAAGGAGAGAGGTTAAAGGGAAAACCTAAAAGCGCTAAGCGAATTGACACCACTGTCAAAGGGTCAACACAGTGTGACAGTTGCACAGTCCAAAGGGCACATTTTTTGTTTTTGTTTTTTTTTTTTTTCAATTAAACGCTGGCAAATTGTAATTGAAACGCAAATCAAATTAGTTGCAACCGCAATTGCAACAAGAAAATGAAATAAAAAAATAAAATGTTAACTCATTGTACTTTATGCTTTTTTTTCCAATTGCAGCTGCCATTTAACGAAGCCCAACAAGCGACATTGCAACAACAGCAACAACAACAACAGCAGCAACAGCAGTCTACACAAGGCGCAGCAGCAACATCAGTTGTGCCACCGTTAGTTGCCCCTTTGGCCACATTTCCCAGCAACAACAACAACACGAGCAACTGCAACAACAGTCACAACAACAGCAACAGCAACCAATTGCAACTGCACAGCAATCACGTGCACAACAACAACACATTGCCGGCAGCACCACAGCAACAGCAGCAGCAACAGCAACGTGCAACGCTGCAACATCCGCCGCTGCCCAACAGCAACATTAAACAGGCATCCGTTAAGCTCATCGAGGGTTATTCCGATCCAAAGGATACACGTCAACACGCCCAGACCCACAAGAAGGTCTACCACAAAAAGGCCAAGCGTCGCACGGCGCCAACTCATAAGCGACAGCAGCAACATCAGCAGCAGCAACAGCAACAACAACAACAACAACAGTTGCAGACGCTGCCAACGACACGGGGACATCATCAGCAACAGCTGCTGCAGCAGCAGCAACAACAACAGCAACAGCAGCAACAACAACGCCATTCCACATACAATAATAATAACGGCAACCACAAAAAGGACAAGCGCAGCAGTCATTACAATTCAGGTGAGTGCAACAACATGGCAACAACATGGCAACATGTTGCCCAAATGTGTAAAATGCATGTATAAATTTTAGGAAAGGAAAGAAAAAAAACAAAGCATACTTTCAAGCAGCTTAATTTAGAGTGAAGCAGCTAAATTGAAACAATTTGTACAATATGCATTGCATACTTTTAAGCAACGCATTAAAAGTAATGCAATCTACAACATGTGGCCGAAATGTTACCTTAAAAAACCTTCTGAACCGGGTCTTGACATGATGATTTGCTACCAAAATTTAGACGATCTCCCCAGCATCATCCCTTAAACCGCCCCCTTATAAGTTATCTTGAATTCCTTGTTATGTTCTATCATTATTAATTTTGTTTTTATTTTAAGTTTAATTTCTGATTAGTCTAAGTTGCCTAGTAAGGAAGCAGTACACTCATCTTTTGTTAAAAATTTCACTATATTTTTAATAAAAAATATAAAAAAAAAATGTTACTATTTCTGATTAGCTTACCATTTGCCTTGTAAGCTACCAGGACACTTATTCCTTGTAAAAATTTCAGGTGTGTTCCAGAAATCTCTAGAGTTTTTGTTCAAAATGTCGTCAAATGTTAAAGATTTAGTTTTTCAAACATATTTTCGAAGTCAAAAAAATCAACTTTCTTCTTCTTGAAAAATTCAAACATTTTTAGGTTGAGAAATATTTTTTATAATTTACAAAATTATAAAAAAAAATTTGTATTCAAATTTATTCAGTTTTAACATTAATTTAGAATAAAATAATAATAATAATAAAATAATAAAAATAATAAAAATATATGCTAAGAATATGTTAAGAATTCAGCTGTCCTATTAGGTAACTTAAGCTAATCAGTAAAAGCAAAAAAAAAAAAAATCGAGTTGACGAGGCGTCTGATTCGGCAAACTCAAAAAGTATTGCATACATTTGAGCGCTAAATTAATAATAGCAACATGTTGCCAAAAGGGCGCTTAGACTGAAACGTACAAAAATCAAAGCATACTTTTAAGCGCGTCTGAAATACAAATTTATTCAAATTCACAATAGAAATATGAAATTATGGCATACAGCGAATGTTGCATACTTCTAAGCGGTTTCTTAAATAAATAATTTAAAATTTGTTGAATTCTGAAGATAATTTACAAAGAATGGAGTTTTTAAACTCTGTGCCAGGGTCAGTCGGTGGGTGGCAAGGGCAGAACATAGTAGGGAAATTGCATTAAAATAACGAGCTAGTGGCAATTAGACGCACTTGCTGCACACTCTCAGCTTGGCAACATTGTGTGGCAAGTTAATAAGTTTGTAAGTTGGCGTCACTGCGGCGCTTCAATGTTGCGGCTGCAAGGATCAGCGAGGCGTTAAATAGCAACTGGCAACCTATTGGACTGAGACAGAGACAGAGACGGAGACAGTGAAAGAGAGGGGAAGAGACGCATTGCCGGGCAGCCAAGCGCCTAATAGACTGCAACAGAGAGAGAGAGAGAGAGAGAGACGCCGCAAATCGCAAATACTCCATAATATAAGTGGCAAGTATGCCGGAGATGCCTCCAACTGCTGTGGCAAAGAGTGAAGCTGCCACATTTGCCTTTTTTTAGTGACTACGTCTCGACTGCTGACTCAATTAACCTCGGTAATAATCAGACAGCCTGAAAGTATGCTTCAAATTAACTTTGTTATAGGAAAACTTAAAAAAGTCAAGGAAGAACATGAAAAACGTTTGCAAAGTGCTCAATAATTTTGTTTTTAATAATTAAAAATTTTGTACAATAGAAAAATGCGGTTTTACATTTAAAATTTATTTGAAATTGTTTAAAAAATGTCTGATGATAAACTAAATAGACAAAATAAATGACATATTTAAAGAAATAAAAAATAAAACTCAAATTTGACAGGTCAGAATAACACCTTCAGTTTTATTTTTGATTCAAAACATAAGACTCATGAATAACCTGAGTTTTATTTTTTTGAATCAAAAAAATTGATTATTCCCGAGTTTTATTTTTGTTACTCAAAAATAATCATAAGTTAAATAATAAAACTCATAGAATAATGATTATTCTTAAGTTTTATAATAAAACTTATAATGATAACAGTCCCTGGTTGGAATTATTTTGATTTAGGGTTTCTAAAATACTCCAGATTTACTTTAATCTATTGTGTTTTATTTCGAAATATAATTTTACTTTTAGCTGAAATATTTGAAGATTTACTAATTAATATAATATTTGTTTTACAGATTCCTCAGCACCGAAATCCTCGGACGAGGAGGCGGACATAGACGAGGAGGTTGAACGCCTTGTGCCACCGCCTTTGCCACCGCCACCGCCACCGCCACCAGCAACAGGTGCAACAGGTACAACAGGTGGCAACACTGGCGCTGTTGCATTGCTCAACTCACCGGACAGCATCTCGGATGACCTTGTGCGTCCTCTGCCACCGCAGCTGCAGCGGAGTCCACGCAAATTGACTGTGGCACAAACAGAACACAGCAAGCGACAACCATCGCCATATTATTACTCGGATCTACTCAAGAGTCGCGACAAGGAGGAGAATACAGATAAAGACAAAGAGAAAGATAAGGACAAGGATAAAGATAGAGATAAGGATAAGCAACAACAACAAACACTCGATCGTGAGGCAAAGCAAAAGTGCCGACAATCCACAGCAAGTGAACCACCACAACAAACACAACAGCAACAGAAACAACCACTTTTAGGTAATGAATTCATTTTTATTCGATTGCATCGATTAATCAATTTATGCATAGCTATTTTACTTCGATTTAAACTCATTTGCACTGAAATTGCCTTTTTTTAACACAAAGATTCTCTCTTGATCTACGTTTGAATTTGAATGCTAAGGGTCCCCCCTTTGATATTTTGAAAATTGAAAATTTTAAATCTCAAGTTTTCACGTTTAATCAACTTCTTAGGTCATAAATAGTATAAAACAACACTTTAAATTTGATTTTAAGACACTTAATTATTCTGTAAAAAATCATGTCAACTGAATGAAAATTTTGGCTTGTTAAGTTGCTAGGTCAAAATTCTAACCAACTTAAAACTAGCATAACTCTGGCAAAACTTAACCGATTTTTAAGCGGAATGTCATTTTGATCATGATTTGGCCTCAAAATTCAATCTGCATTCAAAATTTAATGCATTTCGATAAAAAATAATTTTGTCTTCAGATCTTGGTTTTGAGCTAAGGGTCCCCCCTTTGATATTTTGAAAATTGAAAATTTTAAATCTCAAGTTTTCACGTTTAATCAACTTCTTAGGTCATAAATAGTATAAAACAACACTTTAAATTTGATTTTAAGACCCTTAATTTTTCTGTAAAAAATCATGTCAAACTGAATGAAAATTTTGACTTGTTAAGTTGCTAGGTCAAAATTCTAACCAACTTAAAACTAGCATAACTCTGGCAAAACTTAACCGATTTTTAAGCGGAATGTCATTTTGATGATTTGGCCTCAAAATTTAATCTGCATTCAAAATTTAATGCATTTCGATAAAAAATAATTTTGTCTTCAGATCTTGGTTTTGAGGCAAGGGTCCCCCCTTTGATATTTTGAAAATTGAAAATTTTAAATCTCAAGTTTTCACGTTTAATCAACTCCTGAGACCTGATTAGTATAAAACAACACTTTTAAATGGTTTAAAATCGGCTTGGCCCCCTGCTCGCTTCACTCGCCAACCCTAAATTTGTTGAACAATAATATTTGAAATGAAAAAAAATAATTAATAATTAACACGGATTTCCATTACTATTTTCAGGTGGCTATCGCAAGAGCAGCAGCTTGGATGCGCCACAACAACAACAACAACAACAACAACAGCAGCAGCAACACCAACAGCAACAACATCAAGGCGAGCAGGAGGAGGAAGAACAGGAGGAGGAGGAGGAGGACAACGAAGAGGATAACGAGTGTGAGGGTGAGGGTGAAGCACTCGATGAAAACAACGAACTAACGGAGCAATCGACACCAAAGCGTTACAGTTTCACCGAGGAGGGAGTGAGGATCATTCGCTGTGAGACGCCGAGCACGAGCACCTCGGAGGAATCCGATTGCAGTGAGTGCCTAAAGCGACGCGAGTGGCATGCACGTGCCTTGGCACTAGTGCGCAAGACGTGCAACGTGCAACCGCGACAACAGCAACTGCAACAGCAACAACAGTTGCCCATTGGCAGCGGCGAGTTGCAACTGCAGCTGCAACATTGTGACGCCGGCGAGGGAGAATTGCTCAAGTGTTGTCCGCCAGCAATTGGTGAATTAAGGGAAGGTGTGGGAGTGGGTGTGGCAGTGGTAGGAGCAGAGGAGATTGCCACCTTGGGCTTGGGCTCGGGGTCAATGCCGCCGCACCGACTGCTGGGCCCAGCAGCCGTGTGCGGAGCCTGCATTCCAACTGCCGGCAACATTGGTGGTTTGAATACCAGCGAATTGGATGAGCTGGAGGAATACTTTCGACCCAGAAGCATCTTCTATGTGCATCCGCATGGCGTGCACGAGTGCGTCGAGTGTGCGCCAACAGCAGCAACAGCAACAACAGCAACAGCAACCAAATTCCATTCCAAATCAAAGCCAAAATCTAATACAAAATCAAAGATCAAGTCCAAAGTCAAGTGCAATTCAGTAGAGACTGCAGCAGAAGAGGAAGCAAAGGCAGCAGACGAAGAGGAGGAAGCAGAAGAGCAGGAAGAGCAGGAAGAGCAAGAGGGGGAAGAGGAAGAGGAACACGATTCCGACAATATGGCAAGTCGACGACGTCAAATCTATGAAACGGCCTTCGATTGTAAGATAGCCAAATCGGATGATGATCTGGATGAAGTTGATCGCATCACCAATCACTGTGTGTTGCTGCAGCTCAGCAGCAATGGCAACACGGAGGCGCCACCGTCCAGTTTAAGCAATGCCAAAGCCAAATCGCGACTCGAATGCAAGCGAGCCAAGAACAACAAGAATCAAGCATTGCAGGAGCAACATCATCAGCAACATCAGCAGCAACAACTTGATTCACCCGATGGTCAACAGGTGTTGCAGGTGTTGCAGGTGCAAGCAGAGCTGAGTCAGCTGCAGCTCAGTCAGGTGGATCAACAGAATCAGAATCAGCAGCAGCAACAGCAGCAACAATTGCCCTTACAGCAGCAACAATTGCCCTTGCAGCAGCAACAATCGTCTAGTGTTGCTGCGGTGTCAACGCAACAATTGCCCGCACGCGGTTACACCCCCTCGCCGCCCTCCACAGCACCGCTGCCCATTAAATTTCCGGGCAAACACGAGCGTTACATGAACAGCATTAAGAGTGCACCAAATTTACCAGCAGCACAACCGTCGCATCCGCGTTTAAGGGACTTACGTTTGCCGCTGCAATCGCTGCGACAGCAGCAACAGTTGCAGCTGCAATGCGGCAACAGCAGCAATGACAACAGTCTCACCGACAGCGCCTATGTGAATCCGCCCTCAACCAACTCCAATTCGAATAATTCGGCAGCTGCCTCCGCATCCGCTTCAGCCTCCGCTTCCGTCTCAGTTACCGCATCCGCATCGGCATCCGCTTCTGCATCGGCAACCGCATCCGTATCCGCATCTGCCGCACGGCGACCGCGCAGTTTTGTGCTGGAATCGGGACGCGTTTTGGAGCTGAGACGCAGCGGCGGACAAACGCATCAGCAGCAGCAGCAGCAGCGACATCAGCAACATCATCAGCATCATCATCACGGTCATCACGGTCATCACAGTCATCACAGTCATCATCAGCAAACGCAGCTGCCACATGGCGTGGCAAGACACACACGTGGCACACACAACTACAGCTCCACGGAGAGCATTGCCACCTCCAGCAGCGGCGGCAGCATGGAATCTCTGCGTTCCAGCACCAGCGAAGGCAATCGCAGCACGTCCAGCTCCGAGTCCCGTCACTCCAGTTCCCTCAGCTCCCACAGCTCCGAGAGTGGCAGCAACAGCGGCAGCGGCAGCGGCAGTGCCAGCAGCAGTGTTGCATACCCCTTGCGTGCCCCAGTCTTGTTGCACTCCAAGCTGCACATACTCAGCCCCATTTCGGACAAGTCCTCGCAGGAACCAGCTTCCGCATCCGCTTCAGCCTCCGCCTCGGAGCAATCACAGCAACCGAACGCAACGACGACGGCGATGACGACGGCGACGACGGCAGAGGATGCTGCCACAGTGCCAGCAACCAGGTATGTTACCTCACACTAGTGACGTAAGTCCAAATTTTAGATCGAGTTTTATATCGAAATAGAAAATCGCTAAAAATATGTATCGAGTTGTCGATATATCGAAAAAAAAAGCAAATCGCGTTGTAAAAATCGATTTCAAAAAAAAAAAATTGTTTTAATTTGAATACGCAATTGAAATCATAAAATGCACTCGTACTTTTATTAGAAATCTTATTTTTCTTGCATCGTTTTCATGTCTAATTCTAACTTTGAGAATTTTTTTGTATATATATACTACGGATTCTTATTTAAATTTGAACGACAAAACTTAATTTTGAAAATTAACTACGATGAACAAGCGCGAGTGAGTTGTCGATTTTTCATAGAAATCGATTTAATCAACTCGATAGATCGTCAATAAAAATCATCGAGTTGAAGTACTTGATAATCGTTTCCGCGAAAATCGAGTTGTCGATATTTCGATTTATTTTTACATCACTAGTCAATATCTATAATATTTGATTAAAAATCAAGTGATTTTCGAACTGTTTCCTAAAATTTTCCGATATATCGACAACTCGATACATATTATTTTGTCGATTTTCTATTTCAATAAAAAAACTCGATCTAAAATTTGGATTTACATTACTAATATTGACTTTTTCCCAATGTTGGTCTTCCTTATTTTTACCTACCCAATCGTACTCCCAATTTTTAATTCCGAATTTTGAATTTGTGAGTAATATTTTTCTGGATATTTGTACAGGGAATCGCTGGGCAAGCAACGTGGTGGCAGTCAACGTGCCACGGCAACGGCGGCAACAACAGCAACAACTGCAATTGGAAGTGGGGCACCCAACAAGACCCTGTTGCATCTGGCGGATGAATTCCTCGGCTCGGACAGCGGCATCTCGTTGCATTCGCGTGAGGATCACAAGCCGCCACTGTTGGCCTTGCAACGCCTCACGCTGCCCAAGTTGCAGCTGGGCAATGGCCATGATGCCACAGCAACAACAGCGGCAACGGGAGCTGCAACGGCAACAGGTACCGCTGCCGCCTTGCCACAAGAGTTGCGTGATTTGCCTTTTGATATGCCCAAATTGCGACGCCGCAAAACGTTGCAACAGGAGGCGGCATGCACTTCGGGCAGTGCCACATCCGTGGACCTGGGCGATCTACCCTTCGATATGCCCAAGCTGCGACGGCGACTGCGCGCCAATCAAGCGGAAATCAACAACCTCCTCATGCACAGCACCGAATCCAGCGGCATCTCGCAGGCGTCCTCCAGCCACTCCATGCGGGAGGAACAGAAGTTGGCCAGCAAGCTGGGTGAGTACTGATAATTCCCGAAAAACACCCAGGAAATCCCATCTAATTACCTGCAATTACCTGCAAGTAATTATAAGTAATTAAAACACTTTTTGATCTATTTTTTGACGTCAAATTACTTGAGTTCGAAATATAATAATTCAAGGAATAAAATACAACAACAAATTTGAAAAAAAAACGAATTTGAAAAAATTAAAAATTTTATTTGATAAAGTAAAACTAAGCTGATGAAATTAGACCATATTAAATTGATGCTATATTTGTTTAAATAATTGTTGTAGTGAAAACAGAAACCAACTTAATTACCTGTAATTACTTGAAAGTATTTACAAATAATTAAAGCTACTTTTAATAGTTTTTTTTACTTGCACTAAAAGCAATTCAACTGAAAACCTTTTCACAAGAAAATTTTAAACGAAAATAAAGTACATTTTACTTCTTAGATAACAAAAATAAATTAAAATTTAAAAACAAAAATTCCAAAATTCATCTTTAACGTTGAATTTTTTTTTATTAAATCAACTTGGGTTGCAAAAGTTGGGCAAATACCAAAAATCACTTAATCTCATACTTTCTCTCTTATTTTCCTCCAGACACCGCTCTCTTCCGTCAGAATCTTACCTTGAATCTGAATGAGCCGCGGCAGGTGAGCAAACAGTTTGGCAGCCTGGATTTGCGTGGATTGAGCAGTCACAAGGAGTTGAATATGAATCTGTGCCAGGGCTACGTCACGGCTGTCGATCTCATCGATGTGACCATACCACTCGAGCGTCAAGGGTGCGTTTAATATGCCTATATTTTCTTCTAAAGTATACTTACTCTCTCTCTCTTTCCCCAATTTAGTTGGTATCACGGCGCCATCACACGCATTGAGGCGGAGACAACACTACGTCCATTGGCCGAGGGATCCTTTCTGGTGCGCAACTGTGAATCCACCAAGCAGGATTACTCCCTATCGCTTAAGTATGTCACAAAACATAATTCATGTCAAATAACCAAAATGTCCTGACTGACTGACTGACTGACTGATCTTTGTGCAGCCCAAACGGTAGGACCTAGAAGGCTGAAAATTTCACAAAACATAGCTGAGACACATTTATTGTGAAATAAGAAGGCGTTTTGTGAAATTAGAACTAGATGGGGTTCAAAGTGCACACGAAGAGGGAATTGCTCAGTGGGAAACACTTTGCTGATTTTAGAGCTAATTTAAACTACATATATTTCAATAAAAAAATAATTATATTTCTCTTTCTCTTCTCTTACAGGGGCGCCAAGGGATTTATGCACATGCGAATCCAGCGCAACGAATCTGGCCAATACATTTTGGGTCAATTCAGTCGACCCTTCGAAACGGTGTCCGATATGATACGACACTTTTGCCTGAATCGATTGCCGGTGCGAGGAGCGGAGCACATGTGTCTGATAGAGCCGGTTATAGCGCAGTTGCTGTAGACGCGATGTTAACTTTGTTAACAGAGCTGTTAATTACTCGCAGTACGAGTAATTTAACAAACAGAATTCCACATACATATTGATAGCATATAAAGAGTACTACTTCAATATAAGTATATACACAACACGTACTTATATAGTATATATACAGTATATATATATATACATATGCACTAGTTATATGCTCTAGTCTTAGATAAACTGTTTAGACTCTCATCTTCCGTTCAACTCAAACAAATTTATGTTTTCACCACACAACAAAACACAAACAGAGAGAAAGCTAGAGATAGAGATCGAGAGTGCGAGATAGACAGAGAGAGAGTGAAACACAAACTATGTAGTTTAGAGGTTATAAAGACAATACCAGACAACAGAAATCGCATAAACCAAATAACATAATTACTATACATACAAGTACATTACATGATAAACGATATACACGATATATATACTTATATATATATATAACATACTTTACGATCATATAGATCAAAAATAAATAAGTATATATATATATATTCGAACAATGTGAGCACTTGAACAGTTGCTAGATATGTACTACACGATATTCTATAAATGATTTCGCATGTTTACACGATAATTAGTACACGATAACTCGAATCTACTTGTAGCGATATCACGCGTATATTAAAATACTTACAAGGTCTAAAAATACTACGTAGCACACACACACACACAGACACACACACACACACACAGTTAAAGTCCCGTTTTTACCATGATACGGGCATCTAAAAGCACGTTTACACGACATACAATACACGATACAAAAACGATTAATAATAATATTTAGATTTGCGCTTTTGTCGGAATGTTTTTAGCGTGGCAACTCTAAGCAAATTTGTTGATTAATTTTATGTTCCAAACTAACTATATATAGTATATATACATATATATTTAACTTATATATATACATACATATATTATATATATATACATACTTATATATAAATGAGGCATAAGTAGAACAGAGGCGATGTGGAATAATATCTTTTTTTTCCTAGTTTTAGGCCAGGCATGCAAAAGTAGAACGCTCAAAGCGCTTTTGATTATTGGATATGAGTAGTTTGTTTAATCGATATGTAGTTTTGATAATCGATATCGACAGCGATAACGATAACGATAATGAATGGCAAAGGATATAGCAACGCATATGAAAGGTCGATTTTAAGTGTTAGTTTCTAATAAATATACGGCAAAACCACAAGTATATATATATATATATATTATTACTATTTATATATATATACATATACACACACAATATTAAAGAGCAGTCAATGGTTTTTTGGTTCCAGTAAAAAAAAACAAAACGAAACAAAGACAACAACAAATTGCAAAAAAAAAAAGAAGAAAAATAAAGAAAAAGTATTTTTGATCAGTTGAGTTTTCAGATCGGATGGTATTATGTGCAATATACAATTACTATATATATATTTTATTATTTAAATGAGGTTATGTTTTATGTGTGCCAAAGTACTTAAGTATTATTATTATTATTATTGAAATTAGTTTATGTGATTAGCCATTTTTATTGATTTTATGCTTACATTGTTGCCTAATTTCTAATATATGTTCAAAGTCTGGCAACGCTGTGCAATAACATGACTTGCAAATGTATTTGTAATAATAATAATTTGAATTCCTTTTTGTAAATTGCTTAATTCCCTTTTAGACTTAAGTTTTGCAACATTTGTCAAACCACACGATAGCGATAGAGAACAGGATAGAGAAAGAGATAGAGAGAGAGAGAGAGAAAGAGAGAGAGATAGAGAGAGAAGGAAAGTGCAGTTTGTTGAGAAGTTGTAAACGGCTTTTGTAAATAACTACTTCAAATATATTATGTAATAACAAATTAAACGATTCTATATTATTTGATTTGCAATACAATTTTAAGCATAAGATTTCCATTTCACATAATAGTAACAGTAAAATAACAACAATAACAGTAAAGAAGAAGAACAGAAGAGCAGAAGAGAATGAGAATTTCCCTCCCCCGTAACAGTCAGCAAATCTTAAGTACATATAGCAACAATTTTTGAGGCTTCCAATAGTAGCAGTAAAAATACCAAACAGAACCTAAGTGAGAAAGATACACACACACACACCCACAGAAACACACACACATACACACACAGATACACATGTACATATGTATCTGCATATGGAATACTATCTATATATCTACTATATAGTCGAGTAGTGTGTAGAAGCTGGCAATCGCCGCTTGTGTAATTCTTACATCTATTCGAGAATTCAATTTCAATTCAGTTCGATTACGATTTAGAAAACACACTCTTTAAGGTATTCGCCATATATTTTCATGTATGTGTGTATCTACGTATCTTAACTAAAAACAAAACCAAACAACATCAACACCAAACAACAACAACAACAAAATAATTATAAATTATATTAAAGAGAGATGAAAACAATGAACAGCAACAAATGCATACAAATTTAATATGAAACCAAACAACAACAAAAAAACCAAAAACAACAACAACAACAAATGAACGAAATGTATTTAATAAAAATATAAAACAGAAAAAAACTTTAAAAAAAAAATTAATATAATTCGAATTTGTGTTTTATTTCTATATTGGAAATTTCGGAAGTGTAAGTATCGATCAAGGATATTTTTTTTTGGCCGTCCTTCCACTTTCAATTTGTTCTCACAGGAGCAGGACTATCGATTGGCATTCAAGGAGTTTCAGGATCTCACCAATTATTATAGTTTAACTGCTACTAGTGCCTGATCCTTAGATGACCCAATTATCCTTTTATGTCAATCGATAAAGCTCGTCCTTGTGAACACAACGCTAGAGTGCCATCAAAATAGACAAGGATATGGATGAATTAGAGCTCATTGACTGTGAAGGATATCTTTTTTATAGCTATAACTCGGCAGTGTCCTGATAGATTTCAAAAGGACATGCATTTTTGTGATCATATGCCATAGAACTACCAATCGGCATTCAAGGATTTTCAGTATCTCACGAAAAAATATGGCAACATTTTTTATAGGGGGATGTTAAGGAAAAATACCGAAAATACATAAAATCCTTTGTATCTCCGGTATTTGAAGGACGATTTTGATGTCCTTTTCCACATTGGTAGATTTTGTCGTAGGAATTTAGAAACAATTACTTAATCCTCAATAGTCCTTTAAATAGTCAAGATATAAGGACTTTGTCGTTCACCACAAAATCTGCCATAGCTTCGCAATCCTTGTCAGGATTCGGTTAAAAGAAGTTTCAAAAATTTTCATTTACTTAGGACTACCGACAGGCAAAAGGACATTCAAATCGTCCAGCTCCTTTCTGAGTTATAAAGGATTTTCTGATTTTGAGCTCTTTTCCCGTACCCTGAGAGTGAAATTTTACAAGTGTATGATCCTTAGATGACCCCATATTTTTTTGATGCCGATCGAAAGAGGATGTCCTCAGGAATAGAGCGGAAAAAGTCCTGCCAAAATACGCAAGGATATGGCCAAGATATGATTAATATTCGTAAAAGGACAAACTTATCTTAGCTCCTGTTCCTCTGTGTCCTTTTAAATTTCAAAAGGACATCATTTTTTATCCTAACAGAGAGCAGGACTAACGAATGGCATTCAAAGATTTTCAGGATCTCACAAAAAAAATCACTTTAAAATTTGTCAAGGGGTTGGCATAGGAAAAACGTCCTGAAATCACAAAATCGGCCGTAACTCTGCTGTTTCAAGGACTATCTCGATGTCCTTTGGCACACATATAGTTTTAGCTTTGCGGAATCAGAATACACAACAAAAAGGACGAAAGTCCTTACAGGAAAGAAAATAAACGAGTTTTTTTGTATACAGAAAATAGGCAATTACTCCGAAATCCTTGGAAGGATCCTCTTCAAACTAGGCGCAATCAAAGCGCCTTAGCCATGACTATCGACTGGCCAAAATATATTAAAATCGTCCTGTGCATTTCAGAGATATCAAGGATTTTGTATTTTTGGCCTGTTTTCAAACAACTTTGGACTGCAATTTTTAAGTTGATAAATCTTAGATAACACCATAATTTAATGATGCCAATCGATAGAGATTGCTTTGGTGAATCTAAAAAGACATGTCCTTTCGAAATCTGCAAGGATATGTCGAAAATAGAAGCTATTTCTTTCTCTAAAGGGTTTCTAAATTTATATTGCAGCACAAAAGTATGCAATGATTTTTACAGCTTGAAATGCTTAGTAATTAAAATGAAACGGCCAAAAGTATGCAATGATTTTCAAATATTGCGACTGAATTCAAGCAGCAGTAAGTATGCAATGATTTTTATAATTATAAATTTGAATAAATACCCCCAATAAAAGCCTGTAGATTTTTAACGGTTTACATTAATATATTTTATTAAATCGTTTTTCGCATAGTATTGATATATCGCATATCGTGTAGTAGATACATATATATTATTGTATTACATATACATACAATTAGATACGTTTTACGGGTACACATTTATTATTTATGTGCGCGTAGAATTGATTTTTGATTTAATCATTTTCTTTTTTTGTAGTTTTTTTCAATAAATTATATAAGTAGTTGGAATTTGCACTTGCAACACGAAGAATTATGTACAATAGATTAAATCTCTGAATTTAACATAAACATTGCATAAATTACAGGAAATGAATGATATATAAGTACATGGACCTTTTAAAAGTAATTCGTTGATAGCATATATATAGATTACATATCATATATGATCTTCGACACAAAAAAAAAAAAAACAAAAAACCATCTAATTATGGTTAGCAGGGGACGGGGAACAGTGGTTGGTGTGTCTCTTAATTTTTGTTTAGTGCTTGGGACATTACAATAATAATAATTTGGTGTGCTTTTGTTTGGGCCACGTTCTTAAATGGCCGCCTCAATGCCCTCGGCATTCTTCTTGATCAGGCTCTCCCACTGTGCGATCAGGCGATGCGACGACGGCGCCTCCTCCGGCGTCAGATCACAGAGCTCCGCCAGCGACATGGCCGGACGCATTCCGGAACTGGAACCGGTTGTGGTCAACGAATGGCCGGAGCCATTGGCCAAAACAGCGGCAACATTCAAGCTGCGATTACCCGACGACTTGTGGCCCATCATCTCCAGATCGGTGCTGCAAATGAGAGACGAGAGCAGAGGGACTTTATTAATATCATATAATAATTATTAACATAATTAATAATATAATCTCGGTATTCGTAAAATACCAGAGAAATTTGAATAAGAAGTAAGAAATACAATGTATTTTAATTCCTCTTAACGAGTGTCTCAAAATAGGCTGATAGAAAGAGTATTATACAGCCTACTTATAGACAAAAAATCGTTCTATACTTACTAATTTAATATTTTTGAATTATTAAAAATATAAAAATAAATTGTTAATGTGCTTTAAGTCAATTTAAAATACGTTTGTTGTTATATTTTGAGTTTGTAACTCACCTTTCTCTGTCCAACTCCAATGTGGACTGTGCATTACGCAATTTGCCAGGACCATAGCAATGTTCCACCTCAGAGTCATCATCATCATCATCATCGGCATCGGCCTCATCGTCTGTGCTCAGATGGCTGAAAGTGGAAATCAGCAGAGGATTAATGAGTAATATGCATAGGAGTAGGAATTCAAACAGAAGTATTAAAATAAATAATGTAGGATTATTAATAGTAAGGGGAATATGAATAGGAGTGTTAATGGAATGAGAGTAGGAATATTATATATATGACATAGATATCTAATACTCTAATAATATTAAGATATCTCAAAAAACAAACAAATTTTTCATACTAAAACTTGATTTTCAACTGAGCGTCTCTATGACAGCTATATGATATAGTGGTCCGATTTGAACCAAATTTGGGCAGGATGTATAATACCAGCCCAGATGTATTTTGTGTTAGTTTTGTAACGATATTTCTAAAAACAAAGAAGTTTTTCATACTAAAACTTCAATTTCGATCTATCGTTCCTATGGCAGCTATATGATATAGAGGTCCGATCCAAAATAAAAACCAACTTGATCTGCGTACGGTATCTAGGAACTTACAGACCAAGTTTGAAGTCTCTAGCTCTTATGGTCCCTGAGATCGACGCGTTCAAACAGACGGACAGACAGACGGACGGACAGACAGACGGACATGGCTCGATCGACTCGGCTGTTGATCCTGATCAAGAACATTTATATTACACATACATATACACATTACTATTTTCAATGGGCACAGGGTATAAAAATAATATTAATGGGAATAGGAGTATTAATGGGAATGAGAGTTGGAGTATAAAAAAGATTCGCAATAGGAGTAGGAATATTAGGATTACTCACAGCTTGTCCTGCATATGTTGTCGGTTCAGCTTCCTGAGGCGCTTCAGTTCCGTCTCTCGGCACTTGAGATCCTGCAGTTCGCGCTGAATCTTCTGCTCGACGGGCACATACCCTCTCCTCAATGGCCTTCCCTCCGAGTCTCTCTCGATGGCGCCCTGCGACAAAGTGTTGCCGGCATTGTTCATGTTCATGTTGTTGTTGTTGATGTGATTGTTGTTGTTGTTGTTGATCAGGTTAAGGTTCAAGGGTGAGGTGGGACTACCACCCTCGAGGAAGGCCAAAGCATTGCGTGAATTCAATTTGAGAGTTTGACTCTGATTGTTGTTGCTGTTGTTGTTGTTGTTGTTGTTGCTGTTGTTGTTGTTGTTGGGTGATAAAGTGGGCGTTAAAATAGGCGTAACATTGCCCAACTGCAGTTTGCCGTGTGAGGCAATGAAACGTTGCATGACACCCTTTGTGGCATTGTTGAAGGCAAACTGACGCTTCTGCTGCTGTCCGTGCAACTGTGGCGTCGATAACGATAACGATAACGTGCGCGTCATCAGCTTCTGCTGCGGCGGCTCTGGCGTCATATTATAACAGTTGGGTCCAATATAACGTTGCTCCTGTCTCGAGGCAATTGTCAGTTTTAAGGGTTGCTTGCCACCTCCATTGTTGTTGTTATTGTTGTTGTTGTTGTTCTTTGTCTTCTGGGAGGAAGCGGAAATGCCCGAGTCATCGGAATGATGCTCATCGAGAGATTCCTCCTTGTGGCTGATGTTGCTGTTCACACTGGAGGCCAGAGAGGGCGTGTTCGAGGGCGATTGCTCCTCGATGGGCACCAGGGTTGCCAGAGTTGCCGCTGCCGGTTGAGCGGTGACTAGGACTCCCTGATCCTGTTCCCGCTCCCGCTCCCGCTCCTGCTGCTCCTGTTCCGCCTGTGTTGCCTCCCCGTTGCCATTTAAGCCGTAACTCCCCTCGAACGCCTCCACTTTAATTGGGGGCGTGCCATTGGCGGAGAGCGTCACCAGCTGGCGATACTCCTCCTCACGTCGCACTACCTCCTTGATCTCCTCCTGTATGCGAGTCAACGGATCGATTTTCTACAAAAGAGAGAGGAAGAGAAAAAAAAGACTGTTAGTCAGAGTTGAGAAATGCAGGAAGTTCTCCGATTACCAATCGATCGATTGTAATCGAATATGACGACACAATCAAGCGACAGCTGCTTGATGTTCAGCTACAGTGAAGCCTGACTAAGTCATAACAACAATGGAGAAAGTGTTTATATGTATATATCGCACATTTAATAGAAGAGACATATCTCAATGAATGTCAATTCGAGATAAACCCTGCAAAGCGGTCATACATATACTCTTCTCACACAGTGTGTATTAATGCTAGGATAATGAAATTTTAACACAACATAGATACGCCCATAATGAAAATTTCTGCATCTTTTATTAAATGAGCGATATGTGTTTATATGTATATAAATCTGATGTATCCTAAGTGAGCCCACAAATCGTCACATTATATACACATTATGACATTAATTTTTTATTTATTTTGTTATTAATTTATCCATTTTTTTATTGATTTAAATTTTTTTAATTTATTTGGTACTTATCATTTATTTATTCATTTAAATATTTATTTATTATTAATGTTGTACACATGCTTGTAAAGTGAATCTTCAAATAAAATCCTTTTTACGAGGTAAAAGTCTAGTGACAAAAGTCTTTCCATGCCCAAACATTTTTGATATAAAACTTTGTACTCAATTTAATGTATAAATTCTATAATAATTATAATTATGATTAATAAATAAAAATAGTTGAACATTCGGCCAAACAAGTCGACACTACTTTTACCCAAAAATACCTTTTTTGCGCAATGCCAATTGCTGAACCATTTTTTTTTTATAATTATAATTAAAGCATTTATTTAATATATATATATAAAAATTGACTATCAAAAATTTTGGGACATGGAATGACTTTCGTCATTAGATTTTTACCTCGTTAAGAGGTTTTTATAGCTATTAGTTACTTGATAACGAAACATATTTAAAAAGCTTTACGGAACAAAATTCTTAAAAAAATTAACTTTATAGTCTTATACAATTTTTTTGTTTTTTTTTTAACCTTCTCATTATTTATATTTTATTTTAAGTTTGTATTGGATTTATTATAATTGAAGCCTTAAATTAACTTAACGATCAATTGCAACAGTTTTGTATAGGTAGGTTTCACTGTACTTGAAGTTATGTCGACTTTAAAGGCGGTTGCAATGATGATGATGACATTGTCAACCCGCAGCTTTAAAAAAAACAAAAGAGATCAAAGGTGGGGACTTCTGACGATCGAGGGTGAATTTCAAAGGGGTGAAGGGTCAATTGCAGAAGGAGGGTAGGAGGGTAGGAGGGTAGGAGGGTAGGAGGAAGAAGCAGACAAAGCCTACGAATTTACAACAAAAGAAAATAATTGAAAAGCCACACACAGAGCAAAAAGCTGAGAGATCTTCACTAGAAATTAAGCATAGGGGTATAAAAAGAAGTTGATAAATAGAGGCAGGGAGTTGTGAAGAGGGGAGCAGGATGGGGGTGAGGGGGAGGCAGTGGCAAATGCAGGTGGCAACCCACAAACGTAACCCTCATAAGCCGATTTTTTTTTTTTTTTGTATTATTTTTTATTATGTGTGCGATCACCAAAAATGTTGCGTGACATTCGAACCAAAAAAAAACACAAAAACAATGTAAAATGTAATAAATTGAAAATTCAAAGCCAACAAACAAAAGGCTTAAAAGGGGGCGGAGAGTGGCAAGGGAGAGGGGGGAAACCCGGCATTGTTGTGTGTGTGTATGTGTGCTTTATCGGTGGCAAAGAGCTCGTAAAAATGCTAAACATTTTCAAAAAAAAAAAAAAAACAATCGAGAGTAAAAGTGTTTGAAAGTAAAAACAACAACAGCAGCAACAACAAACACATTGTTGGTATTGCGTAAAATTGTTGTAGTTGTTGTTATGGTTGTAGTTGTTGTTGTTGTTGCTGCTGTCACATATTATAATTGATAGGCGTGACAAAGGCGACCTCAAAGTTATGACATCGCATGAAAAATGGGAAAAATATCAGAAATGAAATGGAAAATGAAAATGGGAAGCTTTTTGCCTTTGTATGCGGTTGACTGAGCTGTAATTCAATCTGTTCCATCCATGTGTGTGTGGGAGTGTGTGTGTATATGTGTGTGTGTGTGTGTGTGTGTGTGCGTGTGTGTGAAAGAGAGAGCAACGCAAGGCCAATAGACAATTCAATTCAAATTATGTTTATTAGTTGCGAAACCCATTAAAAACAACAGATTAATCTGAGCAAATTGCAAACTTTTAAAAGCTCTAGTGTTAGAAAGTGTACAATTTAGTGTTAAGAACATATCAAACATATATGTTTTGAGCTTTGAGCTTTCACTTAAGCCATTAAGTCGCTAAAATAAAGCTTTTAGCTGCTTTTAAGCTTCTTCAAGTTCTGAAAAAGTTCTAATAAAATTGGTTTAATGTGTGCAAATATAACTTTTGGTATTTTAAAATCAATTTTATTTAAAAAACTTTACCCAACTATAAGAACTTCTAGCAATTGCAAAATTATTTGAAATTCGTCAGCTTTTAATACGCTTTTAAGAGTTGTTAAAATTTATTAAAATAAAACGACAACAATACTTTTTTCTTTTATCTTGTTTTAATAATTTTTGATTTTATTTTTACATCTTTTCTTTATGTTTCATGTTTTCAAAATGAACTTTCTTTAAGAGTCAAATTGTGGCCATAGTGCTTAATTTAATAAACTTGCATATAATGTATGATTTGTGATGCCTTTAAGCTAGTGTCATTGTGCTACTAAGAGTAATGACAAGTCAATTGGACACGATTCTGAAGCCAAAGTCCGGCACTTAAAGATTTCTTCTCTCTCTTTGTCTCTCTTTCTGCCCCAGAGAAGAATTTCTCGCTGCATTTAGCGACGATGATTGAATGCAATTTGTGGTCTAAATGTTTCCTTTCTTCCCCAACGGCGACAAATGCGAAAATGCAGACAAAAGGAATGGCAAATAGGCAAGCTAAGAGCGGCAGGTGAAAGAGGAAAGCTGAAAGGGAAGAGTGAAGAGTGAAGAGAGGAACAGAGATTACAATAGAAGTTTAAGCTGGTACACTGCAAGAAAAACTGTGCTATTCTGTTATAAAATCAACCCAATGCGGTGTTTGAAGTGAGGTAATCACGGATTTGCTTAAACCAAGTATAAAATACTTAGAGCAAGACTTTTCTCAGCAATATTAAGATTTTCGGGGCTCTATAAGATTTTTTTTTATTTAGATCAAATATTTTAGGCGTCTTTGCTTTTTTTTAAATTATCATTTCATCCACAAATTGTCGCAATATAACAATAATAACAACAATAAGAAATTTAATTTTAATTATTAGATTGAAGGTATCTAGACGAATCGAATATCGGTTTAAGTTTGGGGTTCGGTTATGTTTGTAATATGGCATATAGTGTAACGGTTACGCAAAGGTTACCGATTTTTTGTAGGTGGTAAAAATTTTAAAAAGTTTACATATTATATAAACAAAAATGATTTAATAAAAAAAAAATAATAATATATGATCGATAATCGAATGTAGAATCAAAATTGGTTTGAAAAACGATGATTACACTTTAACAACATAATTGAATGTAATGTATGATTGAACCAAAACTAACCGTTAAGCATCAATCGGTTATTACGATTTGTATAATTTCGGTTTAGTCGGATTCGGTATAAAACAAAAAATATATATTTTTCGGTTAGAGTTTCAGTTACGGTTATCAATTTAAAACGGTTGCTATCGGTTAAAGGTTGCGGTTCCGTTAACGGTTTTAATAACTGCCTTTTAAACTTAAATTTAAGAATAGTTTTTTTTTTTTGGGTGTAACATTTTCGGGTCAGTGTTCAGGTCTGAGGTCTTGGGTCTTGGGTCTTTAGTCTGAGGTCTTGTGTCTTGTGTCTTCCACGTGGGTGCGTCAACTGTTGACTGTTGCTTCCGCATAGCAATTGTTGTTGTTGCTGTTGTGTCGCATTAGAAAGTGGCAGCAAATGTCGTTGTCTGTTGCAGGTTGCAAGTTGCAGGCATTTAGAGTCACTAAGTAGTCACTAGTCAACGCCAAAGTGACAGACAGACAGACAGACAAACAGACAGAGACAGAGACAGACATAGAGACAGAGACAGACAGACAAGAGACACCACAACATGGCAAATGTAATTTGCTTACATTTTGTCGTTGTTGTTGTTGTTGCTGTTTTTGTTGTTATCATTGTTGTTGTTGCTGTTGTCGAAGCTCATCAAATTTCTGCACAATTCAATGCAGATTTTCACTCAATTGTGCGTTAAACAACGAAAACAACATTAACAACAACTACAACAAAAAACCCGCCAAATTGTCGTTTTCACTGGCAGCAAGTAAAAAAAAAAACAACAACTAATACCAGATGCCAAAATGTTGTTGTTGCAAAACGGAAGTTTGGTTACAGCGGCAACAAGCTGCCAGCAACATGTGACCAGCAACATCGGAAAGTGCAATGGCATGCAGCTAAAAACAACAACAACAACAACACTAACAGCAACAACAGCAGCTGTTAACTTGACAGCTGTTATTCCTTCCTCTTCTTCTGCTTCTTCTCCTTCTTCATCATCTCCTGCACCTTCTTCGCTGCTTCTGCTTGCAAATTTACCGCAACATTTTGTGGTTTTTTGTTATACCCTGTGTCCATTGAAAATGGTCAAAAAAGGGTATAATGTTTTTGGCAGAATGTATGGATCAGGATCAACAGTCGAGTCGATTGTCTGTCCGTCCGTCTGTCCGTCTGTCTGTCCGTCCATCTGTCTGTCCGTCTGTCTGTCCGTCTGTCTTTTTGAACGTGTCTATCTCAGAGACCATAAGAGCTAGAGACTTCAAACTTGGTATGTAGGTTCCTGGATACCATAGGAAGATCAAGTTTATTTTTATTTTTGGATCGGACCCCTGTTTCATATAGCTGCCATAGGAACGATAGATCGAAAATGAAGTTTTAGTATGAAAAACTTCTTCGTTTTTTGAGATATCTTAACCAATCTAACACAATATACATCCGGGATAGTATTATACATCCTGATTAAATTTGGTTCAAATCGGACCACAAAATCATATAGCTGCCATAGCAACAATCGGTTGAAAATCAACTTTCAGTACAGAGTATCTGCGCACAGGGTATCCTACTGTCGAGCGTGCTCGTTTTTTCATTTCATCTGTTATATACATGCTGTATAACGGCAATTGGGGAAGCGCATGTCCAAGAAAAAAGTCGCTGGCCTAAACTGAACTCATTTGCATGTTGCCGGGGTCAACAGCAACAACACCAACGGCAACAACAGCAACAGCAACAACAACAACTAAGCGCCAGACACATTTGTTGTTCCCGCATGCAAAATGTGCTGAAAGATCAGCAGCAGCAACAACAACAACAATTTCAACAGACGCCAAGTACACGGAATACTACAAGTAAAAAGCACAAAGCAAATTAGCAGCAACAAGAACAACAACAACAACAGCAACAGCGAATATCAAGAATTGTACAAGTCCAACAACAACAGCAACAACAACAGACGAACAACAGAAGAACGTGACGAGAAACGTGACCGTGACTTGACTGCACGCTCACTCTCTCACTCTCTTCATCTCCCCTCTCTCACTCACTCACTCACTCACTCTCTCTATCTCTCTCTCTGCCACTTTAAGCATATGCTCTCACGCTCTAGCACTTTTACACTCTTCAGCTTGTAAGCTTGCTCTACTTCTAGCCCAAAAAAAAACAAAAACAAAACAATAAATGACAGCGCTGCTAACGTTGACGTTCGACGTTGGCAGCGCTGCTTGTCTGCTGGGCTATCGTTTCCAGGCGAGTGATCAGCGCATTAGCATGATACGTATATGCTGCTGACCAGTGTTGCCAACTTTTGATACAAAAAAAAAATAAAAAATACAAAATAAAAATGTAAGAAAAAAGCTTTAAAAAAGCGGTACTTTTGGGCTCACACATTTAATGTTGTGCCCTTTGAAAATAGCCAAAAATAGGCGTGGCAGACCCCATAAAGCCCCATAGCCGAATCGATCTAGCCATGTCAGTCTGTCCGATTTCAATGACTATAAGAGCTAGAGTGCTCAAACTTTGTATGTGGGTTTGAAAATCAAGAATCTGTGTGAAAAAAGTTCTTTGTGATATATTAAGCATATTAATAGAATATGAACTTATGTTGGACCGGACGGTATCAGAGTGCCAGGGCAGAGAGTATTATACAGGCGGTTGGCGGGCAAAGCGAGCAGGGGGCAATAAGTCTATTGTCATTTCGATAAGATTGTTACCATTGACGCCGAAGCATTAGAAAAAAGCCAAAAAAAAATCCGAATACATTTCTAAAAAAGCCAGAACTACCGCTTCTCCAAAAACAGCCAGATTTGACGGGAAAAAAGCTAAATTGGCAGCAGTGTTGCCGCTGACGCTGATGCTGCTGTCAAGGGCGTACACAGGTATTTAAAGGGGGAGAAAGTGCCCCCACCCCCGCCCTCTAGATCCTTAAATTTCCGGAAAATTAGTCGAAAATTATTAAAAATTTATTGGAATGTAATTGGAATGCAGTTAAAAAAAAAATTAACAAAGCACAAATATTTAAAGATATTCAGGCTGCAAAGCAACCGTTGTTGTTTTACATTACTGGAACACCGCTGAATGAATACAAAAAATAATGCTTGAATATGCCAAAATGTTCACCACTTTAACACGTTTTTGTACTAAAACTTACTATTTTTGATTTCTAATAGTTGGGATTTATTTAACAGCTCTTAAGTTCGCATATTTAATATTATTAGAAAATCTCACAACCGATCTTAAAAATCATTATACATAGGAGAACCATAGAAAGCAAAACCAACCGATCTCCAAAAACTTTATATATTTTTGAGAGATTTAAGGATAATTTCCATTTCTGTGCCAGACCTAATTTGTTGCATTTACCCAAGAAATAATTAACAACATTTTATTTAAGTGGATCTATATATCATGCTATCACTTAGAAAACATAATGAAATTTTATCAATCAAATTCCTTAGCTCAAACTTTATTTATTTAAGTGGATCTATATATCATGCTATCACTTAGAAAACATAATGAAATTTTATCAATCAAATTCCTTAACTCAAACTTTTATAGCTCGAATTTTCTCTAACTCGAACCAAATTAAGTGGCAATAGCGTTTACTGAGGCCAACAATTTCTTTGGATAATGGTGATTCGAATTAGGGAAGTTCGACTGTATCAAAAAATATGGATTTTTTTTCCCAAATATATAATTTTATATTATTACAAAACAAAGATCTGCCTCCCCCAATTTGCATCCTGCTTACGCCCATGGCTGTTGCTGCTTATGCTGATCATGATGCTTGATGATGAAGATGATGCTAATCATAATGATGATGATGATGATGCTACAGCAACTTTACACGTATTTGGGGCAATTCATTTAGCGTTTTTTTTGTTGTTTCCCCGTGCCTTTTTGTTTCGCAGTGACCGACGAAGCTGCAATCGAAGCGTGCAATAAAAATAAAATAAACAATAACTACAACAATGCCAAATTGATATGCAAGAGGAGGCAAAGAAGAAGAGAGGAAGATATGAAGAGAGTCAGAGAGAG
Source organism: Drosophila phalerata (assembly GCA_951394115.2). Lineage (NCBI taxonomy): Eukaryota > Metazoa > Arthropoda > Insecta > Diptera > Drosophilidae > Drosophila > Drosophila phalerata. The sequence goes on along the minus strand of OX596006.1, from coordinate 46,755,392 downwards.
AGAGAGAGAGGGAGGGAGGGAAAAAAAGGGGGCGTTTACTCAGATTTTGGCCCGCAAGGCATTTGGGTCAACACCAATGATAATATTTAATGTTAATGCTAATGATAATGCTGCTGCTGATGAAAGAATGCCATGGCAATAAGAAACTAACTAAGGGGCGTGGCAGCTGAATCTGTTATTGTTGATTCTAACTACCTCCCACTGCCGTCTACCTCTCCCTCTTCTTCCCCCTTTCTTTCTACACCTTTTGTGACATTGATCGGTTTTTTTGTTAGCTTTTCGCTCAGTTGGCAGTTTTCTCTTCACACTTCTTTTTGTCAGTTTGTCCAAGTCAAAACTTCTGTTGGTTCTGCTGTCATTTCTAATTTGCAGCTTTGCTTTTCCCAACTTCATCTGGCTTTCATCTTCTTCTGTATGATAAGCCGTTAAGCCAGTAGTGATAAATGCCAAATGAAAAGTTTTCAAGCTGACGTTAACAAACACTTGATTCTCCTAATGACATGTAAGCATCTCTATTTTCATCTCTCACTTCATGCAGATTAGCGTCAGCTTAGTAAAGAATTCTCAAAAGCGTATTACACTTATAGAAATCTTTTCAAATTATGTTAAGAATCTATTAAAGGGTATAACAATTAAAGAAAACTTTACAAATTGAGAAAGGAATACAATAAGGCATATAACAGTAATAGATATATTTTAAAATTAAGTTCAAAATAACCAATAACGTATAACACTTAAATTAATCTTTAAAAAATTAAGTTAACAATCTGTTAAAGTGTATTACACTTATAGAAATCGTTTAAACTTAAGTAAAGTATCTAATTAAGCATATAACAGTGTTTAAATTAAGTTAAAAATAACCAAAAGCGTATAACACTCAAAGAAATCTTTTTAAATGACGCAAAGAATCATTTAAGGCGTATGTATAATAGAAAAAAGACTATATCAATTTTACTCCAACTTAAATATTAAATTGGGACCGAAAAATAATTAAGAAATGTTTTTAAATCAAGTGAGTTTTGCTCAATTATTAACGCGTATAACAGTAAGAATTTCAGCAAATATCTCTCAAAAGAATCTTATAATCTTAAAAGTCTTAAAACCAATAAGTCATTCATTAAGTAGAATCGATTAAATGATTCTTATGCTATAATATTTAGCATTTGAAGAAAATTGATCGAAAATTGTAAATTTTCTTTCAGTTTCAAGAAATTTGTGCTCTTAAAGCTTACTAACTATTCTGCTTGAGATGATTGACCAACTCATCATTTAAGCTTATTAACTCGCTCTCGCATTCAATCTAGAGCATTTGCGAGTGCTAGTTTAACTATCATTAGTGATGCTCTCCATATGCTCTATCGATTATCCTCAACTCTCACTCAGAAATCAACACCTTCTCAAGCGTTTCTTTCACACAGATTCAGATTCAGATTCAGATTTAGATACAGATACAGATACAGATACAGATACAGATACACAGAGAGTTATTGGGTACTCAGTTCATGCGATCGACCCAGATATTGTGTAAAAATCGTGATCTATTCTCATGCAGCGATCAACACACTCTACACTCTACAATCTACAGTCTACAGTCTTCTATCGTCTATCGTCCGTCTTCTGTTTTCAATTTGCAATCTGCAATTTGAGATCTGAGACGGATGCACTTGAAGCATGTGTCAATTATGACGCCATATTATTGGGGGAGAGTAGTATAACAATTACCGTTATACCGATACCAATTGCTGTTATTAAGTTATATTTGCTATGGGTAGGTCGTCGCTTTGCTTGGCCCCAAAATCTTGGCCAAAATCTCTGCACAAAGTCACGTCTTGGCCGAGGCGAACCATTAACAAACTGACAAATTGCTAAACAAAGCAAAAATAGAAATAGACAAAAAATAAAAAAAACGAAATATATAAACAAATATAGGTTAAGTTACACTTAAGAGCTTTAGACAGAGACAGCGATAGAGAGAGTGAGAGGGAGACAGAGATAGCTTGAACTACATTGGCTCTTCTCTTATCTCACCTTTTTTTTTAGGGGGGGGGGGGGGGGGGGAGGAGAACTACGACGCATTTACAACCAGAATGGTATGAGAATCTATTTACCGAAATGAATTTGCGATAAGCGTCAAATGGAAAATTCATGGCCAAATGTTGATAAGGCGAACACAACACACAACGATACATCGATTGTATCCTGCGTGACTTGGCCAAATCAGTGGCTTGTTTGCCCATTGGCTTTTAGCCTGCTCAAAACTTGATTGGTCACTGAGGTCATCAGGTTAAGTGCTCGCTAACGCGCAATTCTCATCAATTGGCGACTCGTTGAGCCATTTCCAGACTAGGCATTATGTCAATTGAGGGTGTGTTGCACTTTATACATTTGCAGTATAACAGGTTTAGCCCAGTTTTGTCTTATTCTATATTTTTTTAAACAACGCTAGTGTATGCGTGAAGTATGCGTTGGAGCGTCGTGATTTCTCTAAAGGGCCATAAAAACAGCTTTGGGAGTGCTTTATGTGTGTATAACAGCTCGGCGAGCCTTTGTTTTGCAAAATTGAACTTATTAATAGCATTGTATTCATCTAGAACAATGCTGGCATATTCAGTAAACAGCAAGACAGTCGTATAACAGTTTGTATAACAGATGTATAACAGTTTAAAAATCGCATTTTATGTATTTATATGGATCTTAAATATATTCAAAGCATTAAATCTATTAAATGTCTAACAAAATTGTTGTATAACAGTCAACTCAACAGCAAAGTGACAAACTACAGACATTTCTGTGCGAATCTTAATACAAATTATGTCACCCATCTCACTAAAGAGCCATCACATTCACCGCATGCCAATGCCCGTCAAGCAACCCAGAAAACGTGCCCGGCATTCGTAAAGCAGCAAAAAAACAATGTTACAGAAAAAAAGCGTCGCTCACATTATGTCATGTATAACAGCAGTGCAACAAGTATAACAACAACAACAACAACAACAACAAGTTGAGGCAGCTGCTTTTGCCCTGGGCCATTGACATGCAGTCGCCAGAGAACAAACTGTCCAACAATAAAAACAAAAGAAAACGTTCAAGTTGAAAAAAAAAAATAAAAAAAATGCAGCTAGATACATTTGTATCTGCATCTGGATGAGAGCGAGACGCTTGCGAATGCATTGGGAATTGCGATTGCGTGTCTATCTGACTGACGCTTGGGTTTTGTGAACTTGAAGCGCGCTTCTTTTTTTTTTTTGTATCTTTTTTTCCATTATTATTGGCCACAGCTGCTGGCATCTGGCAAGCTGGCGAACTGGCAACTGTTGAAGCTGCCACGCTACATGGAGCACGTAAAAGATACAGATACAACTATAGATACAGATACAAGCTATAGATAGAGATACTCTTCTATGGTTGCAGAGACGTTTCTTTGGTAATTGCCATGTTTTGGATCGCTTCTTGTTTGTCTTGTAATTAAAACGTTGCTCGTTTTTTTCTCTCCCCTATCTCGATTCTCCGTGCTCTCTGCTCCCTTCTCCCTTCTCTCCTCGCGCTTCTAGCTTCTCGTTGCGCTTCTCGCTGCTTGCCTCGCCTTCCCCCTTGATTGAAATATGTAAACCCAAAATGAAAATGAAACAAAACAATGGCAAATATTTGCGGAACGTTTGTCGGTGAGATACAGATACAAAAGTATATTGAACGCGCCTCTTCTACCTTCCAAACTCCCTCTCTCCCTCACACTCTCCTTCCACAAGCAGTCAATTTTAATTGAGTTGCTTTGTACCACTGTGCAAATAGTCGAGCAAAGAAAAACAACTGAACATGAAACAAATAAGACATCAGAGCCCTTGAGAATTGGCCTCTCTGCAGTTGGCACATCTAAAAATGGGGTTATAGCCAAGTTTGTAGATCAATAGCGATTGGTATAACAACACTTGACTCAATTCTATGATGATGTCACTTGTCACCCATCCTGAGATCATTCCAACACTTAGTCATGGGTGTTTTTTTTTTAAACGAGACTCAGCTTCGATATAATAGATCATCTTTATTTTCGTTATTTTCATCTATACTCTGAATGAAATCCTTACTAGAGAAAGTAAGGGAATTTACAATTTTTTTTTTAAATCCCAACACAATTCACAATTAAATTAAACAAAGTATAATTTACCATTTGTCAGTTAGTATGTTTCTGACTGCTCTTTAAGTGTTATTCACCTAAATGCAACGAGATAAAATATATTTTATGAAATCCTATAAAATTGGAAGTGAAAATCGAAAAAAAGCCTTATAACTCTTTGTTTCTTTTCACATTAAATAAAAAAGAATCTCGATCTCTTATAATCATAAGTTATCATTATTATGCCAAATGATGTATCATAAACTATGAACATTACTTTCAAAAGAAAACCCTCCATTGTATGAAACGATATGTTTCTGTTATACTATTATAACAGTACACATAATGTCAAAAGTATTCAAGTTAAAAACCCTCACTTTAGCTGGCTATAAAGGAACATAACAATGTTAAGAGGGAAATGCTTGGCCCACTAATTTTCTAGTAGAGCCCAATTGAATGCAAACAGCAAACAAGAGGAAGAATAAAAAAAGTGAAACCACTTCATGGTGGCACTTGAGCGATCCCCAAGTATCATCCAGAAAGACACACAGAAAGACAGACAGACAGACAGTTAGCCGTATCATCAAGAGCTCTGGGAAAGTGCCTTGTCGGACGGAGCGGACGTGACAATGATGTTAGAGCCGGCATAATGCTAACCATTAAAGCGCTGACCAACGGTTTTGGTAATTTACCACATCTTAACTGTTAACTCCACCCCCAAAATAAGTGTAGTAGCTTAGCTGCCTGTCAGTCCGACCGTCAGCAGACAACTTACTAGCCAGCATGTGTGAATGGGTTTTCCATGAATGAAAATGCCGGTTGCCCATGGTCAACAGACATCGCCCATCAGTCAACAGGGTGATGTTGTTGTTGTTGTTGTGGTTGTTGTTGTTGCTGTTGCTGTTGCTGTTGTAGTTGTTGTTGTTGTTGTTGCTGGTAGTGCAAGGTCTTATGTCCGAGGTGCAACACTGTGTGGCTGGAAGTGCGCTTTTATGACATTTAGCGGTACGTTAAAGCGACTGTGGGCAACGGTAAAGTGTTTAGACGTCTTTAACACATGCTAACTGCATTTTTTTTTTTTTGTCTGCACTGTCAGCCTATTCGCTTTTTCGCTCGCTGCTTTGGCATGATCGTTAAAATTATCATTATCATTATCATAATCATTATCGTTAGTTTGGGTCGGCTTTGTGAAAGGTTGTGCATACACACGAGTCTTAAGCCAACACACATTGTGCTGGGGAATTTGTCATGTGTGTGATGGCACGCTGCCTTTCACCCACGTCGACGCAGTAATGAGGTACTAACTAAGTGATGTATGCTTTTATGGATCGTCTGCTGTGCGAAATGTCAAAGTTGTAGCTGTATAACAGTTGTATAACAGTCGTATAACAGTTGTTAAACAGCGTGAAATTTGATATGGCAATGCTACTGCATTGAAAATTAAGTTGAAAAATTTACTTCAGTCCGTATAACAGTTACATAAAGTCGTAGATGTAAAATTAAAGTAATGTGATTCGAATTATGTACTATTATCAAATTGATAAGCAAAAAATCAGCGTAAATCATTTTGTATAACAGCTGTATAACACTTGCCAAGCAGCTAATCAGTGTCCAGCAAAGTAAGTCTATATTACAACAAGCAGGCCATAAACAATTTTAGTGATTGTATAACACATTTTAAAATCTATTATAATAGCCTGTTGGTTCGTAAATGTGTGTACAGCTCAGTAGTACAGTTGCCGGAGCAAAGTCAGTCCACTCATTTAATCGTTTAGTACGTAAGCAGCTAGAGTCGAGAGTTACACTCTACTTAACACTAGCCAACAGTCCAAAGCGAAGAAATCCAAATTAGCTAAATTTCAATTTAGCATGACTTAAATTAAAGCATAATGGTAATAAGTTAGTTTAGATTAGCATAGTTTTTGTTGTTGCTGTTAGATTTTTTTAGTGCTTTGCTAATTTAAACAAATGTAGTCAAATTTACGAGTATAACAAAAAAAATATATACATATATTTCCCAGTTGAGTTTCCCACGCTTTAGAAACAAAATGGCGACAGCTAATGACAATGGAGATCTACTAGAAGATTTATGAACTAAGCAAGGCGGGGGAGAGAGAGAGAGATAGCGAGAGATGCAAGAGAGAGAGGCAGCTAGAAAGTGAGTGGCAAGATTAACAAACTGAGAGAAGGAAGAAAAAAAAGCAAACAAATAAATATATAACTAAATAAAACAAATGCAACAGTAAAATAAAAATTGCAAATGCAACAGAGATAGAAGAGGAAGCATAGATGGATCGATAGAGAGAAAGAGAGAGATATATTTATATATGTAGTCGTAAGTGGTAAATGCAACTTCACAGTTAAAGTTTTATTGTCTCTTATTTTGCATTCAAATGAACGGACAGACCAACTGTCGCAGTTTGTCTTATTTATGTTACTGTGTTTATATGACAATGACAATCATGATGATGATGATGATGATGATGATGATGATAGTGATGATGATGGCGCTACTTAGTGTACATAACGCTACAACCGTTAAACAAGACAATAGACTGTCAGACTGTCAGACAGGCGGGCAGGTGAAGACATTCACAGAGTGACCAGCAGCTTGGCACCTCGACCAGCGGAAATGCTGTGCAAATACTTTGCAGACACACACAAACACACACACACCACACACTTTACACACACACACACATACATCGAAGCATGTATGTAATAGAGCGTTAAATGCATTACAAATGCCAAACAAGACATTCGCTTCTTAAACGAATCAAATGAATTAACTTCCTTAAACGCAAGTATTTCAAATAAATTGCATTTGCGAATATCAAGTGATTTAAATGATAGCATTTGGAAATATGATTATTCATTTATTTAACTCACAAGTGTCAAGAACGGGTTCTTAAAACACAAATGTTTCAAGTTAGAAAAATTATTTTAACAAATCTAAAGATGTGATAAAAGATTATAAGATAAAAGACTAATCAAAAATAAATCAGTTAAATGTGTTGAATGAATTTCAAATATTGAATTTGTTAGCCATTTTACATGAAAGAAGCAAGTGTTTTAAAACATATATTAATTTCAAAGAATTTAAAAGAAGCTTTTATTTGTTTAAAAAAATTTACACTTTACTTCCCAACTTTGCAGGTTCATTTAATGCACTTTAAGTTTTAACCAAATGAAATCAACTTTATAATAAACTTTGAAGTAACTGATAGTGTACATAAAAAGAAGAGAGAGATAAGCAGAGAAGGAGAGAGTTGGAGTTTCTAGCAAATGTTCATGAGTCTGGCATCACTTTCCTAATTGTCTACTTGATTGTTGCTTATCTTTGCAAAAAAAATAATATTGTTAACAACAAGCCCAAAATAGATGCCTTTATGACAAACCATTGTGTTATACTCCGTTCTTTTTTTTCGGGGCACCAGAAACTCCCCCCGAATCTATCAGCCAAATTGAATGCACGTTCGACAGATATTTGTCGCCAATTTGACTCGACTGACTCATGTTTTGAGGAGCACGGAACTTGGAGTTTGGAGCTTGGAGCTCAGGGTCGCTTCATTTTATAATTAGTGCTGGCATTTCAATTACTTTTTGTGCTCGCAGCGAGTAAATATGTAGCTAAATTGGTTAGCTAGGGGGAAATATAACAGTTGGAAGTATCTTATCTGGTTTCCTTTTGCCAGTTGCCGCACACTTGATGCCCCTACACTTTAGTACAGCAAGAGTTCAGGTGCGCCATATTACATGACTCTGGTGCACCATTATCTCACTCAATGTTGTATATAGAGTTCATATAGTTCAGACATACAATCATATGTATATATATGGTGTAGGACAGTGCCAATTCTTTGGCGCCGTACCGTGTTGATCAAATAACAGTACATGGTACTAAAGTGTGTGTGTGTGAGTTTGGAAATCTACGTCTGATAACGTGTTATCAGCTATCATTTTGTTATCGATATATACAGCACACACACAGTCGGTCGGTCGGTCGGACGGTTATAGCAAATACTGGTATCATGGCTATTCATGGCTTTCAAGTTCAGATAGTTCGAAGCCACACTGAGTCATTCATGGCGCTTATCTTGGCCCAAAAGTGAATTCAACACAAGTTGAATTATAAAAGCATTACACAAAAAATTACAAAAGACATGAACTCATCCCTTTGGCGAAGGTCTTAGTCACTGACTAAAGTAAAGCAGCTAATCATATCTATAATTAATATATATATTGTATAATAAATCTAAAAGTCTGCATTTTGGATTGTACCATGTCCATTTCGAGCAAATATATAAGTAGAAATGACTTGGACTATTAGAACCAGTGATTAGATAAAAGCCAATTTAGTCACATTGGTAGCATTGAAAAAAAATCAATTGGAAGACAGCAAATATGCGTAAAACAGTTGTATTTGTCTATTTTTGAATATTTTCTGTGCGTATAACAGTTGTATAACAGTCATATAACAGTTGTATAACAGTTCATTTTTGCTCGATATCAACTCTTTCACTCACGAGTTCTCCAATTTCATGTGAACTTAACACAAATTGCTAATTAGCCTAAAACCCTTGACATTGATGAATGGCTGGATTGCACAGAGTTGCATTAGAAAAGCGTATGCTTTGGGGCCAGATATCAAGCCATTGTACATGTCATATATTAGAGTGTGGCTAATACACTTGCATTGCAAGCGATAAGCTTATCAGCGGCAATTGAGAACCTTGACTTATATGTAGGTATGTATATTGGTAGCAACCATGCACGAGTATCTAGAAGTTATTTACGATTTCTGCCGGTTTGGACGATTCGTTCAATTTGTGATTTCAACAACAGGCTGACAAATTGCTCTCTAATAACCAATGGGGTGTCAACAAAATACGAGTTGCATATGTATGTATGTACTATGGTATTATGGTATACCATGCCATACCATACCATATCATATCATATCATTCCATTCAATTGGAGAAAGTGCAGAGAGTCGTCGGACGGTCGGACGGTCGGTCGGTCGGTCGAACGGTCGCATTGTTAGACACTTTTGATTTGATGATGGAAAATGCGACACGCTTTTATTTGATTGTGACTTTGGTGTTGGCTTCATGGCTTTGTCGTCTGCCATTGACTTTCATTCAAATTCATTGCAGCTGGGTGGCAACTCTGGCCCTTGTCAATAGAAATTGCCCCACGCGACACTCTGTGCGAAAAGTAAAAGCCCCTCAACAAACAATGCATCTTTTGTATGCGAACGGGGAGCAATGAATTAAAAATTATTAAAAACGAACTTTAGGCAAACTGCAATGTTTCTTCCCCTCCCCCCCCCCCCCCACACACCCTCTGTCTACCACCCTCCCCTTTATCTAGAGTTGCTAACAAAATGTTGTTGCATTTCAGTTAATTGATACTTTTACCATCCATATTCATAAATGTGGCAATGCAATCAGTCAAGGGAAAATCACAGGTGCTTTAGCTACAACTAATTGAAAGAGAGAGTGAGACAGGCACACAGTTAGAAAGAGATGGGGGGAGTTACATACTAGGAGTTAGACTAATGACTGACTATACACCTATGTACATATATTTGTGCCAATGGGTTAAGGTTGAAATGCAAATACGTGTATACAATAGATCTCTGTTATACTGTTATACTGAGCACAATTTGAGGCAGGTCGCTTTGCATACAATACTCCTCGTTATATGCATAGAAAGTCACGCTTAATCAAATATGCTTTCAGTCTATAAATTTAGATTCACCAGGGAATCTCAACCGAAGAATCCATTAATTATAGTCTATAAGTCTATAAAAAAAACACTTTTATTAGTGGCAAAGCAAAAGAAAAACAAAAGCAACAAAGCAGAAAAAACTTTCGAGCAGAAAAAAAATGCAGCGCAGAGAGATCTTGATAAAAGTTCTGAACATTTTTCAGCACGTTCTTTAGAAAATTTAGACAAAAAAAAAAACAAAAATAAAAAATTATCAACTCATGAACTGTCTGAACTGTTGTTTCGGTTTTATAGCGATTGCGTCAATCAAATTGTGTTTTTTTTTCTCTCTTAAAACAACAAAATTATCGCACATCGTGGATCAATAAAAAATAAAAAAAAAAAGTGGAGGAAAAAAATCAAGACAGAAATTATGGCATACAGATAGGTCTTACAAAACATGGAGCTCAAATCAAATCATTTACTAATTGCAGTCTATTTATTAGCAATTATGCTTTTAAGCAATCAGTGTAACCCCCCCCCCCCCTTCCACCGCCTCCTGTAGTTCCAGTTCCGAACCTAAGCGAATCGAACCGAACCGAACCGAACTGAACCGAAGCCGATATCTGAAATTGTCGTCAGCATGAGATAATCGTTTGGACTGTGATGGCATCTTTCACTTTGATTGAGTTGACATGGTTTTTGGTTGATGGCAAATTGATTTTTGGTATTATAAAATCGACAACAAAAAATACTGCAGAAGAGCGGGGGGAGGGGGAAGACTGTTAAGTCAGTCAGTCAATGCAACGGTAACATTGCCTCAATTAATTAAGATACACGACTGCATCATATTTATACATCTATGAAAAATGTTTGATAAAGATGTGGAAAAGAGAAAAAAAAAAAAATGATATATAGTTCAGTTGAAACTTTCAAAAGAAATTGCATTGTTAAATGTACGCCTAACGGTAAAGCAAAGCATAACATTCATAACATTCGAAGCATTCATAACATTCACTTTTCAACACCCAAAAGAAAACTCATTTGAATACGTAGCCCAAGTCAATGTTAAGTCTATGCATGTTTAACGATAACATTTTTATTATTATCATTTCTTTAAACTATTATGTGAAGATTTCGTAATCTTTCGCCCTTACACCTTTTGCATCTCAAGTCTTCAATCTACCGTCTGCAGTCTTTCAAAATTGAGTTCATTGTCAGAACTGAAGCCGGTTTTTTTATTTTCTGTTTTTCTGTCTTTCTTTCTTTCCATCCTTCCTACCTTCTGTCTATCTTTTATGATTGTTTGCGGTGAAATTTATGAGGCATAAGTTTAAGAGTTTTTCAGTTTTATTCGCCATTGTTGATGATCATAGGCAAAACGATCTCAGTGCACCCGAAATGCAGTCGAAAGTTGAAAGGCCCCAAAATTTCCGGAAACATTTCAGACTCTTGACTCTTGAGCAGAAAATGTACAAAAAGAGTGTGTGGGATTCCTAGAAACTAGGGCGGAAGACCATACTAAACTAATCAAGGTGCTTTTCAACTCTACTAAAGATATCAAAATTCCAGAGGGAATTACTGATAAGCTGGTTGTTGTTGTTGTTGTTAACTGTTATATTTAAATTGTGATTCACGGCGAAGCTATCATAAATTCATTGCACATTTAATCGATGGAACTAGTTCTAATCAGTAATCAATTAAGAAAGTCCCCCTAAAATTAGAGGAAGTTTCAATTGACCCAAAATTTTAAAAACTATAAATAAAAATTCTTTTGACGTCAGGAAAAAAGAATTGATGAATTTTAGTAGATAAAGTAATATAAATTACGAAATTTTAAACTTTAGTTATTCGAGTCTACCTTTTCAATTGGTTATTGGAGTTATTTCTTAGATATATTTCATGAAACTAGCCATATAATTTTTTAAAAAGTTAAATATTTTGTCAAATCAATGTTGTTTACGTAGTATCTCTTCTCAAGTTCTCTTAAAACATTTAGAAGAATTGTTTTTTCTACGCAGTAAAAAGAATGCGGTGTCAGAAGTTCGTTTATTCTTCATTTTCCTTAAGGAATACTTGATTCAAGCACTAATTCTGCGAATATTCATTCCCATTCAAGCAAATATTCCGATTTTTGGGAGTCTGTAAAGTTTTTTTTAAGTTAGATCAAATAAAGATCAATAAAGTTGAATCGTTACCATTTTAGGCGCATATTATTATGATTTAACAACAATATTGTAAAGTTCTTAAGATACTTAAGAAAAATCAAGCATTTTAAATTTGATCTTTAATACGATCTTTTTTCTGTGTTTTAAGTAAGCAAATCTTCCAGCTTTAACTTTAGTTATTCAGTAGATTGTAGTTGTACTTCAGTTGCAGCCTCCTTCTTAAGTGCTGCTCCAATTTCATGCTCTCTTTTGTTTCGCTTGATCTTTACAGTCTTCTCCAGTCTTCTCCCAATGCTAACAATTGTCTCTCACTCAGTTTGGCACAACAACAACAACAACAATAGTGTCTGACAAGGGTCAAGAGTCATTGACCCAGGCATTGACCTCCACCTTCTCCCGAGTGAAGTCCCCATTACACCCAACTCCCCAGTCTCCACTCACCACTTCTCACCTCCCACATCCCACTGTCTACGCTCCACACTTCTCTCTTTCTCCCCCTCCCATCTCTCTCCCCTCTCCTCTCTTCTCTCTTGGTTTACTCGCTTCACGATCACCAGCGACAAGTTTCAAGTTTGGCGCATTTTTTGTTTGTTTGTCGTTTGCATTGTTGTTGTTGTTGTTGTCGTCGTTGTTTGCGTTTTTCATTTGCCTCCGTTTGTTGTTATGTCCCCCTTTCCCTGCTTTAGCAGCTGCTCCTTCTTCTACTTCTTCGGGTAGTCGTAATTACAGCCAAGTCGAGTTGAGTTCTTTGGTCCGATACGCCTTTGGCTGCAAACAGTGTCTTTGGTTAGAGGTTTCAGCTTTGATTACACCCTCTTTTCCTCCCACTTTTCTTCTCTATTACCATCTTCAAACTCCAAGTTTTTTTTTCTCATTTGCTCTGGGCTAACAAGACCAGCTCCCTCTCTTCCTGCTTCTCTCCACACTTAATTATGATGATTTTACTGCCTTTTTTTTAAATATTTAATTTATATTTATTTTTACAATGACTGTAATGTCCAGTCCTGAAATTTATCTGCCATCGTATCCGATCATCATGATCACTTTTTTTGTTGTTGGCATTTCAAGTGGCGCCTGCATCATTTCGGTTGACCGGTTTTTGGCCATTTTTACTTTCAATTGCACTCAGCGCGAAAACTGACGCTAAAAACTCACAAAACCCAACAAAAAAAAAAAAAAAAAAAAAAAAAACAAGAAATTTTACTTTAACTGGTTAAATTTGTCGCCGTCTGAAAGCGAAATTTTAAACAGTCATACAAAAAAAATGAGGAAGAAGACAAGAGAGGGCGGAGAAGTAGGAGTGTGTGAAGAAATTACAGCTTAAATTCTAACCGGTTTTACGGGACACTTCTAAAGAAATATTTAAATTCAGATGCTTAGCAAAGAGATATATCCTATTTAAAAACTACAAACAGTTTACGCATAATTTTTTTTTGAAAACAGAACTGTTTTTGAATTTTCACACAAATTAAAGTAAAAAATATAATTTTTAATAAAGAATATATCATTTTTTTTTCTTTTAATATAAGGAAAACAAATATTAAATAGCATAATGTGGAGGATTATTAAAATAGTAATATAATATAATATTTTTTGTATTCGAGTAAAAAAATCTCATGAAAACCGATCTACTTTTTAAAAAGTAATAAGAAGTCTGCGAGAATCAGTTACTTTCGATTTTTGAAGAATTCGAAAAACTACATGCAAAATTTTAACAGGTGTATAAAATTTAGTAGACAAATTAATTACCTGGACTAACATCTGGGTAAGAATTATTAGAGAGACAGTTGTGAGCAATTTAAAGGATTAAGAACGTCGAAAAAGATTGTAAATTCAGTGGACTTATTAAGAGAACTTTGGCAACTCTAAGCAAATATCGAATTTTATTTTTTATAATTAATTTTTAAAGCATGTGACAACACTGTTCGTATAGTATATGGCACATCCTCAAATCGACGATTTGCTCAAATGAGCAATCAACCCGTCGCTTAAGCTCCGTCTCCCTCTCTTCCCGTCTTCTTCCCATGCTCCATCTCTATCTCTATCTCTGTCATTCCGTCATTCTCTTTGTTTTTGTTTTTGTAATTCTTGTAGCATTTTTCGTTTAGTTGCATTTATTTGGGTCATGGACAGTCATCTTCTGATGATAAGACTACCTCCGTTCCCGCTTCACCCGCTTCTTCTTCTACCTCTTCTTCTTCGGAGATGCCCGACAAGCAGTTTCTACAGGTTTTTCGACTTTTACTTGCAACTGCAACATGGCAAGGCTAAATGGATAACTGGCTAAATGGAGCTTTAAGCCAGTCCACTACATAAATAATTTTTTTTTTTTTTTTTTTTTTTTTTTGTATTTTGGTTCCGTCTTGCAGCTTGCAACTTGGACTTGCCCCACAATCATTTCGCTCAATTTCGGGGCATATTATGTTTTTTTTTTTGTTATTTTACTGTGCGTTAAATGAGTTGTAAAAACAGCTGTTGATTTATTTTGTTGTTACTGTTGTTGTTGTTGTCACTTTTGGGTCGACAGTTTGTTGATCGAACTTGGCACTTGTGGCACACTTGCGGTTACGCGGGGTTAACATGCAACAACAACAACAAAGACTAAGAAGACCCCAAAGCAAACAATAGAAGTTTTTCGAGCAAAGAAATTGCCCAAAAAGCGAAGAAGAAATTTCACTGAAAGCAACAACAACAACAACAGCAACGTTAGCAACAACAAAATGTTGCCATGACTTTGACTTTGCGGCCACACACACACACACACACATACACACAAAACAAAATTGTTATAAACAATGCCATGAAACATGAAAGCAAACTGAAACTGAAGTTGACGTTGAAGCTGAAGTTGAAATTGAAGTTGAAGTTGAAACTAAAATTGAAGTTGATGCTGATGCTGAGGCCAAAGTTGCAGTCAAAGGTGTATGCAGGATTTAAATTCAGGGGGGGTTAGAATTTATTTTATAATAGTTTTTATCATTTTATTTACTTGCATTTTATAGTCAAAAAGATATAGATATAGAGATATAGAGAAAATCCCACAAAATATAAATATAAATAAAAAACAAATAAAATAAAAATATAAAAATAGCTCTCAGAAAACGTATTTCTTTTCTTCAAAATGAAAATTTATAAAAAAAATTTCAGTACAAAAATGTTTGCCCCTATAATATTTTTTTTTTTCACTATTTGTATAGTTTTAAGTTTTCCCAAAAAAAAAAATTGATTTTTAATTCAAAACGCAATTGAAATCTAATTAGAAATCTTTTTTTTTTTTTTGGATCGCTTTTTATTCTAAATTTTTGTTGTCGATATTTCGATATATTTTTACATCACATAAATGACTTGATAATTTTCTATATTTTTTAGGCTCCCTCCCCTTCCGCTCCCTCTCCTCTCCAAACCTGCTTACGCCCTTGGCTTCAGCTCAACCTGACTGCGGCGTCGACGTCGGCGTCGCAGTTCGCCATGATCTGGGCGCAAATTAGCGCAACAATTAGAAGAACAAGCAGAGGCACTGAGAAGAAAGAGCGTCAACATGTTGCTGTCGGCAACTGTGCAAATACCGCAAGCAGCGAGGACAAAAACAAAGAGACACACTCACAAATAAACAAGCGCGCAAAAAAACCCAAAAAAAAACACACAAAAATAACAAAATAAACCAAATTTAAATGAAAAGCCAAACAAAAAAAAGAAAAAAGAAAAAAACGTTTACAATGAGGTCGTTGTTGCTAGTGTTATTGTTGTTAGTGTTGTTGTTGTTGCGGTGGTGGATGATAGTCAAGAATCAGTCAATGGAACGTCACGGCACAAGAACCAGCAACAACAACAGCAGCAACAATAAGAAGAGAGTCACAAAAATAAATGAAAGAGAGTTCAATGCACAGCAATGTCTAAGAAATTGAAGTTCAGCAACAAAGTTGCACAGGATGTGGTTGGCAACAATGTTGCCTAGGACTCGACAGCAGCAGCGGCGGCAGCAGCGCAGTTTGCGCAGCCGCCGACGCAGCTTTTATCGCTTCCTTTTTATGTATTGCAATTCTTGTTCTATTTGTTTTTGATTTTGTTTTTTTATTTATTTATTTACTACTCACCTCTTCGGCCTTTTGCTGCATTTTGTCGCTTGTTTTGTTGTGTGTTTGCTGCAAAAATAGTATTTATGTCAAATTAGAAAACACAGCGGAAAACAAATGTTTTAATAAAAAATAAAACAAAACAAAAAACAATTTACAAAAAAATATGTGTGACAAAACCACTTTCACTGCTAAACTAAAAAAACAGATATATATATTATTTAAAACAGAACAGTGACATAAAAATAATATTAATAATAATAATAATGCAATTATTACAATTGTTATTGTTAAACAGTTGCAGTTGTATTCAATTATTTCGGTTCTTTTCTAGTTTCTCGTTTAGTTGTTGCGCGCGCGCAGCACAAGACACAAAAATGAAACAGCAAACAAAAAAAAGACGAACGAACGAAACGAAACCAAATGTATTGCGGCAGAGAGAGAGAGAGAGAGGTGAGAGACGCGTAATGCACGACCAGCACGCAGCGCTGCAGAATAACAACTGACGGAACGGCAGCGTAAGCAACTGCCGATAAACACTGCAGGCAAGCGCAGTGGAAAAGCTCTAACACACACACAAACACATACACATACACACACCTGCACACACCACGGTTGCCACACTTGCCGCTTTTGCGCCAAAAGTGGATCTTTTTTTTCCTGTTGGCGCAATGGAACTTTTTTCCCTACTGAATTCCCCGATCTGGCAACTTTCTAATTTAGGTTAAAATTAAATTTAGGTGCACCTACGAAAATTCACATAAATAGGATTTTTTTTTTTGAGCTAGAATTTTTTAAATTTTTTCATAATTTTTGTTGGAATTTTCTAGATTTTTTCATATTTTTTTTTTTTTTTTCAGATTATGTTTTGCAACTTCTCTTCCCGAGGGCTGACGAACTTCAAACCTTTATTAAAATTCTTACCATAATTTTATTGAATTTCGAATTTTAAATTCTCTTTCAATTGTTAATTGATTAACAAAGTTAAGGCAATTTGAAAATTCTTCACCTAATTTTTAAATTCACTGTTAAATTTAACAGTTTTTACCACTGTTAAATTGCAATTGATGCCACTGTTAAGTGTGGTTATGGTTAATATTTGTGGTATTTTTGGATTTGCAGCTGGCAGTTGACAAAATGTACTAAAATATACTTTTTTTAAAACAGAAATTTCAATAAAAATGTATACCTTTGTTTATTTTAATTTTAAAAATAGACAAGTTTAATAAAAAAATATTTTGAATTTTGTAACTTGTTCTTCAAACCACAGCCAAGAATAATAAAAAAAGCAGCTGTAAAGTTTTTTCTTACTCTCTCTCTCTATCTCTCTTTTTCTCCGTCTCTTTATCACACACACAGCCACAAATTTTAACATTCAAAACGCGCGCCAAACTTGGCAGGCCATGTAAAAAATACCAAATACCTGTCATTCTTTGGTATAAATTACGCTTATCGATTTATCGATACGCACTTATCGTTGTCATAACGACAGAAAATTCAACTACAAAAAAAAAAGAGAAATAAACAAATGCAAACAGCAATTTGACAATTGTTAAATCAAAAAAACGATGTACAGAAAAAACGCAGCAAAACGAACGGGAATTTATCGAGTGAGCGGCAATATGTCGGATTTTCAAATGGAGATCAAATTACGGCACATTAGCGAATGGCTGCCAGTGCCGAAATTTGAATATACTGGCGCCAAATCGAACTCGAATGCGAATTGGAATGCGACGAAGCACGACGAACCTTTCTCGGATAGTCCGATGAGCAGTACCTGGGGTGATTTCTTTATCTATGTGCCGCATGAGGATCAACATGGCAATTACTACAATTACTATAATTACTATAATCCCGGCAGCGAATATCCGAGCAGTGCTAAGGCTTCCTGGAGTACAAGCGAAAGCGGATGTAGAAGTGCCGTTACCGGTGGTACCGGCGGTGGAACGGGAGGTGGTACCAGTAGTAGTCTCCAGACGAGATCCTACGAATTCAGCGCTCAATTGGAGCAATTGGGCGATGGTTTCTATGCCCAAAATAAGGAACTGTGTAACGGTGGTACCGCCAATCTCAGTATTGCCTGGCAACAGAAGAACTTCAGTCGCACGGAGTTGCAGCGTTACGGGGATGCCACCAAGTGTGTGACGACCTTGCAACGTCGCTACCATCGCTGGACGCAGGACATCCTTGAGTTACAGCAGCGTCACCAGCGTGAAGTCGACCGTCATCAGGCCATCTACGAGGAGGAGCTACGCCTACGCCGACGCAAGTCGAAACGGAAGGAGAAGGAGCGAGAGCGAGAACGGCAGAGAGAGATAGGTGTTACACCGCTCTCTTCGCTGGCCATATCCGATTATAGCCTAGAGGCGCCGCCATTGCCTGAGGATCCCAATTTTGCGGCACGCACCTGTCTCATACACACACTGATCGATGCGGATTTCGAGGAGATGGACGGGGAACCAGGGCTGCAGCAGGAGGTGCAAGAGCTGCACAGTCAGGGCTACCAGCTGATGTATGTGTATGCGCAACTGCAGCGGGATACTTTGCTCCTGACATTACGCTATTCAGCCGCCCAAGGATTGCTCTATGTGTATCCAGATTTCAACTTTAGTGCCGATGACATGGACTATGTGCTAGAGATTGACAACGATTGCAGGCAACTCTATGCGTATGGCTTTCAGAATGTGACTCCTTTAAGGCCGTACCACCCAAAGGAGCCGCTTTACCACAAGCTAAAGCAGGTGCAGGAGGAAGAGTACCTGTCGGATCATTCGTGGCCTGCCTCGGATGCGAGTGCGGAGCAACTTCTAGCCTATTATCAACGGCAACGTGTTGAGGCCGTCGAACGGCGGCGTCTGCTCCAATTTTCAGTGCCGCCGAAGCGTATGAGACGTGTCTCCTTGTTGCTGGAGCTGCGACAGGCGCAACACTTTGAGTACTCCAACATTCATGTGCGTTATTATGTGAATCCTCCAATGAATACGCTTTTGGAGCCGTCTAATCCTGAGGATCCGTTTCCATTGCGTGGCGCTACCGCCACCTGTGTGTCGGGTGGTGGTCAAAAATTGGCCTGTTTCTCCCACTGCTGGCAGCTGACGCTGCTGTGCGAGGAGACCTATCAGCCGGATCAGCTGCTCCATGTCTACTTTGAGGTCATCAGCATCGACAGTTGGCAACGCGAACGTTGCGAGGGTTACGCCCACTTTTCCTGCGCCTTGCTGGCGCCGTTACCCTCGACCGTTGTGGACGGCATTCAGCTGCAATGCATCCGTCCTGTGGGCAGCTGGCTGGATGCCCTCAATCGCTACTTTATCGGCGGACGAACACTCTTCGATTTTGTGGGCTACTTCAATGGCGGCTCGAGGAACAATTCGTTGCACAGTCGCCTCGAATGGGACACATCGTGTGCGATGCGCAGCACGGGAACTCTGCTCTTCAGCATGCGAAAGCTGCAGCAACGCCAACTCCAGCTGGGACATCACCTCAGCATGTACGACAGCGATGACGACGAGTACAGTCCGTCAAAGGGGCCAAGGACAACCCTGGAAGAGGTGCTGGCTGCCTATGTCGACGCCAGAGATCGCATTGAGGCGCTGCTCGGTCATGCGGCGGCGCTTTAAAGGAGCTTTTCTCAGAGCTTTCAAGCTGCACTCGGTCAGCTTTTGAAGAAGCTTTCAATCTTCACTTAATCAGCTTTTGCAGAAGCTATGAACATTCACTTGATCAACTTTACCAAAAGCCTTAAAGCTTCACTTAATCAGCTTTTGAAGAAGCTTTCAAGCTTCACTTAATCAGCTTTTGCAGAAGCTATAAACATTCACTTGATCAACTTTACCAAAAGCCTTAAAGCTTCACTTAATCAGCTTTTGAAGAAGCTTTCAAGCTTCACTTAATCAGCTTTTGCAGAAGCAGATAAAGTTGCACTTGATCTGCTTTCGAAGAAGCTTTTAGGCTGAGCTTCATCAGGTTTTGTCACATCTTTTAAGCTGAACTTAAGCTTCACTTTCTCAATTTTTTACTTGTACTTTTTCACTTAGTCTCCACTAAAGCTACGATTTGAAGCTTCAAATAATTTCAGCTCTAAGACTACATTTTAGCTAAGCTTTTAAGCTTAATTTATGTTAAGCTTTTAAGCTACACATAAGCTAAGGCTATAAGGCTTACATCTCAAATCTTAACCACACACATTCTTAGTTTTTATCTTAACTAAGCTTTGGATTCAATGGGCTTTTAAGCTTAATCATAACATACTTACTAACGGCTTGTTGGATTTCAATTGGCTTACATCTCTAAAACAGCCCAGAATACAACATTTTGGGCTAACTAATTGCATACGTATAGAGACAACTGTACTGCCAACAAAAATTTAAAAAAGGTCTTACTTAGATAAGCATACTTTTGTACCAAACAAATTATATATATATATATGTATAGAATTAATAATTTCAAGACTAAACGATTTGTCATAATTAATTTGTAAGCTATCAATAAATACAGCTAATTACTGATTGCATACTTTTAGGCAGCAGTGTGAAGTAAAGTTGCTACCAAAAATATATAATAGTTCATTAGGTATACCTATGCATGTATCAATTATATATTATATATATTATATTATAATATGTGATGTTTTTTACTAAAAATAAAATACTTAATTTTTACACTTGAACTGCTGCATACTTTAAGGGAACAGTGTTCCTAAATGTAGTGCCCGTTAATTTAGAAATTCATAGTAGTTTTTTTTAGTTTAGCCATTTTATTTACTACTAATATCACTCAGTGTATATACATATATATATTCATATATATAGATTCATTGTCAAGTTCATTTTGCGTCTTGTCATATCTTGTCTGGCATTTTGCGTAGTGTTTTTTTTCTTCTTTCTTTCATATTCTTTTTCTTTTTTTGAGGGTAGGTCGTCGTATTTTTTTTTGGTGGTGGAGTTACGTTAAAAAAGGAATACATATTGCATATTGTATACATATAACACTAAAAGATGATAAAAAAAAAAAAAGTATTCGCTATTTGTTATTTTTGCCTGTTGAAGTTGCGCTTAAAACTAAATACTTGCAGCTTAGGGTCAAGGGTGGTTGGTAAGGGGGTGGAGGTTAAGGGGTGGGAGGGGGTCAGGGCGGGGGGCACTTATGCCACCGGCAGGTACAGGCGCGAGGGTGTATCCAAAGGCACGGAAGGAGGCTGATAGTTATAGCCATTGCCATTTCCACCAGCACTACCGGGTCCATAGGGATTACCGGCACCGAAACCTGATCCGAAACCTGAACCGGTACCGGCACCAGCACCGGCACCGAAACCATTGCCATTGCTATTCGATCCATAGGGATTTCCTGAGCCAAGACCATTGCCATAAGGATTGTTATTGTATTCAACCTGTGGTCCAGGTGCCGAGTAGCTGTAATCATCACCGCTTTGTCCGCTGCCACGCAATGGACCACCCTGTTCGGGGTTGAGACTCTGCTGCAGGAACTGGAAGCGATTCTTGTTACCCAATAAACTGCTGGGATCCACACTGGGACGCTTTGCAACAGGCGACAAAGGCTGAGGTCTATTTGGGAGAGAACAAAGCAAAGAGCCGTCTTTAGTGTACCGCTCAAATGTACTAGTTGTGAGCACTACACTTACTCAGGTATGTCCAGATCCAACTCAGTGATGGGATGATAGCCAAATTCATCGGCAGTGTAGCGTGTCCTGTAGCGCTTGCCATCGGCACCGGTAAACGAATAGGAACCGCTAACCACAAATGTCTTGTCGTCCTTCAGTTTGCCCACGCTGTTCACCTCAATGCCGTTCTGGGTCTTCAATCTGTAGAGCATTGTATTATATAATTTAATTTATTTACTAATATACAATTAAATCGTTTTTTTTATTAAATCAGCGAAAATTTTGTAGTCTAACAAACTAAAACACAGCAAAATTATTGCTTTGAGTCGAGGCGCTGAACACAAATAATGTATAACTTATAATTTATGACACTGCTTGGTTAAATAAAAAAAAATGGCTTATGTTATTGTAAAACTGACTTGCAGAATTTGGCTCTGCAAAAAAAACGACCCAATGAAAAAGGGTCCCAAATCCAAAAAAAAACTAATAATAAGGCTCCAAAATTTTGTACAGAAACAACGAACTTTTATAAAATTGAGATGTTGTTTTCTTTTTTTAAGGCCCTATTTCTTAATGAGAATTGGGGTCTTATTTCCTAATAAAATAATATCCCAAAAGTAGAAATGAAATAGAACCCTAAAACTAATTTTATGGGGCTTTATACCACTAGAACTAATTGGTAATTTATTTCTAAGAAGACTTGCTAAGAGTCAAATAAAAAATCGTGCTTGAATCAAATACTTTGTACTTGGCTTGAGAAAATTCGGTATTACCCTACATCTACCTCACAGGATTGATATTATATCGGAGTACCAAATATTTGTACCCGTTATTAAAAAATATAAGATAGAGGATATTTTATTTTCGTTGAAATGAAGAAAAAGGCATCTCTGAACCTTTGAAATATATATACTCTATATCAGTGTTCTTGACTACAGCCTTTCCGACCTGTTTTTTTTTCCAGTGTACAAATACTTACGCCAGCTTGAACTTTTTGCCCGAATTGTAGTTCTGGAGTGTCTCGGTCTTGGCCTTCATGACATCACCGCTGAAATGCACCGCAGGCTTATCATCATCGATGTCCTCGGGCAGGGTATAAATATCGCTGGGATTGTATTTGAACAGATCCAGATTGCGATCTGTCAGATGCTTGACATCGGCCACTGTCAGCGCCACAAAGCACAAAATCAGCTGCAGAGAAGGCAGAAGAAAAAGGAAGAAACAGATAGATAGATAGATAATAATACGATTAATTGATTGAATGATTTGTGTATTCACATTTAAAATGTATTTTATATAGATGGCCATAAATGAAGCTGTCACTTAAGTTAACACCACAACAACAACAACAATAAAAAATAGAAGAATCATAAGAAGAAGAATATGTTAATGTGTGTCGCGTTTATTTAGTGTTATTATTTTTACGATTGGATCATAAATCAACACTGTGGTCTGTGCCAAGTGTCACACAAGTTGTCATTGTTGTCGTTGTCGTTGCTTCTCTTCTGCAGTTTAATGTTTTCATTTAAATACCCTGTACCCATTGAAAATGACCAAAAAAGGGTATAATGTGTTTGACAAAATGTATGTAGAAGGCAGAAGGGACGTGGCTGACCCCCAAAGTACACAAATTCTTGATCAGAATCAACAGCCGAGTCGATTGAGCCATGTCCGTCTATCTGTCCGTCTGTCTGTCTGTCCGTCTGTCTGTTTGAACGCGTCGATCTCAGCGACCATAAGAGCTAGAGACTTCAAACTTGGTCTGTAGGCTCCTGGATACCGTATGCATATCAACTTGGTTTTTTATTTTATATCGGACCTTTATATCATATAGCTGCCATAGGAACGATAGGTTGAAAATTAGGTTTTAGTATGAAAAACTTTTTGGTTTTTTTAGATATATCAATCAATCACACACAATATACATCTGGGCCATTAATATACATCCTGCCCGAATTTGGTTCAAATCGGACCACTATATCATATAGCTGCCATAGGAACGATAGGTTGAAAATTAAGTTTTAGTATGAAAAACTTCTTGGTGTTTTGAGATATCTCAATCAATCTGACACAATATGCATTTGGGCTGGTATTACACAGCCTGACCAAATTTTGTTCAAATCGGACCACTATGTCATATAGCTGCCATGGAGATGCTTAGTCTGAAATCAAGTTTTAGTATGAAAAAGTTTTTTGTTTTTTGAGATATCTTAACTAAACTGATAGAATATGCATTAAAGTTAATGTTATTTATCCTGATCAAATTTGATACAGATCGGTTTCCTATATCATATAGTTGTCATAGGAGCAATCGTTCGAAAATCAACTTTTAGTACAGAGTACCTGGGCACAGGGTATTCTACTGTCGAGCATGCGCAACTGTAGAGGCCCATTTGTTTTTGTTTTTTTTTTTTTTATTATTTTTTGTGTAGCTGCAACGCAGAGCAATTAATCAAAGTCGCAGCGGGAGCGTGCGCACGCGTTTTGCTAGCGTTTTGCTGGCGTCTTTAAACGCGCGTTTGCCTCGCTTTGTCTCGTTTGTTGTTGTTGCTCTTATTGTTGTTGTTGTTGTTGCTGCTAATGCGTTTTGATTTATTTGATTTGATTTCAATGTTTGTCGTTTTTTCTGCTTCTCTTTTGTCACCCATCAAACAGCCTCGAGTTGCTCTTAAGTCTTGTGTACTTAAAAATAGTTGTTGCCTGATTTTTGCTGATTGACATTTCTAATGTTGTCTCTGCGATCGAAAGAGATCGCTTATAACTAACTCTCAAAAGCTCTCTCTCTCTCTTAGCGACTGCTCTCTTTGCTTACATTTCTAATGCTATCCTGCACTTTGTGCTCTCTTTGCTTAAAGCCCATTTATCGCAGTTTTGAAATTAGTATTAATCGGTGAATACCCTGCAAATATCCTGTCAATTGCATTTGCTGTATATATTTTTTTGTTAAATTCAAAATTTCGAACAAAAAATGCTTTAATTAAGACATAAATCACTTGGAGAGCACCTATGCTTTGGGAATACCCCAAATATTAATTAACATACCGGCAAAATACGAGTAACTAAAACCAGACATCTAAAATTTAATCAAGATTTGGCTTTAAAACTTCAATAAAAAAAATCAAGCCGGTTTATAAGAGCTTAAAAAATTCCATTAAGGATAATGCTACAACAAATTTAATATAATAATTATAGATATTTCTTAGGAAATATCATATTATAATATTATATTCGAGTTATTTTCAAATTCTATATAGTAACTTTAAATATGCCATAGGGAATATCATAGATCACTTCATTATATTATAGATATTCGCTCATTTTTCTTCAAAAAACAAAAAAAGGATCTGTTTTTATTCGAAGTAACTTTGCACCACTTTTAACGCATTATCTTTTATTTTTTTTTAATTAAGTTTTTTTTTAAGTTTCTAAGTTTTCCTTAAAAAAATGCACTTTTAAACACACACACTTTATTTATTTAGAAAAAAAAATCCAGTTTAAGGCTTGATCAATCAAATTATCACAGGATTCCTCTCTCGTTATCATATTTATTTTAAATTTTATTATTATATTTATTTTATATTTCATTATTATATTTATTTTAAATTTCATTATTATATTTATTTTATATTCCATTATTATATTTATTTATTTCATGGTTATTTTTATTCTTTTTATAGATTTGTCTTTCATTGTTCAACACTTTGCACTTGAGCATATAAATTGTTTCTCATATTTATTTATTTTGTTAACTTACAAAACTCTTCATGTTGAATTTTCTGTGTGTTTAATATTTTCTGGCAGAGTTTCAAAAAAATATCCTAAGTTGTGCTGGTTTCGAACTGGGAGTTGCTCAGCGAGAGACGTGCGTTGCGCACAGGTTCTAACAAATAAATACAAACGCTGCTACTTCTTGTTTCCTTATATATCGTCTTTTTCATAAATCCCCCCACAACCAAAAAAAAAAACAGTAGAAAAAAAAGACATAACGCTGCCGGCGTCGCGAACAAGAAGAAGATGAAGATGAAGAAGAAGAAGACTTAACCGAACCGGACAACGAACCGATGCGGACATTGAGAGAACGTCGCACAGGTTGTCAACGCGATGCGTTGCGTTACGTTGCGTCGTTCATACCCTACCAGAGGGTATTAGAACTTTTAGATGAAAAATGTAAGACTACATTACATTTAGTGTAGAGCAGACAGTCGAAATTCTGCAAATGAGCTCTACAAAAAAAACATCTACAACAAATGCCGCATCTCTTAATTGTGTTCAGCGCCTCAACTCGAAGCAGCGTACTTGCTGTGTATTGTCGATGTTGTTTGTATTGCTAGGATCATTAAATTATTTTATTTTCTCATTTTTTGAGAAAACCTTTATTTAAATCATCATTTTTAATCTTAATTATTTGCCATATGAGAAATAAATTAGTCAGGGGTGTTCCAAATATGTAAATTAACCAAAAATATATAATTTCGTAGCTACAATATAAGTACACTTTACAAAAAAAAAATATATATGAAGTATAAATATCTACACTTATAACAGAAATGAGTGTTGTAAAAACTAGTTTATTTTTGTAGGATTCAGTTAGATTCAGTAAGATTTCAAAGACTCAAATGACGTATATGAAATGAAGAAAGGGTATTTCAACTTTAACTAAACTTTAGTAAGTTGTTTTTAGTTGTTTTGGGTTGCTGGGTTGATGGGTTGTTGGGTCGCCACAGCGGTTGTATCTGCATAGATGTAACTGTATCAGAGACCTATCGATAGGGTGGGGTGGGTCAGGGAGGAATGGGAGACTGGGGGCTCTACTCGTTTGTTGTAGGGCGGCTATTTGACTACTACACCTTATAGAAATCTGGTTTTCTGCCCAATAATGTGTATGTAGAAAACAACAAATTAGAAAACCGCCATCATCAAATTAGCATACGCGTTTAAGTTTAATGATTTTTATTAAGTGTATGTGTGTGAGTGTGAGTCTCATATACATATGTTTATATTATTATTTTTTTTTTTTTGGCTAGCATTCATTTTTTATAAAGCGTACAATTTTTTTTTTTTAATATATTTTCTGATGAAGAATGAAGGGGGAAAGATGCATGAAAGCGTTAATATATGCAGATACGTTGAGTTCGATTCGTTCGATTTGGGAGTCCATTTGAAAGACCAGTTTAGGAGCTGAAGATTTAAAGTGTTCTGTATTGAATTGAAATCGGAATCGATCGCGGAGACTTGATCAAATTATTACGACTATGGCTTCATTCCATCCAAATACTGAATGAATGATAAACTGAACAGCGACGCCGACGCAACGGGAATGGGTATAAGAAATACTGAGAATGGAAATGATTTTGATAAATGTACTTCGATTATGCATTCTCAGGTTCTTCTTCAGAATCAATATCTATGTATTTCCCAGATATGTTTCGTATGCTAATTCATGTCTTATTTAACCTTCGGTTAATTAGTCCGTTCTCTTCGTTCCGTTCCGTTCCGTTTTTGGGGTCTTATCACATTTATCAACGCCGCTCATTGAACCGTTCAGCCAATGCGAATGCCTCATTTTGAATGCAGATACTCGGATCTCTATGGCAAATGATCCCCACCGAGGCTGGGGTATTTAAATCAAATCTAATAAGCTCAAATATTGCTAAATTTCATCATTAAAAACACTTAACAACATTGTCAATATCAAATATCAAATTTGCATTTCAGATTTCAGCGTTGTTGTCAAATTTCAGCATTGAAATTATTTCGCCTACTTTGTCAGTATCAAATATCTGTTTATTGTTGACAATTTTCTTTAAAAAAATGGTCAAAATTCAATATGTTTAAACTGTATTCCTTGCCATGTTGCCACATTTCAATAAAGTGTGAGCAATGTTGCCAAATTTCATTGCTGCAATTTTTTTGAGATCCCTTTTTATGCAATTTTAACGTTGACACTAAAACATCGATTATGTTGTTCATTGTAATTTATGTTGTATGCATTGTTGCCCATTTTCTGCCACTATTGCCAAATTTCTGTCGAATTCATTAAAATTGTTTATTGTTGACAACTTTCTATAAAAAAGTAGGCTAAAATTCAATATGTTTCAAAGGTATCAAATGCCATGTTGCCAATTTTCAATAAAGTGTGAGCAACGTTGCCAAATTTCATTGCTGCAATTTTTTTGAGATCCCTTTTTATGCAATTTCAACGTTGACACTAAAACATCGATAATGTTGTTCATTGTAATTTATGTTGTATGCATTGTTGCCCATTTTCTGCCACTGTTGCCAAATTTCTGTCAAATTCATTAAGGTTCTGTACCAATTTATATAGGAGATGTTGTTCTTTTAACGAATCTCTCGAAGATCTCAGCGCTGTTGCCAATTTTTTAAAGAAATATGTACTTGAAGAGCAGTACCATTAGATGCAAATTCATAACAAGATATGAGAAGACCCAGAGATAAGCACCGAGAACCGATCAGACCGGACACAGAGCACGAATCGAATGGAAATCATTGATGATGATGCTTTTTTTTAATGCTCGTTTATGCTTAATAACCTAAACGAATGCCGCTTGGCATTCATGTTTTCAAGAATCACAAGAAACGCATGGCTCTAATCTTTAAGTTTTGGTCAGGTTTGCTTATAGATGTAGATGCGATAATACTTTGACGGCATTCAAATCGACCGTCTTCAACTGACAAATTAGATTTGCTGGTAATTTCAGAATTAATATAAACGTTAAGCGCTTTCAGCAGCTTGTCAGAGTTGGTCCAAGATTTGTCTCGGTTTCTGGTGTATCTTGATAATAATGATGTTGTTCTTCACGATAATCGTGCCCATTGCCTTGGATTTTGTTGTCTATTTTGTTTAAGTTATGCTACAAAAAAATACACAATTTAACGCCCCAAAAAACTACATGAACAAATGCCTAAATGATTTTCAAAAGCAACGCTTCCAAAACTGATTTATTTGACACGCCCCTTTGACAGTTACGAAGTGATGTCTTCACTAGGCGAACTCCAAAGTGGAAACGAGTTTACGAACTTACGAATTTTCGTGTCAATTGGTCACCACTGACAACTGACTCATTTTCATTACCAGTGTCAAATATTAGATCAAACAGAAGACAATATCACAGAAATATAAGATCTTCCTAAAGAGAGTTACTATAAGTGTGAGTTAACAAATCTTTTAATCAGTAGGTCAGTGAATAAGTGCGTCAGGACAAAGAATTTTCGTGTCAATTGGTCCCACTAACCAATCACTCATTTTCATTACCAGTGTCAAATCAACTTAAACTAATTCATTCCAAAATTAAGTGCTTTTTATGCACTCTTCCTAGAAATAATCACAAAAATTCCCCCTTATGTAGATGGGATTTTATCAGATTAGCTAATCCTAAGAAACTGACTCATTCCATAATATATCCCGTTTAAAAGGTAAAAGTCTTGACAATGTATGGAATTTGCTTAAAAGTCTACAGTTAATATATGCATGCGCATTTAAAAAAAAAAATGCAAATATCGATACATTATCGATAACATAACAATTATTGCTCTGTTTTCAGCTAATTTGCAATTTTAATACGCAGCTCGACAACGAAAAGAAAGTGTTTCTTATTTCGTATTAATATCTATAGCAAATTAACAGATGTGTTTCAAAGAAAACAACAACAACAACATAAATATCGATAACAACAACTCAGACTTGTTACGCATCGCTTTTGAAATGTGCCGAATTCGAAGTTCATTTTATTTATTTTTCTTATATCATTTTTTGTTGTCTTTCGATAGATAATAAAGAAGGCAATTAAAAGCGCGGATCGATAAATTAGCAATTATGTAGACGTAGACGTAGAGATGCGAAAGAGATGGATATATATATATATATACAGAAACGAGATTTTTTTTTTAAGCAACAACAATCTTCTAGCCATTATTCTGAGCCCTCTCTATCGAGACGCATATGTAAAATTATGTAAAGTTCAAGGCGTGAATGATTTGTGGCATGGGATCATTCGCTATATTTGTAAGCCGTGACTAACTCCACTAACAAAGCGTAGATTAATGCGATTCGATACATTACGAAAGACAAGTGCCGCACAAAAGCTGCTTGCTATGTAAATCAAACACTAAAGTAATAAAAAGGAAGACTGAGAGTTTTGAATTAATTATATTAAGCCTTTGATTTGGAATCCTTTACATTTTAATAGAAAACAAGTTCAAAAGTGTATAACATTCATTTTTCAAAATTTCTCAAATTTGAATACAGAATGAATTTAGAGGGAAACCATTAACAAATTGACATTCCGCTTGAAAATCGGTTTAGTTTTGACAAAGTTATAAGTTCTCGAAGTTGGTCAGACCTTTGACCTAGCAGCTTTACAAGTCAAAATTTGTGCACAATTTGCCATGATTTTTTACAGAAAAATAAAAGGTCTCAGAATTAAGTTTAATGTGTTGTTTTATACTAAATACGATATAAGAAGTTGATTAAACGTGAAAACTTGAGTTAAAAAATTTTTAATTTTCGAAATTTCAAAGGGGGGACCCTTAGCATCAAACCCAAGATCAGGAAAAAAAAATTTTTTTTTTTTTTTTAATTTATTTATAAATGCAGAATGAATTAAGAGGCCAAACCATAAACAAAATGGCATTCCGTTTAAAAATCGGTCTAGTTTTGACAAAGTTATAAGTTCTCGAAGTTGGTCAGACCTTTGACCTAGCAACTTTACAAGTCAAAATTTTTGCACAATTTGCCATGATTTTTTACAGAAAAATAAAAGGTCTCAGAATTAAGTTTAAAGTGTTGTTTTATACTAAATACGATAAAAGAAGTTGATTAAACGTGAAAACTTGAGTTAAAAAATTTTTAATTTTCAAAATTTCAAAGGGGGGACCCTTAGCATCGAACCCAAGATTTGGAGAGAAATAATTTTTTTTTCAGAATTAACAAAATTGTGATACAGAATGAATTAAGACGTCGATCTATAGTAAAAATGACATTCCTTTTTAAAATTGTCGTAGTTTTGATAAAGTTATGACAGTTTGAAATTGATCAGTTGGTTAACATTCTAACATATAATTTCAGGTCATTCCTTAAATTTACATTAAAACGCCCCAAATCAGCTGTCAATACTCGAAATTTGAAAAACCGGACTCTATTTTTGAATAATTTCAAATAAATAATAAATTTAATAAAGTAAATATTTGTAAAACTCGCTCCTGAAATACACCATAAAACATTCCTAAAAATGTCTCACTTATTTTATTATTATTATTATACTATTTTAGTTCCATTCGATTTCTAACTATGATGGGAGCTCAGCATTCCCGATCTGGCTTCAGCTGTCAGATTTGGAGCATTTTGTGGCTTATTAATTTAAATTATTATAATTGATATTTTATGGCTGCATTTGCACGCCATGTGCGGACTCATTTATTCACGATTCCCTCTAAAGATCCAGGCTCTTGAAATTTTGATAAACTGGTCAATGTTGTTGTTATGCCTTTTGTCGACAGTTTCAAGTCATAAATAATATCTAACTGGCTATATAATTTGTATACCCATACCAACATTTTTATAATGAGGTATATAAGTTAAATAACAAAGGATTTGTTTTTGGAAAATCATCGGAAATAAAAGTCTGGTATTCCCCATTTTTTTATTCACCTATTCTCTGACACTTTTTGTCATAAAATTTAAGAGTGTGACCA
Source organism: Drosophila phalerata (assembly GCA_951394115.2). Classification (NCBI taxonomy): domain Eukaryota; kingdom Metazoa; phylum Arthropoda; class Insecta; order Diptera; family Drosophilidae; genus Drosophila; species Drosophila phalerata. The sequence continues at coordinate 46,723,997 of OX596006.1, read as the reverse complement.
GATTCTTTTAATAATCGATGCGAAAAGATAAACCCATAAAGATGTCTTTCTTTTTGCTTAAAAAAATTTCTTATAATAAAGTTTTTTTTGAAAATTACTGAAGATTTATCTATGCTTTCTAAAAAATTTGACTAATTTTCAAATATTTTCTCATATATCTCTGGTTTCTTGAAACTCTCTGTATTGAAAATTGAAAATTTATATTGAAAATTTTATTAAATCCGAAAATATTGACCTACCAATATCTACAGGTATTTTTTAGTCGGGCATTCTTGAGTATGTAAAAACCCACTCGACTAAAGTCAGCTTAAGGAAATACACTAAGCGACACCAATTAGAACGACGAAAAGAATGAGAAAAAAAAGTAGAATAGAAGAAAAAAAAACTGTTGATTTTTTTGGCAAACGGCAACAGCAACATTAGAATCTGAATCTGAATCCGAATCCGAATTGAAATCAGGTTTTGATTTAGATATTGATTTTTGGTATTGGTTCTGGTTCTCTGTGGTCTTTGACCGGTTATGCATATCAACCGATTTTTGTCTACTTATTTATATATATATATATTTTTTTTTTGCCTCAATCATCCCTCCGTCTTCTCCACTGTTTGCTCCTTTTTATGGCTGTTTTTATGTACGCCGTGTGTTTTCTACTTTTTTTTAAATTTTGTTTTTTTTTTTTGTGGCTTTTTCGCATATATTTATAATGCCTTACAAATAAATAACCGATCGAAATTTGCATAAGCTAAATAGAAAGCTAAACACGTTTTGCTTTTACCCGAAACGTAAAGTATTTTTTTGTTATAGTTTATAGTATTTGCTTTTTGTTTTTTTAAATATGATTGTGAATTTTGGGTAGGTGGATCAATAGATCGTAGTACGTAGGCATCGTGCATTCATTGTACAAAACTGTTGTGTTTTTTTTTTTTTGTTTTTTTTTGGACGGAAAGAGTTCATTATTAATTTATGTGAACCAGTTTTAAAGACTTAGTTCTATACTCGTCATCTCAGTGATCTCAACGCATTTGGGGCGTGACGACAGGTGCAACACTCACTGTAGCCTGGTAACACCCAAAAATGATCAAGAAACACCTTCTTCTTCTTCTTGTCTTTATTGTCTCTTCTCTGATCGTCAAATCAAATTAACACGCGATAAAAATGTAAAATTAACAAGTCTGCGTAGCGTTTGATCGACTAAAAATTACCCTACACAGTGTAGATTTCTTTTAATTTCAATAAAATACATAATAATAAAAAATAAATTTCAAAAAGAATTGAAAATTTTATTTGAAACTTAAGAATTCAACTGTTAAACCAATCTGCAATGCGAAAAGAATAAATCGCTTGAGTTTAAACGAAGTTAGGTTATATTTAGTGGATTAGGATGACCATATAACCAGACATTACATAATTTAAAAGTAAAGTTTATGTTCGCATTATTTTCGTAAGCAACTTTTGTGCATAAAAAAGATCAGAATAATTGAATGCTAATATTTAGTCATTAACATTTTATTTTAAACAAGCAATTCTTTAAAATTTAAAGCTAAAATGATTTCAGAAATAATTACCAATAAATTTACAAAAGATTTGGTTTTAAGTATACCTTAGAAATTCATTGTTAAATCAAGCAGAACAATCAAAATGACACGAACAAACAAACAAAGACATTTCGGGAAATGGGAAGACTGGAAAGACAGCAATTTAATGATACCCTTTTTTTGAATCGGTTTTATGACTAGAGGGTATACAAAGTTATACGGGGAAACGCCATAAAACTGTTGATTATGCTTATGATGTATGTGTGTGAGTTTCAGGTTGTTTTATCTTTTAATTATAATTTGAATACTAATTATATTAAAATTCTTTATTAGATAGAAAATCATAGAAAATCCGTTTAAAAAAAGAAAGAAAGACACGAGTTCCCAGCTCCGTCTGGACAAATGTTTATAAATATTATTAATACCAAACAATCGCGATCAAGACAGGTGTACAAGTTAAGTGAATTTTACGAGTTGTTTAATAAACAATATTTTAATTTATTTTAGTTTTCCGCAACGCTCAGACCGTCCAATAAAAACGGAGACCAAAGCGGGTTTTTCAAACGTCTATGGATCGTTAATTTTGGTGTGAGCGGGTTCTAAAAATAACTTAGTCAAGAGCTATAAAGATAAAGATACCATAAAGTTGAAATAAGTTGCAAGTCACAAGATCCAAAGGTTATTATAGGATATAGCTTAAGATTAGCTCGCAAGTCGGAAAAAAAGCTCTTCAATCAGTGATCAATCACTGGAGTTGTTCCTATTTACACGTAAATTGTTACTCAATCATCTATCAATCTTATACATACTGAAATTTGTATACATCACTTTCAGTAAACCAAGGCAAATTATTTTTTTAAATCTTATCAATCAAATAATAACGCCTTTCAATCAGTGATCAATTCTTATGGTTTTTATCTACACGTAAATTGTCACACAATCATCTATCAATCATACACAGATTGTAGTGTTGATATAATTCTTTTAACTCTTGACAGTTCTCATAAAATTTCCATCAATCAGGTGCTAACGCTATTCAATCAGAATTCAATCACTTAAGTCGTTTTTAATTACACATTTATCATGTATGAATCATACAATTATTGTAATTTCTTTATAACACTTGAAGTAAACTAATAGAATTTACATTCATATCATCATAATAATGAGATCAATCAGTTACTTACGCTCTTCAATCAGTGATCAATCACTTGAGACGTGCGTTTATTGTCACTTATCTATCAGTTTTCATACAACACTTTCAATAAAACACTTTTTATTTAATTCTCGTTAAGCAAGGCATCAATCATGAACTGAATTGCACAATCAATTTAATTATATCAAACATCTCTTAATCCATAATGTTGCAGATTTGCTAAACTTATGCAGCATTTAAAATCCATCAATCAATCTGATTTTTCAAATGATCGTAGCGCTCACTTCAAAGCCAGCAAATAATCAATCACTCAAATCACCTCAATTGCCACTCAATCATCCAACAGGCACAAATTAGCTGAATATACAATATAATAGCACCACAGGGAGTAATACTCATGAGTTTGACACGCACACTTCCGCCATTTGAGTGGGTTTTTTAGGAGCGCAACTCTTGCACTCGAATATATCAAGATCGCATACCAGGCAGCTTTGCATTATCACCCAATTTATCAATTGCAACTGCGCTGAAGTTTTTCAAGGGCTCGTAAATGGAAGGAGAAACAGAAATTGTAGATAAATCGAATTATTTGTTATGTTTTGAGACTGAAAGTCACACAAATCAATGCTCAAATTGAAAAATCAACAAGTGGGCGGCTACAGTCGACAGCAGGATACCCTGTACCTAGATACTCTGTACTAAAAGTTGATTTTCGAACGATTGTTCCTATGGCAGCTATATGATATAGTGGACCGATTCGAATTAAATTTGGCCAGTATGTATAACACCAAACTACATGCATATTCTATCAGTTTGGTTAAAATATCTCTAAAAACAAAAAACATTTTCATACTAAAACTTGATTTTTGACTGAGCGTCTCTATGGCAGCTATATGATATAGTGGTCCGATTTGAACCAAATTCGGGAAGGATGTATAACAGCCCAGATGTATTAAGTGTGAGATTGGTCGAGATATCTTAAAAAACCAAGAAGTTTTTCATACTAAAACTTCATTTTCTATCTATCGTTCCTATGGCAGCTATATGATATAGAGGTCCGATTCAAAAAATAAAACAAGCTTGATTTGCGTACGGTATCTAGGAACCTACTTAACAAGTTTGAAGTCTCTAGCCTTTATGGATTTTGAGATCGACGCGTTCAAACAGACGGACAGACAGACGGAGAAACAGACAGACAAACAGACAGACAGACAGACAGACAGACAGACAGACAGACAAACAGACAAACAGACAAACAGGCAGACAGACAGACAGACAGACAGACAGACAGACAGACAGACAGACAGACAGACAGACAAACAAACAGACAGACAGACAGACAGACGGATGGACAGACAGACAGACGGTCATGGCTCTATCGACTCGTCTGTTGATCCTGATCAAGAATATATATGTATATACTTTATGGGGTCTGCCACGCCCCCTTAGATACCTGCCTGTTACATACATTCTGCTAAACACAATATACCCTTTTTTGAGCATTTTTAATGGGCTCTGGGTATAAAAATAAATAAATAAAAGAGCAAAAGAATGCTGAAGACACTTGCTCCACTTCCAAAAGGTTTACACTGCCAGACAGCGCGACTCCAAAAGCTCACACATACACTCACACACACACACACACTCACACACACACACATATGTACAAAGCATATGCGAGAGTGTGTGTGCTGTCATTGAGAGCAGCGCGTGCGCCGTTTGACAACAACAACTTGTCAGAAAGAGAGATAACAGATGAAGAGAGAGGGGAGACTTACAGTTAGTTAGTTAGGCAAATTATCTTTTTGAGTGTATAATAGTGTGTGTGTGTGTGTGTGTATGTGTGTATGTGTGTGTGTCGCGTGCGTCGCATGCGCAGCTTACACACAATTAATTATTCGCTTTTATTGCTGTCTCTGTCATTTCATTCGTTTGTTTCATTCGATTTTATCTCTTACACATGTCGCCTTTAGCCTTTTTTCCCCCATTTTAGCTAGTTTTTATGCTTTCTTTCGCTATAGCTATATAAATTATGGTCATTTTATTGTTCTTGTTTAGTCGCAATTTTTTGGCGTTTTTTATTTGTTATTGTTGTTGTTGCTGTTGCTGTTGTTGTTGTGCTTCATCATAATTTGCACCTGCATGAGAAACCGCACTCGCAAATTAGGTTCATTAAGGCGCGGCAGGTGGCACAGTGACTGCAAAAAGTTAACAGCTGCATTGAGCAAATAATTGACAGTGAATTAAATAACACAAATGATCGACTAGCTGATACGCTAAATCTATAGAAAAGTCCCCTGATGATATAGTATTATTACGAGCAGTCGAAAAAAAAATTATTTCAAATATAAAATTAACGAAAAAAATAAAATAAGTTAAACTTTAGAAAATAGACTAAAAGTAAGAATATAATGTAATAAAATAATAATAATAAAGAAGTTTACAAGAAATAAGATTTAAACAAAATTAGGTAATAATAATACTAATCAACTTTTAACAATTTTACTTTAAAAAGTAAGTAGCTAAAAAGTTAAGAAAGTATTATGCTAAAATTTTTACCCCCATCCATTATTTGATGCACGGATTAAGAAACCGATTATTATAATTAGCAGGTCGAATTTTCCAGAAAAAAAAAAAAAAAAAAACCTTATTCATTATATACGTTGTGTAAAAGTTTCAGCCTGCTAGCTCTTATGGTTTGGGTTGTACAATGATCAGTCAGTGAGTCAGTCAGGACGATTAGTTTTATATAGAGTTTATATTTAGTTCAGACTTTTATTTAGAATTTTAACAGATACCAAAGACTTGCAAAAAAAGTGTTGTCTAAAAGTAGCCCGTAGAATGTTTTTCACATGCGATAGAAAGGATTTTAAAGGCCTACTTTTGGACAAAACTGTTCTAAAAAGAAAATAGAATCAATAATAATAATAATTTATATAAAAAAAACACTCAAAATAGTTTTTTCTTGTCCATAAGTTGACATATCATTATTTTATAGACAACTGTACCTAGGTAGAGTATTTCTTAAGCTGTGTACCAAAATTTCAAAACTCTAGCTCTTATAAACTCCAAGTTCACTGGGTTCACAGAGCTGTACGCACGACTGGTTTCAATCGAAAAATGATTGAAGATGTTTAGCCTGTTTCAGCTAGATTATGGCATTTGTCAAAAGAGTTTCTTGGGTTTTTTTTGTGAGATTTGTAGTTTAATTTTAATTTATAATTACAAAACTTAGTAGATCCGCATTGGTGTTTATTAACTTTGGGTATACACTGTGCGGTTGTCTCATCTCACCTCATCAAAAACAAGTTTGTCCATTAAAAGCAACACAATCTTTTGAATATAACCAAATCTACAGAGACAATTCTTCCTCTGCTTCTACGCTTACTATAATCCATGAGTAATACATCATATTGTGTGTGATCATCATGATGATCATGATGATCAGTTGGCACTTTAATGGACACACTAACCAAATCGATTCGATTCAATTCAATTCGATATATTCGACATTTCCGCCTGCTGTTTAGGCACAATTTAAGAATCTAAGAATTGACAGCAGCTCTTGCCAATTAATCTAACATAAAAACAATAAAGAACGTATCGAAATAAAAATAGAAATACAAATACAAATCGAGTATACAAATCCAGATAAATTGTTATAAATGTCTTTACGAATTAAGTTCATAAATTAAATCGCAGCTAGAAAAAATAACAAAATGTCAGCCATAAATTTAACTCTGTTCCAATAGTTGAAAGTTGTGTGAGCTGAGATTTTTTTTTTTTTTTCTTATTTATTTTTAGTTAGCATCTGGAAACAGACAAATTCTGTTTCGGTTTGTGACGCTTACGAAAACTAAATTAAATTCTACACTTACCTTTTTTTTATAATACACAATTTAGCTTTATCAATTTTAGGAATTACACAAAAAATTTATAAATTTTTTTGAATTGATGGTAATTTTCACTTTTTTTGAGACAACTGAAATTTTCTGATTTTCCTTTTATATTCCAATCTTTAAATAATTTCACTTTTTTTCACTTTCACTGATTTTTTGTGCACTTTTTAAACAGAAATTATAAAAAGTTTTGTATATTAACTCAATAAGTCTATATATTTTCCGAAAGTTACATCCTTTTTAAGATCCTTTTATATTCCAATCTTTAAATAATTTCACTTCTTTTCACTTTCACTGATTTTTTGCGCACTTTTTAAACAGAAATTATAGAAAGATTTGTATATTAACTCAATAAGTCCATATTTTTTTCGAAAGTTCTATTTCTTTTTAAGATCTGTGACCACATTTGAGCTTAATTGGATTATTAGTTTGCAAGTAACTGTCCCTTTGAATCCAAAAAAATGCTTGATAAATGTTATTGAGAGTTAAACACAACTGATACAGAACTTTCTAACCGTCCAAATTCGGCAGTTGTTTCGGAAAATATAAAAAAAATGTGAAAAATATATTTTTTTTCATCATAAAAAGAAATTGTGTGGGGAATTAAAATTTTCAGATAAAAGAATTTTCAAAATCTAGCATTAGCATTTGCCTTTGAGAAAAGCTGTACTCAAATGGGTAACAGGGTATATTCTTAGAAAAATTTAACATTGTTGAATAAAATTGAATTTTGTATAAAAGTTGCTTTGTTTTATTAGTTAGTCCTGGAACTTATTGAGTGATGTTAAATCCAAACTGTGAATCGGTTTAAAAATCGAAATTTTCAACAACCTCAATGCATTGTAGCAATCAGCTTTTGCCCGTGAGCCGCTGCTTTTCCGAGCAGCCTGAAAGCATGCTATACTTTTCTACACTTTCCATTTTTCGGGAGCGCTCAAAAGCACGCTACAAAAATTGTTTTTGAATTTTCGTTTCATTTGTTTGTCGTTTTTATTTAGGATTTATACAATAACTTAACATTTTTTTTGTTTTTTGCTTTTGGAATCGGAAATATACAATATTAAATATTGATTTCTTGTTGCATTTATTTAATTTAATAGTTCACTGATTTTTTGTTTTTCATTTTGTTGATTTGCTTTTGCTTTTGCTTCTGGTTACTCATTTTTTTTGATTGGTTGTTCATTTATGTATTCGAAATTTAATTAGCACATATTTCGGGGACTGCTATTACATATATTTTGTTTTGTTTTCATTCTTTTCTTTTGTTTTCTTTCTTTCGTTCTTTAATAATTACTATTACATTTATCAAATGCAGCACATTAATGCTTAGGCTGAGTGTGGGTGTATATATTGTATGTGTGTGTGTGTGTGTATATATGTGTGTGTGGCGGTTCATTTCGGTGTTCTTTCTGTTTAACTATTTGGTTTAGCTTTCTGTAGGTTTCCATTCTTTTATATATATATCTATATATATATATATCTATCTATATATATATATATATATATATATATATATATATATATATAGATGTGTGTGTGAGGTGTGTGTGTGTGTGTGTCTGTGTGTGGGTGGGTTGATGTGACTTACATACACACAAAATTATCTATATTCAGTTGGCTGCAAAATGTAAACAAAAATATCTCAAGCTGCTGAAAATCAACATGAAAAAGCAGCTCACTTCTCAGCACAAGACTCAGTTTGCTGGGAACAAGCTGAAATTATATGAAGCTTTAATGAGCTTTTTTCACCGACACTTTTTATGTTAACAAAACACTCGGAATTTTAGTTAACTTATTGATCTGATCAAAGGTTGGATCATTTAATAATTATTTTAAATTTCTCCAGTCTTTTTTACTTTTAAATTTGTTTTTTTTTTTTAAATTAGTTGTTTTAAATTTTAATTACAAGCCTCTTTTCATAACTTTATTGCAATTTTAATCAACTAACTGTCCTAAATAAATAAATAAAAAAGCCAGAAAAATACAACAGGTCCTTTTTTTCACCGATGAAAATAGAACAGTTTCTATTACAACAGCTCCTATTTTTTTTTTTTCGAATTTTTGTTCAAATGTCAACTAGATTAAAGCATTTTTTTATGAAATTCTTAGCAGTGTGACCAGATTCTGTTACAACAACCGATAAGATTGACAAATTCACCGATGGTAAAACAAGTGTCGGTGAAAAAAGCGCACGTCTGACAGCAACTAAAATCCCAACAGAAAAAGCTAAAAATCCAGCTAAATAAATAAGAAACTGAAGAAAAGCAGCGAGAAAAAGCCAAAGTGCAAATAAAGTCGGTTGATTTCTGTGCGTTTTTCATGCGTGAAAGTTCAACTGGGCTAACTAGGCTGGATAATCGATTGAAAAAGAGAAAGAGAGAGTGAAAAAAAGAGAGAGAGAGAAAACTGTTGCTGTTTACGATTTCTTTGCTTTTAATACAAATGCAAAAATTGCATTTCAGCTATGTATATATATATATATATAAATATATATAAATATATATATATGTGTGTAAGTGTGTTTGGTTGTTCATAAATATATATCTATACATATTTATATGTATGTGTGTATTGTGTGTGTGTGTGTGTGTTGGTGTGTATATAGTTTTGTATATTTTGTTTAAGGTTTAACATTTAATTTAATTTCTTTACTTTCATCGTCATATAAATAAAAAATAAATACATTTTTTTGTTTTTCTGCTTTTTTTTTCGGTTTCTTGTTCTCTTTTTTGTTTTCATATTTTTTTTTCTTATTATGCATGCAGGCAAAACTGTTTCATTTTTATGTATTTTTTGTTTTTCTGTTCATCATTCTCTTTTCTATCGACTTTTTAAATTGTTGTTTTAAAAAGCTGCACTAATTTTACAAATACGAAAAAAATATATATTATATATATGTATGTATGTATATAAAGTCGAGTCACATTACAAAAAAAAAAAGGAAAAAATTTATATACACATATACATATATAGAAATTTCAATATATATATATGGGTATACATATACTCAGCATCATAATAATTAACAGTTGATCTCATGTTCGATTTATAATGATGTTGTTTCAACTGTAGCATCGGCTTTACACTTAAATCCAGACTAACAAATATATATTCATATATATATATATATAAATATATTATATAATATACATACATATTCAGAGTTATACACATGTATATATATTATATATATATGTATATATATATATATTGTGTATTATAGTTACAATTTGTTTAAATTTATAGGCTGCAACTGCAACGTGGGTTAGACAGCGACAGCAATAGCGCGCATTGAGTTTTTAGAGTGAGTTGGCAATAACAGCAACAGCCGCTGTTAACGTTGTTAACATTGCTGTTACTGTTAGTGCTGCTGTTACTGTTACTGTGTTTTTTTCGTTTGTTGTTATTGGTTCTGTTCAGAGAGCTCGCGTTTCATCTTCTTTTCTTCTGTTTGTTTATCGTTTTCTCTTATGTGTTTTGTTTTCTCTTTCTTTTTAAGCTGTTTTCTTTTTTTTTTTTTAAGCGATTAATGCAGCAGCATTCAAATATCAACAGCTTCTTCAGTATGTAAAAAATTAGCATTTAACATTAACATTAACATTAAATATGATACGATCCCAAGACCACGCCCCCTTTTGATCCTTGAACTTAAGCCCACAAAGTCCATAAAAAGTAGCTGCTCTTTCTTTTCTCTAGCTGATCTCTGAGTTGGGCTCTCTTTCTCATCATTTGTTTTCCTCTCTTTCACTTGGTGTCTCGTCTGTTCTGCCTCTGTTTATATTTGTTGCTGTTGTTGTCGTCGTCTCTTTCTCGCACTCGCTCTCTCGCTCTCGTTGATTATTGCACCACACAGCAGCCCTTTTTCTTGTTCTTCTTCTCGTCGATAACCACATGACTAGCCGAAGTTGGTCCAGGTACCACTTGCTTTGAGACTTGAGCCAGCGATGTGACGCCATTATTGCTCTCTCCTTTGCCAGCTGCCGTTGCTCCCGCTCCCGCTCCTCCTCCTCCTCCTCCTGCTCCACCTCCGCCTCCGCCTGTTGAACTGACCACCTTGCTGCCGTGGGAATTTGTACCATTTTGTGCTGTCGCTTGATTCTGCGAGAGCTAAAAGATAAGTGAGAGAGTAAGATTAGCTACTAGCGAGAGAGTTCAATATCAACGAGTAAAACTTCAGCGAGTTTAATATCAACGAGTAAGACTTTCACTTTTATATATTTAAGCGTATGAAATATTGCCGAGTAAACTTTAAACGAGTATACTTCAAAGAGTACAACGAGTACCGAGTACACTGCAGCAAGTTAAATATCAACGAGTAAGCTTTTAACGATTATACTTCAGCGAGTAAAATAGTAACAAGTAAACAGAGAACATTTCATTTAGTAAACTTTTCAAAAATGATTGCCTCTATACAACAACGAGTCTAAATACTTTAACGATTACTTTCAAAATTTTACAAACATATAATTAAGCTTAAGCGTGTTATGTTTTAAAATTTCATATAATAGGAACACTACAACAAATACTTTCCATACTAATTGGTTTTTTGTTTTAAGAATATATCCTTTCATTTCTTGACTTGCTTTAAAAGCCTTAGAAGAGATTCGACTCTAGATAGTTTTCATATTCTTCATCTATTCCCAATGACACTTCTGACTTCTTCAAAGCTTTTCAAGGAGAGTAAAGTTGATAACTAGTTAACTCTATTTGGAGAAGAGAGAGCTCTACGAAAGATTTGACTCTTGGTATTCCCCCAGAATCTGCAAAGCTCTTCGAGGAGATTAAAGTTGCTAGCTAGTTTACTCTATTTGGAGAAGACTGAGCTCTAAGAAAGATTTGACTCTTGGTATTCTACCAAGTTCTTCGTTTTTTTTTTTTTTGTTAAGGGGACTATTTCACATTTCTTTTCCTCTCTCTCTTAATATAGGAACCTTTTTGATGTTTTCGCCATAGAGTTATATTGCTTAAAGCTTCTATTCTCGCCATATTTTTTGAGAGATTTTCTTCTTACATTTGTTTTGGTTACGCTCTCTCCTATTGCAGTGCTTGCTCCATTACAGTTATCTTCTCCATGCTGTGCGTTGCCATTACCTATTGTACGATCCTCTGTGGGCGTGATGGGTTTACCACCTAAATGGACAAAATATGGGGTTTAATGAGAGACTGAAGAGCGTTACAAAAGAGAGAGAGAGAGTTAGCTTACCACGTATCATGCTAACAATTTCATCAGCCTCTCTGGATAGATCGCCGCCAGGACGAAATGGATTATCCCAGCCGGAATCAGTGCTGTAATACGAATATTGATATAATATTATTACTGGGTATTAACCACAGTTAGGAACGGTAAAAGTATATGACTTTTAAAATAATAATTATCAAATAAGATTTATTTGTTGATTTATTTCGTAAAAATTGTATTTTTAATTTCAATTATATTTCAATTTTAATATGGTTATATGTATTTGTCCTTTCGGGACATTTGATGTATATTTAAGATATTGAGCTATCGTAAATGTTGTTAGATTTTGGAACTACACCGATTGGTTCAATATCTTATTTCTTCATATGTACCATCAAATTTTTTTAATATAATAATACCATTTTTTTTATTAAAATTTAATTATTGCTCTCATTTTTGTTTATCTAAAAATAAGAATTAAATTTTATTACAAAAATCAACCGTTGAAGTTAAAATTGCAATTTTAATTCCATATTTTATTATGTTTTTATGTGGCCTTTAAGGACATGCATTATAGGAAAAGTACATCGAGAATGTATTTTCGAAAAACAGCATTTGATTTACAAAATATTTACAATACATCTTGACTTATTTTTTGGATTTTAAAATTTTAAAACCAATAATTATATTTAATTTATATCTATATTTTATATTTGATTTTTGTTCATTTCATTTTAAAAAAAAAAAAATTGAAAGTAAAAAAAAGTGGTAATTAAATTTTTTTTTTTTTTTTTTTTTTTTTTTTTTTTATGAAAAATCAACATTTAATTTAAATTTTATAGTTTATAATTTTTATTAAAATTTGTAATTGTAATTAAAATGTACCTCTGCTATCTGTCTGTAATATTAATTATATTTCATTTATATCTATATTTTATATTTCATTTTTTGATAACTTCATTTTTTGTAATAAAAATTGAAAGAGTTAATTTCATTTTTTTTTTTTTTTGAAAAATCAACATTTAATTTAAATTCTATAGTTTATATATCATAATTGTTATTTCAGATTGTAATTGTAATTAGAATGTACCTCTGCTGTCTGTCGTAGGCTGGTCCCAATCCTCCAGTCGGCTGCATCGTCGCCGTCGCCATTGTTGTATAGTCTAAGTTACAATTGTAGCTACTAAACGTATTATCTAAATTATCCGCAAAATTCGTTAATGAATATTCGGTTGGTGGAAAAATCTGTTGCGGTTGACTGCTCTGATAAATTGAAACGCGAACTATCGAACGTTCCGATCTGAAATGAGTTTGAGAAATACAATAAAAAAAAATAAGTAAATTCATATTAGTAAGATGAAAAACATACACACACACACATACATATCAGATGGCCTCAAATACACACACACACACACACATGTAACACATACATTCCTAAACAACTGCGTCACTTTTTATATAGTTCCCCACCTTCCGAAAAAAAAAAAAAAAAACAGAATCGAATTAAAACTTGTACCCACCAAAAAGCGTATTCAATGTCAATTAAATTAAGTCATTTGCCAATTGCGCGTCGCCAGCGATTTGAACTTTTCAATTCAATTTTCAATTCATTTAGTTTACAAATGGAAATTGACAAGACTCCGACCGCAAATCTCAACTAGTTACATTCCAATTCCCCCTTTTTCCTATTCCCCACATGCAACACGTTTTGCAGCGCGTGCCTCGCATTCTTTATATAATATAACACCCCAGATTCAGAATCAGACCCAACCCAGACCTAGAATACCGCTCCATAACTGTCACATGTTGTTCTTGTCCATGCGAACCAAGTTTGCATCCCTGGAATGTGTCAATCAACTTGACTGCAAATTTCCTAGAAATGCAAGTCACTTGCATTGATTTCAGCTATTCACTTTTAACAGAGGAAACTATATTACTTTATCATGTTCATGTTAAACCTAATGTTAACTGCCTAGCTTAGAAGAAAAAAAAAATATGAAAAAATATTACTTTTTCAATTTTCAATTGGAAAAATATCAATTTTACAAATTTAATGCAAATCTTTTCGAAAAACGCAACGATTTTTCTAAAAAATAAAAAAACAAATATTTAACTGTTGTAAATGATATTTTTAAGTCTTAGTTTTTTTTCTTTGAGAACTTTTTTGATTTTTCATTCGTTTTATATATTTTTTTTAGTCAGTAAGAGAGTCAGGACAAAGAGTTAGATATATGATTGCTTCACATTTCTAATCTTTTTTAAATATCAAATTTCTGGCAACGCTGTATTAAGTGTGCATTTCAGTATTGCCATTAATACATTACTATAACTTTCCAAATCTTTAAATAGTTATAATTTACAAATTTTAGATAATTTAACTGAACTTTATATAATTTTAATAAATTTTTTACAAGGTCACAACACTGCTCAAATAAATATTAAAAGGTAGTTGTAAAGTTTTCTACTATTTCATATTTTATGAGCTTAATATTTTTGATTATATATCCCATTTTACAATTTAATTTAAAATATTTATATAGAAAATACACATTTGAAATATATTTAAACGTAGGTTAACTTTAACGTGCAGCTGAGAAAGTTTAACCTGGCCTGCACTTTAAGCAGTTGCGAATTATAAATATAAAAATGCATTGCTTTGAGAGTGCATATATATTATATGTTAGTTTTATTATGATATTCGACCCCAACACGACATTTATCCATAAAAAGAGAGGGCAACGCAAGGTGACTGAAAAAAGAAAACTAGGTGGAAAGTGAAAAAGTGAAAGAAAAGGGTTGCCTGCAGAGTTGTCAAGTGTTCCCTCCCTTCATTAAATACACCATATAGAAACGACCCTTCAAGGCTATTTGTGAGTCATTTTCATGGTTTTTTCCCCATTTTCCCTTGTTTAACCTCTCTGACTATTTTATCATCCACATTGCATAATTGTTTCTAGAAGTCTATCAAAATAGTTGCCCCATCGCAATTATGTTAATTACTTGCGTTTTTTCACGTACGAAATCGCTATAATTCACAACTGGTTCTTGTTGAAAGACTGGCAAAAACAAAAAATAGAATGGAATGGAATAAAATGATTTCAACTTGTAAAAAACCAAAAGGTAACTCACTTTACAATGTTTGGGCTACGTTTTTTGTTATGTTCTTTACTTTGCTTGCTTCTTTCTCTATTTTTTTATTGTTTTTTTTTTTTTTTTTTTTTAATTCTACCTTATAAAATATTTCTATTCTTGGCTTTTTTGTTGCTTCCTAGAACTTAGAAATGAGTTGAGAACCGATATTCTTAGCTCCATTTAAGTTGGTTGCTTTTTATAATGATTTATCAGCCTATTCTTTCTGCTTATTCTTCTTCTCCACCTGTTCTCCCTCTCTCTTTATTTGTTGATCTTTTGTTTGTCCGTTTAGGCAGTTGTTCTGCCTATTTTGCCAGTCATTATTCAACTTTATTTTCTGCCCTCAAAACTTGCTTAAAACGAGTCGAAAATGTGAAGAAGCAGAAAAAGTAGAAACTTAACTACAAAAAAATTTAATTCCATATAAAAACGAATCAAATTAGTGATGTTCGGGTATGAAAACGAAATGTAATATTGAAAAAGAATAAGCATCATCATTTTTCCAAATTATTTTTCACATTTTAAAAAGAAAAAGAAAATGTAATTATTGTTTAACTAAAGTTTAAGTTAAATTAGACTAGGGCTCAAAAATTGAAGAACTTCTCTTAATTCAGGAAATTAAAAACAATAAATAAACTCTATTGAGTTGTCGATGTTTCAAGATCATTAATATCATAAGAATAATAAAGCAACTCGATAAAATCGTCAAAAAAAAAACCAAATAATAGAGTTAAAGAATTCCCTATACGAATGTCGAAAAATATTACTCAGAATACGATAATTTAGAAATGAAAATTGGAAAAACAAAACTAGTAAGCATTTAATTATGAAACCAAAATTAAGAATTCTGGGGAAGAAGGGGTTTGATAACTATATCAGAGATATTTTCATGTAAAATGTAGAGAAATTAGTGTCAAATTTGAAAATATCTATTTGATAAAATTTAAGAAAACATTAAAAAACCGTTCGTTAATATATTTTGTAATTCAATTTCGTAATTTATAAATTTGTTTTAATTTGTCCTCCTTATCTTGGTTTTCTTAAATTTTACTCATAGTCTTTTATTATTTTATTTTGTATTCTTAAAAACGCTTAAAAACGAGTTTTCGATATTTTCATAAATTTCATTTTTCACCTCCCTAAATCAAATTGAAATCGCTTGAAAATCGCAGGGAAAACGCATTGAAAGCGACGATTTCGTCAGTGTTGTTTTTTTTTATCTGTTTACTTTTCAAATACACTTCATAAATTTAATGTATGAAGTGTGACTAGTTGTGTTATTGTTGTTGTTAGCTCATTGAACATGTTAATATTACGTCATGTGCCGAAATTGATATGAGAATGCGACAACAACACCAACAACAACAGCAACAATAGAAACAACAAGTGTAACAAGCTCAGCAACAAGAACTTACAAAGCACAACAAATAAAAGAACAAGTTTTTCAAATGTTTTTTTTCGAGTGCCCTTTTTGGAGGTCAAGCGGTAGAGGGGAGGCGGGGGGAGTGGAAGATGGAAGGGGGAAGGGGGGTGAGCTGTCGTTTAACATCAAAAACTTCCTTTGAAGTGTTCAAAAACATAACAAATATTAAAACTACAACAAAAAAAAAAAAAAGAACTTGTTGCCCGTGTTATTGTGAGTGTGGGAGTGTGTGTGTCTGTGTGTGTGCGAGTGAGATAGAGATGGAGTGTGAGGTGTTGCAAGACAGAATGCAGAATGCGAACTTGAAGCTGTGTTGCTTGCTCTCTGCTCTTTGCTCTTCGTCTATCTCTCTCTCTCTCTCCGATGGTCACTGCTTATAACAGTTATTGCTGTCACTGCTGCCAATTTAGCTTTTTTTCCGTCAAATCTGGCTGTTTTTAAAGACCAATTGCGGGAAAATTTTGAAAATTGCGGAAAGCGGGAATTCTGGCTTTTTTTTTAGAAATGTTTTTGTCTTTTTTTTGTCTTTTTTAATGCTTCAACGGTTACATAAAAAGTTTAATAAAGTTCTATAAGTCCATATTCTATCAACTTGCTTAATATATCTCAAAGAACAAAGAACTTTTTTCACACTTATTTTTGATTTTCAAACCTACATACAAAGTTGGAACACTCCAGATCTTATAGTCATCGGATCGGAAATCAGACAGACATGGCTAAATTGATTCGGCTGCTGATTCTGATCTAGAATATGTATACTTTATGGGGTCTGCCACGCCTCCTTCTGTTAGTTACATACATTCTTCCAAACACCTTATAATATTATACCAAAAGTACCGCTCTTTTTAAAGCTATTTTCTTAAATTTGTTGTGTTTTTTTTTTGCCTGTTCTTCCAGTCGAAAACAGCCTTTTTTTGTATCAAAAATTGGCAGCACTGATTGATGTTGTTGTTATTATTATTATTATTTTGCTGCGATGAGCGCATCAAGTTTGGCGGCAAAGCAGCGACGCCAACGCAGCGCAGCTTTCAATTAGTTTGAAGACGTCACAAGCAGAGAATCACACACATACAAACACAACGTATATGTGTGCACAGTGGCTGTCAGCTTATTTGATCCACTACTTTTACATTTAACATATTTCAAATGCATTTATCTATGAATTTCAATTAGCAAAGCCTCGATTTTCAACTATTTTCTAGGGATCACAATTAATATTTATTTCAATTATTAAAATTAATATTGACTTTCTTTTATAAATAAAATTAATTATGAAATATTTTTAAGCTATAAATCAAAAATAAATACTATTCGAAACTATTGTAATAAAAATCTTAAATTACTTTAAAAATAAATATTCATGATGTATGGCCCAAAAACCTCTCATTCAACAAACCAAAAATCTCCCAAAATTTAAGTTTTTTTTTTTAAATAAAATTTTAAATCTAGAGTTAAGCTTTTTATATACAAATTGAAATAAAGTAATTGCTTTTTATTTTTTTTTTATAAACTACAAAACAAATCTTTATTTCTTAAATTTCTTTAATAAAAAATTATAATCGTTTTTGTCCTGTATATTTATATTTTTTAATTTTTTTGAGATAATTTAATCTGCATCAAGCAATTAAATGTAGTGGGTCTAATGAGCTGTGAGCCACTGTACGTTTAAGCACGCACACTGACAGGCGGCGGAAGAAGAAGCAGCAGCAGCAGCGGCAGAGGAAGAAGAAGCACACGCAATGAGAGCAGCAGTAAATTAATTTAACAAATTACACACACACATACATATGTACATCGATTTATTTATGTGTGGTATGTGTGTGCACATACATATAATGAAATTAACAGTTGAACGAAATGTTAATTGAATATTTTTGCACTTGACGTCAAGCAACAACAACAACAAAAGCAGGCATTTATTTGCATGTCGAAAAAAACAAAAAAGAAACGCCTGCATTTTGTTTTTGCATACGATAAAAACAGCGCCGCATTTCGGAGCGTTTTCTGCTGCTGCTTTCGACGTCGCTGTCGCCATCGCTGCCTCTGCTTTGCCCCGCAGTCAATCGGCATTTCATTTTTGATTTTTTTAAAACATATATACAAACATATACACACATAATAAGTACACAATACACATCACATGGTTATATTATAGAACTTTGTAGTATATATATAGAAATAACTTAAAGCTATGTCTAATTTATGTACAAACAAGGCACTATATTTTAACACACACACACACACACACACTTGTACACTTGCTGGTCGGACAGTGTATTTTAATTGCGTTCACAGAGCATTAGCAGCGAGCGAGCGAGAGAGAGCGTCAAGTGTGTGTTTGTGCGAGAGAGCGCAAAGCAAAGAGAGTGAAATTACATGAAGAGTGACACAACACAAAAAATAGCATTTCGAGATAAACGCATTTAAAGTTTTCACTTGTCATAAGTTTGCCTGCAAAGCGCACACTCATAAACTCAGCTCACTCTATGTGTATTAAAGCTAGAATATTGAATTTTGACCACAACATAGATAAGCACATAATGAACATTTCTGCATAATTTGTGTTTTTTTTTTTTTACTTATGTCACTCTTCAAGTAAAGAAGCGATTTGGTCGCGTGGGGAGTGGCAAATGGGGTGGTGGGATGGGGAAGTGGTGGGTAAACTAGGTGTGTGGTGAAGTGGGGAAAGAGAGAGAGAGAGAGGGGGGGGGGGGGAATTGCCAATCGGACTCGTGTGTATTATTTTTTGCGATGAACTCACTGTGCGCATCCCACCATGGAACAACAACAACAAATAATAATAAATATACAACAGCAACTGGCAAAGCGTAACACTGTGCATGTATATATATATATATATATATGTGTGTGTGTGTGTGTGTATAATAACAACAACACTCGTCACAAATTACTTTCACATTGTTTTTAGTTGTGTTTTATTTCATTTCATTTGATTTGATTTGAAATTATTTCAATTGTTTTACATTTACCAACACTGTTGTGTGGGTGTAGTGTTGTGTGCAAGCACTCAAACACCTTTACCCTCCCCCCCACCACCCACCCAATTCACCTATCAGCCAATACACCAACCACTTGCACTCACTGACTGCCTTGCATTTTGTACAGTGACACGCAGCTTATTTGAAACAAATTGAAAATTTCAACTGCATTTATTTAAATATAAATTTAAACTTAAACTGTCAAATTAATATTTGAATTTATGTCAAGTTAATATTTGAAATTACTTCTTAATATTAATATTTAAATTTAACAGAATATATTATTTAATTTTATTTTATATATTTCAAAAATAAAAATTTCAACTTAAACTGTCCAATTAATATTTAAATTTAAATTAAATTTAAAAGAATATATTTAAATTTATTTGATATATTTTAGTCGTTTTTAGCAATGAACAATGTGACAAATAAGCTGTAAACCACTGTATATATATATATATATGTGTATTTGCGTCTCTTTTTGGCACGCACAATTGACTTTTGCAGTTTTGTTGTTAAAAAAAAAAAGCTGTCACTTGTTTATCGGTATCTCTGCTGTTTTAACATTTATATTTTTTTTGTTAACAATTTAATTCCACGCACTTGACAATTTTTTTAATATTTTTTATTTTTGATTTTGACAGCTGCCGCTTTTCGATTTTGTTGCTGCTTCTTCTGCAGTGTTTTTCAACGTTCTGCTTCCTCTTTGCGATTCTACGCGCGTTTTACTTTTGCGACCACCGTACGTACTCTCTCTCACTCACTCACTCACTCGCTCATTCGCTCTCTCTGCTCACTGCTCTCTTGCGAGCGTACTCACTATGCTGCTGCTCTGCTGCTAGCGCTGCTGCGACGACGACGACGACGACTGCTGGGGTTGTTTGAAAAAAAAAAAACAAAAACAAAAACACACGACGATATCAAAAAAAAAAAATCAACAACAGTAAATAGCGTACACTTGAATTAAAGGCAAATTCACCGCACGTATTTTCGCGTTTGTTGTGTTGTTGTCTGTTGTGTGTTGTGTTGTTGTCTGTTTGGCGTTGTCGCTGCGTTTGTCTAACTAAACTTGCAAGCTTGCTGCTAAAAAGTAAAAGATACAATACGCACACACACACACACACACAAATGTTTGCAGGAGCCGCTCAGAGAGAGAGAGAGAGAGAGCGCTCGCGCTCTCATTTTGAAGTTCACACTCGCTGGCGTTGCCACCTGACTACATTTGAATTTTGTGTGTTTTTATTGAAAAAAAAAAAAAAACAGTTGAACTTTTATTTTAAATATTTTGAAAAATAATTGTTATTGCAAATTTAATAAAAAAAAAAAACAATTAAAAAGATTAAAAAAAACATCTTTAAACATTTTTATATTTAATAAAATAAAACGAAAATAAACGAAATACAATTTCTGGCAGTTTTTTTTATATGAAGTTTGACAGGAATTTTTATTTCCTGGCCTGCTAAAGCAAGAAATTAAAATTTTATTATACGCCGAACTGATGTAAAAATTGGTATTAACAAAAAAAATATTTGTATGAAAATATTCTGATAACTAACCTAAGTCAATTTTTGTATTGTGTATTTTCAAAATTAGTTTACTGTCAAATGTATTAAAAAAAAAATTGTTAATATTGCAAATTATATAAACAAATTTGTTTAAAAATGTGTATACATTAGGGTGCAACGATTTTTTTTGAAAAAAATAATAATAATAAAATGGTACCCCATATTCGTAATCTACGTTCAATTCTAAAATGTTTTTACCACAAAACAATAGTTTAGTCCTTGCAAGGACAAAAATTATGTTTTAAGGACAATTAGTCTTTGTATATGAAAGTTCTGATTCTAACACGAGTTTTGATACCAATTTTGTCAGGATCAGACTAAAAATCCTCAAGATATGGTAATAATGCATGATAAAAATATCAAAATTAACACGTTTTCAACTTAAAAAACGGAGATTTTAGAACTATGATTTCTTGGTGAAAACATCTTAGAATTGATCGTGGATTACGAATATGGGGTAACATTTGTCAATTTTTTTTGGCCTATACAAATCGATGCACTCTAATATACCTATTTTTATATTTGAAATGCATTCACAGCAATGTTGTAAACATTTGTATTCTAAATATACAACCCTAATCCGGTTATCATTTGACACGATTTTTCGAATTTCATTAATCCGTTTTAATTATATTTTGACAAAATTTCGCGTACAGAATTGAATTACAATTTTTTTTAAGCCTAATTCAATTTTGATTTACCCCTTTTATTATAAAACTTGACAAGTAATTTATATTTTGAATTTTTTAAATCAAAATAGAAAATAACAGTTCTAATTTCGTTTATATATAAAAATTGAATTACAAATATTTTTTATTTTATTTTAAAATTAAAAATAATGACTTTATTTAATTAATAATAAAAACAATTAATAAATAATAAAACATATTTATTTTCTAATTAATGTTAAAAAGAAATATATGTACATTTGAATAAACTATATAAAATAAAATAGTGAAATCCGGAATAGATTGGTTTATCTATGTATTCTGATAACTAACCTTAGTCAATCCAAATAATCATATTTACTAATTAGCAAACATTATTTCTTGTTTTTTTTTTTTTTTAATGTATCACATTTCGAAAGGTTTTCTGCATTATTTTTAACACATTCTTGAAATCTTTATCGGTTAGCAAGTTACAAAAATACACAAAAAAAAAAAAAAAAAATAAAATTTTTCGATAAATGGAACCGAAGCGTTAATTAAACCCACATTTTTCTCAATTTCTGCTACCAACAACAACAAACTGGAATTTCTGTTTTTGGCATAAAAATAATCTCAAAAGCAATTAACAGTGAAAATGCGCGCAAAATCTTTTTTTTTTTCCTCCAAACAAAAACAAACTAAAAAAAAAAAAAACAAAAACAACAAAAGGCGGCAATTTTTCGATTTTTGGCAGCTGTTAGTTACAACAATAAAAACATATGGGAAAGGCTATAGTCGAGATCCCGACTATAGGATACCCCTTACATATTTCAATATATATAAAAGTACTTTAAAGAAATTACTACCTAATTAATATTATTATTGAAATAATAACTTTATTAATAACTTTGGTTAGGTATTACTACCGTTCTACTTTTCCGATCTTGCTGCGGTTAAGTCAGATTATAGATAATATTAATAGATAATAATATTTACCATAAAAACTGTGTTATCTTCAAAACTCTGGTTTTTGTGGTTTTTCGTTATTTGCGGAGGCGGAAGAGGGCGTGGCTTAAATTTAAAACAAACTTGATCTGCGTGGAGTATATAGAAATCGGTGTGCTAAATTTGGTTATTCTATCTCTTATGGTCTCTTAGATCTAGGCGCTTGCACAGACGGACGGACAGACAGACGGACGAACAGACAGACAGATATGACTATATCGACTCTTATAGGATCGGATTGCCGCCTTCTTCCTGTTTCATACATTCCAACGAACACAATATACCCTATTAGCTATTTTTTTTAGGTAACGGGTATAACAAGCAGAAAACGAGAATTCGAGAAACTGCGCCAATTGGCGTTTTTGCGTCGTATTGTTTTTCTTTATTACATACATGTTGTTGTTGTCAAGATACGCAATAACAACAACAACAATGCGCACATTGTAATAACGAAAACAAACAAAACGTAAAAACGTAATGCGCCACATCTGGCAACGCTGTTAAACCAACAAACATGACATCACTTTTCTTTTTCGTTTATTTTTTTGCGCAAAGTAATGTGGAGCCGCAGAGAGAGAGAGAGACAGAGAGCGGGAGAGGCAGAGAGCGAGAGCTTGATACAAAGAGAGCAAGCTTACGCTCTCTCTCTCAGCTGCTGCTGTGTATAACAGAAGCAGCGACAGCGACAGAGGCAGAGACAGAGGCAGAGGCAGTGACGGCAGCGAACAGCGTGAACAGAAATAAAAATAATAACACAAGAAACATAAACACGTAACTATATAAAACAAAAAAAAAAAGGTACCACTCGAGAAAAAAATGCCGCTGCTGTTGTTTGGGGAAGCTGACTGATAAATGCAGAGGGAGGGCAGTGTTGTAGAGAGGAGGAGTGGGAGGGAGAGGAGGAGAGGAGGAGAATAAGTAGGGGGAGGTGGGAGAGGGCAGTGCACACACAAAATTGAAACGGGAGCAGCAGCAGTGTGAGTGTATTAGTTTTTTTTTTTGCTTTTTATTTAAAACATACATACAGACAGTCAAGTAATTATTTTGACAAGCGACAAAATTTCAATCATCGTTTAAAACCAGCGACCGTAAATAATAATTATTTTAATTTTTTTTTATTCAAAAATCACTTTCTAATGGACGTAGAAAAAAACGAAATATACAAAAATCTTTAGTTTTGTAAAATCACTGCATTTCTAACATGATTTAAAAAATTCAGATTTTTACGACTATCTTCGCCGATAGTCATTATTTTTGATTAAAAAGAATTAAACTCAAAGATATTCAGTATTTTTTTATCAAAAAAAATAAAACTCAAAAATAATGAATATAAATTAATAGGATCCTTAATATTCGTCCTTGAGGGACATGTGATGTATCATGTGAAAGGTATTAAATAATAGATCAAGAATATGTAATTATATCGGCAAGAAGTTTAACACAGAAGCCTACAAATATTGTTAAATTTCATTTTAAACGAAAAAAATCTTTAAAATTTTATAAATTATAATAAAATAAATAATTTATAAATGATTTTGGCGTTCAAAATAAAACTCAAAAATATTTTTCATTTATCATCATTACTTTTAAATTTTACTTATTTGATCAGAAATAATGATTATCGGTGAAGAAAATCGTAAAAATCATTCTATAATCATTAAAAAGTAATTCTTAAAATAAAACTTATAATAATTACGGTCCCTGATTAAAACCATTAACGAAACTGTTGCCTTTAACCGGTTTTAACCGATTCGCATTGATAGGCGTAACAAAACTTTTTTATCATACCTAAACCGATATAACCGTTTGGTAACCGATTCATGTGTCACGTTTAATTTCGGTTCAATCAATTATTATCAATTAAATATGTTGCTAAGGAGTTATCGTCTTTGAAAATTAATTTTGATTTAACATTTTTTTTTACTCTTGCTTTACTTTAGTTGTCGCATGAATCTTTCGACTTTAAAAAAAAAAAAAGATTATAAATTTCAATATATATTAGCTAAATAGATCATTTTTGAAATCAACATTTTTTTGTTTATATTTTGAGCTTATTATCCATTGGATAAAATAAGATACAAATAAAAAACAATGTGAGTTTGTTTCTCTTTGTCAAAACAATTACTTGACATACTGTGTGTGTTATGTGTGTGTTGGGGGTGGGGTGGGCGCTCTGACAGTTAATAAACAGGGTTGCCACGGCGTCTGACGGACGGACGGACAAACAGACGGACGGACGGACGGACAGACAGACGGACGATTTTGATGCTGGCAATTGGGGACATTGTTGTTGTTGTTGTTGTTGTTGTTGTGTTTGTTGTGTATCTAGTGTTGTTGTTGTTGTCGCCACAAACTATTCAGATCAGACATGCACAAGCACGTACAGAATGTGATGCAAGTGGGTGTGTGTGTGTGTGTATGTAGGTAATAGGGTTGACTGACAACAACAACAACAACAACACGCACTGTTGACCAGCGGCACAATTACCGTTAACATTGCATATGTTGTACGTAGGTACAGTCATGCATAAAAGTATTGACATTTTGCTGATCTCTACAGTTATCGATCAAATAAATATTTTGTATCTGTCAAGTTATTGTAATTTCTAATTAAACTAATTCAATAACTAGAGAATCGATTGTCGATTACTTCAACACGATAATTTTTTTTGACAATCTATCGAGTTAAATAAATCAATTTTAAAACAAATAAAAAATAAGAATTGTATAGTTTTCAGTATTTTATTTTTACTAAAAGATCTACAATCGAATTTTTTCTTGAAAATTAGTATCGAGAAGTGAGGTTAATTAAATAGCGCGGAAACAAAACAATTTCACTTAAATTATATTTTAACATAAAATAATACGTCATCTTAATACTTATTTAGACTATTATAAAAGAATTTTTTTTAAATTCACTTCGATTTAAAATTAAAAAACATTAAAGCCAAAAAAAAAAATTTTTTTTTATCACATTAGTTGAACCATGGTTCGAACCCAAACCTTGGGTTTAGGATGTATATAAACTCGTTTTCGAACCAAACCTATGTCTTGCTCTATGGTTCGAACCATCGAACCGAACCTTTAACAACATTTTGGTGGTTTGCAGCCTTGATCTCCACCAAACTGATGGAATATGCATTTAAGTTGGTTATATATATTCTGATTAAATTTGGTTCAAATCAGACCACTATATCATATAGCTGCCATAGGAACAATCAGTCGAAAATGAACTTTTAGTACAGAGTTTCTACGCACAGGGTATTCTACTGTCGAGCATGCTCGACTTTAGCCGTCCACTTGATTTTTTGTAGCTTTCTTTGCGACCATAGCAATATGGACAATATAATTTTGTCCGCCACTGTGTGTGACAATGTCTGTCTGCCTCCTTCCTTTTCCTCTTCCCCTTTCTCTTTCTCTTCCCCTTTTCATTGCTCTTCCGCTTGCTTCTTCTTCCTGCTATGCATGTCAAGTGTGGCCACCGGAAAATCAATCGACTGACTGACAGTTGAAATACACACACACACACACACATATATATATATATATATATATATATATATATATACTACTTTCACAATAGATATACTGCACACACACATGGACAAAAGCTGCTCGAATTTCAAGACATTCACTTTAAATCTCAAACGAAATGTTGTGTGGAGAGTGTAGAGGAAGAGGGGGGTGGGGAGGGTCGGGGGGAAACGGTCATGCTTGATTCACCTCATCGCATCGCATCTCACCTCATCACAGATCACCTCACCTCATCTCTCTCCTTTCATCACCTCACATCTTATACTCATCTCATAAATATAATCGATAATAACAACGGTTTGTTCTGGCATTCGTATTCTTCTATTCTTCATCTGTCTCTTCTTGTTCTTCTTCTTCATCATTTTCTGTTTCTTTCTTCGCTGCTGTTGTAATTCTTTTTTTTTTTTTTTTGTTGCTAACTGTAAATTGTTTAAAAGAAAGTTCTACACAGAGCAAGTGGCGCTCTCTTCCCCCCTCTCTCTCTCTCTCTCTTTCTCTCTCTCCACTTTGCCCACTCTCTTTCTGGATGACATCATGTTGCGCTTAAAGCGACCAACCGGCAAATTAAAGCTCACTCTCACATTAAAGCTCACTCACACACACTCTCACACATACACATACACATTAACACACATGGAAAGGTCAAATATATATATATATATATATATATATATATATATATATGTGTGTGTGTGGTCGTTTTAATCGAAACCCAAATCAGCTTGGCAACTCTAAGCACAGCTCCAAACCAGGGATGGGCTTCAAAATGGCACTATCGATAGTTTTTATTGATAAGAATAGGCGATATTTAATCAGAATACTAAACAATATTCGAAACGATAACATTTATGTAGTTCGTTTACAAGTTTTATATCAATTTAGAAAAAGTGAAAATTAATAGATCGAATTGAAAATATCTGGTTTTCGCCAAAAGAAAAATTTTTCAATTCGATAGATTAAAAAAAAAAACAAGTGAGCGGCAACAGTCGAGCACGCTCGACCGTAGGATACCCTGTGACCAGGTACTCTGTACTGAAAGTTCATTCTTGACCGATTGTTCCTATGGCAGCTATATGATATAGCAAACCGATCTGTACCAAATTTGGCCAGAATAAATAACACCAAAATACATCTATCAGTTTGGGTAAGATATCTCTAAAAACAAAAAACTTTATCATACTAAAACTTGATTTTAGACTAAGCATCTCTATGGCAGCTATATGATATAGTGGTCCGATTTGAACCAAATTTGGACCGTATGTATAATACCAGAATAGATTTATATTGTGTCAGATTGTTTGAGATATCTCAAAAAACCATAAAGTTATTCATACTAAAACTTCATTTTCGATCTGTCGTTCCTATGGCAGCTATATAATATAGAGGTCCGATTCAAAAAATAAAAACAAACTTGATCTGCGTACGGTATTTAGGAATCTTCTCTTATTTTTATATTCCTTTATTGCGCATTTTCAATGGACTCAAAGAATGGGGAATTTAAAAAAAAATATAACAGACTGAATTTATTTGCATTGAATCAACAACCTAGATATAATGCTATATTGCCGATATTTCATAGGATATGATACTTTTCGATTATCAATATCACCATTTTGTTGAATATCGCCAGCTCTACTCCAAACGCCGCCTATCGACAATCGCACGTTATCGATTTGAGGCTGACCAAATACAAAAGAAGAAAAACAAAAAGGTAAACAAAATGTGGGCGGTTTATCGATAGACAGCTTAAGGCATGTTTTAATTAAGAAGGCGTTGGGTGGGTGTGGCAAGTTCTAATAAGACAATACACATACACACACACACACACACACACACACACCTATATGCAGCCGAAAAAGATGTGGGTCAACAACCACCAAATGGAGTTGACCTACATCATGTTTTAAAATGCACACACACACACACACACACACACACACACAGAGAGAGGGAGACACACACGCACACACACACAAACTCATAAACGAAGCATTATGTAATAAAATGACAACAACAACAGCGACAACGACGACGACAGCGCAGTTTAACGGTATTCAGCAAGCTTCATTTGTGACTGCTGCTGCTGCTGACGTCGCTGTCGCAGTCGCTGCCGCTGAGAACGTTCAACTACAGCGCCGGCGCAGACAGCAAACAGCAACAACAACAGTTACGACTCCAATTGGAGTTGTTTGGTGGTGGCATGCAAAATGTTCTCCCATTGGAATCACATACACATACATGCATCTAAAGCAAAAAGGGAGAGAGAGAGTGAGAGAGAATAAGGAGCAAGAGAGCATACAAAACAAGAGAGACTTTGAAGTTGAGAGGAGCGGGCAAAATTGGTAAATAAAGAAAGCAGTGTTGCCAGATTAATATGCATTAATATAGCTAAATTGACAAATGGCTATAAATAGCTAAAACAAAACTAAAAAGTTCTCAAAAAAAGCACTTTTTTTTTGTTTTTTTTTAATTCAAAGCTTTTTATGATATTATTTCATATCATTTCTTTTTTCTATAAAAAAGAGTTCTAATTAATTTGAAATTAAATATTTGAAATTTAAAAATAAAAAAAAATATACATACATATTTTAACACTTAAAAAATTGTTTTAAGACCTCAAATGTTTTTCAAATTTATATTTTTTGTATTAATCAAAAAACAAAAACATTAAAATTGTTGATAGATGTTTGATAAAAATTAAAATAAAAGTTATTTTATGATTTCAATACAAATTGAATTAAATTTTCTTATTTTATATATATATATTATTTTTTATATAATTATCAAATTGATTTTTATGATTAAAAAGAAAAGTTAATCCAGTATCCAGGATACTGCATCCCGGAAAAGAAAATATAACATTTTACTATTAATCTCTAGATTAATCGATCGTATTTTTCAGGATCAATTTTTCGTAATTCTTTTTTGCGATCCCTTGAAAATTAAGCGCTAAAATATTGTTATTTTGAAATAGCTTTCTGTAAGTATAAAGTTGCTAAAACTAGCTATAAAATAGCTAAAGTGGCAACACTTAAAAGGAGCCATCGCATCCTGTATCTTTTATGTTTGTCTGTCTGTCTGGGTGTGTGTGTGTGTTTGTGTGTGTGTGTTTGTGTGTGTCTTATCAAAAAAAGGAAGTTTTAAAATCCAAAACGTAATTATCGATTAAAAAGTTGATGGCGGGGGTTGTTTATATTGTTGTAGCTGTAGTTTGTTTTTTAAGAGGACGTTGAGCTAGAAAAGTTCATTGCATGCAATTTGGCTTAAATGTAAATGTGTGTGTGTGTGTATCTGTGTGTGCGACAGATCAGCTTAGAGCTTAGTGATGGATTGGCCCAAAAAGTGAAAGCTGCCAAAAAGTCATTATTCTAATGTCGTTTTTTCTCTTTATCTTTTTCATTTTTATTGTCTCAATGTGCGGTAAAAGTAGGCCTAATTTCATTCCAGGGCACATCCATAAAAATAAGTACATGCATTCAAAACAGAATTTTAAAAAATGTACAACAAAAAACAAGTAAAGGGTTCATTAACTTTACTAGATTATCGTAAAATGAGATGAGATGAGATGAGATGATAGAGATATGAGTGAGTTAGTTAAGCTTGCAGTTGGAGAGCTTTCACTCAAGTCAAGTTTTTCTCAAGAAATCATTAGATTATAAATTTAGATTTAAATATATTTAAGTAAAAGTTAATGAGGATTTCAGGATTGATCTTTTTTCCACACAAATTTTAGTTGGATTTACCGAATTTAAGAAAAGAAAATCCTAAATTAAAAATTAAATAAAATCCACGCTGAATCTATTTCAGGAATACCACTATTTTTATTATTTATAGCTGATGGATAAAAGTCTAATCAGATTTATCCATATTTGGAGTTTTTGTTGGTAAAATGTAATATTTATCTGTTTCAGGAGTGTCTCTAGTAATAATTTAAAGAAAATCTCGTCTTAATACATTGCAGGAATACCCAAATTTGTATTAATAGTTGTTTCAGCATAGAAATCTTATCAGATTTATGCATATCTGTTGCAGGAATAAATTTTAAATAAAATCTAATCTAATTCTGTTGCAAGAATACCCTAAATTAAAATTTAAATAACACTAAATGTGCTTCAGGAATACCCCAATTTTTAAATTTTAATACATAGTGGTTTATGTGAGAAACTAATCAGCATAGAAATCTAATCAGAATTATTATTATTTGTAATTTTCATATATATATAATATATAATTATAATCTGTTGCAGGAATACCCCTTATAAAATTTTATATGTTGCAAGAATACCCCTAATTAAAATTTTTGTATATAATATATAATCAATATCTATTGCAGGAATACCCCTTATTACCAAATATGATTCAGGAATATCCCAATTTTTAAATATTAATACATAGTTGTTTATGTGAGAAACCAATCAGCATAGAATTCTAATCAGATTTATCCATATTTATTAAATTCGTTATTTTCGTTTTTATTGCCTCTCGTCATGCCAATTTCTTAAACGCTCTGACGTCACGTTCTATCCCCTTCTCTTTCGTTCTCTTTCGCTACAAATGGCGAATTAACGATTTCCATCGCAATCTCATTAAACCAAGATCAAAGCTCAGCCATTTTGTTTTGTATCTTTCTCTTAATCTAATTGCTTATTGCTTGTTACTTATTCTTTACTTACTCTTCTTGCACCTCAATGCCGCTATCATCCATATTTCCTCCTCCTCCTCCTCCTTTCGCATTCGCATAGTCACTGTTTAGCGGTAAATGCGTCGCTGTTGTTGTTGCTGCTGCTGTTGTTGTTGTTGATGATTGCACTGCTTGCTGCGACTGACCAGCGCCGACAGAGGCAGCGGCTGCGGCAGCGGCAGCGGCGTCAACCGCATCGAAACCAAAGCTCGGCTCCACGTGCTCTGACAGCGGCGTCGGCGTCTCAAACACTAACGTCTCGACCATTGAGCCCTTTGACGAACCGAACGAAACAC
This sequence comes from Drosophila phalerata, assembly GCA_951394115.2. NCBI lineage: Eukaryota > Metazoa > Arthropoda > Insecta > Diptera > Drosophilidae > Drosophila > Drosophila phalerata. The sequence goes on along the minus strand of OX596006.1, from coordinate 46,692,942 downwards.
TGCAACAAATCAAGTACAACAAGAGAGAATGTGTGAGAGAGAGAGAGAGCGAGTGTGGGAGCATAAAGAGTTATAGCCAGTGCTGCCAGTTTAGCAATTTAGTAGCCAGATCTAGCAACTTTTAAAAAAAACTTGCAACTTTATTTTATTTATAAATGCTATTAGCCACAAATCGAGCAATTTTCAATTTTTCTTTAGCAATTTTAGCGTTTTATTATTATTATGTTTATATATATATTTTTTTTTATTAGAAAACTAGAATTTTTTTAAGCATTTTTGGCTTTTTTTTAACCTTTTAGAAATTAATTGCACAAATAACGATTAATAATGGCTCACAAAAATATCGGAGCTTGTATTAAACTTAATGGTTCGATTAAGTTCTGGTCGTTCAGATCTGGTCGTTTTTCAATTTAATTGTGAAAAAAGAGCAGAGGGAATTCATAATTTAAATTAAAACAATTAAATTATCAAAATATTTTTAATATCCAAAATATTTTTCAAGATAAGCGTCATAATTTTTTTTTTTTTTTAGTTATTTTTAATAAATTAACGTTTTCAGCTGTAAAATATCACAGAACAAAGGGACTCAAAAAAAAAGGCTAGATTTGACGAGAACAAAAAATATGCTCAAGATAATCGTCATAATTTTGTTTATTAAGTTAATTTTAATAAATTAACAGAACAAAGGGACTCAAAAAAAAAAGGCTAGATTTGACGAGAACAAAAAATATGCTCAAGATAATCGTCATAATTTTTTTTATTAAGTTATTTTAATAAATTAACGTTTTCAGCTGTAAAATTGCACAGAGCAGGGGGACTTCAAAAAAAAGGCTAGATTTGACTGATAAAAAAAGGCTGCTGTGTCAGCACTGACAGCGTTTTTGGCTTTAGTGTTATTAAGTATACGCACCGTTTGAGTCCAACACTTTTGGTGCCCAGTTTACTCAGTTTTGGCTTTTTCTGATTTTGATTTGGATTTAAATGTTGATTTGTTGGCGGGGAGGGGTTTGAGGGGGGATTGAGGGGCTTATCACTGTGATCGGTGGCCGTCGTGACGGTCTCCTCCGACAGATCGTCAATGTCGCTTTGTCTGTTGTTGTCGCTGTTGTTGTTGTAGCTGCTGTTGTTGTTGCCGTTACTGTTACCGTTACTGTTGCTGGCCATATGCAAATCGTTGTTGTTGTTGTTGTAATTGTTATTGTTGACGGACGGATGCAGCGGCAGCGACAGCGACAGCGACGTTGGCGGCGATGCTGCCAATGGTGGCGTCGGCGTCGCTGCACTGCTCAGCAGATGTGTACGCTCATCACAGCCAGCAGCGACGTTGGCAGCGTTGGCGGCAGCGCTCGACGACGACGACGACGATGACATTGCGGTCGACGGCGACTGCGACGGCGACGCTTGTTGGTTTTTAGTTTGTAGAAAAGTTTCGTTGAGTTTTTTTGTATGCAAATGATTTGTTGCTGCTGTTGTTGTTGTTGATCCGGCAAGCGACAGCATGTGTTGCTGTCTCACTCACACTTGGCAGCAGGCAGCGCAGCTGACTGACAATAACAACAATAACAATGCGACGTTGGCAATGTTTTCACCGTTTGTTTTGTGCTTTTAATTCGCTTTTTTTTTTTGCCGCTTGATTGAATTTAAACCGGACGCAGCGCGGCTGACGTTGACGTCGACGTCGACGCTGACGTTCACGTTATAATGACAACGACAATTCTTGCATACAAATTTGCTGCCTCTGCCTCTGCCGGCGTCGCTGTCTCTGCTTTTTTTTCACACACACACACAAACACATTAAATAGATACACACGTACGTTAATTTCCGCAACTAATTTGTATAGAATATGAAATTTCTTTACACACACACTAAAACAAAAAAAACATCAACAACAACAACAACTGCTGCTGTTGCTGTCAAAATTCGAGATGCAAGGCAGCGACGTTGCTGCGCTGCTTGCTGCGCTCGATAATTGCAGCAGAAGACGAAGACACGTTTATAAATAAATATATAATCATAAATCCGTTTATCGCCGATTATTCTTATTCCCGATTCTCGATTCCCTATTCCTCTATTCCTGTTGCGTTTTCGCTTTTAATTTCTGGCTGTTTATTTTGGCCCTTCTTCTGCTGCTTCTTCTTCTTCTGCTTCTTCTTCTTGCGTTGCGCGTTCGTTAACCGTGTGTATTTAATTTCAGCCACTGTCGCCGACTGAATTGCAGGCAGAACTTTAAGCAAGCAGCACACTGTTGCCCACTTGGCTATTTCATAGCTAGATCTGGCTATTATTCAGAACTTCGTTTGCCAGAAAAATTTCAACTGTTAATCTGGCTATTTTCAATAAATACACAGCTAAGTTTTGCTATTTATATATTTGGTAAAAAAAAAACCTATAAGCTAAATGTCAAATTTAGCGCACAGCTTTTATTTCATGTCCATAGCCAACTTAAAACTGAGCATATCTGCCTACAATAACAATTTTAGATAGTTTCTAGCCAGAAACAGCTAATGTTCCCCGTAAAAACTTGCCAGCACTGATTTGGAAGACTGCCACCCGGTGCAAAGGCTGCCACCCTACAAAATATTCCAATGTGGCAGCTTGTTCTTATTTAATCAAAATGAAAATTTGGTTCCACCCAAGGAAATTCAACTAATTTGGAATTTTTTCTTAATATTGAAGATAGAATTTGCAAAATTTTTGCAGAATTTTTGTTAGCGTTTTGTTGATTTTTTCATATTTTTTTTAGAATTAAATTTGTACCTTCTTTCCCCTGTGGTTGACGAGCTACAAACCTTCCTGAAAATATTCTTCTTAATTTAATCCAATTTCGAATTTTAAATTATCATCAAATTATTCATTTATTTCAAAGTTATTGCAAATTAACCAACATTTAAATTATTTCTAATTAATTCTGATTCAGTATTTTTTAATTACCAGAACAATCTGATATTATTTTAGGTATAAAATTTAACGACATTACTCCTCAAAAGAATATTGCTCCTCACTTTAAGCGCGCAGTTTAAATTTTTGCTAAGAAAGTTGGCTAGTACCTTAGTTATTTTGCATTGCAAATTCAGCTGTTTTTCAGAAGCTTTCCAGCCAGAAATAGCTTTTAATTTATCTAAATATTTGGCAGCAACAACAACTCATATGGACAAGGGCTGCCATTCCGTACAAATTTTGCGATCTGGTACATTGTGTTTACTTAAAAATAAGTACATTTTTGAAGAAAGCTATTGAGAACATTTTTTGTTTAAAAAATATATAAATTAAATAATTAAAATATATTCTACTATTATTTAAGCATATCTTTGATATAATATATATTGGGTTATTAATCGATTACAATAATATTGATTATCAGCGATAACATGGCGCCATCGCAACATGTAAGTGAATTAAATAAATTGTGCCAACAAAACAGCGCACAATGGATGAAAAATTAAGCATTAAATTAATTATAAATTTCAATAAAGAATTCATCTGTTTTGCATATTAATTTGTTGTTTGATATTTAATGTTGTACACGTGTTATCGATTGTTAAGCCCAGTTGCTGCGTGCGTGCAAACGATAGTTGAATTCATCGCATAGTTTGATATATAAGTTATCGCGCATATCGATAGGCATAGCATTTGTCATCTGTGCAAACAACGAACAACACAACAAAAAATATTCAGCGACAGCAACAGTTCAGTTAACAAGCATTACAAAATAAAAACACAAAACCTTCGCTTCGACTGCATTAAAGTGTAAGTTAAACATAGTAAATTTAAAAAAAAATAGCAAAGGAAACAGACACTGCGAAAGATTAACAATTAATTGAATGCGATCGGCAGCTCTCTCGCTCGCTCTCTCTGCCAGCGCATAAGTGTGTGAGTGTGTGTGTGTGTGTGAGTCAGCGTCGCAGCCCTAAGAAACACAGAAAAAACAACAACAGTTTAAGTTATTTGTGTGCGCTCTGCTTTTACGTGGAATTTGGGGGCTGAGAAATGAGAAATGGGGCGTGGTTAATGGGGTTATATGGAAAATATGAACTGCAGCTGTCTCACACACACACACACACACACACACACGCACACAACTGAAGTCAAGCTTTAACTGCTGTTTTCATTCCTTTTATGGGCTTTCAATTAAGAGTATGTGTGTGTGTGAGTATGAGTGTTTTTGTTGTTGTTGAGCTAAATTTTGGAGACACCGACACACACACACATATAAATGTATATAAATATATATATTTGGAGTCATACAGCGACTGTCAGTTGACGTTGTCATTTTTGCGTGACTCACACACATGTTCATCAGTGTTGACAACTCTTTGAGTCCGCAATTGGCTAGAAAAAGCTAGATAGCCGGCAAGCAAGTCAGCTAAAAAAAAAAGCCATCTTAATTTTTGTAAATATATTTAAACTTTTTCTAAAAAGATTTTTATAGCCTGCATTTCATTAAAAATAGGCAAATTATATAGCACGCTCGCAGTAGAATACCCTGTGACCAGGTATTCTGTACTAAAAGTCGATTTTCAACCGATTGTTCCTATGGAAGTTCTATAATATAGTGAAACGATTTAAATAAAACTTGGTCAGGATGTATAACACAAGCTTAAATGCATACTCTATCAGTTTGGTTAAGATATTTCAAAAAACAAAAAACTTTTCCATACTAAAACTTAATTTTTGACTGAGCGTCTCTATGGCAGCTATAGGATGTATAATACCAACCCAGATATATACTGTATCACATTCGTCGAGGTATCTCAAAAATACCAAAGACGTTTTTCTGACTAAAACTTAATTTTCGACCTAAACTTCCTATGGCAGCTATAGGATATAGAAGTCCGATCCAAACAAAAAAAAACTTGATCTGCGTATGATATACAGGAACCTACATATCAAGTTTGTCTCTGAGATCGACGCGTACAAACAGACGGACAGATAGACAGACGGACAGACAGACGGACATGGCTCAATCGACTCGGCTGTTGATTTTGAGCAAGAATATATATGAGTTATGGGGTCTGCCACGCCTCCTTCTGTATGCTATTTGCTAAACACATTATACCCTTTTTTTTTTGTCCATTTTCAATGGGTATCAAACAAGGGTTTTCAATAGTAATTTATATTATAACCAATTAATAAATACAAATTGGCAATAGATCTATCTATAAAATAGCTAAGTTGTCAACAATGCTTGATATGCGTGTGTGGCTGTGTGCGTGTGTATCTGTGTGTGTGTGTGTTATGTTGACACAGTTTATCTGAAGCTTTGGCTGAACTTGCCGCTGCAGCAATGCTATATGTCTATATATAGACATGCACACAGACTGGGAGACTGAGAGAGAGAGAGAGAGAGGGCAGAAGAGAGAGAGAGAGAGAGAGGATTATCTCTAATATTGCTTGCAACTAATAATGTTTTGTTTTCTTCTTTTTGTACAGTAGCGAACCACACAACAAGAACATCACTACACATACACTCACACACACACACACACACACAGAAAAGTATCTTCAAGATGTCTTCTCGCAAAACTGCCGGTCGTCGTGCCACAACCAAGAAACGCGCCCAACGTGCCACCTCCAATGTGTTCGCAATGTTCGATCAGGCGCAGATCGCCGAGTTTAAGGAGGCCTTCAACATGATCGACCAGAATCGGGATGGTTTTGTGGAGAAGGAGGATCTGCATGATATGCTCGCCTCGCTGGGTAAAAATCCCACTGATGATTATCTGGATGGCATGATGAATGAGGCACCAGGACCAATTAATTTCACCATGTTCCTAACGCTGTTCGGCGAACGTCTCCAGGGCACAGATCCCGAGGATGTCATCAAGAATGCCTTCGGGTGCTTCGATGAGGAGAATATGGGCGTACTGCCCGAGGATAGACTCCGGGAGCTACTCACCACAATGGGAGATCGGTTCACAGATGAAGATGTAAGCTATTCTCAGCGATTTCCCATGCGAATGTCCAAAAATATTACTCTGAATACGACAATTTGAAGTAAAAAGTTAGGAAAATAAAAATAGAAATTCGAGATTAGGAATACGAAATTAGGAAACCAAATTTTAGGAATACTGTCTTGAGGAATTACAAATTAGGGAAAAAATGAAATTGATAATACAAAAATTAGGCAAAAAGATTTTTAAAACAAAAACAAAATTGGGAAAACAGAATTTAAGAAAAAAATAGGCTTTCGGAATTCGTATGGGGTACCATTCAAAAGATTACCCGTCAAATAAAACCAAAATTTAAAAGAAATAACTTTAGAAACACTTTATTTGGAAATATAAATTATGAATATTGTTATTATGAAATTTAAATTTAAAAACAAACGAAAATTTTATTATAAGAAAAAGATGGGAAGACAAAATAATAATTGGAAATTAAATTAAAAAAAAATTTAATTGGAAAATCAAAATAATAATTGGAAATTAAATTAACAAAAAAAAATAAATAAAATAGGATAGACAAGAATTAGGACATGAGAAATATAGTCAAAAATTAATGTTAATTGTTTAAGGAAATTTAAATTAGAAAAAAAAAAATAAATCATTCAGGAAAAGAAAGAAAAAATACAAATTAGGAATAATATTATTAGAAAATTTATTTATTAAAAAAATTGGGAATTAAAAAAAATCATTCATTCATAAGGGATCCAAATTTACAATAATGGGAATTTGAATTTTTGAGACAAAAGTGGATATGACCAAAAATAAGCGAAATAAAATGTGAGTAGAGATATAAGGGAAATTTAAATGAAGGCAGAAAAATCGAAGCTACTTATTCTTATTTTAATAAAGTAGGTTTTTCTAAAATGTTATTTAATGTCCGAATGTTTTTCTTATTTAATTTCAATTGCCTAATTTTAACATACCTGAAGTTTTGATCTGAGTTTAATTTTCTAATTTATGATTCACTTTTGTATGAGATACCAATTTAAATAATGCCTTTGATTGACTGACTGACTGATTAATGAACTAACTTGATTTTCAGGTGGATGAGATGTACCGTGAGGCGCCCATCAAGAACGGTCTATTTGATTATCTGGAATTCACACGCATTCTCAAGCATGGAGCCAAGGACAAGGATGAGCAATGAGCAATGATAAAGGCAGCTACAAACTTTTTATAATTGCTGATAATTCCGGCATCCGGTTGCGCTATTTTTCACACTTCCAGCTGCCGGCAACTGTCCATATATAATATTATTATTCCTTTAATTAATCAATTTTTTTTAATGACGTTCCGTTTTAATTTTTGCCCATCAAAACGCATTTCGATTTCCACAATTAATTATGTGAACTGTGTGTGAACTGATAACAACAATGATTTTTTCCAATTTTCATAAGTATTAACTCATATTATTGTATACATTACCTAAATACAAATACATGCCCACTGTACTTCAACTCCAACTCCTTGTTGAGTGAGTTCCATTTCGAAAAAACACGTTCTTGTTTTATGTCCTACGCTTTAATGATGCTTGAGTTGTATATATATATATATGTATATATAGAGTTAAATAACTAAATTGTATATCTATAAGCGACTGTATTCAGCGCTTGTCGGAGCCGTATCAAAGCGTCTTTGGCAGCGTATCCTATAGGCATCCATCAGCTGATTCAGCACATCCGCAAAGAGAATGGTGCCAAAGAAGACGAGCACGGTGCCGAGCCAATGGCTGAGAGTGAAGGGATTCCGGAAGTAGATGATGGAGAAGAGCAGCGAGACGAACTTGCGTAGTGTGACCACCAGGGTAACTGTGAGTGAGGCACACTCTGTGGTCAGCACATAGACGGAGCTGATGCACACATACTGAGTGATCACATTGCACAGCAGATAGAAGAACATCAGCGGAAAGGAGATGGACCAATTCAGGCCAGGAACAGGCACAGAGACACTCTCCGAGGCCACAGCAATGCTCCAGTGTTGGGCAATGTTGCTGGCCATCACCAGAAATCCGGGAAGAGGCAACATGTGTGTGTAGAAGAGCGCCTCATTGGGATGTTTACCATGTCGCTTGAAGATCACCTCCTGATAAATGCCCATGTAAGCAGTGACAAGCAGTGCAATCGCCAATAAAGCGATGCCCACACACCACCAGAAGAAATCCGAGTAGGATGTCTCCACCTTCAGTGAGTGATGTGTGTTATCCTTGACATCGCCACTGGACATCAGAGTGCAGAGTATTATGCCGGCTGTGATCATGCCCACCGAACTATACTGTCTGAAATTATAGCGTTTTTTCAGCAGTATAATGCCCATGATCATGTTGGCCATCAAAGAACCACTCCGAAAGATCATGTGCAGTGGCATCGGAATATTAAAGTTGAAGGCATAATTATTGCACACATTGGCGCCAAAGAAGAGCAACACCAACATCACATAATCCCGCATACTGATCTTGGGCCTCACCGTAAAGAATTTCGAGGTGAAGATTAGACCCTCCAGCGCAATAAATAGAAACTGTAGAAAGGTAATCAAATTTCCCGCACCAGGATCAATCTTAATGATGAGTTCCAGAAAGACGACATTGCTGCAGCATCCCAAGAAGACGCAGATCATGGCCAGAAACGCCTTCAGATTGAATGCCATGTTGAGGTCTTAGGTTTCTCTGCCTGCACCAAAGAGGGGCGAAATCAAGAAATACACATAAGAACTTTAAAACTACACTTCATTTTCATTTCTCTTTAAATTTTAAAACAAGTTTCTCTATACCTAACGCTATCATAGGAAATAAAACTTTAAGATAACTTTTGGTGTACCATTTATTAATTTACTATCTTTACTAAATATCACAATTCCAAGAAACGAAGAAAATAGCAATACAAATCTTTAGATTACTATAAAAGACCATTTTGATTACACTTTTTGAAATTTTATAAAATGTTGATTTCTTTAAAAATGTAATTTAATTCGGAGTACCTTCAATATGTAGCAATGGATACCGACTGAAGATTAACAAAATATGATGGAAGAAAAACAGAATCAAATTTGGCAACACGCAAATTATGCTCGACTTACAAACTACTCTGTAACTTGTGTGTTTCTCAAGCGATTCAGCTGAAATTAGCAGAAATCCAAGAGAACAAGTTTATATAAACTTGAATCAAAAATCAAGACCGTAAAATAAAAGATACCATTAGAAACGTAATTTTTAAAATTACAAAAAAAAATAAATTAATTAATGAAAATAGCTTGTCAAACCATTAGAGATATCACTAATGATTTTATATGACCCACTTTGACAATGCAGGGTATATGGAAGTTATTATAATTGTCTATTGCGACTGATAATGTTGTGATATGATTAGAGTTGGCAATTGTACTACTACAAAACAGACGAAACATCAACTACAAGTATCTATTTTTGGGGGTCTCTAAAGATTAAAGAACCTTGCAGAGAAACTTATTAAATTAATTGCCTCACTGACAGTCGTGAGTTATGTGTTTGCTCTTATCGAGAATACGTATATAGACCGAACCATAAAACTCCACGTATTGTTTAGTAACTATGTAAATTCTTCAAAAAGAGTTATAATTTCTAAATTCGGCATGGAAAGTTATTGAAATTGATGACACTTAAAATAACCTCAAAACTGTATAGATTTTGGGTGTAATTGAAGAAACTGGTAAATAAGAACAAGCTAAACATTTTAATTTAATTTAAATCAAAATTTAAGGCAATAATATAATAAAATAATATATTTATTATTCATATATTTTGTTAAAACATCCTTAAAGCCTCGCATAACCCTACATTTTATATGCTATATTGTCAACAATGTATTTATTGGTATAGGTTATATCTGTAAATTCTGCAATTATATCATTACAATCTTAATACTGGATCGTAAACACAGTAATCTCATAAATTTTGTTCATTTCTTAAACTCACTATATATAACTCGGAATCTTTTTATACTGCACTTGTTATAATTTTGTAGAATTGCCCGAACGTCTGTGTAAGTTTGTGGTAATCCCACAGAATGAGAACTAGTACCGGGATCCATAACCGAAATAATGTGAATTAAACCGAAAACATAATATTTCCCTTTACATAGAATATTTTATAATTTTCGATTTTAGAAAATAATACCGGAACCGTCACTAAAACAGTTCATAAAAACTAGCCGTATCACTTTTAGTATCGAAAATAAATTCTTTTTATTGATAGGGAATTGGACCTTTGAAAACTTAAAATTTCAAATCTCAAATCTCAAATCTTTTTTTTGTGAAGTGGCTTGGTATAACTTTGGAAAGCCTGAACCGATTTTCAAGCGAAATGTCATTTTGATCATGGTTGGGCCTCTAAATTCATTCTGCATTTAAATGTTGCCTATTTCGAATATTTTATAATTTTCGATTTTGGCCATGGTTTGATGGTAAGGGTCCCCCCTTTGAAATTTTGAAAATTAAAATTTTTAAATCTCAAGTTTTAATTTTTAATCAACTCCTTATGTCGTAATTAGTATAAAACAACACTTAAAACTCGATTCGGAGACATTTCGTTATCTTGTCAAAAGTCATGTCAAACTAAACAAAAATTTTGACTTGTAAAGTTGCTAGATTCAAAGTCAAACCTACTTCGAACTGTCATAACTTTGTCAAAACTTAACCGATTTTCAAGCGGAATGCCATTATGATCATGATTTGATCTCTGCATTCATTCTGCATTTAAATTTATGCAAAAGATTTCAACTTGCGTTATTCGAAAATTATATTTTTCAATGCCGAAACGCTATTAAACATCCTAAATCATTATTAAAAAAAAACAACACATACAAATTTTTTAACTTTGTTTTTGATAACTTTTCCAAAACCGAAGTCGAAAAGACAAATTTAAATTCACAAAACAAAATAAATAGTTTCAAACCACTTTCCGAGAATCTTTATAAATATGTATACTCTCATATATTTCTTAACTCAGTTTCCAAAAAAATAAAGCCAAAATCAACAGAACACAGCACAAAAACTAAAAAAATCAACCACTGCGGTAGAGTTATCAAAACTCTGTCAAGATCTAACGATATTGTAAATTGACAACTGAATTGACAATAGTGATAACAACAAAAAAAAAATTCAACTTCGTATTTATTATTAAAGAACATATCGTTTCAATTTTTATTTACTTGACAAGACGGTACGGTGTTCGTCTAACGACGGTTCTCGTTGAAATGCGGGTGGAACGTAAATGACAGACCCAACAATTGCGGGGAGAGAAACTACTTATAGATAGGGAACTTGGACAAGTTCGATGTTGAAACAGCTGTTGGTAGTGTCTTTAAAACGTGTCTAGTCTTTTGTTTGACTTTTTTTTTAATAGGGCATTTGCTAGATGATTATAAGTCATTTTACTAAAAAATTAAATTCAGAAAAATTTGGATTGATTGACAGACTGATTGAAAATCATTAGTTTTAACGAAAGGACCATTCAAAGAAATGTTTTGTTGAATTAAAAAAAAAATGTTTGATTGATATATTTAATTCATCAAATTTTAATTCAGTTTTTTTTCAGGGTTGCGGTTTGATTTTACTATCAACAAATATATTTAAAAAAATATATATAATATCCAGTATAAAAGTCTTCTTATCCCCCTTTTTTTTAAGGAAAGGACCACGCACAAGAAATGGAAGAAGAAATAGAAAGTGATTATTTTTGAGTGCAATTCGTAATATCAATAGAAATAGAAGTTTGAAGGTTTGTAGCCTAATTGCAAATGGTGATAAGGTTATCAAAGGTCGAAGACTCCAGTAAAAAAGGTAGAAGTAGAAGGTTAAGGATGAGAATTCGACTAGTAGATATCGTGTAAACTTGAATAGTGCATGTTCAGTAGATGTAAAGAAGATATTATAGTTTTCATTATAACTTGATATTTCATTCGAAATTTCAAGCTAACTTGCTAAAAACAATTGTTTCATAAAATATAAAGGATATCTTTTTTTAAAATAAAAATATATGTTTTAATATATGGTAAATATACTGTCTCAACTTTTAAAAGAATACTAGAAAAAATTGAAACCTACTAAGAAAATTGTTATTTTGGTAGGCCACGAGTAAAAATTTGGTAATGCGTATTTGGATAGATATTATAGCACCTGTAAAGTTCGATAAAAAAAACTAAAATTTGAATACGGAACCCAACAAAATAAGGGGAACGACTTGAGGTTCAATTAACTGTGTTAGTTAAACAGCGACATGTGTCTATTCTAAATTATATTTGGGGAAATCGTATGACGTTTACAGATTGAAAGACAATATAATACCCTGTAAACCATAAAGAGATGCTGCAGGGTATTAACATTTAAAAATATTCGTTCGGCATTCAATATTTATTTGATAGATTGTTTCTATCGATCTCACAGTTTTTTTAAAGCGAAGAATGAAACATTTGGTACTTAAATTGAGGTTATGTTACATTTTAAATTAATAATTTAAAAATTTGTGAAATGTGTGTTTTTTAGCTTATAATTTAATTAACCTCAAATTTTTTTAAAAGTTATTCATTTTTAGTGCTTTTAAATTTATTACAGGGTACAAGCTAGTTGAGCATGTGACTAAGGTACGCTCACTTGTTGATATTTTTAAGTTTATGTTTCAACAGCTGCTCGAAGAAAGACAATAGAAAAGCGAGACATCAGTTAGAAAGAGACAGCATGATTGGGGAGTAGAAATTCGGGCGATTTTAAAAGTGGGAATGCTCTATAAGGAAGAAAAAAAAGAAAGACAGTGGGAGGAATGAGTGTAGAACTGAGTTGGATAAAACTAAATGATAAATAAAAATAAAGAAATGAGAAAGTTAAAGTTAAGTTAACAGACAAAGGGAGAGGGAATGATGCGTAGAGTGAGAGAGAATTCTGAGTCACAAGAGAGAGAAAGATAATGAAAACAGACAAAGCAAGGTGAAAGAAAATAAGAGCGAATGATTCCTAAGAATTAAAGTTAACGAAAAAGTTAGGAGGAATGATAGGGAGAGTGAGAGGAAATGCTGTACAGTTTAAAAGAAAGAGAGAGAGAGAGAGAGGGAGAGAAAATGAGAAAGAGTGAGAATATTATGTTTACATCGATTGTTATTGTTTAAACATACAAAGAAACCAAAATACAAAAGAACAAAGATCCTTTTAAAGAAATCCTATAATTTTCACCATGATTTAAAAATCTTTATTTTTCATGGAATTTCATCCACGTTAAGGTTAATTAAATAAATTTTACTAAAAAAATTTTGTTTTGAGTAATTTTATAAAAACCTGATTATATTTAAGCCAAAAAAATTACATGTAACTATCATTTGATATTATCAAAATAAAAATCAATTTGAATTTCTTTGTCTTTAAAAAAAGAAGCCCAATGCAAAAAAAAAGAATGAAAATTTTACATTCATTATAATGAATACTAATTATTATTGACTTATTTTACTTGAAACTAATTTTTATTTCAATTACAATAAAATAAAAATTTATTAATTGAAATTTTTTTATATATTTTTTTTTGTTAAATTTAATTATAATAGTCAGATTTGTATAAAATTACTCAAATAATTATTAATATCATTGATACAAGTTCATAAAAATGTTCATAATATAATTATGATATCATTTTTATAATATACTTTATAATGACTAGGTTTCCTGATTTTTACACAATTATTTCGTTATTAAATACATAATGTGTATAAACATGAGTTATAAGATGTTGTTAAAGAGGAAGAGAGAGAGAAACAAGAGAGTTATCGGCTTTGTCAGTGATTTATTTATTTTTTTTTTAGAAAAAATTTGCTAAAAAATATTCGTACATTAGTATAAAAAGGTTAAAAATTAGCAATTTTATGGTATAGGATGTTTAAGATGAGGGATACAAAGGGAATACAGAATCAACAGTGGAGTAAGTGGAGTGTCAAGTGTATGGATAGAGATAAAGGCTGTGCTATATAGAGAAATACAGGAAGTGGACCTAACTAATCATATTTACAAACATGTACAAAAATAGAAAAAAAGAAGAAACTAACAAGAGAAAAGAAGAGACACAGCAATGGCAAAACATGAATTGGCCTCCAAGAGCTTGAAGAATGTAGCCTCTCTACCGCCTCTCTAGCCAGTCTTCAGCTTTGTCTTCTCCAGTTGCCGTTGCGCTCTCGCCTGATAAGCATCCTTCACCTGATTGATCACATTGGCAAAGAGTATGGTGCCAAAGAAGACGAGCACGGTGCCCAGCCAATGGCTGAGAGTGAAGGGATTCCGGAAGTAGACGATGGAGAAGAGCAGCGAGACGAACTTGCGTAGTGTCACCACCAGGGTAACTGTGAGTGAGGCACACTCTGTGGTCAGAACATAAACCGCACTGATGCACACATACTGAGTGATCACATTGCACAGCAGATAGAAGAGTATCAAGGGAAAGGAGATGGACCAATTCAGGCCAGGAACGGGAACAGATACCGCCTCAGAGCTGACAGCAATGCTCCAGTGTTGGGCAATGTTGCTGGCCATCACCAGAAATCCGGGAAGAGGCAACATGTGTGTGAAGAAGAGCGCCTCATTGGGATGCTTGCCATGGCGCTTGTAGATCACCTCCTGGTAGATGCCCATGTAAGCAGTGACAAGCAGTGCAATTGTGAGCAGTGCAATGCCAACGCTCCACCAGAAGAAATCCGAGTACACCGTGTCCACCTTCAGTGAGTGATGTGTATTATCCTTGACATTGCCACTGGACACCAGTGTGCAGACAATAATCCCAGCTGTGATCATGGCCACCGAACTATACTGTCTGAAATTGTAGCGTTTCTTCAGCAGTATAATGCCCATGATCATGTTGGCCATCAAGGAACCACTCCGAAAGATCATGTGCAGCGGCATTGCAATGTTGAAGTTGAAGGCATAATTATTGCACACATTGGCGCCAAAGAAGAGCAACACCAACATCACATAATCCTTCATGGCAATCTTCGGTTTGACCGTGAAGAATTTCGAGGTGAAGATCAGACCTTCCAGCGCAATAAATAGAAACTGTAAAAAGGTAATCAAATTTCCCGCACCGGGATCAATCTTAATGATGAGTTCCAGAAAGACGACATTGCTGCAGCATCCCACAAAGACGCAGATCATGGCCAGGAGAGCCTTCATATTTAAAGCCATCTTTGAGACCTAAAAACAGATAAGAGTTAGTTGGGATAAATTGAAGTCTGATTGGAATTGTCTTATCAGAGACAGCGCTGATAAGAGCAATGTATGTGTGTGTGTGTGTGTGTGTGTGTGTGTGTGTGTGTGACAGTTAACAAGTGTTTCTGATAAACTCACTGTATTAAATAATTTGTGTTGAAATTCAAAATACAGCTAGTCAAAAAAGTGTGTTGACAAAATTAAAAATGCACAAATTTTAAATGAAAAATATTTGAAATCAAACTTATGACAATATGAATAATAAAACAAGAAATAAATAACATATATGATAAACTATGTTTATTAGGGTGCAGCGTTTTTTTTCACCAAAAATTTTAACCAAAATTTGTAATCTACAGTCAATTTTAAATATTTGAGTAATTGAGTGGAAAAATTTTGTTTTAAGGACAAAAGTTTCTTTTATTTTGAGAAATTTTGAAATTCTGGTCCTAAAAATAATGATAAATTTTATTTTAAATGTAAAAATCACTCTATTCTTAAAGACGTAAAAAAAACGAGCTACACAAAAATCTACATATTTTTCTTAGATTTTTATTTTATTTGATATGAGTGAATGAGTGAGTCAGGACAAAGAGTTTTTTATGTATGTATATAGATTTTAATATTTTTCATTTTAATTAATATCAGCAACAAACTAATTGATTAATTAATTATTAAAAATTTTTGAGTTTGTCAAAACACTTTCCAGACTCACTGTCTTTTGAAACGAGTTGTTTGTTCTTGTTATTTGTTTTTTATTGTGATTAATTCTGTTGTGTCATGATTATTAAATAGAATAAATTATCAATTAAAAGTCAAACACACACATACACACACGTGTTTTAGTTTGAGACAAACCTGAGTATTTATTGTTTTTGTATTATTATTATTATTATTGTAGCTGTTGTTGCTTGTGGCTTAAAAATGCCTCTCTCGCTCTCTCTGTCGCTCCTTCGTCGCCCAGTTACAGCATTTAATTGAATTGACCTTCAATTTTAGCACACCTTTTTTTGTCAGCTCTAAAACAAATTTCACAACGATTTTATTGTTATTATCGTTGTTACAGCTTTCGCATGTGTGCAATAAGTTATTGTTGCTCCGTTTTTTTGTAGTTGTTGTACTTTGTAATTATAATGCTGCTGTTTTATTCTATTATTTGTTGTTTTGGCTGCCGAACAGCTGACTAACACACACACACACACACACACATGCACAAGCCAGCCCACCAACAGTGCTGCCAACTTACTTTATTAGTCATGCGGCAAAAAGCATCGGGTTGGCAGCCTTAATTAGTATCGATACAACATGTACGCATATTTGATACCATGAGAGCATTGTGCGTTGCCAGTGCGCACGCTGCGTTTAAATAGAAACTTAACGGCTTTGTCTTGCTTTTGATATGGAAAGTATTAAAATTTAAATGGAAGCAATAAATTATTATCAATGTTATTTCGGTTTTTTAAATCGGTTTAAATGTTAGCATAAGCATTATATTGACATTGCATCAATTCAGCTTAAAAGTTATCAAGACTCAGTTTCTAATCTTATCAACCGACAGTTTGCACATATCTAAAATATGACAGGCAATTTAGCAGCAATTAGAGTTATTTGTTTTACTGTTGATCTCATTCTGATCTTCGCACATCAATTAAAGTCTTCGTGGCCGATAAAGATGACATGAATTTTCAGTTTAAATTTGGGCATTGACACGAGATGAACGTTAACGGTTTTCGGCTGTTTTTGTTGGCCACACTGTTGGTTGGCACCAAACAGGTAAGCGAAGTGCTGCCCAACTGTTCAACAGAATATTCAAATGACTTGCCGTTAATTTTAAATGTTAAAAACTGCATACTTTGAAATAAATATAATGTTTGTAACTTAAAAAGAAATGGATTTTAAATGTTTTCGAAGGATTCCGACATTATTCCTAATATTCTATTTCTAATTTGTATTCTCCAATTTAACGTTTTTTTTTTATGTTTGTAACTTAAAAAGAAATGGATTTTAAATGTTTTCGAAGGATTCCGACATTATTCCTAATATTCTATTTCTAATTTGTATTTTCCAATTTAACGTTTTTTTTTTATGTTTGTAACTTAAAAAGAAATGGATTTTAAATGTTTTCGAAGGATTCCGACATTATTCCTAATATTCTATTTCTAATTTTTATTTTCCAATTTAACGTTTTTTTTTTTATTATTATTTATGTTTTTTCTTTATTTTTTTTTTAAATTTAAAATTTAAAAAGAAATGCATTTAATTGGAAAATAAAAATTAGATATAGAATACTAGGAATCATGTTAGAGGAATATTTCATGTGAAAGAGAAATTAGAAATAGTCCTATTGAAAATAACGCAAACTTGAATTGGGATCGCAAAACTAATAATAATTATTAGAAATATTCGAAATTCGAAAAAACATTTCATTATATGAAATCGACTTCTCAAGGCTGATCTATTTGGTTAAATTTTCGAATAATTTTTTTTAAGAGAACCCAGCAAAAACCATAAAAATAAAAAAGATCTTTTTTAAATATATTCATTTAGTGTGTACACATAAATATAAATAATATTCAATCAAAAACACTTAAACAAATAAAATGTTCCTTATATTCGTAAAAAGTTTTTTGAATTTTTAAACCGTGATTTTGTTTACAGTTAATTTTCCAAATAATTTTTCATAATTATTATTCCTAGTTTTTATTTTGCTCATCTATTTTAATTCTACCTTACATTTTTTCTTTTTGGAAATTTTGGAAATTCTTACAAACATATTCGAATTTAAGATGTATAATAAAATGTATATATTTTATTTTCAGCTATCGCTGCGCACGGACTCCAGTTATAATGCCGGAGTCGTGGAGTTCGCGGTAAAAACGGGAACACCGTCGGAACGCGTTGCGCAGGCAACGGCGGAACATTTCAAAATCATCGAATCGAATGCTACCGCCGATCTGGATATTCTGGTATTCCCCGAGCATGTGTTAAATAATAGAGATATGGCAACATTTGTGCCACATCCGTCACAGAATGTGACACCCTGTTTCCAGCCCGATTACGAGATGTTCCTGGTGGAATTATCCTGTGCCATAAGAGCTCGAGGAATTTACGTGGTTCTAAATGTGGTCGAGAAGGAGCTGTGTGGCAAGGATTATGGCTCCAAGACTTGGAATCCTTGTCCCGCGGACGGAGTGCGTTATTTCAATACAAATGTGGTGCTGGACCGGAAGGGACAAGTGGTATCCCGTTATCGTAAGACCCATTTGTGGCGCGAGGAATACAAAAAACATACGGTACTCCGAGAACCGGATATGGCTACTTTTGAAACGGATTTCGGTGTGACCTTTGGTCATTTCATTTGCTTTGACATGCTGTTTTATGAGCCGGCAATGCGATTAATACTGGAGCGTAATATCACGGATATTATCTATCCGACCTATTGGTTCTCGGAGCTACCCTTTCTGAGTGCCGTACAATTGCAGGAGGGTTGGTCCTTTGCCAACGATGTGAATCTACTGGCAGCGGATGGCAGTAGACCTGCTGGCCGTACCACCGGATCGGGCATCTTTGCCGGCCGTAACGGTCGTCTGACGGCCGGCATTTTTGAGGTACCGACCACACGGCTTTTAACGGCACGCGTACCCAAGAAAAGCCGTTACACCGGTAAACCCCTTGAGCTACCCACGAAGGTAGTGCCCATTTTTAGTGCACAATTGGTCACAAAACGCTACACGGAAGTGGCAACCTATCGGGATTACAATGTGGACATTTTTCAAACGCAACTGCTAGAGGAGAACTTTCTAAATGCCACACAAAAATTGTGTCACAATGATTTCTGTTGTGATTTTCAAGTGTTGCGTCGTCCCATCGGCAGCTCGGTCGATTATGCCGCCTATCGTTATCGCTTGGGTGTCTATCGGGGCAATGAGACGACCTTTATACGTGTAGATCGCAGTGAGCAGGCGGTGTGTGCCATCTTTGCCTGCACCTCAGAGCATTTATTTAGCTGCGGACACATTTTTCCCGCCGCTCAGGATGTGGCCAATAAATATTATTTCGATAAAATTCACATTTCCGGCGTATTTCCCGCTGCGAAGCGACGTCTTATTATGCCCAGCACTTTGGATGGTGTGTTCATGCCACTGGATGTGGCACAGTACAAGTTTGAGGAGTCGCCGCCCGCCAAGGAGCTCAAGAAATCCCTCATCGATATGGAACTCTTAAAGCCCAAAAATGATCTGTTAACCTTTGGCATTTGGGCCAATTATTTTACCGAGCTGCCCACCAGCCACAATTTGGATCATTGGCAGCCAACGGTCGGAGGTGGTACACCTGCTTCAGGTGGTACACCTGCTTCCAACACCATTGGTGATGGTGCTCCTGCTCTTACCACCGTTTCAATCCTGTGTTTTCTACTGGTTGCATTTGCACTTAAAGTTTAAATATCCAAATATGCTTTTATTTTATTTTTTTTTAATTTAAAAACTATTTTTTTTCAACACTTTTTTGACATTTGTATTATAAAAAGTTGTTTTATTTTGGTATATAATTATTGTATTTAAATATTTTAAATAAAACATATAATTCAGAAAATTATACCGGAAGCGTTACTGGAACAGTTCATAAAAACTTTTATCACTTTTAGTATCGAAAATAAACTTTTTTTTATTGATTTTGAAAAATTAAAATTTAAAATCTCAAGTTTTCACTTTTAATCAACTTCTTATATCAAAATTTGTGTAAAATAAACTTTTTATACTTGATTCTGAGGTGTTTCTTTTTTTTTTTTCAAAAATCATGTCAAAATTTTGAAATATTTTGGCTTGTCAGAGGCTTGACCAACTTTATACTGGTATAACTTTGGAAAACCTGAGCCGATTTTCAAGTGGAATGTCATTTTGATCATGGTTGGGCCTCTTTATTCATTCTGCATTTAAATTTTGTTTATTTAGAATATTTTATAATTTTCAATTTTAGTCATGGTTTGATGGTAAGGGTCCCCCCTTAGAAATTTTGAAAATTCAAAATTTTAAATCTCAAGTTTTTACTTTTAATCAACTCCTTATATCATCATTAGTATAAATTAACACATTAAACTTGATTTTGAAACTTTTAATTTTTTTTTTTAGAAAATCATGTGAAAGCGAACAGAAATTTGGACTTGTAAAGTTGCTAGGTCAAAGGTCAAAGGTCCAGCTAACTTCCAACACTCAAAACTTTGTTAAAACTGAACCAATTTTCTAACGGAATGCCATTTTGTTTATAAACTTATCTCTAAATTCATTCTGCATTCGAATTTTATTAAATTTGTTGAAAAATGTTTTCTCCATTGGATCCAGGTTTTGATATTAAAGGAAAGACTTCTTCGCAAGAAACTTAATTTTAAAATAAACACATATTTTTTTATTTTATTAAATTTTTGGCTTTAATGATCTTTAAATAAATATTATTTTAATAAAACTAAGAAATTTGGATTAAAAAAACGATCGAGAAAAATCTTTGTAACGGTTTTCTACTGACATTCAAAAATGGCGCATTTGGTGTGTGTAGAGTTTTGACTCGACACAAGACAAGAAGCGACATGTTCAACAGTGTGTAGAGTTGCTTCCAACGCATGCGTGTTGCAAGCTCTGCTGGCGTCGCTGCCACAAAAGGCGTCAGTGGAGAAGGGAGACGGCAGAGGGAGAGGGGAGAGAGAGAGGGGTATACCATCGTGTTTGCATTTCCAACAGGTAGCCAACGTCAACGTCGACGTCAGCGTCGACTGCGCTGCCGTGCAACAGTCGGACCGCTATTTATAATGAGGCTGTTGCACAAGGCCAACAGCGAGCAGAGAGCAGAGAGCGTGGGCCAAAAGCATTGGCCAGTCCCGGCTATATACGTGTACTTGTATACAGTGATGCCAAATCAGCCTTTTCGCGGATAGATTTGTCCTTTTTTTAACTGCTTTAGCCGTGAAAAATATCAAACAGCCTCTATCCGAAAATCTAGCCTTTTTTAGATTAAAAACTTTCATTGGAAAACTTTCAAGTCGAAAACGAAATTAAAACAAAAATAGTTGTTAAATACGCAAACATTCACCTTGTTAAATGAGAGAATGTAGAAAATACACAAAAGTTTTGGACTGAGGCAAAAAAGTATCGTGACTCGGCTGGCAACAACCCATTTCAGGAGCTTGTAACATTTGCTCTGACCGTACTAGTGTTGCCTTGGTCAAATGCAGAAGTCGAGAGGGTTTTCAGCCAAGTAAATTTGGTGAAATCAAAAATAAGGAACCGTCTGGAAATAGAGACATTAAATGCTATTTTGACCATAAGGTAAATGTGAATATTAAACAATTCTTCAATTATATTCTAATGTATATTTTATCTTCTGAAGATTCGGATTGCGTCGGCACAAGTCCTGTTGCCATGAATACAAATTACCCGACAAATATCTGAAAAAAATTGTAGCCATGGCGGCATATGGCCTAAAAGATAAAGAAAAGGAGATAATATTCGACGATGCCCTGAAACTATTAAATTAAATTTAAAAAAAAATGTTGTCCTTTTTTTGTCCTAATTTTTATTTTTTTCAGCCTTTTTCCCTGTGTTTCACGGCCGTTTTGTCCTATTTTTCCGAAAAATAGTTGGCATCACTGCTTGTATATGTGCCACATGCCACATGCTACTTGCCACATGCGGCGACACCACATGCGGCACTCATTTCAATGGAGCAACTGAAACTGAGACTCAAACTGTGGCCGATTTAACTTCATTTGCCTGACATTCTAAAGAATCCATCTTCTTATACCCTGTGTCCATTGAAAATGGCCAAACAAGGGTATAATGTGTCTGGCAGAATGTATGCAACAGGCAGACAGGAGGCGTTGCAGACCCACCAAAGTTTAGGCTCAACACTGGAGTCGATTGAGCCATGTCCGTCTGTCTGTCCGTCCGTCTGTTCGTCTGTCTGTCCGTCTGTCTGTCTATCTGTCCGTCTGTCCGTCCGTCTGTTCGTCTGTCTGTCTGTCTGTCCGTCTGTCTGTCTGTCTGTCTGTCTGTCTGTCTGTCTGTCTGTCTGTCTGTCCGTCTGTCTGTCCGTCCGTCTATTCAAACGCGTCGATCTCAGAAACCATTATAGCTAGAGATTTCATACTTGGTATGTAGGTTCCTGAATACCATAGGCAGCTCAAGTTTGCTCTTATTTTTGGATCGAAGCACTATATCATATAGCTGCCATAGAGACGCTCAGTCGAAAATCAAGTTATAGTATGAAAAAGTTTTTATAGATATCTTAACCAAACTCATAGCATATGCATATAGTTTAGTGTTACACATCCTGGCAAAATTTGGTTCACATCGGTTTGCTATATCATATAGCTGCCATAGGAACAATCGGTCGAAAACCAACTTTTAGTACAGAGTACCTGGGCATAGGGTATCCTACTGTCGAGCGTGTCCGACTGTCGCATCCCACTCGTCTTCTGTTTACTTCTGCTTCTTCTTGCCACCTGACAGCAAGCTGAGGCGACTCCCCGTTGTGCGGATTTTGTGGCATTGCCAATTGGACACAACACCCTTTCCCGAAAACACCCATAAAACTTGTTGAAACTCCAAGTGTTTAATTCAGCTCAAGATCTGAGTATTCTTTGTATTTTTTGCATATTTTAAGCCAAATTAACTTAAACTTAAATTGAGTTGAACACTTTTTTTTAATGAAAATTGCTTCGTCCCTCAATCCCTGAGTTTTTCATTTAATCCCTTATAATTGATTGAAAGGATTTGCGATTGCATTTTCCGGCTTAAGTCAGGTCGCTGCCAGAATTCAATAAAAAAAGGCAAAGCAAAAAATACTTAAAGACCTTTTAGTTTATGTACATTGTACATACTATTTTTTTTTTTGAGGTAGAAAACCAAATTTTAAATTTTTAAACTGCGTATCAAGTTTCTCAATTATATTATATTATAATTATATTTTATTTTGATTTGAAATTAAAGTTAGTTTCTTTTTTAAGTATAAAAAGTCATTGAAAATTATAAACAAAATAATAGTTTTTTCAATTCTAAGTATCTTTTTTTTGAATTATTTTTATATAATTTTTTTTATTTAAAAAATGGGATAGCATTTTTATTTTATTTCCTTTCTAATGCCTGTTGATTATTTCAAAATTAAAATAAATAAATTTATAGCAGTCTGAAAATTTTTACTATAAATTAAGCCTAACATTTATTTAAATTTATATTTTCTGTATTCCAATTAAATCGAAATTTAGATTACATTGCAAATTAAAAAAGAAATTAATTTCTCAAACACAAATTTTCCAGCTCAAAATGTAAAAAATATTATGCATTTTTATTATTTTTTTCGTAAAGTATAATAATATAAATTTTTTAAATTCTCTTAGCTAACTTTGTGTGCAGTTTATAAATCCAAGTATTGGATAGAAAAGAATTCATACAACTTTTTCCAAGTTTTTATTTATCATTTGAAGTCTAACATACTTTGCTCATTTAAAGAAAGTTAATAGCAGAATTAATTGCACATTTATTTAATTCCCAATGGAATCAAATTCTTGATTATCTCATGCCCAAGACTTGCTGATGATATTATCAACTTTGCGGTGTCAAAACTTGTGTCATTCCTCTTCTTCTTCTTAATCTGAAATGTGTTGCCAAGAGAGGCGCAACAAAAAAAAAAAAAGGAAGAAAAATTGAAAAAAAAGGAAGCTGCTTTTATTAAACGAATGTTTGTCTAGACGCTCAAAGTCAGAGATCAGCGGTCATTTTTCCCCCTCGAGTTGTCAATCTCGTTGTTGGTCTTCCTTTATTCTATCTCTCTGTCTCTGTCTCTCTCTCTCTCCCTCTCTCTCTCTCTCTCTCTCTCTCTTTCATGGTATTCCCTTTACTCTGATGTCCTTATCAAACGCACAGCATAAAAAGTCAATTAGTGAGCCCAAAAAAAAGAAGGAAAATGCTCCAAAAAGTATGCTACACTGATAAAAAAAAATGTTCTAGAATCAATATTTCGGTCTCAGAACTAAGATTTTTGGTCCAAAAAAAGCGTCGAGAACATAAAACTATCAATTTAAGAGAACACATCTTGGTTTTAAGCACATTTAAAATAAGACCAAGTTCTGATTTTAAGAATAAATGTTCTTAAAATTAGAATAAAAATGATTTTTTTTTTAAATTTTTTTTATATTTGTATATATTTTATTTTGTCTTGGTAATTTTATAAATGTTATTCTAATTTGTTAATAGTGGGGTTCGAACCTTCGGTCCACTGCTTCACAACTAAAGCTGTGTCTCTAACGGAGCCACCATTTATTTCATCTGAATTGTACATATTTATACCTTCCTAATAATTTAAGATTTTTATTCTTATATTATGATTTTTTAGATTAAAAATTTTAGTTTTAGTAATTTGATCTTTGAATAAACTTATTTAAAAACCAAATATTTAAGATGTATTTTCTTGATTTTAGAAGCTGGTCTTTTTTTTCAGTGCACCATTTCTGCTGCTTCCTCTTCTTCTCGCTGTTTCTCGCACCTCTCTTTCTGCCACCTCTGTCAGCTTCTTCTTCCAACTCAAACGCAGAATTTTGAGCAGCTGGCGGGCAAAGAACAAACTTCATAGGCAGCCCCCGTCTGCCACGCCCATTTAGTTGGTATTCTGACTGCCCGTCATTTCATTCATTGTGGTCCTCTTCAAGGCTACCTTACACCCCCCCTCCCTCTCCGACTCCTCCTCCTCCTTTCCACGCATTTTCATTTTTCACACAACGAAAACAAAAAACAAAAAAAAGCAAAGAACATTTTTCACAAAAATCAAAAACTTTTCTTTTTTTTTTTATATGTTTTGTTTGCGCTTTGTGGTGCGGTGGTACAGTGAAACGGTCGTGGTGCGGGCTCGGGCTTCACTTTTGCGGCTGGCTGCCACGCCTACTTTCCAACATAGCCGCCTTCAACAGTGTCTCAGGCTGATTTTTGCAAAGTACCCTGTATTTGCTAAGCGGGTGATCTAATTAAAAGGCAATTGCTACACAGAAAAAAAAAACAATGCAAGATTCCAGGCTAAAATTAATCCAATGCGGTGTCAGAAGTTCGGTAATCCCGGATTAACATAAACCAAGTATGAAATAATGAAATCAAGCCCGAGTTTTCTCAAAAATATTTTAATTTTTGGGGTTCTGTAGATCAGTTAGATCATATAATTTAGGCTTCTTTGACTTTTTCAATGTCGATTTTTTATTAAAAAGTTCTTAAAATAAAAAAAAAACATTTATTTTTTTTTTCTGTGTTGTTTTTTGTATTTTTACTTTAAAGTTGTCTTATTAAAAATAAAAAAAAATTTTTCGTCGCATATTTTTGTCTTTAGAAACTGATCCTTTTTTCAGTGTATATTAGTATAGCTGCTATAGTAGAAATCTACATTTTTAAGTTTATTTTAAATACTAATCTGTAGTTTACTAAGGGGTATCTGATTATCTCTACCTTTGCTACAAAGTAAGGACTTCTTCTTGGTTTTAAAACGCTTTGTTGGTTTGCAGCGCCACCTGGCGCTTGAAAATTCCACACGGCTTCTGTTACATTTTGATTTATTTGCTGAAATTTATTGTAAAGTTGCCCCCAGTTTGCCAAAGTGAAATGTTTTTTTTTTGTTTTTTTTTTTGCTGGTAGGAGGAGGAGTTGAGATACATATAGGTAGTGATTTGACTCAGGAGCACTGAAGTACTCAACACTTGCCAAATTTTTGGGTGCCACAATTTTTCTGCAGCCCTTGATTCCCGTTTTGCCTTCAACTCGCAGCGAAAACAACAGAAAGATGTCGACCACAAAATCAAAAAGTCTGACAATCCATTCAGGCCAACCGTTCCCCAATTCAACCGCAATACCCCAAGACCACACCCCTTATAATTCTCAACCCTCAATACCCAATAAAGCCCACTCAACTCCCAACTTCCAATTCATATGGTGCCCTAAGCAAAAGCATTCACAGCTGGGCATTGTTGCCCGTTGGCTTTTTATACCCTGGGCCCATTGAAAATGGGAAACAAAGGGTATAATGTCTTGGGCAGAATGTATGCAACAGGCAGAAGTATATATATTCTTGATCAGGCTCAACAGTCGAGTCGATTGAGCCATGTCCGTCTGTCTGTCCGTCCGTCTGTTCGTCAGTCTGTCTGTCTGTCTTTCTGTTCGTCTGTATATCCGTCTGTCTGTCTGTCCGTCTGTCTGTCTGTCTGTCTGTCTGTCTTTCTGTTCGTCTGTCTGTCTGTCCGTCCGTCTGTCTGTCTGTCTGTCCGTCCGTCTATTCAAAGGCGTCGATCTCAGGGACCATTAGAGCTAGAGACTTTAAACTTGGTATGTATGTTTCTGGATACCGTACGCAGATCAAGTTTGCTGTTATTTTTGGATCGGACCACTATATTATATAGCTGCCATAGGAACGATTGTTCGAAAATGAAGTTTTAGTAAGAAAAACTTCTTAGTTTTTTGAGATATCTCGACCAATCTCACCCAGTATACATCTGGACTGTTATTATACATCCTGATCGCATTTGGTTCAAATCGGACCACTATATCATATAGCTGCCATAGAGACGCTCAGTCGAAAATCAAGTTATAGTATGAAAAAGTTTTTTGTTTTATAGATTTCTTAACCAAACTGATAGGATATGCATTTAAGTTGGTCGAAAATCAACTTTTAATATAGAGAACCTGGGCACAGGGTATCCTACTGTCGAGCATGTCCGACTGTAACCGACCACTTGTTTTTTTTTTCTTGGAGGGGCAACAAACTGATTGAATTGAATATCAGTTTTCAGGTTTTTCCAGATTTTCACGTCTTTCACTTTTTTACAGTTTCTCTCTCCTCACTTCGATTTTATACTATATATACATATACATATATATGTATGTGTTTTTTTGCCTTCAGTTTTTCATTTGTTGCCGCTGGCGACAAGCTCGTACTCAACGCTTGGCTGCCATTTGAATTTGAATGGAAATGATTTTACTTGATTTTCATATTTTTATTATGCTCCCAGGCATTCGCCACGTCGCGTCGTCTTTCTAAGCTGCTGCTGTCCTTGTTTTTTCCACTTTGTCTCTCTCTCTCTCTCGTTCTTGGGTTTTATTTTTAGCTTTTGGGCGAAAATGTGAGAAATCTGTGAAAATAATATTTGGCATTCCGGGCAAACAGCTTGTTAATGCATTTGTCATTTATTAATTGCTTTACATTTCAATCAAGCTGTACCACTGTGGCTGTAGCTTGGCATTTATTACCTCAAGTAACTCTGGTATTTATCAGAGAATTTTTATGAAACTTGCAGCATTGTTAGTTGGTCTGTTTATAGTTAGACATACCAAATTTCAGAGCTGTCCTTATATAAATATAGTATTTATGTGTTTTTTTTTTTTATATATTGTCAACTTGAGTTTTGAAAAATATAATAATAATATATAATATATAAGCTTATATGGTCTGCTAAGATATTCATAACAAATTTGGTGTCTCTAGCTTTACTAATTGCTGAGTTCACTGAGTACAGTAATTGGTAAGGATAGTTATTTAATGGTAAGGCCAACATGTGCAGTTTATTTATGATAGGTTAAAGTGCATATATTGGTTTAAGAAGCTCATATACCTTCATTTTGGCTTAAATTATATTTGTATGAAGACTTTTTTATATTTAGAGATTAAATTCGAATTAATAGGTCTATAACTCTCTTGTTGTTCAAATAATTGTCATAAAATTTTTAGAATATATATACTTCCTATTTATAAGCAAGTAAACTAAATACTCAAGTTTATTTCATTACTAATAATGTTGAAATGTGACCAAATAAAAATGCCAAAACTTAAAAAATATATATTTAAATAGCAAACTTTGTACTATAGTTTAAGTTCTAGCTTATAATTCTTTTAGATACTCGTAATAAAATCTCAGTTCATTTCTATTCCTTTATACAATTTGGTACGAAGAAAAGGACGAGCAAATAAAAAAAGAAAGTTGAGAATTTTCTTAATTTTTTCACGTGTTTTTACTTGTTATTAATGGAAATCCTTTTTTGTTTTTCGCTTTACGCTGTTAGTCAACAAAAATTTTCCAATAAGATTTCCAGAGATGTTGAAAGTTTAGGAGGACATGGAAAATTTGTGTGTGTTTTGCTTCGATTGATTTGAAGCGATTCGAATGCGGGTTAGTAATTTCGGTAATTTTGCAACGTTTATTGGCTTTTGATGGCATTCGCCTTGATATACCAATTCCTTTTTGCAATTGCTTTCAAGTTCATTGAGTTCTCTGCCTTTCGGCCACTTGTCCACGCACAGGCCTCCAAAAATTTCAGCCTACCTTCCCCATTTGCTCCTCCCTTCGAATTTCTTGCTGTCTTCTTCTGTTTCTCGCTATGTGCGTGTGTGTGTGTGTGTGTGTGTGTGTGTGTTTGTTTGTGTAATGGCATGCAGATGTATAATTTAACGCGAAAACAAGAGATTGGGAAAGAGAGAGACAGAGAGAGTGAGAGAGAGGACGAAAGAGAGAGCGCACACAGAGAGAAATTGGAGAGAAAATTGGAACATTTTGAACTTAATTTCTTACTAAGATTAAATTTACTAAAGTTAAGTATTTTAATCTAACTACGTGTACAATATTTAAAGTATTGAATTTAAGCTTCTAAAATCAAGAAAATCCATCTTGAATAAATTCTGAACCCCACTATTAACAAATTAGAGTAACATTTATAAAATTACCAATACAAAATAAAATATATACAAATATAAAAAAAATGTAAGGAACAAAATTTAAAAATTAATAATTTATTCTTTTCTTTTATTTTTTGATTTAAATTTTGAAAGCATTTATTCTTAAAATAAGAACTTGATCTTATTTTAAATGTTCTTAAAACCAAGATGTGTTCTCTTAAATTAAAAATTTTATGTTCTTGACGCATTTCTTAGACAAAAAATCGTAGTTCTAAAACCAAATCTTGATTGTAGAAAATTTTTTTATCGGTGTATTTTCAAACTAAAAATTACTTTAGAACTTACTTGATTTAAGTTAAAAGCAAACCGTAACCAAGTCCTTAACATTCTGAAAAGAGTAAAAAAATATTTTAAGATATGAATATTTATTTAAGTATACTGCAGATATATATATGGAATTTTTCTAAACTTAATTTTTACTTATGTAAGAAAATATAATTAAAATAAATATTTAAATATTATTGTATGGATGATTTACCAGGGCGTTAAAAATCATTAGTGTGAAAGTTAGTAAAGACTGACTACAGAAATTCTTGTTAAGAAAAATATACCAAGTACTAAATTATTAGTACTAAATATAGACTCAGGAATAGCAATAATCAAAAAAATAGTAGGGTAAACAAACTTGATTTAAAATATTATAAACATGTTCTGTGCTTCGAAACTTAGACCCAAAATTAGCTTAAGTATTTTGTACTCATTTCTAGTAATTTTAGATTTTTACTTGATTCAGGATTCTTTGTTATTATGTCAAGATTAAAGAATTTCCATGTTTCAATGCAATATAAAACTCTTTGTCCTGACTCATTCATTCATTCACTCAACTTTGTACAGCCCTAACCATAAGACCTAGTATACAAATTTAATTTAATTTTTAATTTTAGCACGGCATTGTTTTTCTCTCTCAGTGTAGGCAGAGCAGAATATGATTACGTATACGCAATGTGAAAACTTCTTCTTAAAGTTCAAGTGCGTTTTCTATGTGTGTGTGTGTGTGCGTGTGTGTGTGAATGGTCATTACGCACGTACCACTTGTATGAATGGCCAAGCACCTGCACCACCCAACCACCACCCCCTCAACACCCCCTCATATCCGCACCCCCCTTGGAAAGGCACCCAAGTCAGCTCGTTGAGCACATAAAAATAAATCAAGTTTTTCTTCATTTCCTTTGCCGCATTTCTTTCTCTTTCTTTCTTTCTCTCTGTTTTTTTTTTTTTTTTTTTTTTTTTTTTTGGTTGTTTGTTAACTTTTGTGTGTGTGTGTGTATTGTGCATACAATATGGGCCTTTTAAGATTTTAACTTTATATTGCATACATTTTTTTGTTGTTTTCGATTTTTTTTATATATTTTTTTTTGGTGTTGCGACAGGTAAAAATAAAAATACAACTTTCAGGTGGAGTCGACGCGTTTCGCTGACCGCGCGCGTCTTTTACGCGTTTTTTATGCTAACCAAATGAAGTCAAATCTTTATTTTTATGCACACGCACAAGGTGCCAGTAACAACAACAACAACAACAGCCACAACAACAGCCACAACAGCAACAGTTACGACAACAACAATAATGACAAAAAATATATACATATATTTATATTGTGCAAAATGTTATTAAAGTTAATCATAAATTCTGTTGTTGTCGTCCGGCAACTGTGCAAAATTCAATTGAAAATCATTTTATTACCAACGCCATAAGCGCACGTTCTACAGCTTCTTTTCAACTTCTCTCTCACTTCCTCTCTCTCTCTCTCTCTCTCTCCCTGCACTTTTGCCCTTTCTTCTGTCTTTGCCCTTGCCTATGTCTACACAGCAAAAAAATATGCGGAATTCTGGCTTACAATTAATCCAATGCATTGTCAAAAGTAGTGATGTAAAAATATATCGGAATATTGACAACTCAATTTTCGTAGAAGCGATTATCGAGTACTTCAACTCGATGATTTTTATTGTCGATCTATCGAGTTGCTTAAATCGATTTCCATGAAAAATCAACAACTCACTAACAATTGTTCATCGTAGTTAATTTTCAAAATTAAGTTTTGTCGTTCAATTTAAAAACTCGACAACTCAATACATATTTTTGGCGATTTTCTATTTCGATCTAAAGCTCGATCTAAAATTTGGATCTACATCACTAGTCATAAGTAAGTAAATTCCGAATTTTCTTAAATTAAGCACAAAATACTTGATTTAAGCAAGGTGTTTCCTTTTCACTAAAAAAAAATAAACAACTTCTAAAATCAAGAACATTAACCTACAATATTTTATACTTAAAATATTATAAATTAATGTATTTTTGTTGACTTTAATTTTACGATAAAAAATGTTTGTTCAAGCCTTAAACCTTTTTTCTTTCTTTCTTTATTTTTCTGCTTCTTTGAATCACAAATAAAACTCAAATTTGACAGCTCAAAGTAACACCTTGAGTTTGATTTTTGATTAAAAAAATACAACTTTTGAATAATCATCCTTGAGTTTTATTTTATTGAATCAAAAATAATGATTATTTCTGAGTTTTATTTTTTTTTGCTCAAAAGTAATCATAAGTAAAATAATAAAATTCATAGGATAATGAATATTTTTAAGTTTTCTAATAAAACTTATAATGATTACAGTCCCTGTTTTAAAGTTGAATTTTAGAGTGATTTATTTTCTTTCAGTGTAGCTTGCCATTTGCTGCCTACACACGCAGCATTTGCCACACGTATGTGCTACGTGTTACCGCTGACGCTGACAATTTTGTGGTGCATACTTGCTGGACAACAACAACTTGCAACAACAACAACAAGAGCAGCTTGCAACTGCAACAACATCAACTTGCCACAACTGGCAGGTAACAAAGAGTTTCGCTTCTTTGGTTATGATAACTATTTCATTACTTTTGAAGCAAACTTTAGTAGAAAATTTAAAAGATTATCCATTTTTAATAAGAATATAATTTTCCAAAAATATCTCAAGGAATATTTGACAAATTTAAAATAAATATAATCAAAATCTCTTAAATTTCCATACATTTTTGGGAGATTTTCGGTTGGTTTCGATTTCTGTGGCACCATGTGTATATAAAGGTTTTCTGAGCAAAAAGCCATAACACTTTTTAATTTAATTTATTTTCTTATCGTAAATTTTATCAGTAAAAATTAAATGCAGAATTGTTAATAAATTTTTAAAGTTAAGCAAAATAATTTTATTTTGTTTCTTATCTATAAAACATATCTAAATTAAGCAACAAAATGCAAACATTTTAAAAATTGCAGTGGGTCAAATAAGCTGTGAGCCACTGAATATATAGAAGTAATAATTAAATTTATTTTCTTATGAGTAGAAGATATTAATAAAACTGAAATGCAGAATTGTTAAAAAATGTTTTAATTTTAATTTAAAAAATTTAAGTTAATTCTTATTCACAAAATAGTTAAAGTTAAAGTCAAAGTTATGCTGGGTCAAATAAGCTGTGAGCCACTGAATATATAGAATTAATAAGTCCTATATAAGGTATATAATGCATCGTCAATGCTATATAGGTATTTCAATCATATCCTGTTGCATACGCCATTGCTGTGGTTGTTGTTGTTGTTGCTATTGCCACAACAACAACAACAGCAATAACAATAAGAATCACAACAAAAGGCAAGTTTTGTCCTTGCTCTGGCATTTGGCATTGATGGCATCGCATTGACTCTCTCCCTCTCCCACTCACTCTCTCTCTCTCCCTCCCTCTTTCTCTCCCTCTCTCTCTTTTTCTCTCTCTCTCTCTCTCTGGCATGCCTCTATACACACACATTATTTTGATATTAGTTTTGAAAGCGCATTACGCTGCCTGCCTGTGTATTGGTGAGGGGTTGAGGGGAGTGGAGGGCAGGAGAGGGCAGGGAAGGGGCGGAGGGGGTGGCTATAAAATGGCGGCCATTATTGTCCACATTTGTCGACAGCAACAACAACAACAATAGCTCAAAATTTGCATGCAAAAGATGCGTTCGCGTTGAAAGCGATTTGTGCAATGCAATGTGTTCAATATGCCACAACAACAA
This sequence comes from Drosophila phalerata, assembly GCA_951394115.2. Classification (NCBI taxonomy): domain Eukaryota; kingdom Metazoa; phylum Arthropoda; class Insecta; order Diptera; family Drosophilidae; genus Drosophila; species Drosophila phalerata. The sequence goes on along the minus strand of OX596006.1, from coordinate 46,660,018 downwards.
CAACAACAACAATTAGGGCCACAACAACAACAAAATATCAACGAGTTGCAAATCTCCACAGTGAAATCTCTTTCGCTGCTATTTCACCTGCAGCACTGTAAAAGCTTTTTGGTAGTCTGTCCAAGAATGCGAAAAAATAATAATAAAAAAAACATAAATAAGAGCATAGAAAATATAGAATGCTCAACGAGCAGTTACCCTGCAACACAATATGTTATAATTTATTGCTACTGAATAGATGAAAAGCTCAAAAAAGGACAGTATTTAATAAAATGTACATAAATTTGAGTATACAGAATATAAATTCGGAATTTCGGTATAAAATCTATTCAATGCGATTATTCTGGATTTTCTTAAACCAAGCACAAATTCCTGACTCAAGCAAGATTTTTTCAGCAAATATTTAGATGTTCTGGGTACTGTACAATTTTTTTTGAAAAAATCAAACATTTTTATTATATCCACATATTGTTTTAATTTAAGAATTAAATTCTGATTGCATACATAAAAAATATATGTTAAAAATAAGAATTTAAAATTGAATTTTAGATTGATTTATTTTTATCAAGGTGGCTCGGCGGTTTGAGCCATAGAGCAAGACATCGGTTCGGTTCGCGAATTGGTTTATATACCCCATGAACCCAAGGATTGGGTTCGAGCCTTGGTTCATTCATACAAAATATATTTTTATTGTTATACATTTTTCTCTACATTTTGATCTAATTAAATTTTTGTTTAAAGAATTAAAATTTTGATAATAATTTAAATTTATTTAAAGATTTAAATATGACTTATTTTAATTCAAAGTCTCAAATAATTGAATAATATTAGAAAACCATGAAATTTATGTAATTATTTTTTTTTCGAACCAAAGCTTTTATTTTAGAAAGCGGTTCGGTTTAGGTTCGGGTTCGCAAAGTAAATAATTTCAAGGGTTCGGTTCATGATGCGGTTCAGGCTGCTTAAAAATCCGAACCGAACCGGTTCCACGAGGTTCGGATCAGAACCGGTTTGCAGCCATGATTTTTTATTGTATGTATATAAAAAATGTGAATATTTCTGGTTAAACAGAGTCAACCAAAATATATAGAATTTAATGTCTAAGGACAATGGATTGTTTTAGATATATCTAATAATGTCTAAATGGATAAGACTGCAAATTTATATAACACACACATTTGCTTAACTTGACTTTTTGATTTCATTTATTAGTATACTCTTTAAAGTGAAATAAAAACAGTTCCGTTGTCGTGTGTAACCCACATCAAGAGTGAATATTTAATGAAGCAACTCGGTGATGAGTAATTTAATCGAATAATCGAAGAGACCTAAAAAGCATCTTTCACTTGGTCAGCGTTAGTAACAGAGTTTGAAGGACAGAGAGAGAGAGAGAGAGAGAGAGAGAGGGGAAATGGGTTTTATTATAAGGTCCATAAGTAATGACTCTAATAACTAACTAGAAACTAGGCGTTGTGGACACTGAACTAACCTTTTTGTTGGTCAAATCAAGCGTAAACAGACAGATAAACCCGATAAACAAAACAATTAATTGCATTGTGCGAAAGAGAAAGAAGGGAAGAAGAGAGACAGAACGTGAGAGAGACAGAGAGACATACACATGTGGGCCCTAGAGGGTTAAACAGATGAGTGCATAATAATAAGAACAGCTTTATCAAAAAAAAAAAACTTTTAAAATATAACAATTATTTTATTTTTATTTTTATAGTATATTAAATCGTTAGGATTTTAATCCTGATGTGTGCATAATTTATAATCCTGATAATTTGGTGTTTCAAAAATAAGAAAAAATAAAACAGTTCCGAAAAAAATATGAATTCCGATTCTGAACCGAACCTCGTAGAACCGGTTCGGATCGGGTTTTAAAACAGCCTGAACCGGATCATGAACAAAACCCTTGAAATTATTTACTTTGCGAACCGGAACCTAAACCGAACCGCTTTCTAAAATAAAAGGTTCGGTTCGAAAAAAAAATTATTACATAAATCTTATGGTTTTCTTATATTACGCAATTATTTGAGACTTTGGATTAAAATAAGTCATATTTAAATCTTCAAATAAATTTAAATAATCATCAAAATTTGATTTCTTTAAGAAAAAATTTAATTAGATCAAAATGTAGAGAAAAATATTTTTTGTATGAAATGGAACCAAGGTTCGAATCCAAATCTTGGACTCAGGGGGTATATAAACCAATTCGCGAAACGAACCGATGTCTAGCTCTATGGTTCGAACCGCCGAACCGAACCTTTAACAACATTTTGGAGGTTTGCAGCCTTGGTTCTTATTATTTTGCACACGTCTGTACATACATGGGACAGTGGTAGGTAGCACCTTCAACCGAATTGTGGACCCTCTTCTATAGGTCATGTCTTTTTAATGACTATTTTATACACACGACTGACGCTGGGCATACAATTTATTATGATTGTGGACTTTACGTACTGTTAGTTTGGCATGGCACACTTTTCGGTCACTGACTTGGAGATGTTCACCCTCTCTCTCTCTCTCTCTCTCCTGCCCTCTCTCTCTCTCTGTGTGTGTGTATTGTTCTGTCGTTGTTGCAACTTGTTGTTGAAGTTAAAGCAACATTTTTGCCTGTGTTTATACAATTTAACGCCTCAAAAGTATGCACTATGGTCCGGATGACGATTTATTTGGAAAAAAGTCATTATTTAAAGTTGTTCAAATTAACGATATTTTGATGGCGATGCATTCAAAATACTTCCACCTCAAATGTTGCATACCCAAAATTTTGACATTTTCCAACACTGTTTAGTAAACAGCTCTGAAACAGAGTTGATTTGAGTAAAGAGCACATGAAACAGATTTTCTCATTTTTAAGGTTAATTTGAATTATCTTACAACACTAATTGGATAGCTTATTTAACAAAATTTATCATGGATTGTATTCATTATGGTTTGTACTTTATGTTTATATATTTGCTTTGTTGAAAATCAACGTGCATTGTACTGTATTTTTCAAATTAACAAACTTGCTTCGTTAAACATTTTTTCGATTAAATTTTATCTTTGGAAGGAGATAACTAATTTTGCTAGAATATGCTAGCAATGCGACTATATGCATATTGTAGAGTAATCAATTCTGAATTTGTACTATTAAGCTGAAGTTGCGCAATTTTGCGCTTTTCTCAAAATTTCACTTTATTGCAGCTAACCTCACGTTGAAAAATGCATAGTTGTCGACAACACATGAGACAATTTGACGAAAATTATGATTTTTAGGCTTATTTTATTGTGCGCATTGGCGAAAATTACAAAAACTTATGTTTACTTATTGAATAAAAGTTAAATCTTAACAATCGACAAAAAATAAAAATTTCTTGTTTCATACAAAAAGTCAGTTCACGATTGATTTTTATAAAATGAACAATATCATATTATAAATTATAGTATTCCGATCTGGATAACGGTTAGCCAGAATGTGAGGAGCCAATATCACATTTATACGTTCAGATCGGTCAGATATTTTGAAAAAAATAGCGTTTTTATGCAAAAAGTGACTTTTCGACTGATAGTTCCTATTATTTCTATATGATATAGTTGTCCGATTTGGATGAAATTTTAACAACAAGTTATGGGCACAGTAGCACGCCTATCTTGTAAGTTTGGTGTTGATAGCTTGAAAAACAAAAAAATTAAATATCGCAGAATTAAAAAAAAAGGCGGGACCATGCCCACTTTTCTTGGCCATTTGCGTATTTATATTATAAGCCCAATGCAAAAAACTAGACCAAAAATACTTAATTCGTTCTCGAGTTATTAATTTATTCCTAAAAAATCGTCATCCGGACCATAGTGGTATGCAGTGTGTATTCTGTATGTGTGCACTATGGGGCATTTGGTCTGTTCTTTTGGCATTAAGTATTTCATTTTCACAAGTATTGAAATCTATGAATTTTTGATGCAAATACATCATAAATACATCAAACTGTTATGTTACATACCAAAAATATTAACATAACAGTCCAATGTTAAAATAGCAGCTGTTAAAGTCAGCTGTTGTAAAAGTAGAAGCTTGCAGTGCATATTAAAATATTTATATTGTAAAGAAAATCACTTTTAAATATCAAAATTGGCAACGGATATTAAAAGTTTGGGTCTTTTACTTAATGTTACCACTAATATTTTGTTGTTTTTGTGCGTGTCTTATTATTAATTTGTGTATTTAACAAGTGATGTCTATAGATGCTTTTTAAAACGAATGTTTAACTTTGCAAAGAACTACAAAAAATTGTTAGCACTTGTTTAGCAAGTGAGTATATCTATGTTGTAGAGTCATTAATTCTCTACTTAAAACAGTTGTTCTCAATTTGCGCTTTTTTGTGCTTTTTGAGAAAATTAGTTTTTTAGGACACAACCTCACATTTTCAAAAGAAGATTTGCTCGCAGAGCCCTTTGGGGAATTTGAGCAGTTTTAATGAAATTATTTAATAACAAGTGTCATGCCCACTTTTCTAAAATACTTCTAGGGTTATCCATGACACTAGAAAAAATAAAACCGCATCAAAATATATTGTGTAGCTTACGAGTTACCACAAAAACTGGTCAAAGGCCCCATAGTGCGTGTGTGTGTTTGTGTGTGTGTGTGTAATGCCCACAAAAGTATGCTACGAAATATGCAACGTTTGCAATTGACTTGTCGTTGTTGTAGTTGTTGTAGTTGTTGTTGTTGTTGTTGTTGTTGTCACACCATAAAGTATGCAACAAAACATGTAAAGTGTTGACAAAGTGTTATTGAGTTATCCCAACTTATTCCACTCCCATTCTCTCCCACTTTCTCCCAGTTTCTCTGCGCTTCTCTACTTCATATATACAAGCCATAAAAAGACACTACAAGAGAGTAAAACCATTGGCATTGGTATGCTAATGGAAAGTCATTTGATTGCCAACTGACTCAGTTGAACTACAAGATAAAGAAATTTAATTTGACTTTGACAAGGATGTGAGCAGGTCATAAACTTAAGATTAAGTATACGTATGTCCAAAAATATTACCAAGAATCAAAATTTGACTATATAAATAAGGAAATTATAACTAAAAAGCATTAAATGGTGAAACAAAAATAAGGAAACCAAAATTCAAAATAAAGTTATTAGGAAATAAAAATTAGATAAAATATTAGCAAAACACATTTACAAAGCACTTAATTCGAAAAAATCTGGGAAAAGATTTGGATAACAAAATTAAGAAAATTTGCTTTTGAGCATTTTGCTACCTATATATTATAAATTTATTAAACCATTTATTTAAAAATATCTAGAATCCTGAAAATACAAATTAAGAAACTAGGATTAAAGAAGAAAATAATTGAAATACAAAAATTAAATTATGTCAAACTAACTTTAATTAAGTTATTTTTTTAAAAATGTAGTTCTAAAAACAAAACAAAAATTTTTTTAAATGTATATACTTCATATATATTCAATACTTATTTCCGTTGTCTTTGCTCATCGATAACTGATGCATTTTTAGATCGATTAGCATTTTAAACTAATTTCAATGCGAACTCACAGCCAGTTGCGAGCAGTGTATTCATTTTTCGACAGTTTTATATTGAAAAAAAAAAAACAAAACACATGAATAGTTTACAAAGCATGCTAAAAAAAATTGCCCCTTACCGCAAATTTTTCGCCCAAAAGTTGCAAGCCACAGTCGTCATAGCAAATAGAAGGTATACACTGGAAAAAAAGACTAGCTTCTAAAATCAAGAACATACATCTCAAATATTTGGTTCTTAAATAAGTTTATTTTAAGATCAAATTACTGAAACTAAGATTATTAATCTTAAAAATAATAAAATCTTGATATAAGAATAAAAATCTTAAATTGTTAGGAAGGTATAAATATGTACAATTTCATATGAAATAAATGGTGGCTCCGTTAGAGACACTGCTTTAGTTGTGAAGCAGTGGGCCGGAGGTTCGAACCCCACTATTAACAAATTAGAATAACATTAAAAAAAAAAAAACAAGACAAAATAATATATATATAAATAAAAAAAAAATTAAAAATCAATAATTTTGAATGTTCTTAAAACCAAGATGTGTTCTCTTAAATTCAAAATTTTATGTTCTCGACGCATTTTTTAGACCAAAAATCTTAGTTCGGAGACCAAAATCTTGATTTTAGAACATTTGTTTTATCAGTGTAGGAATAGGAATAGGAATTGTAATAGGAATTGGAATAGGAATAGGAGTATAGGTATTGGTATAGGTATAAGGGATACGGATGCGGATACTCGTAGTTCCGGTTGGTAGTGGTGATTATGCTGGTGTCGGTGGTAATGGGTGGTGGGTGGTGGGTGGTACCATTGTGAATGAGCCGCAACAAGCCGCCAATTACGATAGAAATCTACAAAATGTGCAAAATCGAGCAAAAATTTGCGACCATAAAACGCGAACAAATTTACATGCAAATCTGTCTTGCTCTCTCTCTCTCTCTCTCTGTTTCTCTGTGTTTCTCTGTCTCTTTCAGACGACATTCAGTGGCTTTGCGAATATCAGGCAACAAATTATCTCAATTTAGCATAATATTTACTGAACTGAACTGCATTGAACCGTTTCGGGGCAAACTACATAAAGCAGCCAGGCAAAAGAAGAGGTACACAAAGAGAGGGAGAGAGCGGGGAAGAGAGAGAAGAGAATGTAGGGCAAGAAGAGGGTTGCGGGTTGAGCCCTTGTTAGGTAGGAACTACATATATATATAGTAGTAGTTCGGGTTGAGCAGATGGCAATGTCGCGACATTGGCGGCGTTTCATGAGCTAAGAAATTGAATTGGATTTCAAGTCGTTGTCGTTGGCTTTTGTCGTTGTCCTTGTCTGTCCCTCTGTCTGTCTCTCTGTCTGTCTCTCTGTCTGTGTCTCTGCTTGACTTATGGTACTGTGAAGGCATCACAAAACAGGAGCGGACTACCTTAGGCGCTTACCTGTAAACTATGGACATATCAGTGAAAGTTAATACTCAATTCTTGACTTTGAACACGCATAACTTCAGCCAAACTCAACCGATTTTTATGCGGAATGTCAATTTTATCACTAATTGGCCTCCAAATTGAATCTGCATGAAAATTGAAAACTAATCCAATTTTTTCAAAACTTCAAACAGTCATAACTTTGGCAAATCTGAACCGATTTAATTGCGAAAAGTCAATTTTATCATGATTTGATCTTCCATTTGATTCTGCATTAAAATTAGAAAATTAAAATTTTTCAAAAAAACTTTGAGCTGCCATAACTTTCGCAAAACTAAACAATTTTTTATGCGAAAATTCATTCAAAACTTGTTTTGGCCTCCAAATTGATTCTGCATTAATGTATTGTTGAATTTGCAACATTTAATGTATTTGCGACCATCCTTGAAATGTGAAGGAAATTTTTAAATTTATTTTTTACAGATCACATCCGATATACTTGTATGTCTATTGAAAACTTTTAATATTTTCTTGTATTACTTAATTTTTTCAGGGGTAACCTAACACTTTTGTTAGATATTGAAAAATGTTTTTAAAATTCGCTCCTGTTGTCTTCCTGTAGCTGAGGTAGACATTTCATAGATGAGGTTGACATTGTCACGCGTTTGATGGCAAAGCATTGTATACCATACCATACCATACCATACCCTACAGTGCCATACCCTACCATACCATACCATTTCACTCGAAGTCATTTTGATTCGATGCGATATTCGATTGGGATGAGGTGAAATGTGAGATGTGAGCTGACTTCAACTGCAAAATTTGGTCGAACTAATGTCGTAAGATTTTCTATTGAATTCTGTCTGATTCTGTCTATTCAGCGACAGCGGCTCAAGGTGAAGACCAAAAAAATGGAAAAATAAAATAAAAAGCAAGAAAAGAAAAGAAATATTTCGAGAGAAATTGCAAGTGTAAAAGTTTTTCATTATGCTGACATTGAGAAAGTGCACGGCTGATGATGACAATGGCTTAAAACGAGAGGATAAGAAACTAACTCTGGTCTATTTAACTCAATACCTCAATTCGCCAGAATCAATGAATCAAATAATCAATAAATGAATGAATGACCCATAATTTGATGCTAATCAAAAAAATAAATAAATAAAAAAATAAATATAAGAGAGAGATTGTGTAAAGCTGAAACCTGTGCCACAGGAAATTGCAGTCGTTTTTCTATACCCTATACTTATATAAATAGGTCAAGTGGGTGTGCTTAATTTCTGCAATGTTGTGTGACCATCAAGAGAATGTTGTGTTGAAAAGTTATCGGTTCGCGAATTGGTTTATATAACCCCTGAAGCCAAGGTTTGGGTTCGAACTTTGGTTCAATTTCATACAAAACAAATTTTTATTGTTATATATTTTTCTTTACATTTTGATTTACTTAAATTTTTTTTTAAAGAAATCAAATTTTGATGATAATTTAAATTTATTTGAAGATTTACATATGACTTATTTTAATCCAAAGACTCATATAATTGCAAAATATAAGAAAAACATAAAATGTATGTAATTATTTGATTTTTCGACCCAACCTTTTATTTTAGAATGCGGTTCCATTTATGTTCGGGTTCGCAAAGTAAATAATTTCAAGGGTTCGGTTCACGATCCGGTTAAGGCTGCTTTAAAACCCGAACAAAACCGGTTTCGCGAGGTTCGGTTCAGAACCGGATTGCAGCTTTGGTTTTTTTATGTTTGTGTATATTTGTATTTTGATTTTGAATAAAATATTTTAATTAGAAAAACCAATTACTTGTGTTATATATTTTTATATAGCTTTAATTTTTTTTTTTGTATACATTTTTAGTATTTTTATTTGTAGTTTCATGTCTCAAGCTTCTTACAGGGTAAGTTGCTTGTCCATCACTCTCTTTTTTGCGACTCTAGATGTTTTTTTTTCTCAATTTGTTATCAACAATTTTTTTGCTGTGATTGCTCGCTAAATTGTCCGAAAATGCAGTTATAACTGTTGTCGCTATCCTTACATTCAATAATACCCGACTATGCATGTGGAAATTGGAAATTAAAAGAGTTGCCTAAACTAAATACGAAATCTGTTTTTCCCACCTCCCTCGCACTATATATCTTTTATTTTTTTACCTTGCAATATTCTTCTTTTTTCAATTTACTAACGGAAATCCAAGCAGTAAAGCGCATTCAATCAACTGCTCCTAAACTTTGTTCATCCGGCAACCAGCTAAGCGATGGAAAGAGAGGGCTATAGCAGAGTGAGAGAGCAAGAGAGGGGGGCGGGGGGGTCAGAGGTTATGTATTAAATTTATATGTCAATAAATCTCAAAGTGCAAAAGGCAAACGCGATTCGTTGGATTCACAAGAAGTTTTCTTCCTTGATTTGGCGTCTTAAGTTGAAACTTATTAACAGGCGCTTGAAGAGCCATATATGTATGTAGGGTAGGGTGCTTCGATTTGTTTTTTTTTTTTTTAACAGAGAATTGTAGCCCAATTTCGTTATCTACGCTCAATTCTAAGATGTTTACCCCAAGGAACTATAGTTCTAAAATAAATTCCTAGTCTCCGCTTTGTGAGTTAAAAAATTTTGTTTTTTTGAGTACTTACAAGGACTAAAATTATTTTTTAAGCACAATTGGTTCTTTGATTCTATGATTTATTCTATGCAATTTGTAAAGTCCAGGTTCTTAGAAGAGTTTTAATACCAATTTTGTCCGTATCGAACTGAGAAGACTAAATAAATGCTAAAAAAAATATAATAATAATCATATATACCATAATAATATATATAATAATCAGTATTCACTGAGTTTTATTTTATTGAATCAAAAATAATGATTATTCCTGAGTTTTATTTTTTTTGCTCAAAAATAATGATTATTTCCTGAGTAAAATAATAGAAATTCTAAGTCTTGAGATGATGGTAAAATTGCATAGATTACCCTTAAAGAAAAATTTTGGCATATCTTACGTTTTTTACAGTTACTAGAAGTGAATTTTTTCAATTGAAAAAAAAAACAAAATAATCATTATTTACTGTCCCTAAAAAAAATACATTCTTGAACTCAAAAAGTGGTGACCAGGAATTGATTTTAGAACTTTTGCTGGTGAAAACATCTTAGAATTGACTGTAGATTACGAATACTATTTATAATAATTTGTTGGCCCATTCAAAACGATGCACCCTAATGCAGGGTCTTGGGTCCTGGCTACAGGTTCTAGTCCGGTTCCAGGTCAGGTTGGGTCAGGTCGTCGCTTGAAGGGACATGCCTATAAATCAGACCCTGACACAAACAGCAAATCGAGCTATGAACTCGACTCTGGTGGCTTTTATTGGTGTGTGTGTGTGTGTGAGCTAGACAGACAGTCTGTGTATGCGTATGTGTGTGTGTGTGTGTGTGTGTGTGGATTTCAAAAATGCCTGACCAAATTGATAATCAACATTAAATAACGGCGCACTTGGAAAAAATGCAATAGATTTAACGCAAAGTTTAATTAAATAACTCAATGAGAACAGCGGAAGAAGAGAGAAGAAGCAATTCAACAGACAGAAACAGATAGCATGGAAAGTGTTTGGATAATTGTGAGAAGAATTAGATTGAAGAAAATTATGAGAATGTAGAATATTTGGGGACACAAGGAAATGTTCTTACAAAATAAATTAAAAAAAGGGGGATAAATAAAGAAAGAAAACAAAGTGAGATTGAAATAGGCTATATATGACAATGACAATTTAGAATATAGAATATAGTAAAATATAAAGAAAACTTCAGATAAAATCTATAAAATAATAGAAAAGATAATCACTTTGTAAGACATAAAGGAGGTAGAGTTTAAAAAAAAACAGAACAGAAAGAAACAGATAGTTTGAAAGCTGAAAAGTTTAGAATAGGATAGATATGTTATAAGAAAGTAATAAGTTAAAATACGAAGGGACTAAAGCCAAAAAATAGATAGCAAGAAGTCTGCAAAGAATAGAAAAAGTTAAGAATTGGATTAAGCGAAAGAAAGAGAATAAATTTAAAACTACAAAACAGGAAAAATTAAGACAAAAATTAATTAGAATTAAAAGAATATAGGAATTCCTGATAAGGAAAATGGCGCAAAGAAACATAGAGATTGTTATAAAAAGAATATCTGTCAAAAGTACACGGAGAATTCTATGTGTTCTTAACATCATATGTTTTTAGCGAAATTAATTTTTTAAAGCGATTTTCCATATTCATAATGCTTCTCAAATAAGATGATGAACAAAATCATTTTGTCAACATTTCTAGTCTTTTTAAGTCTTCTTAAAATTAAACAGTGTGCCCGTATTTGATGTAATTTAATCAGCTTTTATTTGATTAATTACACAGTGCAACAAATTTATATTGAAGTTACAATATGTTATCATTAAGTCTAATGACTTAAAGAGCCACAATCATAATGTTTATGGTAACTGTTCAAATGCTTAAAGCAACTAAATATGATAAACTTAAAGGCATAAAGTATTCAGTTAAGTTGTTAATCTGTTGCTATCATTCAAACCCAATAAAATGATGATAAGGCAGCTGATAATAAAGAGATATGAAGAGAATGAAAAACTTGACCCACTGAAACATAGAACTGAATTTGAAGATGCGTCTTAACACGCACATGTAAACACATGTCAAGTGGCTTAAAGTCTCAAACAGAGGCAAAACTGCCAGAGCAAAGAGATTAAACACAAACAGAGAGAGAGAGCAAAAATAGAGAGAGAAAGAGATGGAGACAGTTGGTTCATAATTCGGCAATTCGCTTTCTTGCTGGCATTAAGAGCTGCTAATTAATCAGTCAATATGCAGCATAAGATACAAGTAATCTTCCCTCTTCCTCTCTCTCTCTCTCTCTCTTTGCACCCTTTTCCCTACGCTTTTGCCCTTTTACAACCTCTTTCCAGTTTCAAACGCAGACACGCATAAATCTCAGTTGAAGACAACGCGTCGTATGAGTTATGTCAAATGCAGACTGAGAACTGCCACCAGAGTTGCCATCATTAATAATATTTTTAGTTGAGCCTGCATGCAAAACTCTCCTCTCTCTCTCTCTCGCTCCCTCTCTGTGCCTTTAACAAATGGCTTCAGGTTGTACTTCTAACTGATCCCCATTTTCGGGTCCTCGTTCATCTTGCAATTAATCAAGCAGACAACAGAAAATCTGACAGAGCCTGTGGCCAGAGTTGACATTCCCTCCATTTGCTGCAATTCGATACGCTGACGCTGACGTTGACAACGATGACGATGACGATGACGATGACGATAACGATGACGATGGGAATAACGATGAAAATAATGGGTTGTGTATTATTATGTCAACTTCAAGTTGGTAACATGCAAAATGCTGTCACCTTAACGTAGAAAATGAGTACTCAGAAAAGAAAGAGATAGAAATAGAGACTGAGAAGAATTGAGAACCAAGCAATGAGCATATTTTATTGCCTGTATCAGATTTAAATTTTAAAATAAAAGTAAATCAAAAATAAAATAAATAAAATAAATAAAATAAATAAAATAAATAAAATAAATAAAATAAATAAAATAAATAAAATAAATAAAATAAATAAAATAAATAAAATAAATAAAATAAATAAAATAAATAAAATAAATAAAATAAATAAAATAAATAAAATAAATAAAATAAATAAAATAAATAAAATAAATAAAATAAATAAAATAAATAAAATAAATAAAATAAATAAAATAAATAAAATAAATAAAATAAATAAAATAAATAAAATAAATAAAATAAATAAAATAAATAAAATAAATAAAATAAATAAAATAAATAAAATAAATAAAATAAATAAAATAAATAAAATAAATAAAATAAATAAAATAAATAAAATAAATAAAATAAATAAAATAAATAAAATAAATAAAATAAATAAAATAAATAAAATAAATAAAATAAATAAAATAAATAAAATAAATAAAATAAATAAAATAAATAAAATAAATAAAATAAATAAAATAAATAATAAAATAAATAAAATAATTTCATCGGGTTTTAATCCTATTAAAACTTTATTTATTTCATTCATAATTTTTCCCATTTCAACCTATAATAGGTAACTTTATTTCCTGACCTTTCCATTATCTATCACTTTTTAAAATATTTCAATCTAAATTAAATTGCCATCATTTGAATTATAAATGCACATCAATCATCACATTTGAAATTACTTGGCATTAATTATAAATTTTATACTCCATGCTCACTTTATATGCATGCCATTTATCCATTGTTATTGCTAAATAAAAATGGAGTTTAGCTCAATAATTTTTGACTAGCATATGTGAATGCTTTGAATATTTATTATTATGTTCAATGTGAAATTTGAAATTTGAGATGCGAGCGAAAAATCAAAATTTATGGCATTTTGATGGGATAAAATTTGGTGAAATAAAATTGCGTAAATAACTTTTTAGAGGCGAGTTTTAGTTTTCAGCTGCATTTATGTGTGTGAACGCTGTAAGCCTCAATATCATTATTTATTTATATAAATTGATTATGAACTGAAAATAGAAATGCGAAATTTCGTATTTTCCCTATATTTTTTATTTTATTTTATTAATTTTTTTGTGAGCACATGTGAACAGACAGACAGCTGCAAAAAAAAACAAGTTGGTGCTTAAAGTTGTTGCCCAAGTTCTTAGACAACTACACACAAACACACACACACACACACAAAAGATGGCCCAAAGAAATTAAATTATTTGTTAGCAGCAAAACGTTGGAGGACAACAACAAAAATTGTGGAAAGTCGAGCCCATGAAGGGCATCTAGAAAAACGAGCATGACAACAAGGACATACAGATTACATAATACATATAAACACATACTACACATATGTATATACACACACACACACACACAGATATATTCACGGGGGGCAACAAGTGAAAATCCATTTGTTAGAGGAAATCGTGCAAAAAGCTTAAATACAAAGCTTAAACATAAGTAGCAAGGAGCACACACACACACACACACACATACAGCTGACCCGGCAGTCAACCACACTCACACACACACACACACACACACACACACACACACATACTCAATATACACACATACACTGTGAGCATTCGGTTATGCATATGTGGAGCAGGGACTTAAACAGAGCAAAGCTAAATGAAGCTGCCTTCGTTTGCCTTTTTTATACCCATTACCCATTAGACGTGTGAAATTGGATATGCCATACTGGATAAATAAGTTGCTTAAAAGTAAACTGTGTCATTAAAAAAAAAGAACAAGAAAATCTCCCTGAAACAGAATCAATTTCCCTGACATCGCTGCTTGCATTGCAAATATCCCTGCTCTCCCATAATTATTACTCTTCAGACATTTTTATTTCTTCTCATCACAAATGTCCCTAATGTCGCGCATATCTAACGTTTCTCCAGCTAAAATATCCCTTCATATCTCAGCTTAAGAAAATATGTAAATTTCCCTGCTTGTGTGAAAAAATCCTCCTTAAGACAATACTGTTTCTAACCGGTTGTAAATATCCCTGCTACTCTCAATTTAAACTCTTCAAAAATATTCCGGATGTGGCATATATAGCATTATTTTCTCCAGTTAAAATATCCCTTCATACGTATAAAAAGATATTCAAATATCTAGTGATCTAAATTCCCACTTTTAATCGAACCTGTTTTTTATATACTCCTATTTAAAGGCAAATATCCCTACTCAAAAATCCATTTTATAGCATCCGTATATAAATATTTAAATTCCTGTTAAATTTCCCTAACAGCATTCCTGTTTGTTTAGAAACTTCTCCCCTTCTTAAAGGGTATTTTCCAGTCGTGCACTAACAAACTAAACAGCCTCATTTGTTGCTGTTGTTTTTTCACGTCTTACCTTTTAACGTGTTTTTACCGTTCGTTTCTTCTTTATGGCAGCCTTCGCATAAAATGAACAGCCAAAGTCTCAGCCAAAGTATGTGTATGTGTGTGTGTGTGTGTGTGTGGCAAGGGGGCGGGGCTGTGGGTGGTGAGTGGGCGTGTACACGCCTCAGCTCTCTTGGGTAAATTTTGGTATTTAAAATATATGACCAAAAAATATTCAAACATTATTTTTAAATTTTATATAAAATACGAAAATAAAAATTTATTTATTTTGCTTTTGACTGCCTAAAAGCAATTATCTTGGATTCAGAAAAGAGAAAGGATTGGGAACTATAAGTTGGGGAATTTGCAGTAGAAAATGCATAAAAGCTACAAGCTGATTGCTACAAAACTCAGGCACAGATTAGAAGAAGGCCACTATGGGGCGTTTGACCAGTTTTTGTGGCATTAATTAATAACCCGTAAACTACACAATATATATTTTGATGCAGTTTTATTTTTTCTAGTTTCATGGATAACCCTAGAGGTATTTTAGAGGAGTGGACGTGACACTAGTTATTAAATAATTTCATTAAAACTGCTCAAATTCCCCAAATATTTAATAGTGAATTTTATTTTTTTAGAATATAAATATTTTAATATGCACTGCAAGCTTCTACTTTTACAACAGCTGACTTTAACAGCTGCTATTTTAACATAGGACTGTTATGTTAATATTTTTGGTATGTAACATAACAGTTTGATGTATTTGCATCAAAAATTCAAAGATTTCAATACTTGTGAAAATGAAATACTTAATGCCAAAAAAACAGGTCAAATGCCCTATAGTGGAGGGTGGGCACAAAAGTTGTAAGTACACTGTCCAAAAAAAAAGAAGAAAAAAAGCGACCGGTGTGAGTGAATAGAGGAGGTTGCTTAAATGGAAGCGTATAAAAGCGGATAAGTACGGATAATAGCAGATAAACGTGAATAACAGATATTTAACTTAAGTACATGCATAAGAGTAAAATTCATGATAACAGTTTTCGTTAAGGAAAATGAAATGAAAAACTAAAAAAAAAATGAACTATATTACGTTTTAAGAACTGAATGCAGACCGAAATTATTTAAGGTTAACGATAAACTGAATAACCGCTATTTAGATAAACAACATCAACATTATAATTGAGTGTAACGTAAGCGATAATATATCAGATATATACGACCGATAGTAAAAGCAAATTAAAGGTGACAGATTAAATGATAAAGGGATTTAATTCAGTTAGGTGTACGAGTACCAGATAAAATCGGCTGATAAGAACATCCATTAGTTGAAATCGTAAATAGAGACTCATCGTTATTTTTTTTTTGGAACTAAATGATAAGCCAACAAATATTGCAGCTGCCTATTTATAAACGTAGAAACGGTCGTAAATCCCAATATATATGGAATACTTGTCATTAGCCCGATAGCATTCACGAACCTGTACAATCAAACAAAAAATTAGTTGGGAATATTTCTTAGATAGTTTTTGGACAGTCGTTCAATGTCCAAGCGCCAAAAAAAAAAATATTGCGGTTATCATGCCATTCTCTTTAAACATGATATTCGAATAAACTTGTTGAACGGAAAAAAATAACGGATATAATTCAAAGTCCCACAAATATAACGCCATCGATTTAATTTGATTACTAATTGGTACTTAACTGGTTAGCTCAAGTTCTACAGTGGTTAAGAAATGATTTGCATGCAATAAAATTCATATGATCGCACGTGTGAGAGATTATGAGATCATATATCATTTTTTACCTATGTGAACTCAGCTTTTACTGATTTAATATTGCTGAAATTTGGTAGAGTTGTTGCTTTAAATGGTATATAGTGCATATGTTGAAAGTAAACGTATTGAATGAGTTTTACTTATAGCTTATATAGTTAGAATCGGTCTGGAAAAAATATTTAGGTTGAGAAAATTCCTTTTTTTAACCTTATCATAATTAAACTTAAAGAACTAAAATGTAAGTAAGGTTTGCAAGTGAAAAGAAATTTTAATTTTTTAGCCGACTTAGGTTTTAAAGGATACAAATTAAGTTTATATTGAACACATCTTTTCCTATACGGTTTTTTAAGTAAAATTTATTTTTCTAGCTTTTCTTGGAAGAATTTTCTAAGCAAATCAGATTCTTGATTTTAAAATTTTGACTAAAAATGTATGTAAAACTTAATTTAGTTTTTAATGTACTTAACAGCTTTATTTACTATCGAACAGACCTTAGTGAAGACATGCAAGAATATTTCATTAGTTTGTGTAAGCTTTTTGTTCACTTTTCAGCGTATTTGTCCCACTGTGCGCCGTTCAGCGGTCAACCTTAAAAATTAGCCGATAGATGATAAGATTAAAATCATTTGGATTTTTTTTTAGGCTTTTGCAAGAAGTATAAAGAGTCATCGAACTGAAGCATGTGTAGCAGTTGAACTTGCGACGGCAAGAGTCAGAGGAGTTCGATACCGAAGGAAGAGGAAGAGGAAGAGGAAAAGAAAGAGAGAGAAAGAGAAAGAAGCAAAGATGTCAACCGTAACCTCAACCTGGTCTGGACAACAGCTAAGCTGGATGCTGTTGATCTTGACGGGCATCGCACTGACTCAGCAGGTTGGTATTTGTCCAAATTGATTTTTTGGATCGCTGATAAGTCTTATCTGTAATTGGTTACAGGCGGCCATCGATAAAGGGAACTTCTATACAGCCGGCGTTGTGGAATTTCGCCGGGCAGATGATGATTGGCGAAATAATTTCGATGGTTATGTGGAGATAATAAACTCAGAGAATGCAAAACCTACGGATATTATAGTATTTCCCGAGGCGACACTTAATAGTCTCAACTCAACCAGTTTTGTGCCGAATCCCGACAATAATATCAACCCCTGTTTAACTGATCCCGAATTCAAATATTATGCCGAATTTCTGGTCAAATTATCGTGTTCAGCACGCAATGTTGGCAAATATATTGTGATCAATTTGAGTGAGCGACAACTCTGCTCCGATACTCCGGAAGATACACGTCCTTGTGCCCCAAATGGATTCAATGTCTTCAATACGAATGTCGTCTTTGATCGCAATGGAACCGTCATCTCACGTTATCGCAAAGTTAATCTCTATGATGAGCCGAGAAATACCACGTTTATTCCTGAGAGCATCAGCTTCGAGACGGACTTCAATGTGACCTTTGGCCACATCATTTGCTTTGACATCCTCTTCTATAAGCCCGGACATGAGCTCATTATGGATAAGGGTATTCGCAACTTTGTTTATCCCACCATGTGGTTCTCTCAGCTGCCGTTTTTAACAGGTAAATCTTTGATGCTAAAAGCTTGAAAGTTAAGATCTTCGATTTGAAATACTTGATTTTTTTAAATGGATTTTTTTATCTTATTTAATAATAATTGAATGCAGGTTGAATTAAGAGGCCAAATCATGTTCAAAATGACTTTCCACTTGAATATCGGTTCAGTATTGCCAGAGTTATGAAAGTTTAAAGTTGATCCAACTATTGATCTGGCAACCTTACAAGTCAAAATGTATATTCAATTTGATATGAATTTTTACAGAAAAATTGAAGGCCTCAGAATCAAGTTTAAAATGCTGATTTACACTCTTAATGGTATAGGGAGTTGATAAAACCTCAAAACTTGAGATTTAAAATATTGAATTTTTGAAAAATCAAAAATAACAATTGCATCTTGCCTGGCATTGTTAAAAAAAATTGAAATTTCTAAATGGTGGCAGAATGAATTTAAAAACTCCGTTTGAAAATCAGCTTAATTTTGACAAAGTTATGAGTGTTGAAAGTTAGTCAGTGAAAACTTGAGATTTAAAATATTCAGAATTTCAAAGGGGGGACCCTTAGCTCAAAACCAAGATTTGAACAATTATTTTTTTCTTGAAATGAATTTAATTTTGAAATCAAAATAAATTATGAGGTGAAATCAAGATCAAATCGACATTGTGTTTGAAAATCTGTTTTGTTTTTTTTTTTTTTGTTGAAATTGTCATGATTTTTTACAAATAAATGAAGAGTCTCAGAATCAAGTTTAATCTGTTTGTTTTTATACTAATTCCGATATAAGAAGTTGATTAAAAGTGAAAATTTGAGATTTGAAATATTAATTTTTCAAAATTCCAAAAGGGGAACCCTTATCATGAAAATAGAAGCTATTAAATATATTAAATTTCTTATAAATTTTTTATCTCTCCCTTTCTTCTCTACTCTCTACGTTCTTCTAGCTGTTCAAACACAACTGGGTTGGGCCTACGGCAACAATGTGAATCTTCTGGCTGCAGGAGCAAGTCGTCCCGGAGTTGGATCAACTGGCACGGGAATTTTCCATGGAAAAGATGGAACGATTGTCAGTACAATGCAAGCTGCAGAGGGAGAGCGACGTCTGTATGTGGCACAGGTGCCAAAGTTCGAGGAGACCAGTAAAATGAATTTCAAATCATTTGAAAAACCGTTGAAAAAC
The DNA here is from genome assembly GCA_951394115.2 of Drosophila phalerata. NCBI lineage: Eukaryota > Metazoa > Arthropoda > Insecta > Diptera > Drosophilidae > Drosophila > Drosophila phalerata. Next base: position 46,640,661 of record OX596006.1, on the reverse strand, counting down.
GCAAAAAGATACGTTAACAGTCAAGAATTTAAAATGAAACGCGATAATCTAGAGTTATACGAAACTGTTGCCTTGGATCTGCTAATGGATCAAATGGAAGGATCCAGTCTGAAAACGGAGGTTTGTCATGGTCAGATCTGTTGCCAATTTGAGCTTGAATGGCATTTAATTGGCCAAGAGCCAATTGCCAATAACAGCTACTACAATTATCGATTGGCAGCTTACGATGGCTGGCGAGGTGAAAAATATGTGAATCTCAATTATCTGAGAAATTGTGGCATTTTTGCCTGCAACGGACCCAACCTGGAGGATTGTGGCAAGTTGGTTGATGAGCTGCAGCCACGTGTGGCATTCAAACGCCTGATTATCGAGGCAACTTATCCCAAGTCAAAGGAATTGCTATTTATGCCCAACAGCGTGTTGGACAATTTGTTGCCTCTGGAACCAAATCAGTTTGAATGGTCTATCGAGGAGCTGAAAGATGGGTAAGTGAATCAATATGAACTACAAGATTTTTAATACTCCTTGTGAAAAAGTTGGGTAATTGGGTGAAAAATGCATCTATATCTATAAAACTCTTTGTCCTGACTCACTCATTTACTGACTGATCATTGCAAAGCTCAAGCCATAAGACCTAGGAGGCTGAAATTTTCACACAACATAGCTTAGAAATTTTTTTTAAATTTAAAAATTTTATCCTAATTGAAATTTAGATAGCATTCAATTTGTTGTGGGTTGAAGTTACCTGATTTTACTTAATAGTAGGGATTTTTTACTCACTCATTTACTGACTGATCATGCACAGTGCAAACTATTAGACCTAGGAGGCTGAAAATTTTACACAATATAGCTGAGACAATTTTCTATAAAGAAAATAAAACTTTTTTATTTAATTAAAAATTTGATCCTAATTGAAATTTAGATAGCATTAAATTTGTTGTGGGTAGAAGTTACCTGATTTTACTTTATAGTTGAACGTTTTCTAGGGATCGAACTTTTCTTAGTTTGCAACTGTATAACTTCTTTTGCATCTCTTAGGAATGAGCAGAAGGTGCGTTTTGCTTTGGCGAAACCTTTGGAACTACAGAATCTTTTGACATTTACCATCTATGGTAACTACTATGATGATCAGTGCACCTTTGGAAAAGGCACTCCGGAACAGGATCGCGAGTGCGGCTGGAAGCCAAAAGGAGACGGTGCTGCTGATCTACGTTTCTCCAGCTTCTTTCTCCTGACATTGTCACTAACTCTGACAATTCTAGTAAAGCATAATTAGCTATAAAAAAAAAATTTTTTTTTTTTTTTAGTTTTAAGAAAGAATCTTTATTATGAGTTGAAGAACTGTTGTACTATATATAAAATTGATTTTTTTAGTAGCATCTTGATGAAGTTGAAACATGCTCGAGCTAAACTATTTTAAATATTTAACATATTAAAAAAAAACTTGCCCTTATTTATGTTTTATGGTATTAAGTATTATTTAAGCATGTTTTTTTTAATTGCTTGATTAATTTTTAATCAATCTTCATTCATTCATTTTTAATATTTTAAAAAGTTAAAAATACTTTTCTTTTTTTCTTGTAAAGTTATTATTTTAAGTCTCATGATAGAATTGTTGAAAATGAAAATTATACAAATTTTATTATTATTATATTTTAATTTATGATTTTTTTAATTTAAATTAAAGTGCCTTAATTTTTTTGAAACCTTTTTTTTATTGTCGTAATGAAAAACTGTGAAAATTAAAAATTTACTCAACACAGCTTTAATTATTTAATGCAAAATTGTTTGGGAAGGAATTTGACATAAAATTCGTTTATTTTGTGTGTTGTCGAAATTTCTAAGAAATTTATCGAAATATCGATATTCCTTAGACTTCATTTTGCTGACATACCTTTGATGTCACAAATATGTATTTTAAATTTCTGCAATATTCATGATTATAATATTTATTCTTGATATATTTTAGACCAAATTCTTAAAATAAAAATGTATTTCACTTAATTAAATAAACTTCAAATTCAATAAAATCCAACAAAAAATTATTTGACAACAGATGATTATGGATTGTTGGATTAAAATTATTTTAATAAAGTTTTAGCTATTTTCGAAATAGATAAATTAATATAAGAATAGTCTAAAATTTAGACTCTACATACATACCAATAATGTCAGGGTCAATTTGATGATACTAGCAATTTTTTCAATCGCTTTGAATCCAACCTGGAACCACTCGAAATGAACTTGAACTGAATTAGAAAACTGCCCAAAAGTATGCAATATTTTTAGCAATCTTCTCCAGGGTTGTAAACCAAAACCAACTGATGATAACAGCTGTTGACAGCTAGAGATAAGATACAAATCCATTTAGTGATTTGGGTATTTAAGCAATTGAGTGACAATCATCAGTTCGCTTGCAACGACATGTGTGGCAAGTGGTGTACATTACTGCTGTGGCTCACTGTGGGGCCTTACGGTGGATTAGCAGCCACCACGGATTACTATACAGCCGGTGTTGTGGAATTTCGACCTGCGCTCAGCGGTGCAAATTCAGCGGAATTGCTGGAAGAGAATCTTACGGCGTATTTGGAATTGATTGCATCGGCAAATCGCACCACGGATATCATTGTTTTTCCGGAGGCAACTTTGAACAGTTTGCTGCAATTGACGGCAGTACCAGAGCCCTCAGCTCTGAGTTTGTGCCACAAACAGACTGTGGATGCCACCGAGGTGGCTGAGTTTATGCGGCAACTTGCCTGCGCCGCTGTTGAGGCACAAACCTATCTACTCTTCAACGTGAAGGAGCGCGAAGAGTGCCGCAAGCAGCAGCAGAAGGATAACGATATCGATAACGATAGCGATATCGATAACGATTGCCCGCCACGTGGCTATCGGCTGTACAACACAAACGTGGTGCTCGATCGCAGTGGTGCAATTGTCTCCCGTTATCGCAAATGGAACCTGTATTTGGAGTCACAGTTGAATCGCACTGCCAAACCGGAAATCGCCATCTTTGAGACGGACTTTAATGTCAAATTCGGGCATTTCGTCTGCTTTGACATGCTCTTCTATACGCCTGCCCAGGAGCTTGTCGAGCGCTACAATATCCGGAATATTATCGTCACCAAAATGTTCAACTCGGAGCTGCCTTTTCTAACGGGTGAGTGAAAGATAACTGCAGGGTATCTGTTACACAAAAACACATATTTTTCTGTTATCTGACTGTTATCATTATACGTTTTATTATAAAACTCAAGAAATAATCATTATTCTATGAGTTTTATTATATTACTTATGAAAGAAATAATCATTATATATTTTTTTCAAAAATAATGATTATTTCATAAGTTAAATAATAAAAATCATAAATTTTAAGATCATAGTGAAATTGATTACCCTAAATAAATGATTATTTCATTTGAAAAAAAAAACAGAAATTGTCATTACTGATAATTTAATTCCCTTCGCGCTTCTCATAAGTCCGTTCAGTTAGAATTACAGGGTATCTAGTAATCGATCAACCGTCAAAAGTCTTTCAAATAACATCTCACAATTTCCACTTTTATAGAGAAGTTATAACTATTTCATATATTGGTAATAACTTACCTCTAAAATAAATAAAAAAAAATTAAAAACCCAAATTAAGGATAATTTATGATGAATTTAGAGATAAGAATAAGTCAGTTTAGCTATCATTACAGGGTATCTACTAGTATATAAAAGTTTTAAAAATCTCCATATAACATTTAAGATACTGTAACTCAAATTTTACTAGTCTTTCATCTCGTCTTTCTCTACAGCAGTCAACTAAGCTATTATTACAGGGTATCTATTAGTCATATCACTTATAAAATATCTCCCCATCATATTTAAGTTACATTAACTCACTTTCTTCAAGTGTGTCAGTCCTTCTTCCTTTCTCTCAGTAGTTTCTGCTATAATGACAGGGTATCTACTAGTCTATCATACTTTTAAAAAATCTTCTTAACCCATTTTGGATACTGGAACTATGTTTCTTGCACTTTGTCTGCCCTTTATCCTATGTATTAGTAAGTTTAGCTATTATTACAGGGTATTTACTTGATATCACACCTTTAATAAATCTTTTAAGCTCCATTTTGTATACTGGATCTCACTTTATTTCAGTTTTTCTGCCCTTCTCTCTTTGTATTAGTAGGTTAAGCTTTTATTACAGGGTACTCAGTAGTCTATTACACCTTAAATAAATTTTTTAAGTCCTTTTTGAATACTGAAACATATTTTCTTTCAGTTTTTCTTTCTTTCTTCCTTTGTATTAGTAGGTTTAGCTCTTATTACAGGGTATTTAGTAGTCTAACACACCTTTAATAAATCTTTTAACTCCATTTTGAATGCTGAAACATATTTTTTTTCAGTTTTCCTTTCCTTCTCCCTTTGTATTAGTAGTTTTAGCTCTTATTACAGGGTATTTAGTAGTCTATCACACCTTTAATAAATCTTTTAAGTCATTTTTGAACACTGAAACTTATTTTCTTTCAGTTTTTCTTTCTTTCTGCCTTTGTATTAGTAGGTTTAGCTATTATTACAGGGTATATATGAGACAGTTACAGTTTAAGTAATTTCCTAATATTAACCTCTAATTTTTCTCTCTGTCTCTCTCGCTCTGCAGCCAGCCAGTTGCAGCAGGGTTGGGCGTGGGGCAACAATGTGAATCTGCTGGCCGCCGGAGCGAGCTTGCCACAAGGTGGCATCACTGGCAGCGGCATCTATGCGGGTCAACGTGGCGCCTTGGTGCGACGCATGGTCGGCGATGCGACTGTGGGCGTGCGGCAGCTGCTGGTGGCACGTGTGGCACGCTTGCCGGAGCTGGAGAGCGAGGCTGTGACGCCGGATGCGGAGCGAGCGGGACCCGTGCAACGTGAGCTGCCGATGTTGCAAGTGCCACAGTTGTCGGACTTCACAAGTTGGCAGGTGCCGCTTATCAATGGCAGCGTGCAACAGCGGCGTCTGTGCCACAGCGATCTCTGCTGTGACTTTGAGCTGAGCTTGCAGCTGCCACCGAAGGAGGCGCCACTTGAGTATGTGTACAGACTGGGTGTCTTTGTGGGGCAACGTCGCTATGAGCAGCAACAATATAGCGCCATCAGACTGTGCGGTCTATTTGCCTGCCGCAACGCCAGCGTCGAGAGTTGCGGTCAACTGTGGCAAGGGGAGGGGCAGGGGCAGGAGCAGGGCCAGGAGCAGGGGAAGTTGCAAGCTGCACAGCTGCAGTTCAACATGTTGCGGGTGAGCGGCGAGTTTGTGCAACGTCCGCAACGCCTGCTCATGCCCAGCACACTGAGTGCCTCACTCTATGCGTTGCAAGCCACCGAGCTCGATTGGTCCATGTTGCAAGTGGCAGACAGCGAGAGAGCTGCCACCACCCACGTGCAACTGCAGCTGAAAAAGCCGCACTCCCAGCTGCTGACCTTTGCCATCTATGGCAACTATTTCGATGAGGACGATAACGATAACGATGACGATGGTGGCGCCACAATTACCGGCAGCATTGGAGTCGTAATTGGTTGCCTGCTGTTGTGGCAACTGTCTTATCAGTAGGCAGTAGCTTCGATCCAAGCAAACACTTTGCTGATTAACTCACATCGCAAATGACACAGGCGACAAACTGGTCGAAAATGTAATCAAATTTAATACCATCCATTCACAACCTACAGTTTTCAATCGATATAGTTCGATATATTCAGGTAATAGTATTGAAAATTAAGAAAAACGTGTTTTCATTAAAATAAAAAATATTTTATTGTATTTTTTTTTTCATATCATATTATAAACTTATGTCTTTGCTTCCTAGAAAATGTCACAACTTTCATTTTTTAACGGTATAGTTCGATATATTCAGGTAATAGTATTGAAAATTAAAAAAAAACGTATTTTATTAAAATAAAAAATTGTATTGTATTCATTTTTTATACCCTGAGCCCATTAAAAATGGGCAAAAAAGGGTATAATGCATTTGGCAGAATGTATGTAACAGGCAGAAGGGGGCGTGGCAGACCCCCAAAAGTATATATATTCTTGATCAGGATCAACAGTCGAGTCGATTGAGCCATGTCCGTCTGTCTGTCCGTCTGTCCGTCTGTTTGAACGCGTCGATCTCAGAGACCATAAGAGCTAGAGACTTCAAACTTGGTATGTAGGTTCCTGGATACCGTACGCAGATCAAGTTTGTTTTTATTTTTGGATCGGACAACTATATCATATAGCTGCCATAGGAACGATACATCGAAAATGAAGTTTTTGTATGAAAAGCTTCTTTAATTTTTGAGATATCTCAACCAATCTCACACGATATATATTTGGGGTGGTATTATACATCCTGACCAAATTTGGTCCAAATCGGCCCACTATATCATATAGCTGTCATACAGTCGCTCTGCCGAAAATCAAGTTTTAGTATGAAAAAGTTTTTTGTTTTTTGAGATATCGTAACCAAACTGATAGAATATTTATCTGGGCTGGTATTATACATCCTGACCAAGTTTGGTCGAAATCGGCCCACTATATCATATAGCTGTCATACAGTCGATCTGCCGAAAATCAAGTTTTAGTATGAAAAAGTTTTTTGTTTTTTGAGATATCTTATCCAAACTGATAGAATAGACCAGATTTGGTTCAGATCGGTTCCATATATCATATAGCTGCCATTGGAATAATTGGTCGAAAATCAACATTTATAAAAGAGTACCTGGGCTCAGGGTATCCTACTGTCGAGCGTGCTCGACTGTAGCCGCACCTCACCGCGAGCGAAGCGAGCCGGGGGTAGGCGAGCGAAGCGAGTAGGGGGCGGAGCCCCCTTGTTTTTTATTTCATATTATAAACTTATGTCTCTGCTTCCTAGAAAACTTTAAAGAAATATTCAGGCTTGTTCCGCTTTTCACTTCCGATTTTATCGGATTTCTAAAAATGGAATTTTTCACGTTGCATTTGGGCTAAACATTTTTAAATTATATTTTATCATTTTTTTGGACTTAAGTTCACCAACTTTAAGTAAATTCAATATGTAAAATATATTCAGATTGATATAAGAACAGACTAAAGATTTTCTTGCCGAAAGTGAAAGCCGGAACAGGCCTCATCATCGTTTTGCTGTTAAAAACAAATATAATATAATATCATATACTATATATGCGATTTTTCTTACCATTCCTCAAGCTTATTGTACTTACATTTAATTTCAATTAATGGCAATAAAATGAATTATAACATCTTTAAATTTTATTTTTGTTCGGCCTTTAAATTCCTACAGCATTAAAATTTAATTTAGTCAATTTACTTGAAAAATTAAAATTTGGAATGTTAAATTCTTACTAATAATCAACTCCTTATATTGTATAAAACAACACTTTAAACTTGATTTTAAGACCTTTAATTTTTCTGATCAAAATCACGCGAAAATTAACAAAAATTTGGACTTGTAACTTGCATAGCTTTGTCAAAACTGGACCGATTTTCAATCGAAATGTCAATATTATCAGGATTTGTCCTCTTCAATCATTCTGCATTCAAATTTTAATAATTTTGTAAAAAATATTATTTCCCACTAGATCTTGGGTTCAATGCTAAGGGTCACCCCTTTAGAATTTTGAAAATTTAAAATTTTAAATCTCAAGTTTTCACTTTTAATCAACTCCTTACATCATAATTAGTATAAAACAAATCTTTAAACTTGATTCTGAGACCTTTCATTTTCTTGTCAAAAATCATGGCATATTTAACAAAAATTTGGACTTGTAAGGTTGCTAGATTAAAGTTCAGGTCAAGTTTAAACTGTCATAATTTTGTCAAAACTGAATCGATTTCCAAACGGAATGTCATTAAATTAGTTAAAAAATTTGTTTTTTCTGAATTCTGGTTTTGAATGCCAATATCCGGAGGGATCTTTGAAAATACAACATATTATTAATTAGTAAAAGCTAAAGTTTCACTTTTTTTAATTCTTAAAAACTCATTTGATGTTCCCGAAAAGAAGTAAAAAATTCGAAATGTAACCTTTTACCGAAATAGTTGTTTCAGTTTCATTCCCTGATATTTCTCCATTCGTTTATCTAAAAGAAATCAAATTCATTTGTATATTTTTCCCCATTTTTTACACATCTTGAAAATTCAAAACATTTCAGCTTTTTTATTCGATTTTTAAGTGCTTTAAATTTTGCTCTGATTTAATAAACAATTTCATTTCGTGTGTGGTTTAATTAAGCAATGAATCGTGAAAGTAATAAAAAAATTTTGATAGCCCCATTATATGAGAAACAATTTGTATGATTAGCATACTAAGTATTTATTTTATGAGCCAACAATATATTCAGACAAATGAATGAATATACTCATAATTGTATTCAATGTGTGAGTAATGATATTAAGTTTTATGTTATTAACTTGATCAAAAAAAAAAAAAGATTAGTTATTAGTTCCACTGAATAAAAAATATGCATTATTGGACTACAAGAGCACATCTATCATACAATTTGAATGTAGCAGGTGTGCAAGTACAGTAAACACCAAATAAGTGGCTACTTTATGATTCCTTATGTGATAAAATTCTGCTACTCTCTGCCGACATATAACAAAGTTGCCATAATGAACGAAAAAAGTGTGTGAGAGAAGCGAAGTATTCCAGCTAGGCATGCTTTACTGTAGTCGTATGCAAATAGTGTTGTTAAACGTGATTTATATACGACTTTCTTTTACATGCGTTGTGCGCTTTTATGATTTACGAGCACAAAATAAAGTTACGAGTTAAAAAGAAAACAAGAGGAAATAAGAGAAGTGAAAAAACAAAAACGATTTGGTTTTATATGTCGCCTGGCAGCTCATTAAAAGCGATGCGACGCGACGCAGCGAACGTTACACTGAGAGAAGAAAGGTGTACTTAAATTATGTTTGATTGAGCTTGAATTAACCCGAATCTTCCCAGCGTTACCATATGGTAACAAGCAATAGGCATTTACTAAAACTTCATTTTTAGACAACATATTAACGTTAGATTAACTTTCATAAGATATTCTAAGAGTAAATTGTTATCTCTAACTGATAAAAAGTTGATTGAAACAATCTCTTGAAGTTAGCTGATCGAAAAATGCGCTTTAAGTTGCTCATTATATTCTGCAGTGCAAAAAAACGGCTTTTGGCAATTCGTCGCAAGTAAAGTTAAATCGTTTAACTAATTTTAGTACTGAACTATATGCAATGCACCCATCATTAGAAAGGTAAAAGAGTGCTCTTTTTAATTATGAAACAAATTTTAAATAAAAAACACTTTTTTAAAGTTAATTTACGCTTTTAATTTTCGTGTTACCATATGGTAACGCTGGGAAGTACAGGGTACAGGTTTTTTCCATACATTTTATTCGCGTTTCGCACTGTTTTGTTCATAAAATATGATTGCTCCTATGGCAGCTATATGATATAGTGGTCCGATTTGAACCAAATTTGGTCAGGAAGTGTAGCAACATATAAGTCACATATTCTAAGAGTTTGGTTGAGATATCTCAGAATAGAAAAAAGTTTTTCATACTAAAGGTGAATTTGACCCCGATTGGTCCTATGACAGTTGTGTTATATATACGTTATACTGCACCGATTTGACCCAAATTTTGTCCTATAAATCAAGGAAGAGCCCCCCTGTTGGATTAAGTTGTGTTTATTAGACTTTTTCTCAAACATTTGTATTTTGTAGCATTTTGAAAACCTGTACCCTGTACTTCCCAGCGTTACCATATGGTAACAGCCGAAAAAATTGTCCTGTCGATTATCCTGACAAGGACGAACAAAATGAATGTGTTTTTCGGATTCAGCGAACTCAAATTTATCAGTCCTGAAATTTTCATTAAGAAATTCGAAAAAATGTTGCTCAGGACGATTCGGGTTAAGTATTTAGCTGCTTAAAATGTATTCGGGATATATAATAATAAAATTATTTTACCTAGAACCAACAATCTTGGTATAAAAACAAAGAACCTTGACTGATAAAAAAAATGTTTTAAAATCAAGATTTTGGTCTCAGAACTCTAAAAATTAGTCGAGAACATAAAATTCTTAATTTAAGAGAACACATCTTGCTTTTAGGAACATTTAAAATAAGACCAAGTTCTTATTTTAAAAATAAATGTTTTAAAATTTTAAAATAAAAAAATTAAACAAATAAAAATTATTAAAAAAAATGGTTTATTTTTTCGGCTATATTTTATTTTAATATTTTATTTTTTAATAGTGGGGTTCGAACCGCCACCATTTATTTTATATGAAATGGTACATATTTATACATTCCTAACAATTTAAGATTTTTATTCTTATATTAAGATTTTATGATATTAAATATAAATATTTAATATGTATATTCTTGATTTTAGAAGCTGGTCTTTTTTTTCAGTGTTGAAACAAGTAAAACTCTAAAATTACTAGAGATGAGTACGAAAATTCTTTATAATATAATAATCATCTTACTTATTTCAAATACATTTTTTTTTTTCACGAAATTTTCAAATTAAATTTTTCTTAATTTTTTTTTTATTTTGAAAACCGAGATACTTTTTTGAATTTTTATTTTTGCATATTCGGAAAGTAATATTTAGTAACAATAAATTTATTTAATTGCAAACATTTATAAAAAGATTTTTAAAGCTGAATTTGGTAGTAAAATTATAAGGACTAATAAATTTAATCTTTGTGAGAAATTAATTACGATTATTAGCTACGAAATACTTGATTTTTTCTCACTGTGTAGCTGCATTGTGTGAATATCTATGTGTATGTGTGTGTGTTTGCGCAATATTTGCTGTTGTTGTTGTTGTGATTGCTGTTGCTTTTAAGCTCATAGCAAATTGTAATTAAGTGGCTTGCAAACAACCGCACAACATACACACACACACACACACGCACACACACACATATAACTATAGACAATTTGGTTGGCCAAAATTGATGTTAAATGTATGCAGGCTTCGAGGTTCAGACGGGAATGGTGTCAAGTTCATGTCATTAAGGTGTGATTAACAAAAATTAGTTGCCTGCTTAGCGGACACACACACACACACACACACACAAACACACACACCAATATACCAATAGACACCAATACACGTGCACGCCTGATAAAGCAACAGTCTGTGTGTGTGACTGGAAAGCAAATGTCGCTGCCTCAGTCGGCGTCGCTGCTTTAGTCTCTGCTCACTGTTTTAGTCACAGCCTCCTTCACACACACACACACACACACACACACACACACACACACACACACACACACACAGGTGTAACAGGCGCAACACATGAATGCCAACGTCGACGCTGACGCCTCGGTCGACGCCGACGTCGCTGCCAATTGGTCGTGCAGAAAAGTTTCATTCATTTCAACTGTTGCTCCCCACTTGTTAGCACATTGGACTGCGACTGCGACTGCGACTGCGACTGAGACTGCGACTGAGACTGGAAAGCACTGGACGAAGCACACACACGAAGTAAACGACAACGCTGCACAGTGGGCCAAACTGCTGATTTAGCAGAGTTTACTTCATAACTTAAGTAATAAATATTATTTAGTTATCATAAAGTTATCTTTAGAATGTGAATGTTTGTGAATAAAGTAAATTAAATTTGAATTTATTTTAAAGTTTATTGTTGTAAAATTATTTTTATTTTATTTTAATTATTTTTCAAAAATTAATTACTTAAATAATAATAAACTTATGACAAATCAATAGCCAAGTCGATATAGCAATGTTCGTCTGTCCGTCTGTCTGTCTGTCCGTCCGTCTGTATAAACACCTAGATCTCAGAGACTATAAGAGCTAGAGACACCAAACTTGCTATATAGGTTCCTCTATATTGCAAGCAGATCAAGTTTGTTTCAAAATTCGGTCACGCCCCCTTAATCGCCCACAAATTGAATAAAAAAATTGCATATCCAAATTATAAGAACAATTTAAACGCTAGTGACACCAAACTTAGTATGTAGATTGCAACATATCATGTTTGTTTTCTTTTTGGATCGGACCACTATATCATATAGCGCCCATAGAAACAATCGGTCGAAAATCAAGTTTTAGTATAAAAAACTTTTTTGTTTTATGAGATATCTCAACCAAACTAATAGAATATGCATATATCAAGTCCAAAGTTGGTTCAAATCGGTCCACTATATCGTATAGCAGCCATAGGACCGATCGGGCGATAATCAAGTTTTAGTAAGAAAAACTTTTTTGTTTTATGAGATATCGCAACCAAACTAATAGAATATGCATACCCCTTGGTTTCATATACCCTGAGTGAAATTGGTGCAAATCGGTCCACTATATCATATAGTTATCTTGCCAAACTGATACTATGACTATGCATATACGTATAAGTTAGTGCTATACTTAAAAAAATACATGCTAATATCAAGAATTTTAAACTTGAATTTTGCAATGAGTTTTTTTTTTTTTTTTTTTTTTTGTTTTTTTTTTTTTGATAACATTATTGTACTTTCGCCCACTGTGCGATGCGACGTTGAGTGCCAAAAAAAAGCTTCCAGGCTTTGGAGACTTTGTCGTGTTTGGCCACCGCGTGCGTATTTTGTGTGTGTGTGTGTGTGTGTGTAGAGTTTTTCTATTTGTCTTACTTTTTTTTTATTGTAAAGTGTCATGCGTAAATATGTGTGTGTGTGTGTGTGTGTAGACTGCGTTATATTTGCATTAAATTATTCAAGAGCAAAATGTTTTATGAAGCGCAGAGACGAAGCTGTTGTTGTTGTTGCTGTTGTTGTTGTTGCTGTTGTTGTTGTTGCTGCGCTTTTGCCAGCTGAAATGCAATTAAAAAGCGCAGCAGCAGCAGCGACAGCGGCAGCGGCAGCGACGTCGACTGCGCTAGACGACGCACTGCACGAAGCGCTTTGGTTTAACTTCGGCACTGCTGTCGCCAGCGCTGCTGCTGCTGCTGTCGGCGTCGCTGTCGACGTGCGAACGCGTTGCGTAGCCGCTGTCGTCGTTGGCGTCGCTAGCGTCGTCGTCGTCGTTGGCGTCGTCGTTGGAGGAATCGTTGTCGTCGCATTCTGCGACAGCTTTCGGCGCGCGTTTAACATCCAGTAGGCGTTCAGCCTCCGAGCGGATAACATTGCGTTGTTGTAGTTCTTGGAGTTCAGCCAATCACCAAACACCAAACACCAAACACAATATCACAATATCCAATTGAAAAGCAAAACGTTCGATTTCGATTTCGATAACAATACGAGAGTTCGATATATATATATATTTAAAACGTGCGTGAGACGCAATTTTATCGAGACAGCAGTTAGCCAGCAAGCTAGAGCGAGAAAGAACTCCAAAGAGCTTCAATTTAGGCAGTTTCAAAAATATATTTCAAAAATATTCCAAAAAAAATTTCAAAAAATTCTTGTTTCGAAAATTTGTACTTCGTGTCGGCGCGCGAATTTTGTTGTTTCAAAAAACTATAGCAATAATCAATTTGAGAAAAAAATTACAAAAAAAAAAAAAATATTTGAAATCCAAAGAAAAAAAAAATTGTGTGCTCATTTTTTGTTGTTGTTTTTTTGTTGTTGTTCCTGGTGCAAAATATTCAAAAAGTTACAAAATACAACAAAAGCAAAATTTCTAAACCAATTTTTTTTGCTGTTTTATTGTGACTTGAGAGAGAGAGAGAGAGAGAGAGAGTGTGTGAAGAGAAGCTAAAAGAAAGAGACAGAAGACAGAAGTGCAACTGCAGCGAAGAACAGGACAAAGAGCAAAAGGTAAATACAATACTTTCAATATTTATATTCAAAAAATAATCATTTGCTGTGAGTGAATCATGTGTGAATAAATTGCAATGTTCATTGTTTTTCAACAACGTTTACAAAGTTGAAGGTCAGTGTTGAAAAGTGTGCAATGTGTGAATTAATTACAAATTTATCGAAGCGCATCGAATCGAATTGAGAAATTCATAAGAATTGGGAAATCACAGTTATTTTGATAAGTTACTTTAATAAATTTGAAAGTTGCTGTTGAATTCGATTTTTGATTTTCTAGATTGTAATGCAATTTTAATTGTTGGAAACTTGTGGCATCCTTTTGATTTTTTTGTGACCTTGAGCTGAATTTTCGAGTGTTATTAAGAGCCTTATTGAATTCGACACATTAATTAGAACTTGCTGCATTTTTGATTAGTTTTTAAATGCCCTTTTTTTTTGGGGTGCTTAAATAATTTTTGTAAATTCAAAAATTAAATATTTTAAGTGCTGGCTAAAGTTAGAAAATGTGTAATGTGAAAGGATATTTTTTTTTTTAAGTTCTTTAGGTAGCTATGAAGATTTTTGAATGTTCTTAAAATTAAAATGTTTTTAGGGCTATAATTGCGTTTTTTTGGGCAAATTTCAGATCCTAGGAACTTATTTTTAACTTTTCTTAATGGAAAATAACCTGAAGTATTTTGCTGGTATGGATTTTGACTATATTGTAAGTTAGGATTAATTTCTAAGATAAAATAGTTTAAAAAATTATAGAAATAAATAAATTTCTTAATGAACTTCATATCTTTTATGTCATTGTTTTAATTCAACTGAATATATTGAGCAAATTTCAAGGATTTTAAACAGAATACAATTTTCTTAAAATCAGCTTATGTTGCCAGGAAATACTTTTCTAAAAGTTCTTAGCTTTTTGCAGCTATCATTTTCTGACTTCAACAAATTCGTTTAAATTTTGTAATATAAAGTTTGTTCATCAATTTGGGAACATTACTTCATTATCCTCATTAGTTTGGTTTTACATTTTGGGCCACAAAAAAATAAAAAGAGAAAGCAGCAACAAACTTAAGGGTCTTATTTTCCACTCAATGTGTTTTCTCATCTTTCTTTTTAACATTTTCCGCTCCCTTTTTTGCACTCCCCTTCGCCTCTCAAGCTGTTTGACTTTTGTGTCAACCTTTATTTTGGGTTCTTCCGGTTTCAATTCTCTTTGGCCGTAGATTGTTGAAATCTTTCCAATTGCAGTTCTTATGGGTTTTCCGGTTGGAAACAGCTGCTTAACGGCCGCTGGCGCCATCTGTTGCTGGCAATTGTAATACGTTTCATTCAATTTTGCAATTTAACAAATTTTTCTTATTTATCAATTTTGGCAATTTCATATTTTTCTTCATTTAGTGCAAACAGCTTGTGCTCAATATTTCAATTGGCATGCCAGTCAATAATTTATGTACATTTGCCAACTGTGCGTATGATTAATATTTGGAAATATGCAAATATAAAAAAGCAAAGAAAAAAAAGCAACCAGCGAAAAGCGAAAAGCGAAACAAGCAAAGTTGGAAAATCTATCTGGAAAATTGGAAAACTTATCAAAATGAAAAACGCTGGCATTTTGAAACAGACGTTGCATTGTTTGTGCCTTAATTATTGGCCAAACGGCATTAAATTTTCAAGTATTTACTGAAGCTAAACAAAACACAAACACACAATATATATACACACACACACACACACACACAGATATAGATCGAACAGGAACAACAAAAACTATTGAGAAAAAATTCTTTTGTTCGTTGATTTTTGGCGATTTTTGCGATAATTCACTAAATAAACTCGAAAAACGGCAACTGTTGCCCGATTTTGTTGTGCGAGACGTGTGTATTTGGTGTGTGTGTGTGTGTGTGTGTGTGTGTGTGTGTGTATGGACCATGTGCCAGTTTAATTTCCAGTGTACCGATCGTCTCCGGCCATATATAAACTCTATATAACGAGCACTTGTATTCATCGAGTATTTAAAATTGCAAGACATTTGCCAATTGCCCGTTTCTCGTGTATGTCTCAATACACAGGCGCGAGAGTAGTTTGAAAAGTTTGCTAACTTAAACAGTACAAAATTGATGAGTAAAATGTGTTTAATCAATGATTTTTTTTCTATATAAAAATCTTCTTCTGTTTACACTCTAAATACTGCTATACAATTTACAATTACATGTAATCTAAAAAGCTGGTCACCCTAGCTTTGAAACATTTGAAATGCACCGAAAACGAAATTCCTTTCAAAACGTTTGTTAAATATTTCAAAATATTACAAATTAAATGTAAAAAATATATAAAAACATTTAAATTGCCGAAAATGTGGTTGTTTCCTAATAAAAGCAGAAAAAATATGGTCACCCAATACATTACATACATTTCGTATATTTTAAAAGTTGAATTTTCTTCAAGATTATGTTTTAGGTACTTAAGAAAAAATTGCATAAATTTATATTTTAATTGAGTAATGAAAAATAGTCACTAATTTATTATAGCTTATATGGTCACCCTAATTTGGAGTTTTATGCAAAATATAGAATATTGTAATTAATTTTTATGATGACCTTTAAAATAAAAGTAATTACAGTTTATTAAGGTGACCATATTACCCTTATATACCTAAGGTGACCATATTCTGAGTTTTTTTATTTTTAAATTTTTTTTAATTATTTGCTCTCACATTTTTCGTGTCTTTTTGCAATTACACTTACTTTTGTGGCCGCCCTCGCAGCCAAAATATGTATATCTGTATTTATATCAAAATATATCGACTATGTACAAATAATCGAATAGTATGTGGGCAAATGAATTGATTAGATTGCCGCCAGCATATTTACATAAACAATTAACTAATTGTTGTTATTGTGCTTTGTGCAAATGAACTAAAAACTTTACCAAAAACAAAGCAAAAAAAGATTGGGAAAATTTGGAAGAAATTTGTGGAAAAATGCGCGTAGAATAGATTTTCAAGGGAATGAGAACGTGAACATGAAACGGAAAAACAAATTGAATTAACGTTAAATGTAATACGCACAAAAGCAACAAGCAAAATATCGAAAAAATGCCGAGAATTGTGTATTCAATTGTGTATATAGTACACATATTCGGACTGTATATATGTCGATATATGTCCGATAAACGGACGGAAGGACAGACAGACGGACGGACGGACGGACGAAAAGTCCCCCTTCCCGTCGCCATGTAAACAGAAGCAAGCGAAAGGTAACAAATGGCTTTTCAAATAAATTAGCGGGCGGCAATTGTAAACAGAGAACACTGAGATACAAAGAAATAGAAAGAAAGAGAGCAAGAAAGGGAGGGAGAGCAGGTGAAAGAGAGTGAGAGAGAGAGAGAGTGCATTGCACTGGTTATAGCTGGATACACGTGGGTTGACTTCATCATTCGTTACAGCTAATTGACAGCTTATTTGATCTAAATTTAGTCGATTTGTAAAGTTATTTATTAAATATTGAGAACAAAAATTGCAATTACATTTTTGTACAATTATTTCTAAAAATAAAACATTTATACCTAAAATAGCTGCATCTAATTGTTTTCCAACTATTAGCATTATAGGAAGCTGAGTTCACATAGATTCCATTTGGAATATATCAACTTCATATTGAATATAAAAGCGTAATCATTATAAGTTTTATTATAAAACTCAAGAATAATCATTATTCTATGAGTTTTATCATTTTACTTATGATTACTTTTGAGCAAATAAATAATACTCAGGAATATTCATTATTTTCGATTCGATTTTTTGGAATCAAAAATAAAACTTAAGGTGTTATTTTGACAAGTCAAATTTGAGTTTGATTTTTGATTCAATAAAATAAAAATTAATGAAATAATGATTATTCGGTGAGTTTCATTTTATTGAATCAAAAATAATGATTATTCATGAGTTTTATTTTTTTTATCCAAAAATAATGATAATTTCCTGAGTAAAATATTAAAAATCCTTAATTTTAAGATCATGGTAAAATTGCATAGATTAAAGAAAAATTTTGGTAAATTTCACGTTTTTTTACAATTACTAGAAGTGAATGATTTTTTCAACTGAAAAAATCAAAACAATTATTATTTACAGTCCCTGGTATTTAGTGTTAGTAGATACAGATTTTGATAAAACTAGTATTAGTTGAATTTTTCTTACTTTAAAACTTAAATTGAGTAAATTCATGAAGATATCCCAACGATTTTACTATCATCTTATATTTTACCTGTCCCAATCAAAAAATCAACATCTATTGCAATTTTCATCAATTTGCCTCAATTTCTGCCCAAAGACATTCGAAATATGATTTATATCAACTCAATGCATCGTTCTACGTTTTGTAAGCTCCTTTAATAACCATAAATCCCATCTTATACTCGTAAAAAAAAAACGAAAAGAAAAGAAAAAAAATAAAGTTAAGCAGAAAAATCAAAACTGTGCTACGTAATGGCAAATGGAAGTGTATTAGTGCATGTATGTGTGTAAATCTCCGTGTGTGTGTGTGTGTGTGTGTGTGTGTGTGTGTGTGTGTGTGTGCTGCATTTTAGCTCTAAGCTGTACTTTGAGCTTATGCAGCATGCACATATGTATGTGTGTGTCTGTGTGTGAGTGAGAAATGTGCAAAATGTAAAAAAAAATGTATTTAATATGTTAAAAGTGAGTTTGAATGGAGTTTAACAATTTGACAAAAAATATATTATATATATTATTTTTATTTTATTTTTAAAATAATTAAATTTATTTTATTTTTTTATTATTAACGTTTGATAAAGTGATAAAAGTGAAAAGTGTTCTACAACTTTAAAAATATATATGATTTCAACATGGTTAAATTTGTTAATGTTTAATATCTATTTCTGATCAGTTTTTATTTGCTGCAAATAGTTGGGAGTAGTTTTTAAAACTGACCTCGTAATGCGGCTGCTTGAAAGAGTAGCGGTTTCTGTTGTAAGCGGTTCCAAGCGGTATTCAAAATTTTGTATATTTTTCTTGTGGTAGTTATACCCTGTAGAAAACTGAAAGCAGGCAAAGCCATTTACATATATTCCAGAGGTATGAGTATATAAAAGTTTTGTATAAAAACATAATTGATGCGTTACAAAATGACTAGGAAAATTAAATAAAGTAAATAAAATAAATAAGATAAAAAAAATAAATAAAATAAATAAGATAAAAAAAAAAAAATAAATAAAATAAATAAAATAAATAAAATAAATAAAATAAATAAAATAAATAAAATAAATAAAATAAATAAAATAAATAAAATAAATAAAATAAATAAAATAAATAAAATAAATAAAATAAATAAAATAAATAAAATAAATAAAATAAATAAAATAAATAAAATAAATAAAATAAATAAAATAAATAAAATAAATAAAATAAATAAAATAAATAAAATAAATAAAATAAATAAAATAAATAAAATAAATAAAATAAATAAAATAAATAAAATAAATAAAATAAATAAAATAAATAAAATAAATAAAATAAATAAAATAAATAAAATAAATAAAATAAATAAAATAAATAAAATAAATAAAATAAATAAAATAAATAAAATAAATAAAATAAATAAAATAAATAAAATAAATAAAATAAATAAAATAAATAAAATAAATAAAATAAATAAAATAAATAAAATAAATAAAATAAATAAAATAAATAAAATAAATAAAATAAATAAAATAAATAAAATAAATAAAATAAATAAAATAAATAAAATAAATAAAATAAATAAAATAAATAAAATAAATAAAATAAATAAAATAAATAAAATAAATAAAATAAATAAAATAAATAAAATAAATAAAATAAATAAAATAAATAAAATAAATAAAATAAATAAAATAAATAAAATAAATAAAATAAATAAAATAAATAAAATAAATAAAATAAATAAAATAAATAAAATAAATAAAATAAATAAAATAAATAAAATAAATAAAATAAATAAAATAAATAAAATAAATAAAATAAATAAAATAAATAAAATAAATAAAATAATAAAATAAGAAATTTACAGAGTATAAAAGCACTAAAAATTTTAGTTTACTAGTAGTCAATGTAATTAAATTTATTTGTCTTGAGAACTTAAAGACATATATACAGGGCATTAAATAGTTGTGCTTATGCAATCTTCTTGGTTTGCTTTGCTTTTTCATTTTCCAATTTTTTTTCCAAATTTTTTTTTTTGTTTTTTTTGTGGAATACCGACGATCTCAAGGACGCTGCCACCCCACGTGCATTTCAATTAACGTCCCATGTGGGTCGCTGTCCAATGGAGAAGTTCAGTTGAATGGCGGTCTTGCTAGGGGGGAATGAGGAAACTGTGCGTTGCATGAGCTTGCCCGAGAGGCAATTCATTAATTACACAATTAGAACTTGCATTCAATGAGCAGGGTCAGTCAAAAAAAAAAAAAAAAAAAAAATGGATGGGTGCAAAGCAATTCGTAGAAAAGGTAACAAAAATTTTTTGCTCGACTTTTTTTTTTGTGCAAGTTTTTCCTATCTTCTATTCACGCGTTTTTTCTGTATTTATTTTTTTTTTTGGTATGCAATATTCACAATGTTTACCTTGAAATATGCCATGTCATTTTGTGAGTAGTACACAGTTTTCCCCATGGCTCTTTTACTCATCACTGTTCACTCGTCACTCTTCTCATTCAATGTCCGTGCAATTGTAACAAGTTGAATACTCAATGGAGTTGCTACCTGACAATTGAGTTGCAATTCAACTCCAGTTGCAGCTTCCAACTCATTCAACTCATTCGCAGATAGCGATTGCACTGATGCCTCTCAGTTTCCAAACAAGGAGGCTACTTTTGTGGCAGGTAGACCAGGTAGACCAAAATGTGGGAGGAACCTGTCCGAATTTCTGAAATTCAGCCGGAATTATAATTCGAAGGTGATGTTTAGTGGACTACAATTCAATGTGAATGCTGTTAGTTATCGAATAACACCTATTGAGTACTTAACATGTTAGCTATACAATTGTTACCTACTTTCCGAATTCAATAATTAGCACTCGTTAGTTTTCTACTCGTCGCATATAGTCTTTCATTTCAATATGTTGGTCATATTTGGTCACCTTAATATTTTAATCTTTTTATCAAGAGCAGCAGAAAATTTCGTTGATTTTATAGATTACTCGTTACCTTAAAGATTACTCGTTAGTTATCTACTCGTTGAAGTTTTGCTCTCGCTAAAAAAAATATATTTTGCTTTCGAACTGACCAGCAAATTTTCAAAATATTCATAGTAAGTGACATCATAGCTAACTCGTTGTATTTACTCGTTTTAATGTACTCGTTGTACTCTGATTCGTCAGGTAGAAGTAGATCAATTTAAGTTCTTCACTCTTTGTACTTTAAAAATATATATGTACACATTTTCCAAATTAAGTTCCTTACATTCCATATTTTACTCGTTAGTAATTTACTCGCCCTCACTGAGCAGCTACAAAAATTCCTTATATCCTGATTACCGGAGTTCTTAAACTCATTGCACAACTTTCAATTACTCCTTATGTTGTAAATTCATGTCGACTATCATTTGACTAGTTAGTTCGATGCTCGTTACTCGTTAAAGCTACACTATATCATGTGTTCCACTTGAATTTTGCACTCTCTTACAATCTGATAATCAATTCAGACAGACACAATCATAAAGCTTCTAAGCTATCTCTGGAAGTCGAGTGTCTGTTGTAACCTTGCTGACCAACGAGCTGTGTTGTTGTGTTCTCGTTGTAATCTCAGTATGTGTGTGTGTGAGTGTGTGTTTGTGTGTGTACTTTGGTCTCAGTTGGAGCTGCCAGGACGACATTTTGTCTTAGCAAATTCAATATGGCAGCGCATTTCCGCTTGTAGTTAAATGATGCAACATGCAGCAGGGTCTCTCTGTCCATCTCTTTCTCTCTCTTTCTCTTTTTCCCTCTCTCTCTCTCTCTCTGTTGCTGCCTTATCCTGTTACTGTCCACGTCCATCTGCATGCTGCATTGTTGTGCACAACTCTCGCATTGGACAGCATGTGGACAGCTTTGCCGGAGCCTTCACCTATGCTTTCACCCCTCTTTTCATTGCTCCTTTTCACCCTTGATGCTCTGTCAACCCCATCCCCTCACATGCCCAAAAGCTGCAGCATTGGCATTTTCTTGTTTGTTGTTTGCCATTGCATGTGCAACCATGTGTAACTGTAATTGTAACTGTAACTGTAACTGTAACTGTAACTGCTACACCCCTACACCCCTACACTTTTACAGCCCCTACTACCAAAACCCCTCTACTTGCACCCCAATCTCATATGCAATTACATTTTGTGTTTATTTGCGGCTCCAGCTTCAATGTAAATGTCTGCAAAACTTTAGCTAAGCTAATTTTCTTCAATGACAAAGACTGGCGAAATTGTAGGGGTAGTTATGGAGGAAGAGAGGGTTGGGGGGGGGGGGGGGGGTTGATTTTGGTTAGCGCGCGCACGCGTTTTGTTAACCGCGAATACATTTTAATTAGCAGCTAAAATATTCAAACTCAAAATTGGCCTTTGCCCGGGGGAAACTTCACCCTACAACCCCCACAGCCCCCCACCCCTCTATACAACTACACCTGTGTGTAGCTCTCTCTCTCTCTGTGTGTTTGTTTTGTGCGCCAATGTGGAAAAGTTTGGCCCCCTTACAGCTTCAGTTCCGCCATCAAACATGGGCTATGAATTTTTCAAGCATGACTCTTTAGAGAGTCTCTCTCTCTCTCCCTCCTTTTTTTCCACCCTCTCTCCTCTCACTCCCTCGCACACATTTTGAAAATATGTCAGCGAAATGTTTAAAGTCAGCGGGGCCATACAATAGGTGGCGCCACTTGGCAGACAGCAAGCAGGCAAGCTCATGAATTTTAATTTACATTTCTCAGGAACGTCGACGATTTTATTGAAATGTTTTCGCTTTTCCTTCTTCTATATATATATATATATTTTTTTTTTCATTTTTTTTGGGGTAAAACTTTTGCGCCGCAGATCAAACAAAATGCGCAAACATATTTAAGCAACTATTTTCAGGAAATGGCCACAGATATCTGGATACAAAACTTTTAACAGCCACTGTCTGTCTCTCTCTGTCGATTTCTCAGGTAACTTTTGCCAAAGTGCGAAAAGTTTTCATTTTGTAGACTGTTAATTAAATTTCAAACACGTGCAGTGGCCAATATAGAGAGAGGGAGACAGAGAGAGAGAGAGAGAGAGAGAGAGAAAATGTGTGTGCGAGTGAGAAGGACTAAAATTTTTCATAATTGTGCAACAGCTTTCCCTCTACGTAATGGATAATGCGTTGGCAAACGCATAAAATCTGATTAATTATACAAAATGTAAATGATATGCGGTGGGAAAGACTAAAAGGGAAAAGGGAAAAGGGGAAAAGGGAAAATGGCGGCACACATGGCGTATGCTTAATGCTCAGCCAGTCAGACAGTCGGATAGACAGAGAGACAGACAGACAGACAGACAGTCAGCTTAGTCTGCAGTCGGACAGACTAAATGAAAACTAGTTTAATAAATCGACTGTAAAAGACCCTGTAGTTAGTCTGTAAAAACTTGTACCTTCAATGTTATCTTGTTGTTGCTTTGATACGACTTTGTGTAAAATTGGTTCTTGAATAACTTCCAAGTTTGTTATCTGATTATATTGAAATTTTCAGAACCAATTTGCACTATAATACATATTCAATTTGCCGAAACTCAGGTATATGGCTTAAAAATTTACAATTTTATTCGTTTTCTCGATTTTCGGGGCCGTTACAATCTCGTAATTAAATTTAAACATTTTATAAAAACTGAAATACCAAGTTTCGTGTCTCTATCTCTTCTAGTCTCCGAGATCTAAGCTTTAAAATATTTACTTTATTAGGTCTGCCACGCCTCCTTTTGCATGTTACGGAATTTTCCGAATTTACTACCCGATTATTATTAAATTTTCAAGACACAGCGATATTATTATATTATATTTTTGTAAATTTTCGGATGTGATAACATTCTATTATAAATTCAAACCGCTCATTATAAACACATACAGAAATCTACACAGTTCCAAAAAGTGCTGTTTTTTTTTACGAATTATTGAAGACGAAATCTAAAAGTTTTGAGACAAAATTCTTAATTTTAAGAACTTTAAAAATGCGTAAAAAAATCAAAATTTTTAAAAACGATTATAGAAATAAATATATTTTTAGGATCATAAATATATTATTTTTATTTACTGAATTTTAGCTTTTAAATTGTCTTATAATAAAATTGTATTCAAAAATAATAATATCAAAATACCTTAAAAATTTCTTTGTGAGGAACATGACTATATAGTCACAGTTGTTGATCAAAAATATACTTATATACTTTATTTTATAGACCCTTAGTATTTTTTAAGTACAGGGCTTGTATTTATTACGCGGTGAGTTGCATGAAAATCCTGTTAAAGGAAACGAGACGCTCAAGGATTTCGCATTAAAGCCGCCAAGTCTTGTGGCATGTAGATACAGATACACGTGCGAATGTATCTCATATACTTACTGCTACTCGTATCTCTATCCACATCTTAGGCGACAGATATTTCAGCTGTCAGTTGCCTGGCTACGTTGCATGTGGCATGCGGCATGTGGCATGTGGCAAGTGCACAACTGTGTACAAACTTTGCATATGAAATTATTTCTATAAATACCACATCTAATTTTAATTTCTACTCTTGTGTACCAAGCTCCATTGTTCCATTGCCACTGTTCCACCTGCAGACTTCAATTAAGATTACGTTCTAGAAATGTTCAAATATTCACAAGCAACTTGTTCTGTTTCACTCTTCTCTATGTTCCAGTTTCTGTTTCATTTCACTGTTTCTTACTAAACATTTTAAATTTCTGTTACGGCTAAGATTTCTCTTCATTAATGTACAAATTTTTACTGATACTCCCAGCATTACTTGATTATTTTATGGTTTACACTGTGTTTCACTTCCATTGTCAATATTTTCTAAAGTTTTAATTTTGTTGTCATTTCGTGTGTGTTGATACCTTTTTAAAGTGTTACTGTTTCAATTCTACTGTTCCGTATCCGCTGTTTCACTCTCAATGTTTCTCTTTAGCTGTTAAAGTGCTTATAAGTGCCATTCTGAATAGCTATTAGCTATTCCCATTTTTTATTGTTATCTTTTCATTGTTTCAAATAATGTTTCTATTTTCAAAATGTTCCACATTTTGCAATCATTCGTAAATCTTACCTAATGTCAAATTTTCCACTTTACTGGCACCTTTTATAAACGTGGATTCGGTTTACACCTAAATGGCTTAAACTATGTTCCATTCCATTGTTTCAACTTGTGTTTTTTTCACGCTTCTAACGCTTCTAATTAACAAATTCCAAAATACACTCAGAAAGTGACCAATGTTCCAAATTCCACTGTTCGACTTTAACAAAATTATTTAATTAATATTCCACAGTTTCACTTTAACTTAAGAACAATTAATGCATACAGTTAAAAGAGCGGAACACTTGGGAATAAGTGAAACAGACTTAATATGAAATCAACTATGCATGAATTATGAATGAATGCAGCAAATTCAAGCTTTAACTGAGTACTCGGTATTATTCGAAAGTGGCGAAATGAAAAAACGTTTTCACATGCCACATGCCACATGCCGCAAATGCGTTGTTGCACTTGCCCCTTTTGCTTTATCTGCATCATGGTTGGCCATATTTTGACAACTGTTACCGCAAAAACAAATAGAACTAAAAATGCCATAAAAAAAAGGGGGAGGCAACCAAAAAAAAAAAAGCAACCAAAAAAAAAACAACAAAAGCAACAAAAGACAGAAAAAAATTTGCTGCCCAGCTGTGGCATCCACTTGTGGTTATTGTTGTCAGAACTTTTGCTTTTTGCGTACTTGCCGCCATTTGCTTTCTGTTATTTTAACCAGCGCTAATGTGTGTGTGCGAGTGTGTGTGTGTGTGTGGCAGATACTTGGCCAGCATATTAAAAGCACACACACACACACACACACTCACTTACACTGAGACAAATGATGGCTTTAAGCGCATAAAGCGAACGCCAGCGAAAAAAAAGTGTTGCCTACTTTCGGGCGCATTTCTTGCTTGAAATTGGCGAAATGTCGAGAGCAACGAATTCGCTCGTTTCTAGCCAACAAATTTGATTTCAAACAACGACACAAACACACATATGCACATGCACAGCAAGATATAGCGAATTAAAATGTTGAGATCGTGTGCACTTGACTTCTAAATACCCTGCGTTTAGCTCTGAGACTACAAATATTCAAACTTAAAAAAAAAATAATAATTAATTAATTAATTAACAAATAAATAAAATAAAATTAATTTAAATAAATTAAAGTATAATCAAAAATTAATAAATAAATTTAATACATTCAAAATAATAAACACAAAAGATTACAACAGAAATAGAAATAATTATAATTCAATGTTAACCCAATAAAAAATAATAATTTTAAAACAAAAAACCATATCCGAAGTATGGTTGAAGAATGGGATTTAAAAGTAGTCATTAAAATTGCCATAAGTTTTAATATTATCAATATTTAATTAAGTAAACAATGTAGAATATATGGTATTTAAGTAACAATCCTCTAAATAGATATTTAAAATCATGTTTTCTTATTTGATTATAAGTTTCGAATATTTTTTCTAAAAATCTTTTGATTGCCGTTTGGCTAAACGAAGGTCTAGTGAAATGTCTATATGCCAGTTACATACATTTACACATAGTTAGCATACCCGATTTTAGTGTTTTTGAAAAAGGGCAGCAAAAAAAAGCGTTTGTAGCAAACATTTTTGCCTTTTTGTTTTTTTGAGAGTCGCAAATCGAAACTGAGACGAGACTGCAGCAATTTGTGACATGTATGTGTGTGTGTGTGTATAAGTGCGTATGTTTGTGACAATATTATACACACACACACACCTACACACCATTTCCAGGCTTTTCAATTTCCTTTTTCCCAGTTGTTGTCAAAGAATTTTTTGCTGTATGTTTTTTTTTTCCGTGCTTTGTTTTGGTTTTTTGCTAACTTTATTGGCCAAGGGGAAAAGTCTGAGAGAAAGAGGGGGTAAGGAGTAGGTGGAGAGGAAGGTGGTGGGGAGGGGGTTGGTGTGTAGCGAAATGTGAGGCAACTAACTGTGTCGGCTCGTTGGGCCAACTGTTGCCACAAGGACACGCTCCCACGCACATTCCATCGAATTGTTACACACACACACACATACATGCCCTCTCAAATATTCCCCTCTCATTTCCTCCCTTCTAGCTACGTTTGCTTGTTGATTTCGCCCCTATATTCTTGCCCCAAATCCTTCATTTTCCGCTCTCTGCTGCAGTCTGTCTTATGTCAAACAATTCAATTTGTTGGCAATGTCTTTGCAACAACAGCAGCAACAACAACAGCAACAACAACAACAGCAACATGTAGCCTGTCTAACAGGTAGCTCACCTTGTAGCTGACACGCCCACTAAGCTTCAACGCCCACCTCTACACACAAAAGAACAAAACACATGCACTTTTCACCATGGAAAAAATCATTTTAAATTTTGGCATAACTTAATTTTGGCTGCTGTTGAATATATTGCAATTTTCGTAATGTTCCAAAACCTATTTTTCAAGTTGGAAAAGAAAAAAATAATTTTTTTTTGGGATTTGAGCCGTTGCTGGGGTTTGAACCCGCGGCCCCTTTTTCAGTATATTATTCAGTATAAATTCAGAAAATATGCGAAAAAAAATGGCAAAAAATTAACATAATAAAATTAAAAGAGCCTTTCAAATTTACATATTCCTTATAATAAGTCACAATAACAACGTGAGTTTTATTTTTGATTAAAAAAAAATCGATATTCT
Source organism: Drosophila phalerata (assembly GCA_951394115.2). NCBI lineage: Eukaryota > Metazoa > Arthropoda > Insecta > Diptera > Drosophilidae > Drosophila > Drosophila phalerata. Next base: position 46,612,988 of record OX596006.1, on the reverse strand, counting down.
ACGAGTTGTATTTTTTTGCTTAAATGTAATGATTTATTTTTTTTCTCAAAAGTAATCATAAGTAAAATAATAAAACTCATAGAATAATGAATATTTCTTGAGTTTATAATAAAACTTATAATGATAACAGTTCCTGATTTAAAGTATCAAACTTTTTTCCCCATAGTGCATTTTTTCAACTCAAATGCAGATTTTGTTTTATTTTCCTTGATCCTCCCCTAAACCCGTTTCCGCCCCAAAATAATAATTTGTTGCTATCAACTCTTTTATTTGTTGTTGCTGTTGTTGCTGTTGAGGTTGTTGTTTATTGTTTATTACCTGTGCATTGCTGAGTGTTTTGTTTATTGCCCGCAATTGCCAAGAGTGTAGGCGCAATTTTAGCCATATGCCAGAGGCGTAGTAGTGTTAGAAAATCGGCTAAAAAAAAGAGGTGCTTGAGGGGTGGAGAGGGGAGACAAGTGTTAGCGCACACTGTCTATGACGTTGTAAAATTTATTGGACGACGGGTCGATGGGCGTAATTTATAAATAACAATGAACTGGCAAAACTATGCAAAACATGACTATAGCCAAGGGAAATTCGCCAAAGGGGATTGTGAGAGAGAGGAAGGAAAGTGTTGGAAGTGGGAGTGAAAAAAAAAAATAACTAAACACAAGGGCAAAGTGCAAAAAAGGCAATAGAAAAATGCAATGTGAAAACTGATGGAACAAATAGAAACAATGTGAAAGGTATAAAAAATGCTGCACAGAGACAGAGTGAATAAAATAGAGATATGAAAAGCTGAAGCGAAGCAGATACATAGAGTGAGAGAATACTCTAATAAAAACAAGTGGGAAAGACTATAGTCGAGATCCCGACCACAGGATACTTGTTACTTATTTCAATATATATAAAAGTACTTTGAAACTACTGCATACTTTTAGGTGATTTTATTAAAATAATAACTTTATTAAAAAATTTGGTTCGCAATTACTCCCGTTCTACTTTTCCGATCTTGCTGTGATTAAGTAAGATTATAGATAATATTAATAGATAACTCTAATTACCATAAAAACTGTATTATCTTCAAAGCTCTGAGTGTGGTGGTTTTTCGCGATTTGTGAGGGCGGAAAGGAGCGTGTCAAAAATTTAAAACAAACTTGATCTGCGTGGGATATATAGAAATTTGTGTGCCGAATTTGGTTGCTCTACCTCTTATAGTCTCCGAGATCCTTTTGTTCATACAGACGGACAGACAGACGGACGGACAGACAGACACATGGTTATATCAACTCGGCTGTAGATGCTGATCAGTATATATATATTTTATAGGGTCGAAGATGCCTCTTTCTCGCTGTTAAATACATTTCAACGAACCCAATATACCCTTTTACCTTTTTTTTTTAAGTAACGGGTATAAAAAAGGTACTAAACAATTGAAATAGTTCAGCTGTTTTTCATTAAGACACAAGAGTTTGCCTTCATAATGTCAACTGCAAGGAATTTTGTTGTGCTCAACATTCTTGACTCTGGCTCACAACTTGTAGTTGACATTACAGCTCTGTTTATTATTGGATTGTTATGAAATTTTCAGAATATTAAGATGACATTTCATTATATGGATTAATGCAAAAAGGATAACTTAATGTTTTGAAAAGCGATTGTAATGCAGTTATTAAAAAATATACTTGGGAATATTGACTTACATTGGAGTTAGCAGAAGTTCACAGAATTCTTCTCTTCAACTGAAATGAAATATAGATATTTAAAATATTATAATTTTAAGTTTGATAATGAAATATTTTTTTATAAATAGTTTTAATGGTGATAACAAATATTATCACTACATAACTATATTTTAGTATATATTTTTCCCTAACAAATTGTAATTCCAAACTTTCCCTTAGAAACAATAATTTAATTTAATTTGAAATGTTTATTCACTTGTAAAATAAATATAAAATTAAACACACACTCAACTTAAATATCAGTTAATTAATTAGCGTACTCAATTTCCGATTCGCATAAATTTCACTGTCAAATCTCTATGGCATATATTATGATGTGTATTTTGTAATTGAAAATATTGGATATTATTGAAATTAGAAATTTGAATTTCTTTGCCAATATTGATTCAATCATTGATCAACAAATAAATGAAAAACCATTTGCGAGTTAAATAAGCCAAAGCCAATTAGACATTTTTTGCCATGGCATTAAATGAATGTCCCCAATCGGATTCACTTTCAGCTTTCAAATGTAAATGTAAATGAATTTGCACCTCGATTTTATATTCTTTTCTACTCCATCTCTCTCTATTCCTCTCTCTCTCTCTCTCTCTCTTTCTGAAACACCCTTCGCTTAGCTCTTGTCTCCAGGGAACACAATTTTCAACGGAAACTCAAACAAGGACAACAATTGTAATTGAGCATTAACATAAGCTGACACCCAGTATACATTTTCCTCTCTCCTCTCTCTCTCTATCTGTCCTCTCTGAAAATGTTGTGAATACGCTTGGCAGCACCCTGTAACCCCCTGACCCTGCAACTTTATCCCCTTTTGGGGATCCTCTTTCATTTGAATGTTTCATTTGGCGTGTCAATTTATTGAATTTTAATTAATTTTATTGTCGACGCTTGCCGTAAAGCTTTTAATGATAGCATCAACGTTTCATTCCATACACTGAGAAAAAAAGGCCATACTAAAATTAGTTAGGTTTGTACTTGATTTTATATCCATTTGTGTTTACAACTATGAGATTTCTGTGTAATAATTTGCTTAAATTGTGTATGAATAGCTGTTAAATATCAAGTTCAGACTGATTATTCCTAAGACAACAATATGATATAATAGTACGATTTTTATCAGAAAATTCTACATTTAAGATTACCGAAAAGTAAATATATTTTACTTAGTTTTAAAAATTCCGAACTAAGTCCGTTTTTGACACCGTTTGAACTTTAAAGATCTCTTTTTAAGCACGCAAATTTTAGTTTGTTTTTCTGAGTGTACCACTCCATTCCATACCGTTCCGTTTCGTTAAGCTCGCCTGTTAAATGCGAATTTTATACCAAATGCTGCAAAATTATGGAAACTGTTTGGCGCATAAATACTTATATTTAAAAAAAAAAAGAGGGAATGTGTGTGCAGCATCTCCTCAAGGGGGTAGGAGGGGTGTTTACTAAGGGATGGGACTGTGGAATGTTTCAGTTTTAGCTGCTGCCAAGGTCAAAACAATTGTCGGCCAGGGGCTCAGTCAGTGGCTCATTATGCGAAGCCTTCGCGGCTTTGCCACTTGGCATACATTTAAAAAAAAAAAATACAAAAAAAAAATAAGCAGTGGCGACGACACAGAGATAGAAATACTTAATGGGCGTGGCCGCAGAGGGGGGCAGAAGAAAGGAATAAAAAAAGAGGAGCAGGAAAGGAGGTATTGTTACTGAAACGGAAACTCGGACAGCAACTGAGGCTGAGGTCAGTGTTGGTAAACAATTGTCGAGTTAGATAAAAATAGAGGAAATACCGCAAAATGCTACAGTCAGGCAAGAAGCGAAATGAGAAGTAAAATGTAGGACGAAGTGAGAAGTAAATTCAGCAGTGAATTAAAAAATTAAAAGGAGCAACGATAACAGATTTTAAGCGAAGAGTACGACGAGAAGTAAAATAGCCAAGTTAAACAAGCATGAAACGAGAAGTTAAAAAACTGAAAGAAACAACGAAATGAGATGAAAGGAGAAGTTAAGCGAGCAACCAAATATAAATCTTTAAGTCTGCTGCCTAAGAATTCTCCCTTCTCTCAATGCTTCTAATTTTTTGCATCTTTATTGTAGTCATTCAACATTCACCTATTTGCTTCTCACTTGGTATTTGCATTGTTTCTCTGATTCTCGCATTGCTTCTCGTTTTGCTTCTCGCTTTGCTTTTTGCTTTTCTTCTTACTTTGCTTCTCGCATTACTTATTACTTTGCTTCTTGCTTTGCTTCTCGCATTGCTTCTCGATTTACTTCTCAATTTGCTTCTCTCTGTGCTTCTCGTTTTGCATCTCGCATCGCTTCTTGCTTTGCTTCTCGTTTTGCTTCTCGCTTTGCTTCTCGCATTGCTTCACGCTTTGATTCTTGCTTAGTTTCTTTCTTTTCTTCTCGCTTTGATTTTTTCCTACCTGCTTTCTTTACTTCTCACTTTGCTTCCCGCTTCGTTTCTAGCTTTGCTTTTTTCTTTGCTTCTCGCCTTTTTTAGTCACTAGCTACAAGTATAGTATGTTTCAATTCCTTTGACTTTTCTCATCTCTACACTTTCCGCTTTGATTTCATCTTCTGCATTCAGGAAAAAAACACATATTAATTTTGTGAGAGCATATCTAAGATAAACATAAGGTAAAATAGCGCTAGAAAGAGCATTTGAAACTATAGGAAGAAAATTTTGAAGAGGAAATGTGTGGAAAAGTTTGATGAATTCCCAAAGAATCAACTCTGTACAGCATTTCAATTTCCCTCGCTATTCCATCCGTCCCAAGGGAGCTGCAGCAATTGCCAATGAGAAACAGGAAACAGGAACTAGGAACTGGGCAACAGGAATAGAATTTAATTGCCTGGGAATAAGGTCGTCGGCCACTTAAACTCGATTTGTCGCCATCACGTGGCCAATTAGCACGCAATGGATATAAAAACAGAAAAAAAAAAAATTATATAAAAATAAAAATAAATAATGAAATGTGGGAGAAAGGAGAAAGGAGAAGGGCGAAACAATACCTAAAATAGAAATAGCAACACGTTGACTGCCTGCCACTTGCAACATGCCACATGCCACCAGCTGTGTTGCATGCCTGGCGGCCATTCAAGTGGACACGAGGTGGCAAGCACTTCAATCACTTCATCATAACCGAAGTTCAGTTAAAAAACGTAGACGGCATAAAAATGCCAAATGGAAATACGCAAATGAAATTGGGCATAAATGGCCAAAGGTAATAGAAAGAGAGAAAGAGTAAGAGAGAGAGAGAGAGATAGAGATAGAGAGGAAGCTTAGGCAGTGCTTAGGGTTTTTCTTTTTTAGGGGGATTGGAAACGAGACTCGATTACTTGGGCTAACAGCAAAATAAGGAATACAAATTGAGTGGATTGCCGGACGAAAGGTAGAAAAGATGAATGCTGGAATGGGAATAAACGTACCAAATAAAAGGGTAATCAAGGGGTATTCACAACTCATAAGGCAGCACAGGAAGTTAAGCAAAAGAAAGCAACGAAAAAGAGAAAGCTAAGAAAACTTGGAGTGAGACTGCGGCTAATCGCAAAGTCAGGGAATCATAAAAGAATCAATGAATAGGGTGGGTAACTACACATGATAAGGTATATTTTGGAGTACAAATACAAAAGGGTCAGTGTAAAACATACATCAGATTACAAACGGAAGCCAAAAATGGCAAGATAAAAAGGTAGAAGAAAAGCGGAAAATACACAGAAATTGATAGATATGCAAGGAAAAATCGAATCTAATAATCCAAAACAGATAGGCATTATAGTGTATATTTTAAAGACAAAAAAATAGAGGAGAGTGAGAGAGTGAATAAAGATGAAAGAATGAAGAGAATAATATTCAGTTAGGAATAGGAAAATATTGAGGAAGTTAATGTTACTTCAGTTAGTTAATTATAAGCGAAACCGATACAGAATACAATATGAAGTGGGAGAAAGAAATAAACAAAGGAATGGAGAAAAATAAATTTAAAAAAAAGAGTTAGATGAACAAATTGTTGGTTTATTGGGGTCTTCATAAGACCGAAGAATAGAAGAACAGAGTTATAAGCTAAATAGCCTACACTGAAAAAAAAGACCAGCTTCTAAAATCAAGAACATACATGTTAAATATTTGGTTATTAAAATAAGATTATTTTAAGACCAGATTACTAAAACCAAAATTTTTAATTTAAAAACACATAAAATATTAATATAAGAATAAAAATTTAAGTGGGCGGCGGTTCGAGCCCTACTGGTTAGCAATTAATCTAAAAAATCATAAATTCTTAATATAAGAATAAAAATCTTAAATTATTAGGAAGGTATAAACATGTACAATTTCATTTGTAATAAATGGTGGCTCCGTGGCGCTACGGTTCGAACCCTACTATTAACAAATTAGAATAACATTTATAAAATAAACAAGACAAAATAAAATATATACAAATATAAAAAATAAAAATAAATTTAAAAACAATATCTTTTTTTTTTTAATTTTAAGAACATTTATTCTTAAAATAAGAAGTTGGTCTTATTTTAAATGTTCTTCAAACTAAGATGTGTTCTTTTAAATTAAGAATTTTATGTTCTCGATGCATTTTCTAGAAATCTTAGTTCTGAGAGCAAAATCTTGATTTTAAAACTTTTTTTTTTTTATCAGTGTAGGTTGCTTAGCTTTCAAATCATTTTTATTTGGGAATTAGAATTACTCTTACAAATATATGGTAACAATAATAATAATGAACAATATTATACAAATAGAAAATATTTAAAGCAATTTAAAGAAAAATGCAAGTTTAAAGATTTAATTTCACGACAAATCAACAAAAAGTGTTTGCTCTTTTAACACACACTTTACAACATTCATTACGGTTGATAACCGACTTAGGATCTGTTGTTCCAACTGTCCAATCGAGCAAACAATATTATCTGCGGTTCATTGAACCCAAAAAAAGGGACAAACAACATCAACAATTTCAACTCATCCTGAGTCCTTCTCTCTCTGAGATGTGTCCCTTTTTTTTAGAGTCTTCCTAGGCAGTCGACTAAATTGCATTTGTCTTTCATTCATTGCAAACACAGTTGTGTTTCTCTCTCTTTCTCTCTCTCTCTCTCTCTCTCGCTTATTCTCTCTCTTTTCTCGTTTTGTGCCCGTTTCAACAATTGTCGCCCTGGTCCAAAGTATGCCATGGGCTTCCGGCATTTGGCACTTGTTTCTAGACTTGCATCAACTTCCGGTACGGCAACTGCACCGTCCCTCCTTACCGTCTCCTTTCGCCGCTCCCTTACTTTTCAGGGCTTTGATAGCTCCATTGGACATGCCGGCAAATTTACGCGAATTTCCGCTTCACGGAAATGCACAAAATGAAATTGAAAGCAAAAGCGAATCGCGAAGGTTGCGGGGAATAACTCGGTAAAGCTCACAACAAACACAACAACAACAACGACAACAATAACAACTTGAGCTGTCATCATCACATGGATAACAGTTGAAAAAAAAACAAGTGTGGAAAGACTATAGTCCAGATCTCGACCATAGGATACCCGTTACTTATTTCAATATATATAAAAGTATTTTGAAAAAATTACTACATAATAAAAACTACTGCATACTTTTAGGTGATTGTATTGAAATAATAACTTTAATAATAACTTTGGTTAGCTATAACTCCCGTTGTACTTGTCCGATCTTGCTGTGATTAAGTGAGATTATAGATAATATTAATTCACATCGTTAACTACCATAAAAACTATATTATTTTAAAAGCTGTGGGTGTGGTGGTTTTTCGCAATTTTTGGGGGCGGAAAGGGGCGTGTCAAAAATTTAAAACATACTTGATCTGCGTGGGATATATAGAAATTTGTGTGCCTAATTTGGTTGCTCTATCTCTTATAGTCTCTGAGATCCTTTTGTTCATACGGACGGACAGACGGACAGACAGACGGACGGACAGACAGACAGACAGACAGCCAAACAGACGGACCGACACACATGGCTATATCGACTCGGCTGTTGATGCTGATTAAGAATATATATACTTTATAGGGTCGAAGATGCCTCCTGCTCCCTGTTACATACATTCCAACGAACACAATATACCTCTTTTACTTATGTTTTAAGTAACGGGTATAAAAATACAACAGAACCTCCATACCACCCATTTACCCATTTAGCATTCAACTTGGGCAAATTTCTACATCCTTTACCTGCGGTTTTCTCTGATTCTTGTTGCGGTTGCATTTCGCCGCTTTTTGGCATTGACAGTCAAAGCGATAAGGCAACCGACCTTCTTTTCGCCATTTACACAATTTGTGGCCAACTTGATAAGCTGAAAGCCAACTAGCTATTTGTTGGCAAGTCGACATCCCAAATACCCTTGACTGTCTATAACTTAGGGTATTAAAAGCAGCTTAACATAATAGTTAAGTAAATGAAAGAGTTCAAAATATAAACTTATTGAGATATAGTTTTAAATTTATTAAATATATAGTTTTGCTGAATTTAAAAAAAATATAGCATACTTTTTGGGACAGGATTAAATTACATTATTATCTTTTGAGTGGAATTAATACGAAGGCAGGAGATATAGCTTAATATACAAAAAATAAGAGATAAAGTACAAAAGATATATGTGCACAAGTTTTTAATGTTATAAGCAGTTTCCAGTTGAGTTTCAGAGAAATTTATTCGTTTTAGAAAAATTAATTTTTCATGAGTTTTATTGTATTTTAAAAAAAATTTAACTCAATTTTTACAGTTCAAAATAACACCATGAATATTTATTATTCCTATGATTTTTATTTTATTGCATCAAAAAAAGAGATTATTCCTGAGTTTTATTTTTTTGCTCAAAAGTAATCATAAGTAAAATAATAAAACTCATAGAATAATGATTGTTGTTAAGTTTTATAATAAAACTTATAATGATTACAGTCCCTGATTCTTTTTTTAATCTTGATTTCAGAAGGTTTATTATTTATTTTCTTTTCTGTGTACTACTAAGCCACTCAAGTGCCCAAGTTACATTTCATGAATTTTTCTGCCTTCAGACCCAACTCCTAAAAATCCTAGAGCTAATTTCGTCACAGTCAATTATTCCCAAAATGCCACAAATAAGCAAAAAAAAAATGTGAATAATTTACATTTTTTGCCACTTTCATTGCTACGAAAGAAAACCAGAAAAACAAAAACAAAACAAGACGAGACGTCGCGACATAGTATTTAATATTTAGTATTTAAGTGAGTTGCAGTGTGACCGCCTTTTGTGTGTAAATTGTTGTAAACATGATTTTTTTTTTTTTTTTTTTTTTTTTTTGAACAAGAAGCAAGGAAATTGCTTAGGTGCTTATTAGCAAACGCTAAAAAGTATGCTATGAAAATTGCACGAAATGAGGCAACACGTAAAGGGCGGAGAAAGAGGCAGCAGGAGAAGAGAGAGCGAGAAAGAGAGAGCGAGAGAGAGGGAGAGAGAGTGGGGGTCAACTATTTATAAGCAAGTCAAACGGTCGCCTGTTGCAAAATACAACAAATATGGTAGTAGCCAAAAGTAATCCACTAAAGTAGTTTGGAGAAAGACAGCAAGAGAGAGTGAGAGTGAGAGAGAGAGGGACAGAGAGAGAGAGATAGGATTAGTTTCACAGCTTACAGCAATTTGTTGCGAACAGCAAGAGGAAGATAAAGATAAAGAATAGCACAACAAAAAGTTGCTCATATTGCGAAAGAGATAGCGAAGAAGAGAGAAGGAAAAGGAGAAAGAGATAACGGGAAAAAAAGAAAGCGAAATCCAAAAGCAGCTGCAAAACGTTGTCGTCAACATTTGGCTTACCTAACGGTACTTAGAAAAGAAGAAGAACGCAGGATGAGTTGAAAGAGGGGAAGGAAGAAAGAGGGATGAACTGACTGTAACTGTAACTGTAATACTTTAAGCCTTTACGCAGACGACAACCGCAATGCTAGACTATATATGAAAGAGAGAGGAGAAGAAGAGGGAGAGGGAGAGGGTGGATAGAGAGGGAGAGAGAAAGATAGAGGGAGAGAGGGTACAAAGAGAGAGAGAGGGAGAGACCGCAGACCGCAGGCGACAACCGCATAATGCAGTAGACTGCGACGCTGACTGCGACGCCGACTGCGACGCTGACTGCGACTGCGATTGCTGCTGTGCTATTTTTATGCGACGTTGCTAAACACTAAAAGTAGGCAAACAACACACACACACACGCACAAAATAGGAACAACGACAGTTGAAAGGATGTGACAAGCCACAATGCCAACCTAAAAGGTAAACGCGACTAGCAGATACCCAGTGTGCAATATAAAGTATATAAAACTCAGCAATTTTGTAAATTTTTATCGATAGCTGACACATCATAATGAGCTATAACTCTCTAAGCAGGTGTTATCGATGACAATATTATCGATAAATCTATATGATTTCCCTTATTTTATCCTTCAATTATTGTTATCGATAAATGCGCTAAATATATCGATTGCATTATTGTCGATAAACGCATTCGTGAATAACAAAAACTTTTAAATTAATTAAGATGTAATTTAAATAATCTTATCAGCACATCTTTATAATCGATAACTATGTTAAACAAATCGATAAAAAAATTATAGATGTTGAATGAAGCATTTTGCGATGTGCCTTCTGTGTAAAACATTGTTATCGACACATGCGCTTAACATATCGAATACAATATTATTATGGAGTATCTCCAATACTTTTAAATATAATATTTTATTATTTATCGTATATGCTTATCAATGTTTTCGATAAATTCGCAAAAAGTATCGATGACACTGCTATCGATAAATGCATTTTGGTATTAACAGTACATTAAAATTAAGTATTATATAAATTGTCGTATATGTAAATCATTGTTATCGATAAATGCGATATTAATGAGTATAAGTGCAGATAAAAACTAATCATTTAAATACCCCATTTTTTAAGTGGCATATACAGGGTAGCAAAGGGATTTGCACAAATGGAACTAAACTGGCGACGTCTTGGCAACATTCAGAGAGGCAAGACGCAAGAGGCATGTGGCATGCGGCATGAGGCAACAACGGCAACTTGGGCCATAAACCCAATACTAATCCCAAATCCTTATTCCGTATGTGAGAATGTATGTGTGTGAGTTGCATATGTTGCTGCTTCGCTTCAATATGTGGCATGTGGCATGTGGCAAGTGCACAGTGTTGGCCACTTGCCGTGTGGACTAATCACATTTGCCGCAATTCTCGCGGCAACTGAAATCGCTTTCAGCAACTTGTTAGACATGCGCTTCCGTTTACGCTGTTTCCGTTTCCGTTGCTGTTTCCGTTCCGCCGTTGAGGCAACTTCTCTCTCTGTATGTGTATGTGTGTGTGTGTGTATGTGTGTGTGTGTGTGTGTTGCCACTTTTTCTCCACACGATAAATTTATGCGTGTCAGATTTTCATGGACACACACGCAAGTTGCTGCCTCTTGCCACTTGCCACTTGGTCAGCAAAGGAATTGCCAATGAAGCTAAAAGAGATGGAGTAACTGAGGCAGAGAGAGAGAAGGAGAAGTAGAGGAATGGAGTGAAAGAGGCAGCTGCCACATGTGTGCCATAACTCAAAGCGAAAGCAAGCTCTGCCTGAGGTTGCCACTCTGCCACACTGCCACTCTGACACTGCCACCTGCTGCTGCCTCAAGCTGTACACAGAAAAAAAAATTCTAGTAAAAATTCCAAATATTATTGTTAAAGTAAGAGAAATTCAGACAATTTATATAAAAAGCCTAAACTATTTTTATATTTATTTTCTGTATACGTTTTCCCTAGCAGAAGTTGTTCTTTATTTGAGTGTATTATTGTTAAATTAATGTACACAGAAAAAAAAAATCATTCGAAAATTCTAGTAAAAATTCCAAATATTATTGTTAAAGTAAGAGAAATTCAGACAATTATGATAAAAGGCATATAGTATTTTTTTAAATTTATTTTCTGAATACGTTTTCCTTTAAGGTGAATGGGGTTTGAACCCTAACCAGAAGTTGTTCTTTATTTCAGTGTATTAATGTCACAGAAAAAAAATCATTCGAAAATTCCAGTAAAAATTCAAAATATTATTGTTAAAGCAAGAGAAATTCAGACAATTTGTATAAAAAGCCTAAACTATTTTTGAGGGTTTGAACCCGGGATTTGACTAACCAGAAGTTGTTTTTTATTTCAGTGTATGCATTCAGGGTATTATTGTTAAATTAATTTGCGTGCTTCTGTCATCGATTTGGATTAATTATATTTCGCTATTGCACATTTTTTTCTTTCCGTGTAGCAACTGCATAAAGCTGGCGATGATTTAGGATTACCTTAGTTGCCATTGCCCAAATAGCTGTCCAATTAGCTGGCAGTAATGATCTACCTATGCTCTGTTTCACTCTCTCCTCTCTTACTTTCATACAGATAGAATCTCCGTCTTTAAGCCACTTTCCAATTAGTCTTTTACCTGTTCGCAGTCATGACAGGTTGAAGAAGTTTCTTAACTAGTTGGGAATTATAAGCCAAGTATGTAAACATGCAGAAAAGTATGCAAGTTTATTATAAGTCAACTGTACTTAATGTTGAGTGTTTGTAGTTGGGTATTTTAACTTTATGCAAGTGTTTGTAATAAAAAGTATCAAGTTAATGGTATCCCCGAGCTCTTTCCGTTATTTTGGACAAATTTACATAGAACTATGAATATTTTAAAATTTTCATTTAACATTTAATTATTATATCCCTATAATCTTACTTAGTCCTAATCGGCATTGACAGTAGAGGTCGTATAAATCATTGGGATTACTCAACTCTTTACCAGATGAAGTTTACATTGGTTTATAGAAATTTTTTTTCAGAAAAATATTATAGAAAAATATTGTTATTCCATTTTATGCCATTTATCATATCTAAAATTTAAATAAAGTATTTTGGTGTTTCAGTTCTCTATGGGCGCCATCTAGCGTACATTATTCTTTAAGAACTATTGCACGATGAATTTGTCTAGGCTATGTTGTGTCAAAATTTCAGCTTCCTAGCCCTTACGGTTTGGGCTGCACAATGATTAATCAGTAAGTCAGTCAGGACAAAGAGTTTTACATATAAATTTTAAGTATAAAGTATATAATTTTTAGCAGGAATTTCATATACAAGAGGTATTTAAATTAATATAATTTTTAAGAAGGTTAATTTAGTTACATAAATTATATATAGAAAGTATGTTTCATATCACATTAGAATTAAGTACAGGATATCTGCTAGTTTTTACTCACTTTATTGCTGTGGACTTTTATGGGTTTTAATGTGCGACTAATAAGTGGAGAATGTTAATTTGAAGTTACAAAGACTGTCGACAATTTTGAGGTGCCTGGGTCTCATAGCAGTCAGCTGCTGTCAGTCATGAAGCTTGAAAAGGGTTTACTTCACAACAAGCTAGACTTTAATTAATGCTTTGGCACAGCATAAAAAATATGGCAGAGATGAAAACAAAAACAAATAATGGAAAATAAAATTAAGCACAAACACACACACACACATACTTAAGTGTGAGCACACACACACACACACACACAGCTACACACGCACAACAAATAAAATGAAATGAAATAAAATAAAAGGCGTTTTACAAGCGAAATGCGAAAAATCTTTGATTAAGTGGCGGGCGCTGAGTGGGCGTGGCCCCAGAGGCGGCAATTAATTTATGAGGCAACAACCTACAGCTAAAACCACGCCCACCTCCCACACACACACACACACACATACACCACACTTACACACACTTAAACATTAATTAATTACTGTGATTTCTTTTAGCACTCATTTTTTTTTTTTTTTGTTACTTTTAATGTTGCTTGTTGATTTATGCGACGCGACTGCGCTGCCGACTGCGACTGCGACGCAGGCTGCTTATTAATTTGCCACAACAATAACTGCAGCAACAATAACAACAAAGCAACAAAAAAAAATATAACAAGATGGCGGCAACAAAAGCAAAGGTCGCACAATTTGCTTAAAGCAAAGCGGCTTGGGATTTTTGGGTAGAGAGACAGAGGGCGATGAGAAGAGGAGGAAAGAGAGAGAGAGAGAGGGAGGGAGCAAATAAACAGCGAGGCAGAGTTAGGTACACTCAGCAAAAAATTCAAGATTTGCGTACTTAAACAGAGAATATTCAAGTGAAAGCAATCAGAGATCACAAAATAATTATGATGTTCCTGTTTTTTTATTAAAAAAATCAACAAGAAATAAAAAAAAACGAAAAAAAAAGTATATTTTAAAAAAATATACAATTTTAAATCATTGATTATTTTTGAGTAGCTTTAAAGAAATCTATCCGTTATCAATATATTTAAGTTTTATAAAAATATCACATAATTATTATCATCATTTCGAATTTTAATTTGGTTTAAAATATAATATGAAACAAAAATGATGATTATATGAACTATTTTTTTTTGTTTAAATCACATTTAGTAATGACCGTCACATTGTTATAAAATTACTCAAAAATAATCATTATCAATGATATACATTTTTCAAAATCATCATATAATTAAAACTATGTAATTAAAACAAAATTAAAATTTATAACGATATTGTTCTCAAAAGCTGAATAATTTTAGAATTTCCAAATCTGAGAAAAAAATAACATATTTTAAGTTCGCTTTTCGCAATTTCAGAAATCTTTAAATCTGAATATTCTGGGTTACTTTAAGTACAATTTGGGATTAATTAAAGTCTGTAAGAGATGGGAATATACCAAATGAAGTATTAGATATAAACATTTTGAGCTAATCTCAAAATTAAGTTTTTTGTTTTAAAAAACATTCTGATGCTTAAGCTCATTTTAGTCTTGAAAAAAACTATTTAAAGTTCAAAAAACAAATTTCGGAACAAATTTAGTATAAATAATATTGTTATTTCTAGAGTAATCTTAAACAAACTAACAGATTTTTTAGTTCTTATTTTTATCATATAGCTAGTATTATCAGTCAGAATTTTAAATTTAAGATCGATTTTAAGAAATGTAGTACACAGGAATTTGGAAATTTCGCATTTGGCATATTTTTTTGAGTGTAGAAAAAAGGTGGTGAGAAAGCGTTGGGTGGGGAGTGGGAAAAGAAGAGCTGCGTGGGCTGCTTATTTTTATTTTTTTCCTGCTTCTTTTTTTTTTTTTTTTTTTTTTTTTTTTTTTTTTGTTTGCTCATAATGCGCTTTGTGTCCACGGTATGCGCATTCGAGTGCCTTTGTCTGCAGTGCCAGCCATACCCATTCCACCCCATCCCCACCCACTACCACCCCCTCCCCACCTGCTGGCAACAATTGTCAACTGGTGGGCAACAACAACAACAACAGGGAGCCTAAAGAAGAAGCAGTCAAGTTATCCTAAATAAACACATTTTCCAAGCTCAGCATATTTTTCTTTTTTATTTATTTTTATTTTTTTTTTAGCCTTGGCTACAGTGGCAGCAACCCCCACCCACCACCCCCTTGCCACACAGTCAATTCACTGGCTGACTAACAGCAACAACAGCAACAATAACAACAACAACATTGGCAACAACAAAATTTACTTTTGCTCTTTGGCACTAAACAAACTGTTGCTGATGCCACGCCTGCTTTTAAGGCGGTAAGTGAGGCAAGTGGTGATGTTGTTGTTGTTGTTGCTCCTGTTGTTGTTGTTGTTGTTGTTGTTGCTGGCTGCACGTGGATGTTGAATTCCTTGTGCAGGTTTCAAATTAAACTCGAAAGAAAAACAAATTAGTCGCCACCGGACAACGCAGTTGTCTCTTGTCTGTTGTCTGATGTTTGTTGTTTGCTTTGCTTTTGTCGAGCAGAGAGAGAGAGAGAGAGAGTGGGCAGAATTGGGAGCAAAAAAAAAAGAGATAGCAGATGGTGGCATTTATTTGAGGCACACACACACACACACACACACACACACAGAAAGCAAAGTGGCCGTTCAACTTGTCGCATGCCTCGTTGCAAGAACTTAATGTGCCGTACTTAAAATGCTTTAATACAAAGTGTCCACAGATTTGTCATGCTAAATGTGCTTTCCCTCTCTTACCCTCTCTTAACCTCTCTTACTTCACTTGCTCTCCCTCTTCTTCTCCTTCGCTTTCTATCACTATTTAATCACATTAAAGTAATGGTCTCTTTAACTCTTACAATTTATCACTTTTGATAAACAGCAAAAAAATATATGTCAAATAACTTAAGTTAAAATATGCTTGTTTTAAGTAGAGCTTAGAAAAACTGAAAGATTTGAAGAAATTAAAAACGTAGACTACAGTTTACTAAAGATTATTTTCACCTTAATTTATGTCTTTTTATAAAAAGCAAATTAAAAGTCAAGTCTGCAAACCTCCAAAATTTGGTTAAAGGTTCGGTACGGCAGTTCGAAACACAGAGAAAGGCATCGGTTCGGTTCGCGAATTGAATTTTGGAATTTTTTATATATTTTGAAAATGTGGGCTATAGATTACTACTCAAAAAATAAATGAGAATATTTTTGTTCAGTGGCGTTAACTTATTTGAACGAAATGTAGTAAGTGAAATACTAAATAGAATATTTTCAGATATTATATGATATGACAAATGAAAATATACTGAGGTCCATTCAATATTCACTTTGCAAAGAGTTTACATTAGACAGTATAGATATGTGTTGAGATATTTAAAATATTTAAGAAAACACAAACGAAAATATTCAAAATCAAATTAAATATCCAAAGCTAAGTTTTTTTTAAATGTAAAATATTTTCCTAAACAAATTTTGATTTACAAAGAGACGAGTTTAAAATAAAGTATTTGGAGTTCTGTATAGTAATCTATAGACTAATTCAAATAAACTATGGATAATTATTAAGTGGATTTAAAATATATATGGTATTATTATCAATGAGGTTAGCAGTGTTGTATGTAATTTTATAATCTTAAAATCGCATTATTGAATTGCTCTAAAATCAATGGATATTCCTTCTGGGAGTCTTGTTTGTAAATGGAAAAAAGGGGGACATTGGGGTGGATGGAAAGTTGGGGAAATGTGTGTCATTTGCATGGTTGTATCTTCGTTTATTGCCGTGTGTCAAGTGCAACATATATAGTACATATATCTGGCAATACGAGTGTGTGGCACATACAGAGATGGATGTATATGGGTCATATATAGAAATTCCTATCCAACGAGTTGAGCACTGCGTCAAGTGCGTATACACACACACACAAACACATACACAACTAAATATATAAGTCAACACACACACAGTCAGTCATATATACTTTACACCTTTACCTTTATGTGTTACGCTGCGTATACGCAATATTTTTTGTACGCAATGACCAGCACATTTTTTATGTATACCCCTTGAAGAGTGACTGAAATGGGGCTTATCAACTGGTAAAGTGTAAGGCAATTTGTTGAAAAATTTTTCTCTCCTCCTCTTTTGCTCTCTCTCTTTCGTTTTCTATTTATCTCTCTCACTCATGGTTTATGAATGTGATGAATTGCGAATAACAATTTCTTTAAATTTTAGATTGACGTAAAATCAATGGTTATCACATATAAGAAATCAATAAATGTTATCGATTTAATAAATATCGATAATTGTAGAATGTTATCGATTTAATAAATATCGATAATTGTAGAATGTTATCGATATATTATCGCGTTTTGTTTCAACATCGGCGATACTTTCATTTATTTAATTTTATTGTTATCGAAATCAACTGCAGGTTATCGGTTAC
Source organism: Drosophila phalerata (assembly GCA_951394115.2). Classification (NCBI taxonomy): domain Eukaryota; kingdom Metazoa; phylum Arthropoda; class Insecta; order Diptera; family Drosophilidae; genus Drosophila; species Drosophila phalerata. The sequence goes on along the minus strand of OX596006.1, from coordinate 46,595,529 downwards.
ATATATATAATATACCTTGTTATCGAATAATCGATAGTAATTAAGTTTTAATAATATTTACAATATCATAATAATAGTGTTAATCCTTCTTTTTTATATACAATTAAACATTTCTGAAAATGTATCGATAAATATCGATAGATTTTTTTTCGCTTTTAACCTATTTACTCAGTTATATCTATGTTTACATTGTCTGATCAATTGTGGTGTGTAGTTGCATGTACCGCCCATAGAGGGCGCTTCACAGGATATTTTTCTAGTCGTGTTATCGTTGACTTTAGATCATTTCTGCTGAGCTTAGTGTTGTTGTCTCGTTCTTGTTGTTGTTTCAGTTGGTGTCTCTGTACACACATCAATCGTGTGTGTGTGTGTGTGTATTTGTGTGTGTGTTTGTGCATATGCATAATACATGAAAAGGCCGCCGGCAATCGTCTGTCTCTCTTGTCTATCTGCCTATTTTCTGTCTTGCTCCTTCTTTTATTTTTTTTACTCTTTTTTTTTTGTCTGCCTATGCCACGCCCTCTCAGCCCTTAGACCCCTCTCTTGGAGAGAGGTCGCACAGCCCATTTCATTTTTAATAGTTTTCAGCCGTCGTCGACGTCAGCATCCTGCGTCGACGGCGACAGCGACGTCAGCAGCGGCGTTGTTTCATTTGCCGTTTGTTTACTTTGTAAACTGGGTCTCTCTCTCTCTCTCCCTCTCTCTCTCTCTCTGTCTCTGTCTCTGTTCTTTATCTTTCCCTCTAACTGGCTGCCCACAAATCAAACAATGAAACTCACTTAAAAAAAGAAAATTTTGCAAACTTTTCAAAAAAGTACAAAAAAAATTTAAAAAAATCATTTTTTCTTTTCGAATTGTGTTGAAATGTTTTTGTTGCACTTTGTTGATTTATGCAGTGCAGTGTAGCGCCCACAGCTGCCACGCCCACACACAGACAGACAGACAGTGAGTGACTAAAGTGTGTGGACACGCGAGTTATGGCCATTTGATGAACTTAGCTAAAACCAATTAGCATATGAACGCCAGGTGGCGCCAGCAGGCCAATTTCAAGCCAAATATGCTACAGACAGAGAGAGGGAGAGGGAAAGAGAGAGAGGGAATGGGTGTTCGTTGTGGTTTTGTTTACAGATCGCTCGAGGCGTTAAGCTACAAAAAAAACGTGACGTTTGTCTATAAACAAAAAAACAGAACCAACAAATATGAAACCACAAACAAAAAAGAGTAAATCAGGCTCCAGGGATGGAGAGAAAGAGAGGAAAGAAGAGGGAAAATTTGGAGTTGGGTCAGTGTTAAAATATCTGAACATGAACATGAACTGTCAACTCTAAACGGGACATGTCAAACAAAGCGAGACAGAGAATTTTCCATATACCATAAGTTGCAGAAATTATAGTTAGTAGAATTCTCGATAATTATTTTAACGCATTGTGTTATCAGTAGTGAGTTAAAAAAAAACTTACAGTGATGGAAAAAAATTAAATTTTTAAATGTTAAAGGCAAAATAATAAAAAAATTTACAATCCGCGAGGAAATCGCTTCAGTTTTGGCAAAATTATGACAGTTTAAAGTTTTCAGAAAATTATCAAGTGAAAGAAAGTACAAAAAAAAAATTATCAGTCATGAAAAAAATTAAAGTTTTTAGTTTGATGCAGAATCAAATTAGATGTCAAATAATGATCAAATTGACAACGAAATCGGTTTAGTTTTCACAAAGCTATATCAGTTTAAAAATTGTAAAAAAGTATCAAGTGTGAGAGTATGAAAAAACTCGATTCGCTCATTTAATACTTCAAAAAAAAAAGTCGAGTTTTAATATTTGAAAATCGCTTAAGCGAAAATGAAGCTTTTGATTTTGACATCACTACAAAAAACTAAGAATTATCATCTACAATTTTTCTTTAATAGTTTACAGAGTCTGAGAAAATTGTGTAATTCAAATCATTGGGTATCATAATTGAAAGGGTTTCATAGGGAAAATCCACTGTATCAAAAATAAATTGAAGTAATTATTTTATTAATGAATACGTAGTATCTTAATTTCTGATGATTAATCTCCAGTTTTCTTATCTTATGTTTAGTTTCAATTCGTGCCAAAGTCGTGCTTAAATCGTGCCTAATTCGTGTCAAATGCGTGCTTAACTCGTTGGTCTTGTTAAGTAGTGTTAGCAGCAGTCAATTTATCGCATTCCCTTGCTGTGATCATGAATTTAACCAGAAATTGTTGAATGTTAGTCATTATCTTGTGCCTGTTCGTGTCACGACTTGAAAGCACGAGTGAGATATTAAAGAGGCGATATCAAAGTGATGTCGTCGTCTCAATTGAATGATGTCACATGAACAAACAAATGACAAGCAGCCTGAATGATACACAAATCAAGCAACAGACACACACACACACACATACACACACACACACACACACACTCACACATATTTAGAATCATGTAGACAGATAACTATTGCACTTGTGTGTCAAAGAGGCAGACAAAAGGTTTAGCGAAGCGTTGCAGACGCCAAGGCGCAAACTGAAGGCAACATCAGAGTCAGCGATGTCACAACACACACACACACACACACACATACACACACACACAAACATACACACATACACAGCCAAACGAGTGGAAGTATCTGAGGCAAGGACACGATTTCTTCTGAGCCAGCCGACAAAAGCAGCTCTTTTCATATCGAAAATCAAATGTTTAGTCGCAACTCTATTCACTTTAAAAGTGCGATTAATCAGATCTTTAGATGTTATCGATAATCGAGAAAAAGACCAATCGAAAAGTGCAATAAATTGCATCTTTAGATGCTATCGATCACAGAAATAAAGGCAAAGCTGAAAATGTGCGATAGTCGGCATCTCTATATGTTATCGATAATACACACAAACGCCAAGCAATCGATTTACACTCAAAAAGTGTAAGAAAATACCAAAGTTATATTTCTGTTTAAGCAATAGTAAAAGTAAAAGCTGTGAATTGTTAATGAATATTGTAGATCATTTTAATATGAAAATCTTGTTCAAAATATCGATAGATGCCAAAGTTATCGATAAGTATGCATTTTCAAATTATTTTTGAACAAATCGACTACGTTACAGTTGTCGCCTGTGTGGCAAGTATGTTTTTTTTTTGCCGCCAAGTCAAGTGAATGGATTCGTGTATTGCGCGCGGAAGTGAATGTGAATGTGTGTGAGTGTATTATGAGTGTTTTTGTGTGTGTGTGTGTGTGTTTGTGTGTGTGTGTTGTAATCTGTTCATATTTTATGTGAGCATTATGCTATAAAATCCAAGCTAAAGCCATGAACTGAGTCAGAGTCAGAGTCAGAGGCAAAGCCAATGCAATATGCAGACGAATTCACATATTCAGACTAGTGCACTGAAAAAAATCCAAGATTCCTGGATAAAATCAATTCCAAAAAATGTTCAAAGTTAAGAAATTTCGAAAAAAAAATTAAACTGAGCTGCCAATGCTTAATGCACATATATGGATTTTTATAGAAATAAATATAGAAATCAATATGGAAAATAACTTATATTTTAATATTTATTCAGTAGTGTTCAGCATCTCGACTCGAAGCAGCGCATTTGCAAAACATAATTATTTGAGCTTTGGGAGCTATCTAAATTTAATAATTATATTCTGAATAATTAATAAAATATATAAATAAGAATTTAAATAAAAATCAACAATTAATTTTGTATAAATTTTAGCAACTGTCTTTGTTAAATAGTCATTAAATTTTTTGAAAATAAAATTATGTATCAACATAAGTACATCTGCATTTTATATAATAATTATTTACAGTGTACAGAAATTTGATTGTAGTAGAAGAATTTTGTTATTTTTTTTTTTATCTGTAGTAATATTCGTAGCTGTATTCACAACTAACATTTGCATAAAGGCTCAGGCAGCATTTGCATTTAGTTCTCTTTGTTGTTGTGCTCGTTGTTGTTGCAACATTGTTGCTTCATCTAATGCAAATGCACAAATGCGATTTATGACAACATTTTCGAAGGCCTTGTTTCTAGTCACTCTTACTATCTGGCTAACAAACATGTACATTAGGGTGCATCGATTTGTATGGGCCCAAAAAAAAATTTGAAATTTTTAAACTACGATTAACTCTAATGTTTTTTCCACCAAGAAACCATAGTTTTCAAATCAATTCGTAGTCCCCACTTTATTGGTTGAAAAAGTTATTTTTTTGAAAATTTTAACATATCTTTAGTGTTTTTAGTACGAACTTAACAGGATTTGTATCAAAAATTGTGTTAAGAAAAAGAGCTTCATAATTTCATTTTAGAATTATGGCTTCTTGTTGAAAACCAATTCAAATCAATTGAAAAAATCATTCACTTCAAAGAATTGTTAACAAACGTGAAATATACCACCATTATTCTTTAAGGGTAATCTATGCAATTTTACCATGATCATACGATTTAGAATTGTTTTTATTATACTCAGGATATAAGGTAATAAGCAAAAAAATAAAACTCATAGAATAATGATTATTCTTGAGTTTTGTAACGTCCCTGGTGAAAATATCTTTAAATTGATAGTAGATTACGAATTTGGGTTAACATATTTTGTGAAATAATCGATGCCCCCTAATGTACACACACAGCCACACACAGACACACACACAGAGGCAGGGAAACACACTCATTTCGTCGTCATTCATCATTTTGTTTTGGGCATTTGGTTGTTTGGCACGTTGTCAGCTGGCCCATTAACGCACCCAAGGTTCAAACCCCCAACTTCCCTTCCCTCACACCATTATCCCCGTCCCTCTCCATAGTTAAATGATATAGTATGACGGCGTCGAAACGGCTTAACCCAACATTTGTCTCTGGCTCTGGTTTTGTTGTCTGTTTGCCTGACACACACAAAATTCAATAAAAATATTTGATTAATTGTGCAAAATGCACAATGTTTGCATAGTTTTAGCTTACGGACAGACGATAGAGTGAGATGGCAACACAATGTGAGAGAGAGAGAGAGAGACAGAGAGAATTAGGCTGTGTGAAACCATTAAGCAACTATTGACATTCACAGACAATTTGAACAATTTGAACAATTCGACAATTGTTCACGAAATATTTGATTGAATCAACGAAAATTCTCACAAATACAAATTATTTCAGTTAAATTATTAAGTTTTTAATTGGCGTTTCAATTGGTTTGACAGAACAATTGGTTGCAGTTGATGGATAACTGAATTAAATTCGCAATATTCGAATTTGGAGTCAAATAAATATGTATGAAAATCAAGCTGAAATTTTTATTGTTCACTTTTCAAAAATACATTGGGTTTTTGTATTATTTGAGAACTCAATTCTTATTAATTTAGGCCATAATATTATTATTAAAACTTCTGACAGCTGTCGAACGTCATCTACTTATATAATTGTATAAAACTCTTTGTCCTGACTCACTCGCTCACCAACTGATCACTGCACAGCTCAAACCATCTGACGTAGAAGCCTGAAATTTTGACACAACATAGCTAAGAAAATTTTATCGTGGAATAAGACGGCGTTGAAAATTTTTTCAAAATGTTTACACAACATATCTAAGACTTAAATTAAAATTAAAGTAAATGAATTGAATAAAACCCTCAACTTTGTTGTATATTTAATATATGCTTGTAAACAGGGTATTTATGAGTCCGAAAATTTGTGTAAAACTTGTCAATGCATAAAATTGGAAAAATCTCTGATAAAAATAATATAAAACGTAAATTTCACAATGGATTCACACTGGCAATGGTGATCATTGAATACCCACTGTACTGAGTATCGCCGAGAGAGGTGCAACTGTTGGTCTCTGGAGAGAGTGCTTCTCTTTTATTAAAACAATTTTTTGATAGTTTTTGATACGGTTTGGTTTGGGTTTTTTCTGGCATCAGCTTGCGACAGGTGCACAACACACACAAAGGCAAAAGCACGAGAATTTCGATTTAAATATTTCATTGGGCAAAAGTTTTTTGGGATCCGTTGGCTGCTCATCTGTTCCGTCAGCTCCGTCAGCTCTGAATCTGTTGCATTATTCATTAGGATAGCGGCAGAACCACCAAGAGAGAGAGAGAGAGAGAGGGAGAGAGAGAGACACAGAGAGACAGAGCGAGAGAAGCAACAACTTCCGGTACAAGCAACTAGATGGATGTTAAAGCATAGAGAGGTGGAAAAGTATGGAAACGGAGCAAGAGGAACGGAAATTGCAAGCATGACCAAATAATGACTCAAACACACACACACACACACACACACACACACACACACACAACAAATTTTTAGGAAGGGGGCAACCAGAGGCAAAAGGCAAAAGGTGCTGCTTTCCACAACGTGGTAAGGCGTAAGTAGACAGCAGCAGGAAAGTGCTGTGTAAAAGAGATGGAGGAAAATCAGCGCACTTGTCAAATATGTTGATGGACACTTGAAAGGCGAACGGCACAAAAAAGCTGGTGAAAGAGACGAAAGAGACAGCCAAAAGCCTGGCATGCCAAAAAGCCAAATTGCTTTTCAAAATTTATATATATATATTTTATATATTTTTTTTTTATTCAGCTGTTTTAAATACCCTGCAATCTGGTACTCAATAAAAGTCAAAAGTCAAAATTATTATGGCATTTGAAGAAAACAAATATATACAAACAGGAACTATCTAAATTTTTTTAGTTTTGTTTTGAGTGCTCAAAAATTACAATTATTTTTTGAAAGTCTTACTCAAAATATGGTATATCTTTGTATTGAAAGTAAATCAATAAAAATATAAAAATTTCATCTTGTTATTTCTATAATAAATTTTAAAATAATTAGAGTCCCTGAAAGAAGGCTTATATTGAAATTCTCTGACAGCAGCCAAAATTGACTGACTATTTTTCACCTAGGGGCAAGATATTTTTCTTAAATTTAACCAATAGTTAATTTTGTTTTTTGGGCAACATATTTTGTAAAATTTAATCAACAGTTAATTTTTTTTTACAAAAGTCATTTAAAATGAATTTAAAGCTTGTTTGACGAAGAAAAAAGTTATATACAACAACTTTTTGGACATTTCTTTTTTTGGGGATGATAGTTTGCTAACAGTACATCTTATTTAATGGAATATATTCTCAATTAAATCTAGATTGAGGAGCATACAATTGAAATCTAATATTTCCCACCAAAGGGGTTGCTTAAGTGAAAGTGTTTGCTAAGATTGTTATAAGCGAATTTAAAATTCTAATTAGATGAAGTAAAAATATATTTAAATTATAATATCTCCTAAATTCCTCCCTATTTGTCCAGTTTTTGAGTTGATGCTCACTTAAAAATATATTTCGATGCAAAATCACAATCAAACGCCAATGAAGAAGTCTAAATCATATAGTTATTAGTTGTCAATTTTCCACACAGGGGAGTTCACATTCCAATATCGGTTTTATTTTTTATTCATGGATCTTAAAAAATTAAGTTGAGCCTGTCAAATGCTTTCCTCCATTGGGTATTATATTTTATTATTTTTCTTGCTATTTATTAAAGATTAAAGGTGGCATAATTTTTTTCGTTTTATCCACACAGCTTAAACCAATAGTAATTACAGGGTATTTAAGTGTCAAAGCACTTCAGAGCAATGCATTTGGTATTGTTTGAAAAATGCTTGCTCAAAAAAGTTCAGTTGCATGGAGAATGAAAATGGAAATTCTTTTTATAAAACGTTTCCGTTGCTTTTGTTAAATGTTTTTGGCTTTTGACTAAAAATAGTTGACGGAGTGACGTGTGTGAGTCATAAAAGGCACAAGATATGACATGTATATATATATATATATACATATGCATAATATACATTAAGTGTGTGTGTAGTTGAGTAGAGCATATCACAATATCAAGTATGCGCCATGTGTTACGGCCTGAGCCCAAAAGGCGCCAACGTCAACGTTAGCTAAGTTCAATTTCGTTTTTCAAGTGGTGTGTATAACATGTGTTGTTATTGTTGTTGTTGTTATTGTTGTTGTTGTTACCACCCAGAAGACCCACACACACACACACAGTCTATATCTATCCACGTATCTATCGATATATATCGCTGGCTATGCACACAAATGATTTATTTATTTATTTACTTATTGCCAATGCCAATGACGCGAGTTTTTCCATGACGCAGCTGCCACATGTAGCGCAGTTCTCTCCTCTCTCTCTCACACACACTCTCTCTCTCTCTCTGTTTCAACCTGCTGCCCCAATAAGAGAGAATGTCGAGCTACCTATGAATGTGACACGAGTATTTAGTAGAGTTGCGAGTTGCGAGTTTAGTTCAAATTTATTGGACATTTGCCACTGGACACAACACAATAAAAACATACAACTGCAATGCAGCACAACATAACGAAGTTCAAATACCCTATAAAGAATTTTTAAATAGAACAAGTGGGCGGCTATAGTCGGGCACGCTCGACAGTAGGATACAATGTGCCCAGATACTCTGTAATGAAAGTTGATGACCGATTGTTCCTATGACAGCTATATGATATAGCAAACCGTTTTGAACCAAATTTGGTCAGGATATATAACACCAACTTAAATGCATATCCTATCAGTTTGGTTAAGATATCTTTAAAAACAAAAAATTTTTTCATACTAAAACTTGATTTTCGACTGAGCGTCTCTATGGCAGCTATATGATATAGTGGTCCGATTTTAACAAAATCTGGTCAAGATGCATAGTACCAGCTCAAGTATATATTGTGTCAGATTGGTCGAGATATCTCAAAAACCAAGAAGTTTTTTATACAAAAACTTTATTTTCATCCTATCGTTCCTATGGCAGCTATATGATATAGAGGTCCGATCCAAACATAGAAACAAACTTGATCTGCGTACGGTATCTGGGAACCTACTTATCAAGTTTAAAGTCTCTAGCTTTTATAGTCTCTAAGATCCACGCGTTCAAAGAGACGGACAGACAGACAGACAGACAGACAGACAGACGGACAGACAGACGGACATGGCTCAATGATTTTCATTGGGCTCAGGTTAAAAAAAGGCAACTTTATCAAATTAATATTATATATTTAAAAATTTTAAATTTGTTTAAATTAAAATTGTTACATACTTGTTAGTAATTGAAATATACCCACTTGATTAGGGTATTACGAATAGAACTTTTGCTCTCCAAACAACTCAATTTGCGGTGAATAAAATTTGTTGGTTCCTTTGTACCACAATTAGCTGCAATTAGAGTGAATGAATGAACTGATAAGCCAATAAGAGACACAGGCAAATACACAGCGAGTGCGATAGAAAGAGACAGTTGTGTTAGAGCGGCAGAGTGAGAGAGAATGCAGAGAGTTCATTGGAGATTTGACCATGTTATTGATTGTTTGCTGACATTAGGCATGAAAATGCTTAGTAACAGGAACTTGTTGACTTAATTAAATGGCAATGCTCAAGCTTATGATTTAATTGAGTCTTAACAGTGCTGAAAGTGAAATAAGCTGCTGAAACAGTGTTGGAAAACTGTGCAAATTAGTAATTCTGAGGAGTTGTATGCTAAAAATTCTTATATTTTTATTAATATTCTTTTAATATAAACAGTTGCTTAAAAGTAAAATAAAATTATGAGATAGGACTCTAAATTAAAAATTTAAACAAAAACTGAAACCAAAATCAAAGAAAAAAAATCAAAATAAAAAGTATAAAGGTCTGGGGAAATTTAAAATAATGTTTTTGCAACTAACGATAGAGAATTTAAATTAAAAACTGTACTTCAGAAATATTTTTCAACTTTAAATACAAAGGCAAAAAAATAATACGTGCTTTTAATAATTGTTAAGAATTTTAGGAATTTTAATTACAAAGTTTTGGAATAACTATTATTATAAAATTTTTTTTTTTAATGTAAAGCTGAAAATAAGACTTAGAAAGACCAGATACAAAAGCATATAATATGTCATAAAGCAGATGCATTTATTTAACCATTCAAAAGAAATTCTTGAATCTAGGTCAAATTCGCCATTCCTTTTAAAACATCCAAATGGTTCAAAGCCAAACTTTGATGCCAATAAAATATCTAAAAATCTTGCTGATTTACGGTTTCATTTTTGCAATCCGAATACGAGTAGATTTTAGTCAGTTTCGTGATTTGTTTGTGAATTGAGTAGCACTCAAGACACTCACTCGAATGAATCATTCATTAGACATTCATGATGATAATGACTAATCGACAGGCTCTCTAATTGCCTCAAACCCAAAAGTAAGAGTTGAAACACAGATATACAGATTGATGGGGAGAGAGAGGGATGCATGAGAGGGAGGTACATTAGCTCATTAGTCTAATGTAATCACATCTCATTTGGATTTCTTTGTTGTCATTGTCTTTAGCACTCTTCGACTGCAGCTTTTGCAGCACACTCAATTAAAAGTGCTGTCTATATAGACGGGTATTTTCATTGTTAGTTTTTACACCCTGTATTTAAATAGTACAAAGAGTCTATACAAATAAATACAAATTCTCTTAAATTTTCATACTCCGCGCTTAAGAGCTAGAGCCATCAAAATTGCCATAAATAAAATTTTTGGATTTTGAGATTAAATCAATTAAATCTGTTAGACCAAGTACAAAATACATATGTATATATATAAAACTCTTTGCACCGACTGATTGACACACTGATCATTGCTCAGCCTAAACCATCAGACGTAGGAGGCTGAAAATTTGATACAACATAACTAAGACAATTTGTTAAAACAAGTACAAAATACATCTGTATATATATAAAATCCTTTAAATTGACTCACGTACTTTCTGAATGACTCACTGATCATTGCTCAGCCAAAACTATAAGACGCAGGAGGCTGAAATTTTGACACCACATAGCTAAGACAATTTGTTAAAACAAGTACAAAATACATTTGTATATATAACTCTATATAAAACTCTTTCAATTGACTCACTTAGTAACTGAATGACTCACTGATCATTGCTCAGCCCAAACCATAAGACGTAAAAGGCTGAGACGGCTTTAAAAATTATTTAAAATTATTTCAAAACTATAGGAATGAGGAATTTAGCGTGTCTATTATTTGTTATAAAATATGTACAGAGTCTCTTAAAGTTGGGTATAGTCGAATTTGGCTTTTTCCACTAGTTTGTGCCACAAAATGCAAAATGTGGTCTTAGACAAGCTCTGCTGAGGAGTAAAACAAAAGCAACAATTGCCATTAAACGCACACACATTGCACACCTAGGTAACGCCATTGTTTCTATGTGTGTGTGTGTGTGTGTGTGTGAGGGTGGTAGGAAGATGGAGTGGGAGAGAGAGAGGGGGAGAGTGTTGAGCACATGTTGCTGGCAATTGCTTGAGGCAAGCACGATTCTAGGCAAACCAAATAGCAAACGCATGTCCTTCAGCTGCGCGCAACAGCTTCGTCTGCTTGTGGTAATATACCACCCCCAGAGAGAAGAGAGGGTTGGCCACCCTTCGTCGCCTCGCCTAATTGCGTACATTTTGGGGCTGACTTACAAGTCGTTGCGGCTACAAGTTTCCGAGTCTTAAGACTCCGCGCTCTCGACTCTTCAAGTCTTCAAGTCTTTTGGCGTGGGCGCCAAATGAAATTTACATTTTTGACTTCATTTAACTTGGCAGCTGTTGGCGATGGAGGGAAGTAGCAAGAGGAAGAGGAAGCTGAAGCTGAAGAGTAGGAGCATCAGGCAAATGTAAAGGCAAAGGCTGTTGCCAATTGACTTGTAACGGATGCTGAGCATTCTGTAATTTAATACGTCAGCTATGCTAGGCATTTTATACCCTGCTGCCATTTACTAGACTTTAATGGTGTCTTTTGACTTTGAGAAGAAGAAAAATCTCCATAAATTTACAGTAGAATAAAGTTGCTTATTGAAAAGTCAGTTAACTTAGTATTTGTTGTAGAATTGTTAAGAAAATCTGGCCTCAGAACTCTTTTCTTAAGTTTATTAACGAAATCGAGAATTATCTTGCTTCCTAAATGCCTCAATCTCTGGATGTTTTGAACTTACTCTGGAAAGATTTGGTATGTAGGCTCAAAAAGACCTTATAAAGATTAAGAAATATTTTGTTTTTAGTTTAATATATCTTTTATGAAATTAAGGAAAATCTTACTATAAATGCCTTGATCTCAAGATCTTTTTGAATTACTGTTAGCAAAATTTGGTAAGTTAAGAGCTTTTGAAGTTGGACACTCAGTTCTTTCATAACTTTTATGAAAGTGTGGATAAATTTACTATAAATGCCTTGATCCCAGGATCTTATGGAATTATTTAAAAAAAAAATTGGTATATAGGCTCATAATGATCATTTCAACTTCAAGACCTTTTTCTTCTTTAAATACTTCGAAAACTTGGGATAATATTAAAATAAATACCATGATCTCAGAAGCTCTTTGCACATTTAAGATACAAAAATTCGGAGTTAAGAGCCCAAAATCTTATTGTTGGCTCTCTTTTTTTTATCAATAGATGATTTACAAGTTTTGGCTTTAAATGGTATAATAATTGTCTTGAATATTCACTTGAATCTCAGTTGGTAAAGTCCTTGAGGTTTTTCTCCCAACAAACATTGTTAAGGCCTTTGGATTTACACAACCTTCACTCTCTCTCTCTCTCTCTCTCTCTCTCTCTCTCTCTCTCTCTCTCTCTCTCTCTCTCTCTCTCTCTCTCTCTCTCTCTCTCTCTCGCTCTCTCTCTCATTCTCTTAAACGAATCGATAAAGAGATGAAGATGTTGCCCTATGAAATGTTACAGGATAGCCTCAAGTCAAGCACTCTCATTAGTTGGTTTTGAGTTTGGTTTCTGCAGTCATCATGTTTGCTTTGTAACCATGTCCGGTTCCAAGGTCGTCACATTGTTCGCTTGTGTTATTCGCTAAAAGATTTTCTCACTTTGTGTTTGTTTCTGTGTGTTTTTGGCCCCAAAAAAAGGCATTGTTCATTGACTGTGGCTTCGGGGCCTTCAACAATTTTCGATGGTATGCAACATTAATTGAATTGCATGCTAAGCTTTTGAAAGCCTTATGCTTTCACAATTCTCCCCAAAGAGTCGACACTTTGAGAACGACACAAAATATTCGTATCTTGCAAATTGAGAAATTGAGTAAATTTCATTAAATTTATTGAATGCAAAGCACAAAATAGATCCCCTAAAGCCGGAACTGACATTTTGACCAAAATACGCTTTTAGCCCAACTTTTCTAAAAATTTGAATAATTTACTATCAACTTGTCGCAGCTGTCGACAGTTTTGTCTATTTGTTGTCGGTTGTTGTACATTGTACATTGTTGGTTGTTGTTGTTGTTTGTTTGCTGCGGTTGTTTGTTTACTTAGCTGTAATTAGCATTAAATAATTTCATTATAATACAACCAGCTTAAATATGCAGTAACCAATCATCAGTGTTAGCCAATGCACTATGGAACCAAACGTTATTTTTTTTTTTAAAGTTAAAATAGAACACAAATTTCTAATGATTACATTAAAAAATAAAAATTTACAAAATAAAAAAAAAAATTTTTTTTAAGATTATAAAGAATGCTAGGAAAATTTAAAAAGTCTAATTTTAAAAACATATGCAAAAGCAGTTATTAAATATTTAAAAACAAATGTGAGAGATTGACATTTGGAATTATAAGATATAAGTAAATTTTATTTAAAGTAATACGAACAATTTTTTTTTTAAATTTTTTTTCAGAATAAATAAAGTTCCACTGATTTTTTAAACAAATTATTAGTTTCTTTTCATTTACATTTTTGCAAAATATTTTTAATCATATTTAACTGCAGCATTAAAATTATTTTAAATAAAATAAATGAAATTCTAGCAATTTATAATACAGAAATTTTATCAGATTTCATTACCATCATTCCAAGTATTTATCATTAAATTAAAATTACTTTGTTCTTTTCTACATTAAAATAATTAAAATACTTGCTATTTATTATGCAGAAAACTAAACTGCTTCGATTTCTCCCTTGAAAAATATTTGTATTTATATTTAAATTATTTTATGCATTATTTATATTAAAATAAATAAACTTCTAGCAATTTATGACACAGGACATTCATCTGTTTCCTTTTATTTTACTCGAAATATTTCTAAACATAATTACATTTCTTTATAATCCAATAAACAATTTTTTCAGTTTGTGTCTCATAATTTTTGTAACAAAATAAATGAATATTGCCCACGGTACGCCCTGTTCAAGTATCGAATTGCAATTTTGTAATTTTGCAATTTTGATTTGCAATCGCTTGTCAACGCGTCGTATGCGTGATATGCTTTTTTTTTGTGTCTCTGCCTTCTACACTTTTCCCCCTTTAAAAGCTGCATGACTAATTATCGATTTTGTTAGACATGTTTGGACTGACGAATGGCAAGAAAGTACGTTATATGATGTTGGCCATAATAAACTGGTAGAGTGGCTGCATTTGAGCCACGATTGCGAGTACTACAAAAGTTGAGAGCAGAACGAGAAATGCGCGCAGAGGAAATAAAACTGACAAAACAGACAGTTATAAATGGGGGACACATGCTCATATCTCTCTAGTTTTCTCTCTCTATGAGCACAGGTGAAGAGGATGAGGAAAAAAAGGTGAATATGAGATGTGTGTGTGTGTGTGTGTATGTGTATGATGTGCTCTTCCATGCTGTGACCTTGTCCACTGTGGCAAAAGTCAAAAGTGAACCAAGTAGAAAACCAAAATTAGAAACTGAAACTGACCTTGCATCGAAATTAAAGTTAGGAGGAAGGCAAACTCATTTCTAATATGGACTCCAAGGTTTTCGGGAAGTTTCCGCTGATAGCACAGCATTTGCAAATTATGCGATAACTATATAAAGAAGTTCAATTAAAAAGTATATAAAGAAATCAATTGATTGTTGATATTGTTAATGATTTTAAATTAAAAATGATCCTTAAGAGTTTCTAATAAATATATTATAGGAAGAATAAAGATAGCCAGGGGAAATATTTTGAAATTGGAGTTCTTATAACAAAACTAAAAGGTATCCATACTATCTTATTTTTATTTAATATTACAAAAAAAAAAACATAAAATTTTAAATCATTATTAAATCATATTCCTTAGCATACAAAAACTATCACATTTTAGCGACTAAAGAATATAGAATAAAAAAAAATTGATAATTATACAAAAAAAATTTAAATAAAATTATTTATTTATATTTATTTTTTTATGGGTTCTATTAGCGTTGATGTGAAGAGCATCAGGCAGTCGTATAATAAGTCTATTATTCGTATTGCCTGTTGCAGAATGTTGGCAACGATGCTTAAGCTACTTGCCACAAACAGACAAACACAACGTTCATGTATCACCGTGCAACCTGCAACATATGTATCTGTATCTGTACACTCAGAAAAATGTGACATACAATAAATTAGATACGTCCATACTTGAATATATACCGCTTTGATATACACATTTTAAGATTGCGGCGCTTAAAAATTTTTTAATTAAATTCCTAATTCTAACATCTAATTTCTATGTCAACTATATGCTATAAAAGTCCAAATAGAGCAAACTTAGCCAGAATATATGTTAAATACTAGGTACTGAGTAAGTCACCTGACCAAACACTACTATATGTAAATCAAAGTTTGACCTCGAATTGACGCACTTGCAGTTTGAATTTTTCAAAACGCCGTCTTATCCTATGATAAAATTATTTTAAGTATATTGTGGCCAAGTTTCAAGGTTGCACGCCAAGCCGTTTGACCTGTAGAATGCTAAGTCAGTGGGACAAAGAACTTTATATATATAGATTACAAATCAAATCTATTAATTAATCCCAAAGTGTAAATACCTAAAGTAGTCTAGAAAACTCTTATTTACCGAGATTGCAAATGCGATTTGTGTATTTTAATTAGAAAACTCCGAGCTCGATCAGTTATTAAGATTGTTTGTACTTGATCATTTTCCGTTAAAGTACGCAGGTCTTGAAATGTTTTTCTGAGTGTATGCAACGAATTCAATTGCATTGCACATTCAACTCGAAGATGCATTCGTTGTTGCCACTTCTGCGGTGTCTGTGTCTGTGGCAGATGCACCTTCAAATTTGCATACACTTATAATTTATATGCACACCAGTTTCTTATAACATCATCTTAAATTGCTGTTGTTGTTGTTGTTGTTGTTGCTGTTGCTGTTGGATATGAAAGATTGTGTTGCCGTTAGTTTTTCGTAGTGCTGCCAAAAGTTGAAGGAGCAGAAAAACTAGCAGCAAATAAAGATGAAAACGAGTGCAGCACAAGAAACAGAAAAAAGATGCTGCTCTTGTTTTTTTTTTTATGTTTAAGGCCATGGCCGTAGCACAGTTAGTGGTAAGGGGGTGTGTGTAAGGGGAGGGGGGAAGCGGGAAGGGGGGGGTCTGGTAGATTTCTAGCAGGGACAAATGCTTTGTTTTTTGGGACAAACAAAGCGCAGTTCGGTCGGCATCGCCTGCAGTTGTAATTACAACGTTTCCTCAGCGACTGACTGACGGACGAAACAAGTGGCAAGAGGGGAAGGGGTGGGGGGGAGGCAGCTTCAATTGGCTATTGTCTGTACACCTGCCGCATCAGGCATTGTTGTGCCACACACACACACACACACACAATTGGAACTGGCCTAAGTTGCTTGCCTCTAAACTGCCGGAAGTGTTGTCCCTTCTCTATCTCTATCTCTCTCTCTCTCTCCCTGTCTCTTCCTCTCAGTTTTCGTTTAACTTGCCCGCCAGGCGTATGACAAGTGGGTGCAGGTATTGCCGGCTTGCAACAGCCGTGTTGCATGTCTGTCTTCAGTTAGTTAGGCATCATTGTTTGGTCTCCAAACTGGGCGTCGGTCGTGTCATATCTGGTCTCTTGGCTCCTTTGTTGTCATTTGGCGCTGCAGGGCGCAACTAAATTGATAAATGTAGCTCGGCACTGATTGTAAACCCGCCACCCTCCTCTTACCCTACCCCCTTCATCACCCTCCCTCTCGCCCACACTCTCTTTCTCTCTGCCTTTCTCAATTTCTTATTTAGTCGTTAGCCATTGTTCTGTGTCATTTGTTCGATTGATTCGTTTGCTGGCTGCTCTAATTCAATTGTCATGTTAAGGTCAAGTGTATAACAGTTGCATTGATTGTATGACAATGTTCAAATTAAATTGTTCAATTGCACTTTTAATGTCAATTAGCAGAGCTACAGTAATTTATATTAACTCATTGATTTTAAAACTTACAATATTGCTCGTATAACACATTTGTAATTTTGTTAAATTGTTTATCTGTCAAAGAAAATTTAAAAACTATTTTCTAAATGTGATTCCTAGTCATGTATAGCAATTTAATGTACTGCTTTCATAATAGTTGTTCTACATTTACAGAGTTTATCAACTGCAAATTACGTTAATCCGCATATCATGAGGTACTGCCTTGTTGAATACAATAGTAGTTGCATGTTTTTAACAGCATATTGTTTGCCTAGTAGTGCAGAAGTAAGGCAAACACTATTTAAGCTTGTATAACAGTCGTATAACAGTCGTATAACAGTTGTATAACACTTTGCACAATACAATTTTTGAATCAACTCCAACACTGCCAGCTGTCCAGTCCCAGATTGATGCCATAGCTGCCAAATCAATGAAATTAAAAGACCTGACATCACTTTTAATATGAAAAAGGGTGTCAAAGGTCGCATTTGCACTCAATTCCGAGAAATTTGCGTGTCAGGTATTTTGGCCATCAGCATCGGCATCGACATGGACATCGCATTGCTAAATGCCT
The DNA here is from genome assembly GCA_951394115.2 of Drosophila phalerata. Taxonomy (NCBI): domain Eukaryota; kingdom Metazoa; phylum Arthropoda; class Insecta; order Diptera; family Drosophilidae; genus Drosophila; species Drosophila phalerata. The sequence continues at coordinate 46,577,747 of OX596006.1, read as the reverse complement.
TCATTAAAAGCGAAAAGTGCACAACGTCAACGTCAACGGGAACGGGAACGTCAATGGCAATGGCAACGGCAACGGCAACTGCCAAAAACGCGTTGCTGACGTTTTTCGACCTTTCCACGTGGAACAAAGCGCACGAGCGGCACAAAGGCACCTAAAAGTGCTTCAGCCAGCAAAAGCCCCAGGTGTGCATTAGTGTGCGATGCATGTGTGTGTGAGTGTAGTGTGTGTGTGTGTGTGTGTGTGTGTGTGTGTGTGTAATGTGTGTGTGTATGTAGTATGCAATGTTTGTTTCTAGTTGCTGGTTCCTCGCTGTTTGCAGTTTTTCGGTTTTCAGTTTTCAGTTTTGCCGTTTTCTCTTTTTTTCCCTCCTCCCTCGCTTTTGGCAGCCCTTTCCCTTTGGCTAACCTCTGCCTCGTCATGTTTTTTTCACTTTGCCCTTACGTGCATTTTCCCAACTGACAACATCAAGTGCTTTGTCAGGCAATTCACAACAGCCAAAGAGAGAGAGAGACAGAGAGAGAGAGAGAGAGAGAGCGAGAGTGAGACAGAGGGAAATGAGGCTCACAAAACTAGGCTACGTTTTGTATTGTAAGGCAGTTCGTACGGTTTGCCATCTGTTGATATTCGCACTGTTATACAGCTGGTATCAACCTCTGCTATCGAAGGCTAAACCTGTCAGCATTGAGACAACTGAAAGCGATGCTGATATGACGGCACAAGTAAGCACAATGGCTAATTCAGATTGTCGGGGCCGGATAATACGAGTCGGAGTGTAGAGCTGTAAGTGAAAGTGACAACTGTTATACAACCGAATACAGCAGTGCCATCTAGTTAACGAAATAGGCAACAGTTTGTTAGCAGGCAAACACTTTAAGGATTTTATATGGTATTAGTACTGCAATATTTCAACTAAATTTTGTTATACAAACTTAACTGTCATATTTGCAGTTAAAAGGAAACTTTGTTAACTATTCTACTTTTATTTGTCATATGTGCTACAGACAAAAGTTAAGCGATACTTTTATGTTTACTTACCAACTGTGGTGTGACTGTTATACAACTGTTATACAATAGATTTATTGCAATAATCGAATACAAATGGCTTACTATGAGTGTTATACAACTGTTATATGCTAAATATACAACTCTTGTTATACAATCTTCAAAAAGAAAGTATAATTTTTTGATTTGAGTACACAACTTGCTTTCTATGACTGTTATACAACTGACATACAAACTTAACTGTTAAGTGTACGTGTAATTCTTACCGTCTGTACTTATTTCAACCACTGCTCTAGCTACGTGTCAACCAAAAAGTGTTCGCGACGTGCTGACCCATGAAACGACACTCACACACTTACACACACACACACATTGAGACATATGCAGAGTATACGAATATGACACTCATGGGTCGCTGCACTTGACGGCAGCTGCAACTGTCACCAGTCAGCAGTCACCAGCTGACATTGACACGCACAACTGCAGGCATAAGCAAAGTGAAGAAGAAAAGGAGAACTAGTATGTAGTAAAGGAAACAGTCAACCTAACTCAACTGTGAGCGACCCTGTACTTATAATATAAGCAAGCAAATTGTCTATGTATGTCCTGACTGACTGACTGAACTTTGTGCATTTCAAACGGTCAGGACATAGGCTGAAATTTAGGCACAACATAGCTGAGTCACATAAGATGAAGTTTTGTAAAATTTGGATTCATATATATTCCAACACTGTATAAAATTTGCTTTTGAATATATTTACCGATTATTATAAATTTCTCAGTACCAATTCGGGCTATAATAGTTGATATATTTAGTTTGCCGAAACTCAAGTCTCTAGCTTAAAAATTGGTAATGAAGATAGGTTTTCGGCGAACTTTTAAAACAAAATTAAATCTGTACAGGAACTGTATAGGAAACTACATAGCAAATTTCGTGTCTCTAGCTCCTATAGACTCTGTGATCTATGTGTTTTTGACTTTAAAGTGAATCTTTACTTACACAATTATCTTTTTAAAAAGTGAATATACTCTTTGTACCTTTTAATTACATGGTCTAAAAATAGCGACAGCTTTAAGAACTCTTCTGGTATTTTTAAGCTGAGCGGAGACGAAGGCAAAGCCTACTTTGTGGCGTTGTGGATGTTAATATAACAGTGCTTTTCTTTCTCTCCCTACTTTGCTGCCATTGCGTCTCTTTTCTTTTTTACTATTTCCTTTCTTTTTTTTTTTTTTTTTTGTATTTTTTTGACAGTCCTCAGGCTGAACTGACCTCAATCCAAACCCAATTCCTACGCAGCAGCAGCTCGAGTGATGTGCGCTAATTGATTTCAAGACTCGAGGGCCGTAAAATAAAAAAAAAAGAAGCGACAATGAGGCAAGAGGACAATGTGAGGCAAGGTGAAGCCAAGGAGAAAGCTGCAGACAAAGAAAGGCAGGCAATGAGAAAGAGAAAGAGAAAGAGACGGAGAATGAGAATGAGAATGGGGCAAAGGCAGAAGCGTCTTAATTATGTTTTGAGTTTTGCCAATTGTTTGCCATTTGCCAAAAACAGCTTTGGCATTGCTCGGCCAAATTTGTTTTGGAATGGCCCCATCAAGGCCAAGTTAATTAATTTTTGCTCTTTGCTGCAACTTCTACCTCGTTTCCAGCCCTGTCCCTGTTTCCCCCGCCCTGTCAGGTGCTAAAGTTTTCATTCAATCAACTACGAAATAACTTTGAACTTGAAGTTTCACTCGCTGCCAGCGTTTTTAATTAGTCTAATTAATTTTCGACCATCCAAAATATTATTATAACAACAATAGAGCTGTATATAATAATCATAATAAAAATAAAAGTTATCATAAATAATAATAAAAAAAAATGTGAAATGAATCTGAAAGCAACGAGTATCAGAAGCAGAGCCCGAGGATAAGCTTCAACTTAATGCACTGCGAGAGTTGGCTAAAAGTTTGCTGGCCAAAAAACAGCTGGCAACGCCGTCAGGCAAATGGCGGAAAATGCAACACGGAAACCTCAGACACGGGAATGCATTTAGTATAACGGTAATTAAATGTACAAGTTTTGCGGGAAGCGGTTGTTAAATTTCTGTGTGTGTTTGTGTGCATCCCTGTTGCATATCCCCAGGATATTTAAGTGAAATTTGTGCGAAATCTGATTTAATTATAACAGTTAATCGATTGTCTGATTGATTAGGCAAGCATTGTTAAGCTCTTAGTGATCTATTTGTGTGTTAGAAAGGGTATAACAGTTGGTAAGTAGAGGTTCAGTTCAAAATAATCGTTAAAAATATTTGTTGCAAATTTATAAATTGACTACAGTTAAATGGTATAACAGTTATTATAGTGCTTTCACAACTTGGCAGACATATAAGTACAACAGTTCTATATGCATTTGAGAGCAGAGCAAATATAACAGTTGTATAACAGTAATATAACAGTCGTATAACAGTCGTATAACAGTTGTATAACAGTTGAATAAAATGTAAATTTTGAAGAATTATTAATTTATATGTTAAAATGTAAGAGCTGTCAAAGAGTGAATGTATAATAGTCACATATATGGGCGCGTTTGAATAACAAGGCACATTGTGAATGGCGGACGGAAGCAACCGAGTGGCTTGAAGCGGCGGACCGAGTGTGTGAGAAAATGCCGCTGAATGGGCTCGGTTAGTAATTCCGAATTGAGAATTCAGAATTGCACCGGTTACAATTTGACAAAAACCCGTTTAGGAAGCCGAATGGGCCGGCAAACAAAACGCAGCTGCTGCTGCTGTTTTGCCGCCATGGCAGGAAGGAAGACGGAAGTGTGTAATTTAAGCAGCGGTAAGCAGCAACAACAACTGCAACCACAACAACAACAACAAATGGAACAGCAACAACAGGAAACTTGCAACCAAAAATGCAACAAGCTGCAAAAGCCGCCAACTGTCGACCAAATGACCAGGAAACGCAACCAAACGACAAACGTCACAGGTGTCTGCCAACTGCCAAAGGAGTGAGGCATTAAGGCCGAAGGGGCAACAGTCGAGGGGGAATAATAAAAAGAGCTGAGAAGGGGAGCGGAGGGAAAAGAGGCAGCTGATCTAAGGATATTTTAAAGGCAATGCCAAATGGCAAAATGCACTTATTGCAGTTGTTGCAGTTGTTGCTGTTGTTCGACAAAGTTGTTGTTGCTCGTTGAGTTTTCGAGTTGCTGGTGTTTATTTATTTGTGGCACGTGCGTGTCTGTGCGTGTCTGCATTAAGCATTCATATGCAACATATTAAATACAAGAAAATATCTTATTATATTTACATTCTAATGGTTCAAAACAATGGTTCTTAACCAGCATAAAGTGAAAATAAAAAATGTACATTTTTCATTGCTTGGATTTTCAATTTTTCTGTTATTAATGAACCTATATAGTTCTGAGAGCAATTGAAAAAATTGAAGGTATTTAGGGTCGATTTTTCAATGTCTAATGTAAGGAAATTGAAAGCTATATCAGAGATATTTTCACGCAAATGTATAAAAGTTAATATATAATTTTTAAGTATTGATTAAATTAATATAAAAAATATATATTAAATTTATTATGTGATTTTACTTTGTCTCCACGATATAAAAATATATGTAAATAATATTTATAATTTTTTTTTTAATATATAAATAATTAGTGATTTTATGGTAATATTTAAAAAAAAACCCTGTGTTATACTATGAATAATTCAGTGCTGGTTGCACTGCATATATAAGAAATAATTCTGCGTATAACGTATAACAAATCAGAAAGTTGTCTATTGTATAACTAAAGTTAAGGTTAATTTGCTTTCAAACAATTGTTTTTTAGCTATACTTTTTTTTTTTGACAAAAATCACATCGATTTTTGTTCTAATAGAATCTTATAATACTCTTAGCAATTGAATACAAATATGTTTAAATCTAGTTAGTATTTGATTGACACAAAAAACAGATGTCAATAGTGTTATATTTTCATCGGTGAGCAGCCACACTTTTTTAATGGAAAAATGATGAAAAGTTTAATAAATTTTTATTTCAATTTGCCTGATTAAGTTGTCAGATTTGGCAGCGTTATCGTTGTCACCATATCTTATCGTGACACGCTGCCATCTCTAGCTGATCCAGGGGAGTGTCAGCAGGAAAGAGACAACAGTCGAGGCGACCGTCGAGGCTGTTAAAACAAGCTGGCTGGCATTCAGCCTGGCCAACATAAATGACACAGACGAGTCTCTCCACTTTGGCTGACTGGCTAACTGCATAAATCGTGCCAAAGTTGCCAAAAATACGAGCATCTAATGCAGGGCAAGTGCAAAGCAAACGAAAGAGATAGCTAGAGAAAGAGAGAGAGAGTGAGAGTAAGAGAGATAGAGAAAAAGTGGAGAGTAGGTAAGGCTGCAAAACATTTATAGCCAAAACAAATGGCAGCTGCTGCCAACGGCTCAAGTGCCCATAATGGCATAGACGACATGCAGGAAGTTTCCCATGTTGTTGTCGTCGTTGTTGTAGTTGTTGTTGTTGCTTTGGGGCGGTGGGGAAGTGTCACCGGAAACCGGACGTGCGGCAGATAGCAGGCAAGCAAAGCCGAGCAAAAGTTGACTCCTTTCGATAGTAAGTAGCACAGACACACAAAATAAGTACAGTGAACGCTCTACAATCATTTTTTCCACATTTTTCTTTTCTTTTTATACCCCTTACTTAAAAAATAGGTAAAAGGGTACATTGTGTTCGTTGGAATGTATGTAACAGGGAGAAGTAGGCATCTCCGACCCTATAAAGTATATATATTCTTATTCAGCATCAACAGCCGAGTCGTCTGTCCGTTTTTAAGATAATACAGTTTTTATGGTAATTATCGATGTGTATTAATATTATCTATAATCTCACTGAATTACAGCAAGATCGGAAAAGTAGAACGGGAGTAATAGCTAACCAAAGTTATTAATAAAGTTATTATTTCAATACAATCACCTAAAAGTATGCAGTAGTTTTTATTATGTAGTACTTTTATATATATTGAAAAATGTAAGGGGTATCCTATGGTCGGGTTCTCGACTATAGCCTTATTATTTTTTTTTTTTCTTCAACAAATTGAATAAATATTTTTTTCACAATATTTTTTGCCAATTTTCTACTTAAATAGAGCTACCAATACGAGCATACTTTCACCATCTTTCTGTCAGTCTCACATGCGACTATTTTTGTATTTGCCCAAAGTTTTTACAAACTTCACTTGACTTTTGATCAAATTTTGTGGTAAAATTGTCGAACATTGCAAATGCAATAACTGTCACAAATAGTTTTTTGGTTGAGTTCAAAAACGAATCTGTTTATGTATGTAAATGGTATCCAACTCAAGAGTGAATTGAATTTGAGTTGAGCACTCGTATTCCCAGGAAAATTCATGAAAAGGATACATAAACTTGTAGAATTTTAACGAGCTGCTCTACTTGAGTAGAAAATAAGTCTGAAGAAAATTAAAAGAAGCCTAGTATTTTTCTACTTTTACTAGACTACAAAGTATGTCTTAAAAAAAAACAAATAAACCTAATAAGTATTTTAAAGCCATGTATCTCTGATTTTATTATACCTGAAGTTAGCAATATTTAGACTTTAATTTTCTTGATATATGTTTTTATTATTTATTTTCTGAATTTATTATAGTTCATTTTGATTTTTTGAACAAATAAAATTAAAACTTAAATCATATATACTGGGTTCAATTAATTTTTAAACTAAAAACCAAATATGTAATGATTTTTTTTTTTTATTTTAAACCAAGAATTTGGATAGACATAAAATTTAACAAAAAATTATAAAAAATGATGGATGATATATTTATAGAAAGACTCTAAATATATAACATAAGTATACAAAAATTAATCTAGCATAAATAAATAGCCTATAAATTTTAAAGATATTGACAAAAATTAATTACTTAAATTTAGTATTTAAAGTGTTAAATAGCTTGTCCAATTATACTTCAATTTCCCGAAGTATGTACATTTAAATAAATACAAAAATTAATTTGCGAAACACTCAACTTGAAATTGCTTTAATTGTTCTACTTTTAATTTAGCAATTCACTTTTGAACAAAGTGGTAAGAAGAAGAAGAAGAAGCCCAAAAAGCAATTCAAAGAGATTTGATGTTTTGTAAATGGTTTGCGATTCAGTTGACTGAGTGAAAGAGATGCTAAATGAATGAAAGTACTTGAGGATTATTTTGTGTGTGTCAGTGTTTTATTTTATTTTATTTTTTTTTTTTTTTTGGTATTTTTAGTTGTTTCTAGTTGTTTAATTATGCATCGCATTTGGGGCAGATTTTTGTTTGAAATGTTGTTCAATTGAATGCATCTCATTTCATTCGTGACGACTGACAAATTTCTTAATTGCAACTGAAGGGGAAACTGACTGGGTAAGGAAAGGTAAGGGGTTGCGGAAGGGAAAAAGTAAGGGGTAAGGAAAGGTAAGGGGTTGCGGAAGGGAAAAAGTAAGGGTCTGAAACTGCGACTGGTCTTTTCATATGCCTGTTTTTTTTTTTTTTTTTTTTTTTTTTTGCAGTTCTCAGTCTCATTTGGTCACCCTACTACTCCCCCTCCCACTGTTTGACTCCCCTCTTTACCTATACATATATTTTGCAGTTTTGCTCTCAATTTTTTTTTATTTTTTTTTTATAAATGCGAAAAAATCAGGCCAAAGGCAGTCGACAGCTGAAATGACAGAAAATGCGAAGCAGTTGGAAATGAGAGGGGGAAAAGGAGAAGGGAAAAAGCTTTTCATGGTGCCTAATGGCCGCTGGCTGTTGTTGTTGTTGTTGCTGTTGTTGTTGCCTCGGACTCAGCTGGTTGCAGTTGCAGTTGCAAATGTTGCAACCTTGAAGAAACGTACGGAAAAAATTGAATTTAATTCACAATTGAGCCGCTGCCACAAAAAGCGGCTCAACAAAAACGCAACCAAAAAGTGGCAGAACAAGAAGAAGCAGCAGAAGAACAAGCTGAACAACAACAACAATGACAACAAATAACTTGGCATAGTGTGTGTGTGTGTGTGTGTGTGTGTGTGTGTGCTAAAATAGACAAGTTTATTGCCAGTTTGGGGCTTTGGGGCAAACAATGACGAGGCCAAAAGGGTAGACAAGTGCTGGCCATGTTGCTGCCGGCGCCTCAATCTCTCTATACCTCTACACTGCAAAAAATTATGTTTTCAAATCAATAATTTCGTCTCAAAACTACGAATTTTGGGCTATAAAATGTGTCGAAAGCACATCTTGTATTTAAGAACATTTGAAATAAGATACAGATATTATTTATTCAGAATAAATGTTCTTGAAATATACAAAAAAAAAAAATTAAAACTGGTTTTTAAATTAGAAAATTTCTTTTTTTAAATTTTGATTTATATAGATTATATTTTGTCTTACTAATTTTCTATATGTGATTTGAATTTGTTGAGAGTGGGATTCGAACCCGCGCCTTCTGCTTCAGAACAGATATTAGTTATTTAAACTTTCCGAACATTTTTAGATTTTTATTATTCACCATTGATTTTGTAAATTAATATTGTTAACATTATTTTAAGAACAAAATATTTAAGATGAATGTTCCTGATTTTAGAAGTTGGTTTTTTTTTTCCAGTGTATACCACTCTCTCTTTCTCTCCCACTCTCTCGTCAATCGCTGTGGCAGGCAAAGGTCAACAGCTTTTTTTTCTATGCTTTCGACCTGAATCTTAGTCCGCAGCAGGTCAAATTGTGGGTCCATAGGCTGTCAGTTGGCCATGTTGTGGCTTGGCCTTGTCTTCTTCTTTTTCCTTAGCTTCTCCTTCCTTTTTGTTGTTGTTATTATTGTTATTGTTTTGTTCTTGTTGCTGTTGCATAGATCTCAAGGTGACTGTCAACTTGAGCCTGCGGCTCTGAACTCTCTGGGCTTGAGCTTAGCAAACTGTCGCTGACTCACGAGTGGACACAAACAACAGACAACAGACAAGTTTCATTTGCAGGTGTATTACGACGTGCTGCCAAGGCAAAGCAGTGGCCCATGCCACATGCCACATGCCACATGCCACATGTGGCAGTCACTGCAACATGCAACAAAGCTATAGTAAGTCTACAAGGAGAAAGCTTTGCTTTACAGAAAGATTTGGCTTTTGTGTTGAAAATACTCGAATTACTTGATATAAACTGACAATCTTCTGTATAACAGTTGACTGTATATTTGCTGGCTGTATAACTGTTAACTTTATATCTGTTAACTATATAATAGATGAATGTATGAATATTCAGTATTGAATGTATGACAGTTGACTGTATAACAGTTGACCCTGTTGACTATATAACAGTAGTATGTATAACATTTGGCTATTTTAAAGATGAGTATTTTCTGTTAATCAGTTGACTGTATAACAGTTTAGCCTATTGACTATATAACAGTTAGCTATATAACAGTATATTTAAGATGACCGTTTACTGTTTGTAAGTTGGCTGTATAACACTTGAGACTGCTGACTGTAGAAGAGTTGACTATATAACAGTTGTCTATTTAACAATTGACTGTACTCGTATAACAGATGAACAATGGCTTCTTACAGCTTTCCGCATAACAGTTGACCCCGTTGAATGTATGATAGTTTACTGACAAACAGTTTAAATTTTCACAACAAGCTTAAACGCAATAAACTTGCTGAAGCATTTTTATAACAGTTGTGTATATAACAGTATAAGCACTTAATCATTAAATATTGAACAAATTACATGAAATGTACAGTTTAGCAAGTAAATTTCTTAATGGTATGGCTCGACTGTATAACAGTTGGTTTTATAACAGTTGCTGCTCCCACCCTCTGCGCACAGTTTGCTCTACTTACAAATTCATAGCTGACATATTTTTGGCTGTTATTTTACTCTCAACTTTTTTTTTTACATTTTTTTATGATGCCCACAAAAGCGGGCCAACACAATTTTTGTGGCCAACTTTGCGTAAAAAGTTTTCTGCGTGGATGCCCCAAGCGGCAGAGGCAGAGGCAGCGACTGAGGCAGAGGCAGCGACAGCGACTGAGGCAGAGGCAGCAACAGCGACTGAGGCCAATTAGGCAAGTTTTAAGGCGCGCCTTATGCCTCTTAATGGTCGCCTTTTGTGTGCAGGACATTGGCCTAATCAGCCAGGGCTATAACAACAACAATAACAACAACAACAACAACCTTAACAACAACGCGTTGCCAGTAAATTATTTGGCAATTTCGTTTGGCTGTCGTTGACCTGACGGCCAATTAAAAACCAAAAATTGAAAATTGCGGCAAAAAAAAAACACAGATGAAAATCATTTGTAAAAAGTTGAATACAAAAGAAAATAGAAAAAAAGCATCTGTGAAAATACGGAAAAAAGTGTAAAGCCAAACATGGTTAAAAAAGTGCTTGAAGAAAGTTAAATATGCTTAGAAATAGATTCAGGATATATACGTATGTACATACGTCAATTCTAAATAAAATATTTCTGGGAGGCGAGTTTAAAATCAAAATTTAATGATGGGATTAAATAAAGAATAGAGTTTTCAATCAATCAGCAAATAATACATCGAGTTGCAAACATCAAGTTTTTGCAAATCTTTTTTTTAAGAAAAAGTATTAAAAAATGGACAATGATAGAAAAAAAGTACATTTTCCAATGTTGATGCAGAATTGAATAAGAGACCAAATAATAATAAAACTGACATTCTAAATGAAAACGGTTCAGTTTTAACGAAGCTATGACGGTTTGAAGTTTTTGGAAAAATGGTCAGGGGGAAATTTTTTTCCAGCGAAGGAAAAATAAACACATTTGAAAATTTGAATGCATATTCAATTTTGAGATCAAAATAATTATAAAATTGACAATCCGAAAGGAAAGCGGTTCAGTTTATCCAAAGTTAGTGTTAAATTCCAGGGCGATAAAATTATTTTCTATAATTTTCTATAATAAATTTACTAACCAATATCTTTGATTTTTTGCTTTCACTTTTTTCCATTTTCTTACTGCACTTATGTTCGCTTGAGAGCGTTTTCAAGTTCTCTTTTGCATCTGATTCGTCAACGTTTTGAGAGTTTAATGAAGTATGCACTTCACACTGATGTATTTTAATTCATATAAAGAAATGGACTGAAAACTGTAATGTGTTGAAAAAGCGATGGACAGAGAAAGCAAACTTAAAGCACTTAACGGTAAAGAGGATAATGATGAGAAAGAGGGAGCGAGGGAGCGAGGGAGAGTGGAAAAGAGAGTGAAGCATGTGAAATGCGAGTACTGTCAATGTGATTTCTTCAAGAGTCGCAAAGACGCTTCAAGGCGCACCTTGAGTGCCTCTTGTTCCCATGTCCTGTCCCAATGTCCCGATGTCCCTTTGTCCTGATGTCCCTTTGTCCTGATGTGCTGATGCGCGCGTCCGACACGTTTTCATTGTTTGATAAAATGAAATTTTATGGCAAAAAGATGCTGAGGGGAATGAGGGACAGTTATAGCCAGCGGCAGGACAACAACAGGACAGAACAGGACAGAACCTGAACTCAACAGGATAACTGAGCACCAAACAACGAGCACCGAGCACAGAGGCCAAAAATTGAAACAGAGCGGCTATGAATTTTCAGTCAACATTGCACGGCACTAAGACAATGGCCTTAACGTGGCCCAAACAATGCGACAGACAGCCAAGGAGTGAGCGAGAGAGCAACAGTGATAGAGATAGACAGAGAGAGAGAGAGAGAGAGGCAGAGAGATCAAGTCCCTTGAGCAGTTTGGGGCTAGTTTCAGTCCCCAGACAAATAAAACAAACAAACAAACAACAAGCAAGGAGCAAACGCAGCCAGGACGACATCCTGGAACAGGACAACAACAGCAACAACAACAAAAAAACTGGCAACAAGACAGCAACGAGACAGGGACGAAAGACCAAAGAGGAGGACAGGCAACGAGGAACGGAGAATGGGAACAGTCAAAGCAAATGTTCAGGATAATTGAATGAAAATTCATTCGTGTGCTTTTCGATTTGGGCCAAAAACTTTTGGTTTTGGCTGCTTTCGTTTGCCACTACACTCAGAAAAATAAACAAGATTTACGTATAAAGATAATATATATATAGCTCATTCACTCACTCACTGACTGATCATTGCACAGCCCAAACCATAAGACCTAGAAAGCTGAAATTTGCACACAACATAGCTGAGACAATTTTAATTATACAAGCTTAAGTTTAAATTTATATTTACATTTTTTACGGTTAGGCACATGTGATGTATTCCATGAAAGGTTTTGAGTCACAAAATTTTAAAATAACAATTCTTTGGTAATTGTTAGCATTAAAATTAATAGATAAAATTTAATTTTTGAAATAAGTAAACAAAATTATCAAATAACAATTACATTTTAAATTACTTTAATCATATTACCATTCTTATTTTTAATTTTTAATAAAAAAAAAACAAATATTTTTAAATCCTCCAAATTATTAATTAAATTTAATTTTTAAAGTAAATAAAAAAGTTATGAAATAAGAATTAAGTTTCCAATTATTTTAATCATTTTTTCTCATTTTTAATTTTTATTTAAAAAAAAAACGAAGAGTTTTAAATGCTCCATACTTCAATTTATAACACTTTCTTTTATTATTAAGTTTGCACCTTGTTTTAGTATATCACATTTTTCCGAGTGTTCTTTTTTGATTTCTTCTCTCTTTGGTATTATTGTTGTTGTCTTTGTTGTCAACAAAATTCCAAGCATTTGTATTGCGGGCGACGGGAAGTAAAAAGTATTTACATGTCGTTGTCATTTCCGAAAGAGAGATGGAGAAGATGGCGAGCAAGAGAGATGGCGAAAGGCAGAAAGAACTAAGCTGAAATCGAATTACGAGTTTGCCATGTGTGTGTGTGTGTGTGTGTGTGTGTGCTTGTTGTTGCTGTTGTCTTATTTGTTTAATTTGTCAACGCAGAACCCAAAAACCAAACCAACCGCACTTGCTCCCTTGTTGACTGACAACACACGAGCGAGACAGAGAGAGTGAGGGAGAGAGTGAGAGAGAAACCTCTGTGCCTAACAATCCCCAAAACAAATTCCCCTCTTTCACAAAAAAAAAAAAAAAGAAATACCCTTTCACAGAATGTGGCAACAAGTTGTCGTTGCTTTTGCAGTGGCTAACAAAGAATTTGCATAAAAATTCATTGGTATGACCACAGCATGGATAAAGAGTAGGAAAGTTGGCTTGAAAACTGCAGGAAAAGTGTGTCGTATTGTCCCGAAAGGACTACGTTTAATGCCCAAGCACTTGAGCTCCTTCCAACGATTAGTTTTGGCTTTGTTTTCCAACTCACACACACACACGTGATTCAGAACTCGTTTAAGGGTTTGAGTTCAAGTTTGGATTCTGGTTACAGCACACAGGATTCTAGTTCAAACTGTGCTTGGATGTGGGGTTTTTTTTAAGGCAGTTTTTGGATCCCAGCTGAGCACATTAAATCAGCAAAATGCTCTGATTTTTTTTAGTATTATTTAATTCCATTTAGGGTTATTTTGAGTGAAAAGGGGATAAGACAAAGCACAACAAAAAATTCATTTTAAGCTATAAATAACTCCTTTTTAAATGCAGAAATATATATCTACTTGCCTTTGAAAATTTTCTGTTTTTTCTTAACTGCTTTAAAGCATTTAATCTTAATATATTCAATTTTTGTTTAAAGCAAAAATTAAAAATGATTTTTTTATATTGAATAAATTGTTCTTAATTGACACTAAATAAAATAAATACAAAATAAGAGTTTTTATTTCTTAAAATGCATTTTAATCTTAAGCAATATTTTTATTTATTATCAAATTGATTTAGCTCAAAAATATTTAGCTCATTTGAAATCCTTTTGAAATTTACAGAATAATTTGACTAATGTTCAACACTTGCTAGTACTCTTTGAAATCTAATATTTATAATATATTTAATTTATTAAAAGTACATCCAAATTAATATAAAAAATTCAACAAATTGCTAATAATTTGGTATTATATTAATCAGTCAATTAATCAGTCGAAAATATCGATGCTATCTTGTCAATACTTGTGCCTATTTTTTAAATACTTTAAAATAACATTAAGTTATATTATTTATTGATTAGTAAGTACCTTGCAAGATAAATCCGAGTTGCGTTTAATTAGGAGAATTGCAATCGTTATTTAAGCTGCAAATTGTTGACAAATGTGCATATTACGCATACGCCAGGTAGTCACAATCTGTACTCTATCTCTTTGCCTGTTGGCATTTTACCAATACACATCTCTCTCTCTCTCTCTCTCTCTCTCTCTGTCTCTCTTATTCTGTCTCTGTCTAACTGGCGGCACAAGTCACATCAGGCAGCCACGCCCCCTTGCTGTACGCCCAACTCATTCAATCAAGTTGGCAACGCGAGTTGGCGCGCTTTTAAGTAATGAGGACAACGCGTTGCCACATCCGTTGATGCTGTTGTTGCTGTTGCCTCCGCCTACGGCTCCACCTTCATCTTTGGCTTTGCTTTTACCATTTCTCTCCCTCTTCCTTCACTTTCTCGACTTTCTCGACTTTCACCTGCGTCGCCTTGGCGTCAGCTGCAGCTGTTAAATAATAAAAAAGCAGCTAAAAGCTGCCAGCTTCATGATAATCTCAATCTTAAGCCAAGGCTACAACCACATCCCATCTTATGCCAACTCTCCTCATCTCCCCATCTCCTCCTCTCCTCCCATTCTCATCTATCTCAGTTCATTGCATTGCATCACATCGATATTGTAAATTACTTGTCGCCTGGCATTGAGAACAGAATCTCTGAGCAGCAAATAAATTAATAATGCCGCTTCTGACTCTCTATCAATATAGAAGAAAATGTCAACTACTCGCAAATGAATTGCAAATTGTCAGAAAATATGATTTGAAACTGTGCATCGGTTCAAAGACGCTTCAGATTTCATTCAAAAGTGTTGAACGTGACATTATACGATGGGTAAATTGAAGAAAGATTGATTATAATCAATTATTATTGAGTCAACTTGAGTTTCTTCTTGATTTTCTTCAATTCTAGCAATGCATTTTTATATTTATTATTAATTATTTTTTTTATATTAGACAATCATATTACAATTTTTATTTGTTCGTTAATTCATCTTTTAAAATTTAGTCATTTGTCAAAAATGTTTTTATAATTAATTTTTGATTTTTTAAGTTTTTATTTAATTTTAATTTAATATGTATTTTACAAATCGTCTCAGCTATGTTCTGTGAAAATTTCAGCCTCCTAGGTCTTATGGCTTGGGCTGTGCAATGATCAGTCAGTCAGTGAGGGATTCAGGTCAAAGAGTTTTATATATATTAGATTTTTAATATTTCTTTTAATTTAAAATTATTCTAACAAATTTTCCGTTTATTTACTTATTTATTAGACGTAATTTTATTTTATTTAACAGACTTAATAATAAAAACAAGTGGGAAAGGCTATAGTCGAGATCCCGACCATAGGATACCCGTTACTTATTTCAATACATTAGCGATTCAATCATAATGTCATATTTGCGTTGCCAGAATTACTTGAGAATTTGAAGCATTCTAATAAGGTTTAACAATACAAAAACTATTGCATACTCTAGGGGGAACCTGTTGAATTAACAACTTAGACACGCAATAACTGCTGTTCTACTTGTCCGATCTTGTTGCGATTCAGTGGGATAATAGATAATAATAACAGATATCGGTTATTACCAAAAAATACGTATTATATGAAAAATTGTGGGTGAGGTGGTTTTTCGCGATTTGCGGGGGCGGAGAGGGGCGTGGCTTAAATTTGAAACAAACTTGATCTGCGTGAGGTATATGGAAATCTGTGTGACAAATTTGGTTATTCTATCTCTTATAGTCTCTGAGATCCTTGTGTTTATACAGACGGATGACCAGTTTTTCGCGAATTACGGGCGTGGAAGTAGGCGGGTCAAAAATTTTAAACAAACTTGACCTGCTCCAACGCATTTCTGATCTACGTGTGAAAGTTTGGTTACTCTATCTCTTATGGTCTCTGAGATCTAGGCGCTCACACGGACAGACAGACGGACAGACGGACAGACGGACATGGCTATATCGACTCGGCTGTTGATGCTGATCAAGAATATATATACTTTATGTGGTCGGAGATGCCTCCTTCTGCCTGTTACGCATATTCCAACGAACACAATATACCCTTATACTTATTTTTTATAAGTAACGGGTATAAAAATTCGGAAAATGTTAAAAATAATTTTCTGATTTTTATTATAAGGCTTGTTGTACTCTAAATAAATAAGTAATGAATGATAATACATACATAGATCACATAGTTTCTCCATCTTTGTTTAGATATATCATATATAATTTCCCTGTAGAATACAAGAATAAAAACTTATTTGATATCATAAAGTTATAATATATATTTAGCAATGCTATCATTGGGAATACACTCGTATTAGAAGATTTTATGGGCTATAGCTTATACATTGGAATGGACATTAATATTCAGAGAGCGGCATAACTGAATCTTAATGTTGGACTTAAGCTAAAATAAAGATACAGATACAGATACAGATACAGATACAGATACAGATACAGATACAGATACAGATACAGCTACAGATACAGATACTTATGCGAACTCTGTGATGCCTTTTGGGCATTTTGCATCAGCGCAAGTAATCGAATTGATGTTGGCCAAAAGATACAGATACAGATACATTCACAGCAAGAGCAACAGTTACAGTTACAGTTACAGTTACAGATACAGTCACTGGAGATGAGATACTTTTGGGCCACTTATGAGATGCGGCCAACTGACTTCAAGGTGCTTCAACCAATGGCCAATAAAAGTCATGGCATAATAAAAATATGAATTTTACGGCTGTGTATTTAAAAGGACAATAAGCACATACACAATCAACACACACACACACACACACACTTATACATACAAATGGCTCTTAAAGCATAAAAGTGAAAACCAAAAGCGGTCAGCAAGAAAGCAAAGGAAAGTAACAAATGCGCTCAATGAAGCTGAAAAGCAACAACAAACGGCAAAAGCCAATGAAATTGGAAAATGAAATGGAAAAAACTTCAGCTGCCTGTGTATCTGTGTGTGTGTGTGTGTGTGTATTTGTGTTTTAGTGGTGTGTATCTGTATCTGTATCTGTGTCTGCATAAAGGTAAAGATTTTGCTGTGCGTTTGGCAGCTGCTGAGCATGAAAATGAGCTTTTGTATTTTTATGCGCCATGCTAAATAACAAAAAAAAAATAAAAACAAACAAAAGTCAGAGCGCACTATTCGAGTGTGCTCGACTTGCAATTACCCAGCTTAGCTTTACATTAAAAAAAATACATACAAACGTTTTTGTTACACTACTTTTATATATAAAAAAATTTAAATTAATTTATCATTTAATACAAATTTGATATTAATTTGATGTTTAATAGCAGATTTGTAAATTAATGTTTATATTTAAGTAACATAATTTTAATTGATTTTTAATAAATATTATATCTGAATTCAGCAACAAAGACAAAGAGCAGTTCAAAAAATGTAGTGGGTCAAATAAGCTGAGAGCCACTGTAGATATATACATAGCTTTAGTATTTAATGTATTATTTAATTTTTTATCAGGGACAGTAAATAATTATTATTTAGATTTTGTAAAATGACTAAATCATTCACTTCTAGTAACTGTAAAAAAACAAGAAATATACCAAAATGTTTACTTATGATATTGTATTATTTTACTCATAAAATAATCATTATTTTTGAGCAAAAAAAAATTAAAACTCAAGAATAATGATTATTTCATGAGTTTTATTTTATTAAAACAAAAATAAAACTCAAATTTGACAGGTCAAAATAACACCTTGAGTTTTATTTGTAATTAAAAAAAAATAAAACTCATGAATAATTATTATTCTGTAAGTTTTATTTTATTGAATTAAAAATAATGATTATTCCTGAGTTTTATTTTTTTGCTCAAAAGTAATTATAATTTAAATAATAAAACTCATAGAATAATGATAATTTTTGAGTTTTATAATAAAAGTTCTAATGATTACAGTTCCAGTTTTTTATTATTTATTTAATAAGTTATGTGTTTATTTTGCAATTATAGTGAAATTTATTTGGGAGATAAAGCACATAATAGACAAATTTTAGTAAACTTGCGGGTACAAGAACTTCAAGTTTAAAGACTAAAGCATTTATAATACTTAGATGAACATAAAGTCAGTCTATAATTCACGCTTAAAATTTTAAGTGTTATACAATTTTTAAATTCTGATATTTTGTTTTAAAATATTCTATCTGCTTTTAACAAACATGAGCAGAATATTTGTATACCCTGGCCGCCCTTTAAGAAGCCGGGTATAAAAGAAGAAAAAAAAAATGTAATAATACTTGTAATAAAATCAGCGCAATGAAAATGAAAATGAAAATGAAAATGCGAAGCATCAACAGCATTGAAGTAGAATACACAGATGAGCAATCATAAATATTAATGCTAAATACATCGGAAGCTACTGCATGTGATTCGTGTAGGATTCGTGAGGGAAAGGTCGAGCAATAACTGGACACGGAGATTTTTTGGACAGGCGACTTTTGATAATGACTTTGGATGATGTCTATTGTCATGACAATAAAAACTTATCTAACAAATAATATTTTTGAAACATTCACTTACAACTATCAAGTGTGTTTAAGAGAGAGGGAGAGTGAGCGAGAGAGAGAGAGAGAGAGAGTGAGCTGCTTATAAGTACTTGGATTTATGCTAATGTGTTGCAGGGAGAACTGAGCAAAGGGAAGGAGTAAAAGAGAAGAATTGTCAGTCGCATAAACAACGTTGAGCATAAATCTCAGTATGCCAGAGACAGTAACAACAACAACAACTACAACAACTACAACAACAACAACAACAATAAGCTGAAAACTCGGCGCCGCGTTGTCGTCATCATCGTTCTCGCTTTGATTTATTTTTCAACGTGCACAACGCTGCGTATGCGTATTTTATGCTTTATTTTCTTCTTTTTTTTTTTGCGCATTCTTCCCTTCATTTTAATCTGACTCTCTGTCGTCCTGACTGCGACAGGCAGCCTCATATCAATGACAGCAACTCTCGACTCGATTTTACATTGAAAAGTATATTATGCTACAGCATTTTCTTCAACTCCTGTATTTCCTTTTTTTTTTATTTATTCATTTTTCACTGAAGGTTTTTTTTTTTTTTTGAGAATGAGCAAAATAAAATTCAAAACACACACTCACATGCGAAATCTATTTGCATAATTTTATGGTCTAATGTGTAAGCTTCACTTCTATATTTTTTTTTCCTGGCTGGGGATAACAAAACTAACCCAACAACAAGTCGGATAATCAGTTATAAAGCTGCCCAGCAACAAATTTAAATATACTTTTATAAGTCATTTTTGGTCTGTACGTTGGGCAAAAGTCAATCGCTTGTTATGCAAATTACAAGGCAAAAATATTGTTATTTTTTTTGGAGGGATAGCATCTAAAATAAAATAGGAAAGAGGTGCTATGTAATTGGGGAATTTATTTTAATATAGTATAGAATTCAAAAAATTAAAATTTTGTATATAGACAGAATTAATTTGATGATTTTAAATGATATGACTAGATCTTATGGTTGTGGAGCTGTGCAATGATCCGTGAGTCAGCGAGTGAATGAGTGAGTCAGGACAAATAGATGTAATTGTTCTTGGAGTATCTTAAATGATAAGGTTCATTTAAAAGCAAGTTGCCTGCATTTCTATTAATATTTTACACTTTATTCAAATAAAAATAATATTTAATAAAAATAAGAACAATTTGTCTTAAGCTTATCTTTCAGGTCAAATGATATATTTCAAAATATGCCAGAATATTTGAATATCTAAATTAGACAAACTAAAAGTGCGAAAGTAATCGCATTATTTCACACCACTGTGCAGCCATGACTATATATATTTACATATGTGTGTGTGTGTGTGTGTGTGTGTGTGAGTACATTTGCTGTTGCTTCTTCTTCTTCTTCTTGCTCTCAGTCTGTTACTTTAGCTCCTTTTTAGCTGCTTTTCCCATTTCTCTGCGCTGTTTGTGTTTAATTATAAATGTGTGTGTATTTCAGTGTGTTTGTGTGTGTGTGTGTGTGTGTGTGTGTGTTTACATATGTGCGATATGTTATTATACAAGCCGCTTACACGTTATTGTTGTTGTTGCTGTGCTCGTTATTGTTGTTCTCGGTGTTGTTTATGCTTGTTATTGGTAGCTGGATAATGCTTTAAATAGTTCGTCTTTTTCCTTAAACAACACATACATACATACCTATATATACTGTACATACACTGACAAAAAAAATGTTCTATAATCAAGATTTTGGTCTCAGATCTAAGATAAAGAGATAAAGAGCACATAAAGTACTTAAATTAAGAGAATACAATTTGGTTTTTAGAATATTGAAAATAAGAACAAGTTCTAAATTTAAGAATAAATGTTCTTAAAATTGAAAAAATTATTTTGTTTTAAATTATTTTTTATAATTTTTTTTTTATTTGTATATATTTTATTTTGTCCTGGTAATTTTATAAATGTTGTTCTAGTGGGGTTCGAACCTCCGCGTACTGCTTCACAATTAAAGCAGTGTCTCTAACCAAAAGGTTCACGGGGCAACCATTTATTACATATAAAATTGTACAAATTTATACCTTGCTATCAATTTAATTTTTATTCTTATATTAAGATTTTATGATTTTTTAGCTTAATAAACTTGGTTTTCATAATTTGGTCTTAAAATAAAGTTATTTTAGCAACAAAATATTTAAGTTGAATGCTCTTGATTTAAGAAGCCGATCATTTTTTTCAGTGTATGTGCGTCTAAAAGTTGTTGTTTGTCTTAGCGTTGACTTCCGTTTCCGGTTTGTAAACAAATGGCGCCAGCAGACGATTAATTATTGTTGATTTCTAGGCCTGCTTTTGTCGTCGTCGTGTCTTTGGCAGGACACGTGCCACAGTCAACGCCAACACACACACACACACACACACCAACACACACACACACACACACACACACATATGGCTGTCACGTATAACCACACCCACTTTCCCTTCCCCTTCCCCATCTAACCATTGTGTCCACAACTGTCTGTCCTTTGAGGTGGACAAACAGTTCGTGGATTACAACTGATTAATCGTTTGTTAAATATTTGAAATAGTTGTTAAAGCCATGACAGAGAGATTTACGTACTTATCGATTTATCGATAATTATTAAAGAGCAACATAATAAATAGATTTATCAAAGGTTTGAAGTTAATCATTTGATGGAAATGAAGGGAAAAAATTTGATATTTTGTAAAACTGTCAATTGAAAGAATCGATAGTGTGACAAAAATGGACAATCATGGAAAAAAAAAAATTTCCCAACTTTGCTGCAGAATCTAATTAGAGGCCATATAATAATAATATTTTTATTTATACCGCAAATCGGCTTGGTTTTTAAAAAGTTGTGGCTGTTTAAAGTTTTTGAAAAGTGTTAAGGGAAGTATTGAAAAAAAGTGATAGAAAAAAATGGAATTTTTAAATTTAATGCATAATCAGAATATAGGTCAAATAATGATAAAATTGGTATTCCGCATGAAAATCGGTTCAGTTTTGACAAAGTTATGACAGTTTAAGGCTTACAAAAAATGGACAGTGAAGGAAAAAAATTATATACAATTTTTCAAAAAAAAAAACATATTATTTTTCATCAATTTCTTTCCCTGTTTTATCGATAAATGATAGATTAAGCAATTCTTCCTTCATCTGATATATTGCTAGAAATAAAGTTTAATCGTTCTTCTTCTGGTTGACTTATCGATAAATTACAGATTTATCATTTTCCTTTTATCGATAGCCATTTTTTCCTTTCTCTAATTTAGCGTTAAATAAGTGTCGAAGTATTTTTCCTCTGTCTGTTTTATCGATAATTTATCGTTTAAGCATTTTTAATATTATTGCGTATGCAGGCTGTCTGAATAGGTTTTGGCCATGGCACTGACACCTTTTCTGGGCTCAGTTAAGAGATACACACACTCACACACACACACACACATACACGTATATACCTCACAATATACTCCCTTTCATGTTGTAATTGCCTTTGTAATTCGTTTGCTTTTTTGGTAGATGTTGTTGTTGCCGTAATGCGAGCTAGGCAGAGTTGCCAAGTGGTTGTTGGCCAAATTGTTGCTGTTGTTGTTGTTGCCTTCAGCTGGCCTATCAATAAAGCAATTTTCGCACAATTGCAGTTCACAGGCTCGTGTTGTGTTGTTTTGTGTTTCAGCCAGAAACCACAACGTGGCACTTTTTGGCAAGTTAATGTGTTATACTTAGGTGCCACACACACACACATACACACACACACACACACATAGGCTAACACACGTAAAGCAGGCGTAATTAATGATTGAACACACACACACACACACACATTACGTAGTGCCCCAAAAAGTATGCTACAATTTTCGTTGTGGGCACAAAATATGCTGCTCATTATTTTTACAGCCCCCAAACACACACAAATACACACAAACACATACACACATATGTGCGTATATAAATTATGTTTTGGCTTCATTATACGGGTTGCTTTCATGCCATAGGCCAAGTGAGGCAAGTGTGGCAAGTGTGGCAAGTGGGGCAAGTGGGGAATGTGTGTGGCAAGGTGCTGCTCGGTGTTTTGGGACGCGTTTCAAGGCGTCGCATTAAAAATCAATTCACAAACTTTGCACGTACCTCAGAGTGAAGTGCTTGTTGTGGCGGTGAGTGTGTGTGTGTGTGCCTGTGTGTGTGTGTGTGTGTGAAAGTATTAAGAACAGCAACAGAATTTTATGCGTCTTTGATGAAGCGGACGGACTTATCAGCTGTATTATCTCTCTGCTACTCTCTCTCTCTCTCTCTCTCTCTCTCTCTCCCTCTCTTCCTCTTTCTCTCTCTCTCTCTCTCTGTCTTTCTCTCCTTAGCCATCTTTATCTCACTCCTTACAGTAAGCTGGTGTAAAGCTTACAATGTTTTTTTCCAATTCAAACGTTAATTAAACTGAAATTTATTTTTAAACAACAACCAAAAATTATAAAATAAATTATGAATAACAAGGACAACTAGAAAATTAGGACTGTTAATTGTTTGATCTCTCAGTATTTTAATTTCTGGAAAAATATATTGTTTTCCATAATCAAAATTGACTTGCGAGTCATCAGCTCAAAATTTATTTGTTTTATAAGCACAGGGTCTTGTTTTCTACGAGCTTTAATTAGAAATAAGCCCGCAACACATATTGAATCTAGTTTCTACGTCCCGAAACAACTATTCAGGTAAAAGTTACTATTTCGGGTTTTTTCTTACGGTTCTGACTATAGAACCAATACAATAAATTAAATTAAAAAAATTGTAAATGCAGAAATGCAGAAATTTGAATGCACAATGAATTTAAAGACCGAACGTTGATTAAAATGACACATCACTTAAAAATCGGTTCAATTTTGACAGAGTTATGACACATAACAAGTCAGAATATTTTTGAATTTTCACATGATTCACAAATTAAAGGTCTTCGCAACAATTTTTAAGTGGTGTTTTATACTTATTATAATATAAGTTGTTGATTAAAAGTGAAAACTTGAGATTACAAATTTAAATTAGCACCGAACCTAAGATCTAGAGCGAAATAATTTTTTTTACAAAACTAATTAAGTTTGAATGCAGAATCAATTATGAGGCGAAACCATGATCAAAATGACATTCCGCTTGATAATCGGTTTAGTTTTGACAAAGTTATGAACGGTTGAAGTTGCTCAGACTTTGACCTAGCAACTTTACAAGTCAAAATTTTTGTACAATTTGCTATGATTTTTTACATGAAAATGAAAGGTCTTAGAATCAAGTTTAAAGTGTTGTTTTATACTAATTATGATATAAGGAGTTGATTAAAAGTGAAAACTTGAGATTTAAAATTTTCAATTTTCAATATTTCAAAGGGGGGACCGTTAGCTCAAAACCAAGATCTGAAGAGAAAATAATTTTTTATCAAAATTAATTAAATTTTAAATGCAGAATCAATTATGAGGCGAAACCATGATCAAAATGACATTCCACTTGAAAATCGGTTCGGTTTTGACAAAGTTATAAACGTTTGAAGTTGCTCAGACCTTTGACTTAGCAACTTTACAAGTCAAAATTTTTGTTCAATTTGCCATGATTTTTTACATGAAAATGAAAGGTCTCAGAATCAAGTTTAAAGTGTTGTTTTATACTAATTATGATATAAGGAGTTGATTAAAAGTGAAAACTTGAGATTTAAAATTTTCAATTTTCAAAATATCAAAGGGGGGACCCTTAGCATAAAAATCGAATTTTAGAAAAAAATAATTTTTTTTAACAAATTAATTAAATTTAAATGCAGAATAACTAAAAAGGCCAAAAAATGATCAAAACGACATTCCGTTTGAAAATCGGTTTGTTTTTAACAAAGTTATGATTGATTAAAGTTGGTAAAAGAAAAATTCGATTAAAAAGTGACTTGAATCAATTCGTTATATATTTTTTATGTTGTACTCTATTGTTGGTCTCTCACTTACTTACGCTCTCTCTCTCTTTAATTGCAGACAGCAGTAGAAGCCAAAAAATGGAATGACCAGAGTTGTCATCGTTGTCGTTGTCGTCGAAGATGTTGCAGCAGTCAGCTGCAACAGCAACAACAGCAACAGTTGGTAGACAGGCCAACAATGGCCAGCGACGTCGCGTGGCAGCAACCGACAGCTGCAACAACAACAACCACAACAACAGCCACAACAACAGCAACAATCACAACAGCAACAACAATCGAAGCAACAACAGCAGCAACAACAAATTGAAGTCACAGCAAATGCATTCCAACGAGGAGCCTCCAATGTCGGTGATCGTTGACGGCGGCAACATGTCACAACAGCAACAGCAACAACAGCAACAACAGCAGCAACAACAGCAGCAGCAGCAACAACAACAGTCGAAGCTGCGTCGCAGTGGCAGCGCCAATGCTGCTGGCAGTGGCAGCCATCAAAGGTTGCGCAAAACAAGTTCCTGCAGCGCCACAGCAAAGGAGACGCCACAAACAGCGCGTCGCATGCAACGACAGCCATCGAATGCCTCCGACACAATGCAACACAAGCAACAACAGCAACAGCAGCAACAACACCAGCAACAGCAGCAACAACAACGTCGCTATCAACACTCGAGTCGCGGTGGCAGCAAGGAGCGCTCAGAGGCGACACGACGTCGTGCCACACGTCGCCACAGTGGCGCCTCCTCGTTAAGCGATGCCGCACATCGCAGCCGTACACGTGCCGCACGCGGCCGTACGCCCGGTACTGCCGGTACTGCCGGTACCGCTGGCGGTGGTACCTCAGCGGGCAGCTCCTCGACCGCCTCCAGCTGCAACGGTAGCTGCAGCTCCGACGATGGCGACTCCTCGCACACATCCTCATCCTCGTCCAGTTCGTCGGGTGAGCCGAATTTGCCATATCCCGGTTTTCCCGAGATAGCCATGAAGGCCCTCACGCAGTACACACGGCCGCGCAACTGGTGCCTCATGCTCATCACGAATCCATATCCTTTTTTAAAAACACACACTATACATATACAGATACATATACATATACATATAAAGTCCTTCGGCTTTACAGATTTTTCACAGCAAGCGTGTCCTTGTCACATTTTCACTGCAATGTGAGCGGCCTATTGATTTTTATTATACAAATATATACTGCTATATATATATATATATATATGCGTATGTCCTTCCTTCCTGCATGTCCTGTCCAACGCGAAGTTCTAGTTTAAAACAATTCCTAGCACCGATTTCACAGAGCTTTGCAAATATGATGAGATATCTATCATATATTTGGATTATAAGTTAACTCTATTAATTAAATAAATCTTTAGTATCCCTATCTGATCACTTCCTTAGGCATTTTTAAAAAAAACTTTTTCAAAAATGCTCCAAAAATTTAAAAATTTATCTTTTAATCGTATTTCGCTTTGGAGATATGAGAAAATAAATTTGGAAATTTGAAAAAGTTCACATTGCTTATAATTTTTTTTAACAGTTTTCGATAAGCTTCATCCAGAATGTAAACCATTTAAATGTGCTCTTTTCTTCCTGATAACTGATAACTTTCGGATTCATTTATTTATATCTTAACCAAAAAAAAATGAAGTCCAACGATTTTGAAAAAACTTCAACACAGTTCTGCTAAATATTTGTATTACAACCACCAATATTCAACAGACTTAAATAATCCCCTACTAATAATTATACTTAGCAGTCGATTAATAGGCAATATATGATTGGAAGAGGGTACATTTAAACTATTTCTTTTTTACTATTCAAAATTTATTATAACTCTTATGTTTTTTTAAAATTATTTTAGATAAAATTATTTTAAATATTATTTTGAAATATTACTTATATTTTAACTTTTATATAACAATTAAATTTCAATAAGAGAATAACTCTACTGAATTGTAGGGTATTTGAGCGTCGTTGCTCGCTTTCATTTGACTGCCTGTTGCATAATTTATGCATGTGCCTTATGCGTGTGTCCGCGAGTGTGTTTATGTGTGTGCAAGTGTCCGCGTGTGTGTGTGTGTGTGTTTGTATGTGGCCATGTCGCATAAATAACGGGTATCAGAAGAACGGCAGCTCATCTTCGGAAGACGCTGCCAGAGTTGCCACTCAACATTCGCAATGGCTGCTTCCGATGCGTACGCTTCCTCTTCTTTTCTTTCTCTCTCTCTCTCTCTCTCTCTCTCTCTCTCACTCTCTCTCTCTCTCTCTTTTTGCTGTTGTTATTGCTGTTGTCTGTCGCTGGGGATAATGTGCGCCAATCACTGAAACAACATCCCCATCTCCTTCTCTCTCTTCCCTTCCTTCTCCCTCTCCCTCCCAGACATCGAGGCCGTGGCACACACGTCCTGTGGCGCCACAGCGTGGCATGTGCATGAAAAATCGCTTTGCATACTTTTGGGCGCACTTCACATTTAATTTAAATCGAAATTAAAATTGACTGACGTTGATATTTAAGGACACATCAGAGCAACGCAAATATCTTCTTCCTTTGGAGAAAAGAGAGAAACAAAAAAAGAGAGACAGACAGAAAGAGAGAGAGAGAGAGAGAGAGAGAGAGAGAGAGGGGGGGAGATAACTGTTTTTGACGGAAAAGAAAGAAGCTGAAACAACTCAAGCTGAACTGAAGTAAATATGATGCGAATGACAGAGCTTATTTTCTTGAAGTCAAGGACAAACTGAAGTCTGAGCAACTTTTCAACACTATTTGTAGCTTATAAAAGGAGTTTTGATCAAATGAAAATTAAATATATTACCAAGGCTGCAAACCGGTTCTGAACCGTACCTCGTGGAACCGGTTCGGTTCGGGTTTTTAAGTAGCCTGTAGCGGACATTTGAAATTATTTACTTTGCGAATGAGAACCTAAACCGAATCGCTTTTTAAAATAAAAGGTTCGGTTCGCAAAACAAATAATTTCATAAAT
This sequence comes from Drosophila phalerata, assembly GCA_951394115.2. Lineage (NCBI taxonomy): Eukaryota > Metazoa > Arthropoda > Insecta > Diptera > Drosophilidae > Drosophila > Drosophila phalerata. Next base: position 46,550,161 of record OX596006.1, on the reverse strand, counting down.
TTTATGGTTTTCTAATATTACGCAATTATTTGAGTCTTTGGATTAATATAAGTCATATTTAAATCTTCAAATAAATTTAAATTATTATCAAAATTTGATTTCTTTACAAAATAATTTAATTAGATCCAAATGTAGAGAAAAATGTATAAAATTAAAAATGAAATTGAACCAAAGTTCGAACCCAAACCTTGGGTTCAGGGTGTATATAAACCAATTCGCAAACCGAATCGCTGTCTTGCTCTATGGTTCGAACCACTGAACCGAACCTTTAACAACATTTTGAAGGTTTGCAGCCTTGTATATTACAAACTAAATAATTTATATCTAGCTACAATAATAAATAAATCTAAATTAATTTTAAGATTTACGTTTTAACGCTTAAAACAAGAAACAGATAAGATAAAATAAATCATCCACATATGACAGAAATGTATTAGAAGAGGTTTAATTTAGGACGAACGGAACACTTGGGAACTGTTCAACACTATATGTAGAATATTTTATTCTCATGTCTAACTATGTGTATTTCATTTGTTTAGCTTAAACTATTTCAAATTAAGTTGAGAAATGATTTAATACTTACGATAAGAAAGAATAATCATAAAGTAAATTTATGGAGATGTATGAAATATCAAGTTTACTACTTTTTACATGTATTTGAGTTTACGAAAAATTACGCGAAAAATTAGGAAAATAAAATTTTGTAATATATTTTTTCTAAAGTTCAAGTTTAAAGTAAATATTTCCTTATATAAGTGGAAAATTTTAATAAAAAGTTCAAATTAATAACCCAAAAATTTAAAACAAAATTAAGAGCATAGAAAATTATCCGAAATTTTTTAAGTCTATAATGATTAATAGTTTTGGAAACTTAAGATGCGCAATTTCTCCAAATAATTAATGAGCAATTGAAATTGATTCTAGGAAATGTTAGGATTCGTTTTGATATCGATTTCAAGTGCATTATTAATGATGCCCCCGTTTAAAGAGGCAACTGACCTTGGCGTTGCAACAATTCTAGAAACAAGCAGTTGCAAGTCCAGCTTGTTGCAAGAGGGAAGAAGGGAAGGAGGGAAAAGATGGGGAAAGGGAATATTGCAGCTGCTGTTCCTCATGGAATGTAATGAATCCCAAGCATGTGGTAATCAGAGCCATGACTCAGGGAGAGGGAGGGGGTTGACAAGAGGGTGGTGGGGGGAGGAGGGGGTGGTTGGAGGGGGTTAGCTAATGGGAGCGTAGTAATTTAACGCTCGCAAGTGGCCAAAGTAGATGCCATAATTAGTGGGCGACAGGGCGTGACTATCGCATTACATGCCCCCTCCCCCCCCCCCTCCCCTTCCTCAACCACCCTCTCCTCATCAGCCCTCCCCCAACTGACATGCTAATGATGTGCACCCTCCGCTAAATAGCCTTAAATGGATTCCAGGAGTGTGCTACCCAGGGAATGGGGAAGTTGTTCTTGTCCTTGCACGTGGTCGGAGTCAAGTTTCACGCTAAAAGCGCCATAAAATAGCTAACGTCAGTTATTTCTTAGCGTTAAGTTTGCCATGTTGCAAGTTCAGTTGATGCTGCACTTTCAAATGTGACACATGTGACTCACAACTCGCAACTTGCCACTTGCCACAAAATACATAGCGATTTTTAAAATCCAAAAGATTGTGGTATTTAAAAAAAATAAAAAATATTACATTTAAATGGAATTAAATTATTTAATTGAAATTATTATTCATCCTTTCTAATTTCTTTTTAAGCCTAGGAATATTGTCTTACAAAATTTTATTTATATGTACAACAATTTTATTTATTTTAAGTGTTAAATTTAAATCATAGTTTATAAATCAAACTATTTAATTCAATTTTAATTGAATACTCTATTTTATTTCAGCATGAGAATTTAATTTATTTTAATTGATTAACTTAAACCATCATATTTAAATCACATTTTCACACTTAATTTTGATTCAAATGGTTTATTTTATTTAAATATGACACTGAAATGTATAATATTTCTTGTGACTTATAATCACCATATTTATATCGTACTTTCCAATTTTATATTAACTTAAATGCTCTATTTATCTTTTTAAATTAGAAATGTTGTCACAAGAAAATTTTTTTTAGAAATACCATAGCTTAATTTATTTTAAAGGTCAAATTTTAAACATAAAATTTAAATTAAATATAGCATAATACAATTTAGATTTAACTGCTCTTTTGCCGACTGCTCTTGGTTGACGTTAAATAAAAAATACAATTTAATTTAAAATGAACTTTTAAAAAAAATAACAAAAAACAATCTGACAGTAAAAATATTTTTTTTATATTAATAATTAAAATTGTTACACGGATTAAATATCTTACAAAACTGTCTATAATCCCAAGACTCTTTGTCGAAAATATTAATTGAAAAATAATTTTAATATTATTTCTTGTATTTTTTTTAAGCAGTCTTCTTTTAAAAATAATTTTTTTAAGCCAAATATTGAAAACTTTCAAAAATAAAAAAAAAAACAGTCAGCTAAAAATTAGATAGAGGGTATCAAAACATTTTCATATCGAATATAAGCACTCTGTCTTGTTTTTTGTGTCAATTTTCATTTTTTGGCAAATGTTGCAGTTGACCTCAAGTTGCAAGTTGCAAGTGTCCTCACGTGGCATTGACTAGCGCCACGTAGACTACGAGTTCCAAAAAAAAAAAAGGAAAAATAAATAAATAAATAAATAAAAAAATAAAGTGGAGAAAAACATCGCGATTTTCTTAACTGAAATTAGTTTAGCCAAAAGCCAATTTGAGAAGGGCACAAATTGATTATGGCCAATGTCAATTGAATTGCAACGGCGCCAAACTTGCCACAAATCGTTGCCACAAAACGTTGCCTCCAAACGTTGCAGACGATAAACAATAATTGCAAGTGAGTGTGTGTGTGTGTGTGTCAAGAGGTTTTTGTGGCAAGCAACTGTCGCATGTTGCAACACAACGGCATCGTAAACTTTTGTTAGCCAAGTTTAGAAGCAGAAAAAAAAAAAAAATAACAAAAGTCATAAAATCACCAAGATATAGAAAATATTATGACTCCCCCAAGGAGGGAATAACACCAAGAACAAATGGCAAATCAAAATTTATAGCAAACAATTAAATGAGGCAAGAAAGGAGGCAACAGGAAGAAGTGAGATAATCTTGTGGAGTCTTCGTATCGGATGGCAGGACAGGAAATGGCAAGTCCAAGCAGATAGACAAAGACAAGCAAACATGCAACATGCGGCATGCAACATGCAGCGAACGGAAACATAACGGGAAATTGCAACAAATAGTTGGCAGTCAAATTATTGTCGCACTCAGATTTCCACAGAAATTGCAACTGAATTGAATGCATCCTGACAGAGACAGCAGTTAGTGAAAGAAATAGAGACAGAAGTAGAGAGAGAGTGGGAAAGGGAGAGTGATAAGAGCAGAAAATATGAGAGACCTTCAGAAATAGTTTTACTGATTTTATGAATATTATACAACAGAGTTAAAGTTTAGTTTTGAAAAATGTATACTCCATTTAAATTTTGCTCATCTATAAATCAAATTTATATTTTCTAACTTTACCGACATTTATTTCAGTTTTCATAATAAAGATTTTAACTATGATTAAGCTGTGTTTTTTGAAAGTTTCAACATCTGTCGATTATAAGGACCAAAGTAGTTGAAGACTTAAGTTTATAAAGTACAGAAATCTAATTATCGATTAACTCTGTTGCTTAAAACAAAAATATTCGTCTTTAAAATATTTCTAGAAAAAAAAAAAACTACACGAGGTAAAAGTCCAGTCACGAAAGCAATTTCATGCCCAAATTTTCTGATATTAAAATTAGTGATTAACTATATAAAATTGAAAACATAAATATTTCTTTAAAAATACTTTAAAATTCGACAGTACGCAAACAAAACAAAAAAATATTTTTATAAATATTTTCGTAACTAAACTTTTACCTCATTTAGATATTTTTTTATTAGTTTATACTGAAAACTTGTTCATTTGAGAATTAAACCTTATAACGATGTTATATTTGAGCTGATAATTGAGTTATACACTGATCATAGACGAATTTTTTGAAATGAAAAAACGAGAAAAAAAACTATTCAAGAACTTAGTGTTAAAGATAATTTGGCTTAGGATGTAACTAATGAAAACTAGAAATGCTTGCTCACTTTTTAATTGAGCTCATCGAATAGAAACGCATTGAAGGACGATTATTTGGAAAAGTACTACAAATTGTGTGTCATCTTTGGACTGGGTAAACCACTAATCCACTCAATCATCACTTGGGATTGCTACCAATACAGTCTTTTATTTTATTTGGCTCTTTTTATTCTTTTTCTTTAGCAATTTCTTTTTTTTTTTGATATGTTGAAAAGAATGTCAAAGTTGTTTTCTATTTCAAGTGGCAGCAAGGAAAAAGCAAATTCAATAACCAATATATATATATATATATATATATATATATATATATAGGTATATATATTCTATTGCCATTGCCAATTATCTCAAGTTTAGCTTTCTCTCTCTCTCTGTGTATCGCTGTCTCTCTTTACCTTCAGAAACAGAAATATTCGTGTCCATTCATCTGAGTCGACTTCACGGTCGCTTTTTGTTTGTCAGTCTTTTAATTTGTTGCGATTTTTGCACGCTCGCATGACTTTATTCCCTTCACCTCTATCTACCACCTATACACAGTTTTTGGGGATTGAGGGCAGTGCCACGCCCACATTTTGGCGCCTCTGTTGGCCGACTTTACGCTCGACTTAATTTGTTTACTGTTGGTTTCGCTGGCCTTTGCCGTTGCGCGCCAAATCAAAAATAATGGATGCCTCCCAGTACCGTTTTCAAAAACCAACCCCTACCCCTAAGCTACCCAGCCCCACCCCCACCCCAACAGACTCCCCTATAGTCGGTTTTATGCATGTTGAGTTCAGTTCGCTTTGCTAGTGTCGCATATTTGAGCTGTTGCAATATTTATACAGCCCAAAACCGGCCTCGGTACCGCCCTACACTCGGCCCTAACCCTACACTGATAAAAAATAAACGTTCTAAAATCACGATTTCGGTCTCAAAACTAAGAATTTTGGTGAAAAATTCTTTGAGAGTATAAAATTCTTGAATTAAGAAAACACATCTTGACTTTAAGAACATTTCAAATAAGACCAAGTTCATATTTTTAGAATAAATGTTCTTGAAATTGAAATAAAATAATAAGAATATTAAGAACGATTATTAAATCTGTAATTTCTTAGTTTTGTTTTTAAAAATTTTTATTTTTGTAGATTTTATTTTGACTTGGTAATTTTCTATATGTTATTTTTTTTTAATTTGTGTGGGATTCGAACCGGCGTCTTCTGCTTTACAACTGAAGCGGTTTTTATATTGTTTCATATGAAATATTACATATTTTGTACTTTCTGAACAATTTAAGATTTTTATTCTTGCATTAAGAACATTGATTTATTAGATAAATATTTTTAAAATTATTAAAATGGTCTTAAAATGTTTTTATTTTATGTAAGATGCATGTTCTTGATTTTAGAAGTTGGTTCTTTTTGTTCAGTGCACACTGACCTAACACACTCTCTCTCTCCGACCTTTCTCTCTCAGTTCCCTTTCTGTGTGTGTGTGTGTGTGTGTGTGTGTCTGTGTGCGTGCTTTTCACATTTGTTTTTATGACACTGGCGACCTGACCTGCATATGCTGTCCATTTAACCGCTCTCGACCGCTTTGTCTGCTCCTCTTGATCCGCCCATCCCTCAACCCTCATGCCTTTTGGGCTCTGCTCCTAATGAATTGCAAGGACTGTGCGATTGTCCTTTTTTTTTTTTGGGGTGGAGGGTGGGGGGAGGGGTTCGCTGGCATTGTGTTGTGTCCGTTTTTATCTTTAATTGTGCGTTAATAGCGTAAACATTTCCCCAGCATTGTTTTTATACGCGTACTCTTCCTCTTCCCCTTCCCCTTCCGGTTCTCTGCTTCCTCTTGCTCTCCCTTTGCCTGTGTCTCCGCGTAATTGTGCGCCTCATAAAAAATGGGTCCTTGGTGCGCATTTGGCATGCATTAAGCCTCATCCTTCGATGCCATACCATCCCCCTTTCACCCCTTTTACCCCTTTCACCCCTCTTTCCCACCCCTTTCTTTACTTTCCTGCCTCCCCTTCTGGCCTTGGCTTTTGTATTGAATGCTCGCGGCGTCAGTGATTGTTGTTTTAACGCAAAAATATCGCAAACTTGCGGGTTATTCATGCAGCAGAAAGAGATGCAACAGCAAAAGAGAAAGAGAGAGGGAGACGGGAAATGAACGTTTGCATTTTACTCTTATGAATTTTAGATCAATTTTTGCTTCACATTACTTTTAACTAGTGATGTAAATCCAAATTTTAGATCGAGTTATATATCGAAATAGAAAATCGGCAAAATTATGTATCGAGTTGTCGATATATCGAAAATTAGAAGATCGAGTTGCAAAGATCGAATTTTTTCAAAAAAAAAAATAATTTTTATAATTAAATACGCAATACTTTTGATAGAAATCTTATTTTTCTTGCATCGTTTTCATGCCCGATTCAAACTTTGACAATTTTGTTGCTTATATTTTACGGATTCTTCAAAAATTAAACAACAAAAATTAATTTTGAAAATTACTACGATGAACAATCGCCAGTGAGTTGTAGATTTTTCATGGACATCGATTTAATCAACTCGATAGAACGTCAATAAAAATCATCGAGTTGATGTACTCGATAATCGCTTCCGCAAAAATCGAGTTTACGATATTTCTTTATTTTTTTACATCACTACTTTTAACTTCTCATTATGCTTATCGCTTTGTTTTTTCCTATTCTTTTACTGCTCTTGTTCTTTACTTTTGTTTTCTTACATTTGTCTTCGCCTTTTTGCTGCATTCTTCTTTACTTTGCTTCTCACTTTACCATACTACAATTTTGTTTCTCTTCTTCTGTTTACTTTCTTCGTTTTATCAGCTTCTTTCATTTCTTAAATGCTTCTCAATTTGAACGTCTCTATTTTAGACATTGATTTTTAATATTTGTTGATTTCTCATTTTATGTTTTCTTCTTAACTTCTCGCATAGTTGCTTGCTTCTTTCACTTAACTTCATAACTTAATAAATATTTCTTTTGGTTCTCTGATTTTAAGCTTTTTAATTTGATTTCCTTCTCTCAACTATTCAATATTCAATACTTGCCCATCTTTTTCTTGTTCGTCTTTTTCTTAAGTCTCATAATTGTCAATCACTTTGCTTCTCTTTTTCTCTTTCTTAACCTCACTTATCACAACCACTTGAAGCTGCGTCTAGTCACAAGGCAATCAATCAAGCAACCGTAATATTTTCATGGAGTTTCACTTCGTTATATTAACAGTTAGTTGCTTGAGAAGATTTGCCAGGCAAAAGTCTGATAGAGTGAGATTTTATTTTGTGCATAATCTGAAAAGTGAGTGCCCAAATGCACTGACTGGCTAATATGCTGGCTAAAAGGCTTAGCCGACTTCTTCCTTCAACTGCTGCATTGCATTATCTTTGACTGACTGACTGACTGACTGAATGACTGACTGAATGAATGAGTGAGTGAATGAGTCAGGATATAACTGAGTGAGTGACTGTCATCAATTTGTGCAATTTCTTTGCCATTTTGCTTAAAGCGAAAACCAAGCAACAAGCCAGAAACGACCGCAATAAGAAGAAGCTGAAGAGAGGGAAGGAAAAAGTGAAGAAGAAGAAGAAGAAGATACAGATGCAGCACGTTGAGTACGAAATGCAACCAAGTTGACAAGTACTTGAGTGCGCATTAGTTGCAATGGTAAACAGCTATTCTACAACGAGTATCTTTCCCTTCTTCTACTTTCCCTTCTTCTTTTTTCCCTTCTTCTTCTTTCCCTACTTCCTTCACTTGATGCTGTGCTTAAAACAGACAACAAAAGCAGTCAACAGGCAGACTCATGGTACCCGGCACCAAAAACTCTCTAAGAGTATTATAGCTTTGTGCAAATGTTTGAATTCAAATTAAGTACTTTAAATCGATTTAGATCTGAGTACGTAGATATTAGATTCTACATTAGTACTAGAATTAGACAAGACTCTACAAAATTATGCTTATAATATAGGTTGAAAATAATCATTCTAAAAATCCATCTTTAAAAATTCTTGTATCTTTTCAAATCTTTTTAAAGTATATATTCAGATTAATAGTGTTAAATTAAGACAACATACGGATAAAGTTAAGTTCTTGACTTTAAGGTATTCGTATTTCAATTATATTATGCTATTATGTAAAAACTACTGCATACATATAGGCGCTCACAACTTAAAACAGACATAGCTTTCATTATACTTTTTTGATCTCGCTATATTTTAGTGAAATAATGAGCAACTATTAACCCGAATCTTCCCAGCGTTACCATATGGTAACAAGCAATAGGCATTTACTAAAACTTTATTATTAGACAACATATTAAAGTTAGATTAACTTTTATTTGATATTCTAAGAGTAAATTGTTGTCTCTAAGTAATAAAAAGTTGATTGAACAAATCTCTTGAAGTTAGCTGATCGAAAAATGAGCTTTAAGTTGCTCATTATATTCTGCAGTGCAAAAAAACGGCATTTGGCAATTCGTCGCAAGTAAACTTAAACCGTTTGACTAAATTTAGTACTGAACTATATGCAATGCACACATCATTAGAAAGGTAAAAGAGTGCACTTATTAATTATGAAAAAAATTCTAAATAAAAACCACTTTTTTTCGCTTAATTTGCGTTTTTTATTTTCGTGTTACCATATGGTAACGCTGGGAAGTACAGGGTACAGGTTTTTTCCATACATTTTTTCGCTTTTAGGTATTGTTTTGTTTACAAAATATGATTGCTCCTATGGCAGCTATATGATATAATGGTCCGATTTGAACCAAATTTGGTCAGGATGTGTAGCAACATATAAGACACACATTCTAAGAGTTTGGTTGAGATATCTCAGAATAGAAAAAAGTTTTTCATACTAAAGGTGAATTTGACCCCGATTGTTCCTATGACAGTTGAGTTATATATACGATATACTGCACCGATTTGACCCAAATTTGGTCCTATATATCAAGGAAGAGCCCCCCTATTGAGTTAAGTTGTGTTTATTAGACTTTTTCTCAAACATTTGTATTTTGTAGCATTAAGAAAACCTGTACCCTGTACTTCCCAGCGTTACCATATGGTAACAGCCGAAAAAATGGTCCTGTCGATTATCCTGACAAGGACAAACAAAATGAATATGTTTTTCGGATTCAGCGAACTCAAATTTATCAGTCCTGAAATTTTCATTAAGAAATTCGAAAAAATGCTGCTCAGGACGATTCGGGTTAAATGTAATTTTTACTCCAAAATAAAGCTCTTTTATAGATGAAATGAAGCTTTTACAGACATTTTTTGACTGCCTCTAATCAAATCTCTGACAATTTAGAAATACAGACATTTACGTTTTTGTTTTTTCAATTTAATTAAATCTATAAATTTCGGGCTAAGTCGGAGTGTTATATGAACGCTAATTATTTAGGAAATTTGAAAAAATAATAATAATAATTGTGTGTTTTTGTGTATTTTATTGTGAACTTTCCATAGAAGGATTTTATTTAAATATTTGACTATATATATATATATATTTATTGGTGCTTGCGAGTGCTGAGTAACTCAATGTCGTTAACACTCAAGTGTAGGGTGTATTTAACTTGTGCATTTGCTCTTTTATGGTTAACATCCTTAACATTTAAGTATTGTAACTGATTTGGACCGATTTGGACTTGTGCACGTGGTTTGAGCGCATCTCGATACTCGTCATTTTGCTGAACTGCATAACCCTGGGCATGTATCAGCCCTGTGTGGACGATACCTGCCTGAAGCCGCGCTGCAAGATACTGCAGGTAAGTAACATAATATCTAACCATATATAGCAGAGTCCCCTCCCTTCTAAATTCTCCTAAAGCTGTCACCGCTGGCATCACATTAACTGTCATTTATTTAAGCAATTTTTTGGCTCACTTCCTGTCTGCCTTGCTGCTGATGACATCAAACAGGCACTTCGGCTCATTAGGCAGCCAACGCACAGGGGCTGAGGTGGAAACTGTGACAGGGGGTTGTTTAGGGGCTGGGGGTTGGTTTTGAGGCAATTACAGAGCGAAATGTGAAGCGCAACGTGCGAAAATGTTTGTAAATGATATGGAAGGCAGACATTTTGGCCGCAGCCAAGTGTAAAGACCAGAGACTGGCTCCAAAATTGGCAACACGAAAATGACAACAAGGAAGAAGGCGGAGGGTTAGAAGAAGAAGCATAAGAATGAGAACGACAAGGACATAAGTGTCGCCCAAATTGCTGAGAGTTGTTTGAGCATCGCCTTCACTTTGGTCCTGTTTCTCTCGTTTGCTCGACAAAAACCAGCTACCACTAACAGTTATGTGTGTCAGTATATGCACAAGGTCTTTTACATTGTTTGCTCTGTGGCACTGTGGCACACTGTGACACACTTTGACACACTGTGGGCGTACGCAACACGTAGTGTTTGACTTAAGTGGACTAGGAACAGTTCATTTTGACAACTGTCATCTTCACTCTTCCTTTAAGCTCCAACTGAGTTTCCACTTTCGACAGTCAGTTTAGTTTAACAGTGATTGAAACAGGGGTAGATATAACATAAGTAGGAAGAGGCCATAGAATTAGTTAAATGCGTTGGAAAACGTGATTTGGTATATTATACAAAAGGACTTTAAAAGTTAGTTAGCGTCGCAAATAATGTGACCATGGAGCATAAGATTTAGTAAATAGAATATATTCTAATTAATAGATGTTAGTATAACAGTTATAGTGTTGATAAATTAGCAATTAGTGCTTAAAACCTTAAAATATTCACAATAAAGTGACCATGGATGATCTTTTTGAATAAGAAATTAAGTATACTCGAAAGGTATTATGTAATGCGTTAAAAAAGTAATGATATACCATCATTACAGACTCCAAAAAACAGAAAATGTAAAAATTAAGTGAACATGGAGAACTAAAGTAATTGTTAAGCGCAGTAAATTAAAAGAAATTTAGTGAAATAGTTAAAAACGTTGAAAGTGTCATGATACTTTATCAGTAATGTAAAGAAAACTTTTATAGAGTCGAAATAAAGTGACCATGGAGAACCAGTTTTGGTAAATAATAAGTGTAATTAAATGAAGCGCGTGTTGAAGTTAAATTAATTTCAAAAATTAAGATTTACGTACGCTAAGACTTTAAAATTTATGCAGAACATAAATAATATGACCATGGAGGACATTATCGCTAAGTAAGCTTTGTGTTATGAATGGAACTCTGTGTTGGGGCTAGATGCATAGAAAAGAGATAAAATATTTATCATATGGACAGACAAGACACAAACGGAGATCAAGTTGAAATAAAGTGACTATGGAGGACCAGTTCATATATTAGACTGTTTATAAGTGTTGCTTCAGAAGTTAAAGGAAAAATTTCTACTATATAAAATAATAGGAATAATCCTACATAAATAAAGTGAACATGGAGGTTAAACAGTTCAAATATTGTTTAAGTTGTTTAAGTATTTTTTTTTAATTTTTTGTATTGAAAATAATCTCAAATTTGTTTTCCGCTCCTTTCCTATTATTTTTATTTTTCCCACAGATCTTTGATGACATCATCTTTGCCTTCTTCGCCCTGGAGATGACCATCAAAATGGTTGCCATGGGCATGTGTGGCAAGAACACATATCTGGCCGACTCCTGGAATCGCTTGGACTTTTTCATTGTGCTCGCTGGACTGTTGGAGTATGTGATGCATGTGGAGAATCTTAACTTGACAGCGATAAGGACAATTCGTGTGCTGCGACCACTGAGAGCTATCAATCGCATACCCAGTAAGTGTAATCCTCGAACCACTCACATTCGCCACATTTGGTCACATTCGAATGTGGCTCATTTTTGCAACTGTTAGAACATTTGCCATTCACTAAAAACAAATCAGCTGTTCGATTTCTGTGCAAAAATTATAAAAAGCTGACAAGAACAACATTTTAATATTTATTTTGATATTATAATAGTCGTAAATTTAATGCCTTCCGTTTTCATTGAACAAACCAGCTGTTTAAGGTGATAATTGTTTTTTTTTCACTAGTTTATCGATAAATATCGGTTGTTCGATAAAAAAAATACCGAAATTAGCCGGAGCGAATGGTAAAAAATATTAACACTCATTATGAATGAGCCAAAATGATCATTCGGATTTTGTACTAAAATGAAGTTCACATTCGGGCCGAATGAAGAAAATGGCGTCGAATGTGTCAAATGTGCTGCCGTGGAAATAGACTATAAAAGTGGGCACTTCATATGAATTACGAACATGTTCTTAGGAATAACAAAAAGAGAAAGTAAAAAGAAGCAACAAATAAAACTTAAAGATAGCCAAATAAGGATGGAAAATAAGAATCATAAATTAAAAATTTAACTATAATATAAAAAAAAATAAAATAAAAAATACCAAAAATAACTTGTTGAAAAATCTTAGACATTTTTTTAGCTATTTTATAATAAATGGTTCGACAAAATGCTGTTTTTTGCCGATTTATTATTTTAACTTTAGTAAAAATATAAAAGTGTTTAAAAATTCTTTAAAGTCCATACAAAAGTATCGAATTAAATTTTGCTTTAAAAATTTGTTCATAAAACTCAGTATTTTATTGAATTTAGGTGTCCAAACTTTACTTTTCTCTATTTAATGCCTCCCAGTTTTGTTTTCCCAATTTGAATTTCCAAATATTAATATTGTTAGAATTTTTTTGTTCATGTTCGTATGAGGTATTATAAAAAATATATATATTTATTTAATATTTATCTGAATCTCCTATTTTTCGCAGGTATGCGTATCTTGGTAATGCTTCTATTGGATACCCTGCCCATGCTGGGAAATGTGCTCTTGCTCTGCTTCTTTGTGTTCTTCATCTTTGGCATTATTGGAGTGCAGCTGTGGGAGGGAATACTGAGACAGCGCTGCACACTGGAACGACCCGATGGCATGATCTATCCCATAACGTAAGTACAATTGGGCGTGGTCTATATAGGGATTTATATTGGGGTTCAACGGACGATCCACTTTGATGACAACGAGAATCTAACAAATGTCTGCAAGCGACTTTATAAATCATTAAAATAAAAATAATATTAAATTATATATACCATTATCGCCTAGATATATATAAATATATATATATATATAAGTTTTGAAAACATTTTTTCTTTGTTTCATGCTTTTTTTTATATTTTTCTTGGATTTTGTTATTGAATTTTGGCTTTGATTTTTGATAGCTGCTTAGATTGTTATATTAAGGCTTTGAGCGTCCTACTCTCTCCCCCTCTCTTTCTCTCTCTCTCACTCTCTCGGTCTGTATTTATATATATAACTCTCTCTGTCTCTCTCTCTCTCTACCCACCCACCTGATCACCTCCCTCCGCTCACTCTCTTTCTATCTGGGCTGCCTGGCTGCTAATTCATATATGAATATATGGTTTTTTTTTTGCTTTTTGCATTGGCTTTGCTTTTGGTTTTTGAGCAATGCCACTGACAGCTTACAGCCTTACACTCTACTATACACACTCACACACACACACACACATACCCTACACACACACACACACACACTACAGAATTTGCTGCTGGCAATTTGCATAGGAAATTCAATGGCTGTCCGTCAATTTGATGTAGTTGCATCTCGGTCTTGAACAACTCTGTGAGAACCAGACACAACTCAATGTTGCACACAACATGTTAAGTGAACATGGATGACAGCTTGACAACGGATTAAGTTACGCTTCATCTATAGTAATGGTTAACTATACCATTGTCACAACAAAGATTTAAAAAGAGTTTAACTCATAAAATAAAACTGATAGCTGCATATCTATATATTTACAAAAAACTCTTTGTCCTTACTAACTGACTGACAAAGCATTGTACAGGTCAAGCCGTGAGTCGTACAAGGCTGAAATTTTGACACAACATAGCTAAGACAAATTTATTGTGAGATAAGACGGCGTTTTGCGAAATTCGTATGGGAAGTAGGTCAAATTCGAAAAGATAAAAGATGGAATGACCATGGAGGACAGTCGCCCACTTTGCAATGTTCTTTTAAGTGATGCTGTGGTCTTTGAGAACGAAACATACCTACATAACAGTACATTTTCCATAAAAGTGACCATGGAGGACACTAATTAAATTTTTTTCTGCTGACCTCCATATGAGCATAAAGAAATTCATTTCTTTGTAGCTTGTGTAAATTTGACAGCATTGCGAACCATTTAAAGTGACAATGGAGGACAGTAGCAAACGTTTTTTTTTGAAGTAAAACATTTATCACTTTTTTCAATTTCACTTGGAATGCACTGTAAAATTCACAAAAAATTAAAAAACATATCAGTTGACTGCCGACTTAAAGTGACAATGGAGGACAAATGAATGCACTCTAATGCGCACTTCTATTATTGCTAGAAGTTGAAAGTTCGTTATCAGCTGAAAGGCTTTTAAAAGATAGATTTGACAGCTGATTTCAAGTGACAATGGAGGACAAGAGCGCAAGGAATGTGAAAATGTCAGTCTATTTTCAGTTTGCGGCCAAAGATATTCAGCTTTAACCCACAATCATTTATCACGGCCATCTGCCTGTCTGTCCATCTGTCAATGACGTCAAGAACAGCAGTACACACACACACACACACACACACACACACATACACTTCAACTAAGTGACCCTTAAAAGTAGGCAACATAAATTTTTGATTTGTTTTTGCGTTTTTGTAATGCTGATGCAGTTTATTTACTTTTTTATGTTATCGTTAATCGATTGTTTTGCATGCACGCAAACTGTACATATATTCAAAAATTTAAACATTTCTCATTTTTCGCATTTGCCGGAAAATAGGCCACACTTTTAGGTGTTAATTTTACGCCGTTTTTTCCTGCTCATTTGCATAATTATTGTAAATAATTCGCGACGGCAATGCAAATTTTAATGCTCCACAAATTTTTTTATTGCATTTCCGATTGCTGCATTAAATTTGTGTTCGTTTCGTTCACTCTCTCTCTCTCTCTCTCTCTCTCTCTCTCTCTCTCTCTCTTTCTCTCTCTCACTCTCGGCCTGTCTCTTTCACTTTTACTGCTGTATTTTAATCGTTTATTTAAATGGGCAGCACTTATAATGGTGTGAATTTCACATGCTTTCCGAATGTTTGAAAGAAACAACACAAAAAAAAAAGAATGTAAAATAATTTTTTTTTTTAAATGTGTTTCTTTTTGTTACGGATTTTCAAGCGAAGTTTAGCAGTTGTACATATTTATTAAATCTACTTCGACTTTCTGTGCTGTGCCCAAATATTTGTTTTCAAATTATTTTTTGACCACTTCATGCGGATATAACGTATACGTTACGTATGCTCAACATCAATGATGTTTTTCGGTCTGTCTGAAATTTTAAAAGTGGTAATGCAATTATATAGCATATTTTTATATTGAAATTAAAAGAAAAGAATATATCCCAATATATATATAATATATCCCAAAGTTAGCAGAAAATAAATAAATCTAAAATAAAGTTGTTGTATGAATAACTTTTTTATTTTCCAAGATAAAGCTATCATCCAAAATCCCAAAAATTAAAACATTCCTTTGAAATTATAGCTACGGATATTCTTATGAAAAAATAACGTCGTCTGGTCCATTTTAATTTTTGGTTTTCATCTAACATTTATTTTTTCGCGAATTTTTCGAACGCAGTTTTGCATTAATTGCAAGTTTTTTTTGTAGCAGACACACACACATACCCTCTCACTCACACATACATACACACCTGTAAGTCACGTGCAACAGCTGTGGCAACAACAACAACAACAACAACAACAACTTGCAACTAACAAATCATTCGCCCGTTTAGCAACAATTTCATAAAAAAATGCAGGCGAGTTCTCTCTCTCTCTCTCTTTCTTTCTCTTATTTTTCTCTTCTTCTATTATGATTTTTTATAATGTGCAGACAACAGACCAATAATAACAACAACAACAACAACAACAACTTACAGTAACAACAACAAGAACAACAATCAACATTATTACAAATATATCAAGAATTTATACTGCATATTTCTATATATATGAAAAACTCTTTTTCCAGTTCTATACAAACATGTTTCTATGTATTTTTCTTAAATTTATTATTTTAATTATTTAATAATTTTTCTTAGTAATAATTTTTTGTAGCTGAAAAACAAATCGAAAAACGATACAAATATCACATAAACATAACAATTTAATTGATAAATTGGCAGCCGAGTGAAAGATGATATGAAAAATGCTCCAACAAAAAAAAAAAAAAAAAATACTCCAAAAATACCCAAATTTCTCTTCAAATTTTATTCAGTTATTGTTTTCCGTATTGAGTTTCAAAAAATAAAAGATATTATATTCTTAGTTGTTACATTTTTATTTTACTCTTAATTTCATTTATTGAAATGAATATACCAAAAAAAAAAAAAAAATACCAAAAAAATACCAAAAAAAAATACCAAACCAAAACAAAAATCATACCGCGAACAAATTTTTTGTTTACAGGGGACTACCTGAAGTGTACAGAGTTCGAGTCCGTGTTAACTCGTAAGATAAAATGATTTACTTTTCCCCCTCTTAAATACTCTACCCTTTGCCTACACACAAAATCAAAAAAAAAAAAAAATATTTTAAAATACCTAAAAATGAATACCAAACAAAATACTAAAAGTAAAATTTTGTTTAACAGAACACAAAAACACGCAGAAAATACACAAAAATGAACCTTAGTCGTATATTAGCTCTCTCTCTCTCTCTTTCTCTCTGTCTAACCCTTTTAGCGTATTCTCTATCCCGCTCTAGCTATATCTTTTACGCTCTCTCTGTCTACTAATTCGTCCGCTCGCTCGCTAATTCTCAGCGATATTTGATATCACTAGCTAGCACTAAAATCCTCTCAGTTATTTCTCTTCCTTATTTCACGCTCTCTTGCTGAGCTCTAGCGCTGGCCGCTCTCTCTCTCTCTCTCTCCCACACACTAACTATATTTCTCCCCCTCTCTTAGTCTGTATCTGTCTCTCTCTTATAGTTGCTCCCAACACTCAATTATAAATGTTTATGTGTAAACTTAACCCAAGTTAACAAATTAAATCTCTCTGGATCTTTCTATAACTTTGTCTCTATCTCTCTCTTTCTGTCTCGTACACTTAATAAGTAATATTTGCAGATATATGAAAAATACTGAAACTTAAATACTAACTTAATACTTTTAATACTACATTTATATATAAATATACTTATACTATATATATATAGACTATATAAACTAGATCTTAACTATAACAACAGCAACAACAAGAACTTACACAACACTTAATTACTAATGGCGCTCTACACGTTATACAACACTAAACTGCAAACATGATTTATGCACACTTATGCTGATGTCAGTGTGACCGCAGTATCCGATAAAAAAGCAAAAACCAACTCGCTTCCATTTTATGTAAAGAATATAACCACTAATTTTATTCTGCACTCAGATTGGAAATTGGACAAACATTTTGACTTGTAAAGTTGCTCGATTAAGATAGATGGATAGAATTGGAATTGGAAATTTTAAATTTAAAAATTTTAATTTTCAAGTTTTCACTTTTATGAACTCATTATATGGTAATTAGTATAAAACAACACTTTAAACATGATTCTGAGACCTTTTAATTTTTTGTAAGTAATCACGGGAAATTCTACAAAAATTTGGACATTTTTTTCAAAAGTCAGACCAACTTCAAACTGGCATAACTTTGTAAAAACTCAAGCGATTTTCAATATTGAACTTGATTTAGCCTCTTAATTCATTTGGCATATGTTTTCAATAATTTTGTTAATCAACAATTTATTTCAGGATCTTTGTTTCGAAAGGTATAACTGTTAATTAACTTCTCTTGTGTAATTAGTGTAAAAGAAGAATTAATAATTTTAAAATGTATCAAAGATGATTTCATGCACCGGATAAATACCGGAATAGATACCGGAACTAAAAGGATAGGTCCGAAATAAAACCTTTTACCGATTTGCTTATATCGCAAATATATAAAATAAATATTAGCCGATATCTTGCTCTATGGCTAAGCGGAAACTTCTACTAGATTTTCGAGAACCCCCCCTTCAAAACTTCTCTTTCCGTATTCTCGCTTCTCCGGAGGCTTTTTCCCAAGAATTCTCTCGTCACTTTTAGTGTCGAGTGTCACTTTTTCATCACACTCTCTGCGGTCACGAGAACTTCAACCTGACACAACAAAACGAATTTAAAGTTATACTCAAAATACTCGTGTAACACACACACACACACACACACACTTGCACACCTGCTGAGATACTAGTTACTCGTAATGTTTTTTTTTTTTTTAGCTGATGTGTGTGTTCTATGTCCGTAGATTTTCCCCGTAGTACCATCGTACTCTCTTCGTAAATGTTATTAGCAACAGTTTTCTCTAAGCCCTCCACTAGAAAAATCTACACAAAAATGTTTCATATAGTATTTTAGAATATTATTTTTTTATATATTTTATTTTTCTTATTTGCTTTGGGATACTTTTTAAAATGTCTGTTTTTTAGACTTTGATGTTGTATGTGTACGTGTGTGTGTTGGAGTGTATCTTTATTTTTTTTTGCTCTTTCTGTTTTATCATTTTTGTTGTATTTCACTTTTTTTTTGTTTTCTTTTCGGTGTTAATTTTTTTTGTTGACCCCAATAAAGGCGCCAGAGATGCGCACAAGCACAACAAGTACAACAATTAGCCGCAACACGCACACATAGACAAAAAAAAAAATAACATACACATGGACACGCACACACACACACACACATACACATACATATAAAGTTGTCCAGTATGTAGTTGTTATATGCTTAATTAAAAATATTACGTATACGTAGCAGAAAAAACTAAAATATAAATTAGCTCAAGCAGTTCCCTGACAAGCAAATTTGTTGTGTTTGGTTATACACACACACACACACAGATTTTTACACACACACACACACACACAGCAGCACCCCAAAAACCATGTATGTGTGTGTGTATTCTTTTGTAAGCTCAACTCTTTTTACAGGAAAAACCATCAGTTTCTATTGCAAAGGTATTTAAAGCTGCCCGTTCCACGCTCCACAAAACCACAATCCACGTTCCACCAAAAAAAAAACACCAAAAACAAAAAAAACCCTACAAGTTTCCAGTCCAAGTTCCATGTTCCTCGTTCCACAGCTAACCAAAATGGAAGCTACAACAATAATCAAAATAAAACTCGCATTACATACTCTACACACACACACACACACACACACACACACTCACACACACACACATACGCAGCTTCATAAAAAGTTTTGCATACTTTTAAGCGCGCGCGAATTGTTGAAAGAGTTTTTATTTTGTCTTTTATTTTGGAAATTTACTTTATTTAAATTTTGTTTTTTTTTTTTTTTACCGGTGCGCGCACGTGCATATTAAACACATTTTATTGTCACTCACACACACACACACACACACACATACACACGCGCACACACATTTGCGTTGACATTTTTGTGGTGCCCCGCCCCCTTGACGCCCCTTGGTCCTTGCCTCCTGCAAAGCGACCCGGCGTCCATTTTGTGGCAAGGTTTTTTTTGCGCGTTGCGCGTTTAATTTAAATTGTTTGGCCGTCTCTTCTTCTTCTGCAACTTGTTCTTCGTCTGCAGCTGCTGCGTTTTTTTTTTTTTATTTTTTTTTTTTTTCTTGTCTACTTTTGTTGCTTTGTTTTTTATTCGTCTTAATTTTCAACGTATTACGACTTAATTTTGTGGCTGTTTTTGTTTGGAGTGTGCACACACCTTGTTTATTTAATATATGTGTTACGCTTTTCGGCGACTTAGTCGCCATTTTGTCTTCTCTCTCGCTAGCTGGCTTTCTTGCTCTCTTGCTCTCTTTCGCACTCGCTTTGATGTGTGATTTATTGTGCTGTCTTGCTCTAATATGCGCATTTGAAGCGAAAGCTCGCTGATCTAGCTAAAGCTTTAGCTTTCTCTTACTCTCTTCATGTCTCTCTTCTCTCTCGATCTTTGCCACTCTCACGTATGCTTTCTCTTGCTTTCATTTGCTTAAGCTTTGAATTTCATGATCTTATTAAAAGCTTTAAATTTGGCTTTTGATACTCAAGCTCTACAATTTAGGCTACTGCTGAAAGCTTGATTCAAGCTCACTCTTTCACGCGCTTGTCTTGCTCAAAAGCTCAATAACTGAAGCTTTGCTTTAAATGCCCAAAAGCCCAGCATCGCTCACATAACTTCTCAAGCTTAAAGCTTTGCATTTAAAACTAAAGGAATATCAAAACTTATTTTCTATTACACTTTCAAGCTTAAAGCTTTGCAAATATCACTTACGAAAGCTTAAAGCTTTACGTTTATCACGCTTTGGGGGTAAAAACTTATTTTCTATCACTCTATCAAGCTCAAAGCTTTGCCTTTGTTTCTTAAGGAATATCAATGTTCATTTGTTATAACACTTTCAAGCTTAAAGCTTTGCTTATATCACTTACTAAAGCTTAAAGCTTGATATATATCACTCTTGAGAGCTGAAATCTTCTATTCTATCACGCTTTCAAGCTTAAAGCTCTGAATTCGTCACTTATGTATGAAAAAAGCTTATTTTCCATCACATTGAACCTCAAAGCTTGGTATCTATCTGTCTCTTTCAAGCTCAAAGCTTTGCAAGCTTTAGGTTTGCCTTCTGTCGCTCTCTCTCGCTCTCTTTCTTTCGCTCTACAGCTCACTCTCACTAACTCACGCTCTCTCTCTTTTTCTCTGCTGCTCACTATACTTCATTAGCTCACTCTCTCGCTCTCTCTTTTGAATTGGCTATGCATTGGAAAGAAGTGTCTCACTCAGTCTCATTAGTTTATCGATTGGCAGTCTATTATCTCACATTCGCTCTCTTTCACTCACTCGATCACTCGCTCTTTCTCTGTCTAATTAGTTGTATGCGACAGAAATTAGCAAAAATTCAACTCGAAACTAAATTAAGCACCAAAATTTTCTCATCAACTGGAAAACAAAAAGGATGATATACAAAATTATTTCTCATAGTTCAATTCACCGCTCTTTCTTACTCTCTCTCTCTATCTATCTCTCTCTCAAATTGTATGTAAATGTTACAATAATCGTACGCATAATGGCATTTACTCTACGTATAAATATTATATGATATTACTGAATATGAATATGGTTAATTTTAAAAAAACTCTTTTTGTGCTCTCTCTCTCTCTCTCTTCTTTCTCTCTCTCTCTCTCTCTCTCTCATGCTCTTTTACACTTTCTTTCCCCAACATGTGCTTTTTTTCTAACTTTCTACGTCTGTCTGTCTGGTTTTCAAAACTGATTGTTACTTGATTTTTAATCAAATGCATCCCGAAAAAAAAAACATTCTATTTTCGAAACCGCATTGTGTTGAAAAAACTCGCAGCCTCTCGCAGTATTATGAATTCTCCAAGGATCAAGACTACATCTGCTCAACGCCCGAGGATTCGGGTATGCATCTCTGCGGCAATTTTCCACCCTATCGCATCGGCTCCCTCGTTTGCAGCGGTAAGTGAACAGAAAAAAAAACTCATAACTCCCAAAACTCCGAAATTCCCAACTCCTAACTTCAAAGTGCACTAACTCAATCCAAAAAAAACCCAAACTTTGCTCACTTCTCAAGCTAAATGAAGTGTAAACGGCGAGTGTTAATCAAATTTTAATGGTACTTTTAATTACTTTCGCGCGCTCCTTGACTTAAGAACTTATTAAGAGACCGCCCCTTAAATTGCCACCTTAAGTCTCTACAGCATTTCCATTCTCTCTTTTTATTAGTTAAACTACAGTCCAGCTTCTTTAACTCGAATTATTCACGTGCTTCATTAAGTACAGCAATTGACATTTGAAAACTATTTAAAGAAGTTTTTTTAATCAACGATTAGCCTGACTAATCGATAAATTATCGCATCAGGTCCTTTTTTGTAATTGCTTACAAACTAATATTGCCACTGTCGATAATTTTGATGGTGCATTTCCAATTATTTAATATTTTATCGATATATTATGTAATCTTAAAATCGATATGCCAACAAACTGATAGACATGAGGAGTTTTCCAATTGATTACAATAGTAATGCTATCTATCAAGTTTTTATTCATAATGCACCTCAAAGTTAAACGATGAATAGATAAACATATCGAAACTATCGTAGGCACAATTGATTATTAAATTGCTCATCGCAAACTATGATTTTTCGATAATTAAACTCTCTTCACCTTTCACCAACAATATTATCGCACATAAATCGATTAATTGCAAATCGCTGAAATCGATTGATCTATAAATTTATATGCTTTATCGATACTAATAGATTTTTATCGATTACTGTCAGTTACAAATTTTAACAAACGATTTTTTAAAATAGGTGCGATATTATTAAAAAACATGCAAAAATAATTATTCAAAAATAAGTATCAAATTAATCGATATAAGAATAGATTTATTTTAAAAAAATTTAATGTTATGTTACTTTTACCTGTACTAATCGGTAAACGATATATTTTCGCAAAAAAATCGATAGAAATCCTCAACAAAACGAGTTAATGAAACTTAATAGTATACATTTTAGATAGTATATTTGGTACATTTTAGTGAGGTAGGACTGTAGCTACACAGAAAAAAATGCATTCTAAAAATAAAGTTTAAAAAATTTCATTTTAGCTTGAATTTTATAAGTAATTATTCAGGATATAGTTTCTAAATTAGCATAGTATGTAGTTAAAATTGCAACGATATTAATTAATGAACCTTAATTAATGAATCTAACAGAAAACAAATATTACAAAGCCGTAAAAGTGAAAATATTGTTGAGAAAAAGTATTTCATACTTGGTTTAAGTGAACTTCTGACACCGCATTGGATTAATTTTAGCCCGAAATCGAGGATTATTTATTACTGTGTACTTGAACTAATCTAATCTTTTTCGCAGAGGAGGCCAAGCTGCTGGATTTGAACGAACCGACGAATACGTCGTGCGTGAATTGGAATCAGTATTACACGACCTGCAGACAGAGTGGCGAGAATCCCTTTCAGGGCACGATATCCTTCGACAATATTGGCATGGCTTGGGTGGCCATATTCCTGGTGAGTATCCCAGTTCATAGTTCGCAGTTCACAGTTCACAGTTTACCAATTAGCTGACAACTTTCGTTAAACAAATAACAATGACAACAAATTGACACAGACGACACAACTCAACTCAACTCGAGTCTGCCCCCCTTGACCCCTTGCCATTGTTGACACTCGGTCAGAGTGACAGTGACAGTGACAGTGACAAAGTTGCATGTTAATTTGCTGCTCAGCTGCTGTCAACTGCGGTGGCATCTGCCACTTTTGGCATCGCTTTCATTAAAACAACAACTAGAAACAAACAGCTGCCAATTTGCATAGGGCAGCAGATTCTGGCAGCACTTCCTGTGTCACCCTCTGGTCACACTCCCCCCACACTCATAGACACCTTACCCCTATCCCCTACAGTCACCATGGGGCGTATGCGCAATGTCTGGCATTAGTCAGTGACTTGTCGCCTGAAGCTCATTGTGCCAAACAACATTATTCATTGATTTAATCACTTACAAAATTAAGAAATTACTTTCAAATCTTTACAGCTCAATTCCATAGTCCATGGCAGCAAGAAAAGAAAAAACGATAGAGAAAGTGATACAAAAAAGGGGGGAGAAAATCAATATAATTATATGCAGATATTTACTGATTTAAATATATTATATTTAAGAGTTTAATTTAAGAGTTAATCTATTTATCAATTTATTTAATTATTTCCATATTTTCTAACTTATTTATTTAGTTAAAGAAAAGGTCTTGAGCTATAGCTCTTAAATTCCATTTTCATATTTGCATTTATTAATTTATTGAATATTGTTTTATTTAGTTATCTCTTATATTTATTTAAAATTTAGTTATCCAACTTTTAATAAATCCATGAATTAATTTATTTATTTATTTAGGTTTAATTCACCTATTTTTTTAACTTTTTATTATCTATTTATTAATTTTATATTTGTCAATATTACTGATTTAAATATTTCATATTTAAGAGTAATTTATTTATCAATTTATTTAATTATTTTTATATTTTCTAACTTACTTATTTAGTTATGTCTCTAAGCTGAATTGATTAACTAAAGAAAAGGTCTTGAGCTAAAGCTCTTAGCTTCTATTTTCGTATTTCAATTTATTTATTTATTGATTATTGTTTTATTTAGTTATCAATTATATTTATTTAAAATTAAGTTATCGAACTATTAGTTAATCCATGAATTAATTTATTTACTTATTTATGTTTAGTTTATTTATTTTTTTTATGTTACTTATTATCATCTATTTATTAATTTAATATTTGTCAACTTTGAGCATCCAAAATATTCAATTCAAATATATTTATAATTAACACGGAATTAAAATAGAATTTAATTAAATAGAATAAAAATAAAATTGTAATTTCAAGTAAAGAATACAAATGGTAAATTGATATTTTAAAGGTATTCAAATCGGTTATAAATTGGTCTTATTTTCGATGTTAGATTAGAGGGAAATTCGGATTCAAATACAAAAGTGTAGACAGATCTGCGTAGTAAGAATATGCACCCTTAGATACATACTTATATATACTATATACAGATTCATAGAAATAGATAGGAAATAGAAATTGAATGTTGCTTAAATGTCAGAAATAATTTTATTTATATAAATAGAATAAAATGCAGATGCAAATAGTGTAAAGGATACTTGAAGATACAAAAATACAGATGTATAAACATATACGTAGATGCAGATACATTGAAGAGTGAATTTACAAAGAGATGTCAATACAATAGAATGTGATAAATAAAATATGTATTTTCACAGATACAACTAATTAAATAAATTCAAATAGAACTAATTAAAGTTTTAAAAACAGATGTCGTTGCAGATAAAGAACAATTGTGAAATCGATAAAAGATAGAAATGTTGATTTAAATGCAGATGCAGTAATTAATGCATATACAGTTGCAAATATATAAACATACATACAGACAAAGATAGAGATTGAGATAATAGATACAGATACAAGCATAGTTTAATTACAGATGCAGAGATAAAGACGTAAATTTCAATTTAAATACATATGAGTATCTATGCTTCATGCTCTCTCTCTCTCTCTTTCACACACACACTGCCACTCTCTCTCTCTCTCTCACTCTGATTCTCTGTCTTTCCCTGTCTTCCTTATGCTGACTTGTAACTGTCGGCATATTGTGGTCGTCTTTGATTTCTGATTTTGATATGACCATTTATGTTCTGTTGTTCGCCTTCTCGCTGCATTGAGCAAAAGGGGGCGTGGCAGGTCAAAAGGCTGTGCAATTAAACACAAATCAAATACGCATTAAACCAGCTGCGACACAGACAGACAGCACAGACAGACGACACACAGTTATGACTGTGGCTGGACAAAGCAAAATATTACGCATACGTGACGTGGTACGATATATACGTGTATTGTTGACCTTTATGCCTGATTCGCTCGGCTAATTACACAGCTAAAAATGATTTTGATTACTTTTTCATATGTTCCTTAATGTTTTATTTTCTTTTTGCTTTTATTTTCGCAGGTCATTTCGCTGGAGGGCTGGACGGACATTATGTATTACGTGCAGGATGCGCACAGTTTTTGGGATTGGATTTACTTTGTGCTGCTGATTGTGGTGAGTGCGGCAAATACACAAGATTCTCATATTTGAAACAATCGTTTTACTAGCTCAATTGAGCATTCTCTCAAAATTGCTGTGGTTTCTTTAAATGCCCTACAATCTGTTGCATATTGATAATATGATAAAAAGTATGCTACACTTTTCTACTGAGTATTTAATTGATAATAATCAGTAGAAAAGTGTAGCATAATTTTTATTAAATTATCAGCATTATTAAATATATTATTTATTTTACTTTTGCCAGAAATAGGCTTAAAATTCAATTAAAAATGCTTACAAAATGATTTAATAAAGTTCAATTTGATTTTGATTTACTTGAAATAGAATTTGTAGCTGCCTAAAAACGGATAGAAAAGTGTTTTGGCAACAGAGATTTTAATCTTATCTAAATTAATCGATTTTATTGATTTATTACATTCAGCAATATTTTTTTTTTTTTACTTTTCAAAAAAATATTATGTATACGTTACGTATGCGTTATGTCTTCCAACAAAATCATGTTATTCTTTCTATACGAAACCAGTTGTCAATCAGTGTGGATGAAAACTTTTTTTGTGTCGCCACAAAATATAGAGAATATATCAATTTTCATTTTTTAAATATACTAGCAAATTATTCGTCTAATAAATAAATACTTTCTTTAACAAATTGTTCTCTCCTAAAATACTTAAATGTTTTTCATTTTACAATATATTTTATGCTACAAAGTTATAATGCAAATTTTCAAATAAAGTGGTTTTAATCATAAATTAATATATTTTTTAAATATACAACAATTAGTTGTGTATTAAAGCTGCCTTGGGAATATTTATATAACCAAACTTATTGTCTTTAAAAATATTTAAATGCTTGTCATTTTACAATATAATTTCTTCGACTTTATTTTAATTCCGATTTGATTAAGACAGCATTTGAATTTCATCTTAACCGATGCCAAAAATGCGTTCTTTGTTTAATTTACTTGAGCGGTTTGAGGCAAGTTCGGTTGCATGCAGCAGCAATTTGCCAATGTAAATAATTAAATTACTTTTTCAACTGTAATCACACACAACTGATTCCCCCCTCTCTTCTGAAAGGCCTCAGCATTATGCCACAAAAGTTTGTCCATTGAAAAATGGCATGTTGACTGTCTGCACTGACCATGCAACATGTTGCAATCTCAAGCTGCTTCTCAGAAACAGCTTCAACTCAGAGCCTTAGCTGTGTGTGTGTGTGTGTGTGCGTGTGTGTGTGTGTGTGTGCGTGTGTGTGTGTGTGTGTGTGTGTGTGTGTGTGTGTGTGTGTGTGTGTGTGTGTCTCCCAAGGTGCTGTCCTTGGACTAATTAAAAGGCTTATACGCAAACAGAGACACAGACTCACTAACACACACACACACTCACACACACACTAACACACACTCACACACATACTGACACACCAGCACATACGAGGGTGGCTTCAAAAGTCCTTGACCTTAGCATAAAAAGTTCACTTTGTAATGAAATTTTAATTTTGTTAGATAGACAAGTCCTTCAACTCATTTTTGGTTTGGTTTTACATAGTACGGTCACACTGTTTATTTTTTGGCAATATTTTAGATTGAACAACTTTGACACGTTTCTTTTTTATATCAAATTATTATGAAATATTATACTTTTTTTAAATTTTAATATATTTAAAATTAATATTATATGTTAAATTTACAGAAAACAATAAATAAAAATTAATACCATGCTTCAAACTAAAAATTTAATTTTAGATTAAATTATTATTAACTAATTAACTATTATTATTAAACTTAAGTTATTTCAATTTTTATTTCAAATCACACTAAATAGTTATTGTGAGTTTCAGTTTATATTTAAAGTAACTGTCTTTTTTTTAAATAATATTACTAACATCAAAATTAATTTATTTTGCAATTTTTTAAATAAGTTCAAAAAACTTTTACAATTTTTCAACTCTTGTAGATATTAAAAGAGTTATTCTGAATTTAGGCTTATATTTCAAAATAACTGTCTTTTTTTAAATAATATTACTAAAATCAAAAATAATTTATTATGGAATTTTTAAAATAAATTCAAAAAAATTTATATAATTTTTCAACTGTTTAAGAGATTAAAATTTAAAAGAATAGTTAATTTTATTATGGTTATTTGTGTCCTTTAAGGCCAACAACTATTTTTTTTTTCTTCTAAATTTCATATTGTTTATTTAGTTATACTGTTGCAATTTACAACAACTTATAAGTTCACCCTCGATAATAAAATAAATGTAGTTTCTTGAAGCATTTTGTTGACAAAAATTTTTTGATTATAGGCAAATATTTTAAGTTTTTTGAAGTTTTGGCTCAAATTGCTAGCTCTCTTACATTCTCTTGCTCTCTCTCTGTCTCTCTCTTTCTCTGTCTCTCTATTTATCTCATACTTTTTGTTCTTTTGCTGCTTATTTGATGTGCAAAATTATTTTGGCAATTGCAAAACAACAGAAGAAGAACTTTTGATATGCAAATTGCTTGCAGTCTGCTCTCCTCTCCCTCTGTGTCTCTCTCTCTCTCTCTCTGTCTCTCCTCTCCTTTCTTTCAGCCCCTTAATACACCCTGTATATGTGCTGTATTGCCATTGAGATTCGGCTTAGGAAATTGCATATTTATGTTTTCAGTACAAGTATTTTGTGCTCACAAATACGAAATTAGAAACATTTTTCACATTTGCATTTGTTGTTCTTGTTGTTGAAATATGTTTTCAATTTAAAGTTGGTAAATTTGTTTTGCCAGAAAGCTATTAAAATGCAACAGCAGAGAGAGAGAAAGAGAGAGAGAGACAGACAGAGACAGAGACAGAGGTATATGTAGAGTGTAAGAGATCAAAGTTGAGTAAGCTAATTTGCAGCAAAATCCATTGAATGCAACGACAACAAATCGAAAGTTTGCTCAACTGTGCCACAAGCTGAGACTTGAACTAATTCAAGATTGTTGCACGTTGCCTGTTGCCTGTTGCAAGCCACGCAGCTGCCTCAACTTGTCATTTTGCCATTTTGCGTTAACGCCAATTGCAACGTAACTTTGCCGCTACAATGCGAAAACTTTTCTCGACCCTGTACTTAAAAAGTACAAAAGGGTATTATTAATATTGATCATAAAATAAGGTAAATAAATTTAAGAAGAAGTAAGAAAATATGCAGACGTCTCTTAAAGTAATAATAAAGTAAGGATAAAATGGACAGAGAAGGCAAAAAATGGTGTTTTACAATTTTGGTGTACAATCAAATTAGAGGTCAAAAAATGATTAAATTGACATATCGCAAGAAAATTGGCTAAAATTTGACAAAGTTATGGCAGTTTAAAAATGTTGAAAAAGTTTCAAGAGACAATGGTATCCCATATTTGTAGTCTGCGGTCAATTCTAAGATGCTTTCACCAAGAAATCATAGTTCTAAAATCAATTCAGAGTCCCTGCTTTTTGAGTTGAAAAATTTTGCGTTTTTAGTCCTTGCCAGGAGGAAAATTATGTCTTAAGGACGATTTGGCTTTGATTATGAAGTCCTGGTCCTAACACGAGTTGTGAAACCAATCTTGTCAGGATCAGACTAAAAATACTTAAGATATGGTAATAATTCATGATAAAAATATTTTTAAAAAAACACGTTTTTCAAGGTGAAAACATCTTAGAATTGACCGTAGATTACGAATATGGATTACGAATTTGTCAATTTTATTTGGTTTTACAAATCGATGCACTCTTATTTACACATAATGATTACAGTGATTGAAAGTATGCAAAAAATTGTTAGTCATAGGAAAAAATCACAAGTTTCAGATATTAATGTATAATCAAAATAGAGACCAAATAAATATGAAATTAGACGATTAAAATTTTTGAAATTTTAAGTAAGGTTTAAATATAGATACAAGAGATGTTCAGGAAATTATATTTTGAAAAAAATAAAGTGAGTGGGAAAAAAAACACCACTAAATATTTTGAAGTATGTATTATGGTTTCTCAGAATACACGTCTCACAAAGTCGAGCACACTCCATTTAAATTTCAGCATACCGCTACAGAAGAGTATACTAAAGTTTTCGATTGTTTTTCTTTACTCCCATTTACAGATTGGCTCGTTCTTCATGATCAACCTGTGCCTGGTCGTCATTGCCACCCAATTCTCGGAGACAAAGAAACGGGAAATGGAACGGATGCGTCAGGAGAGAGCACGCTATACGTCCACCTCGACATTGGCGAGCAGTACGAACAACTCGGAGCCGGCAACTTGCTACGCGGAGATTGTCAAATATATAGCACATCTGTGGCGACGCTTCAAGAGACGAATGTTAAAGAAGTACAGATTATATAAGTATGCTGCTTGTCCTTTTAATTTCATTCAATTACGTTTTTATGTTTACTCGTTTACTCCTTTACTCCTTTACTCGTTTCTCCCGTCTCCTCTCGTCTCGTCTCGTCTCGTCTTGTCTCTCTTGTTCTTTTTGCTCACACAAAATGTACAAAAATAAAACCCTTCCTTTAAAATGTACATCAAGTACTTAACTCGTTATACAATTGCTTATGCTCTTAACATCAACTGCAACTGCCACAAAAAAAAGACGAGCTTTTACCGGCTTGCCACAGCAGGTGGCGCCACCTGTCGCAACGTTCGTCATCCTTTCGACTTGAAAACATCAAATTTAAGGGACTAATCCACGCACTAATCCTTTGTACACAAAATTGCCTTAAAATCACTTGCTCACTTCGAGTTTCTCTAATCGATTCTGACTTTATTAGCAAGAACACAAACTTTACCTTAGTTCTTGAGTGGCACATGGTTTTGCTTAACTCTTGATTACTTCAGAATCTTGCACCTACGAGGCAGACAAATTTGTTTTCTTAGATTTATTATTCAAGTTGACGCATCTGAAGTTTCAGCTGCTTTATTCAAGCATTTGAGCAACTACAACACTTGAAAGAGGGCAAAGTGTTTATTGAAAAAACCCTTTGAAGTTCTTTCAGGAGACTTACTTGAATTTAGAAAAAAAAAGGAACTATCTATTATAATATTCTTTATGAATTTGGAAGCCTTTTTATGGAAATTTTGTCTATCTACTTATTAATTAATTATAGAAATTTTCTCCCATGTTCTTTTAAAGAAAGAACGGTTCCATTTGAATTTGTCTATCAATTGTTTTATTCCCAAATCTCTATGATGAACTTTTCTTGTATTCAGAATACAGAATTTAGATCCTAAATTATCTGGAATTTTTTTCTTATAAAAAATTTACTGTCAACGTATTTTTGAGGATCTTAAAAAAAAATATTCTACTTGTATATCTATTGTCCTGTCTTTGTAGTATCTAAAATTGACTTTTTGGCTTTAATTCGTCAGATCTTAATAGAAATTTGTATAAGTTAAAGCTTCAAATAAGCACAATTTTTCTATCTAAGAAGTTGACTTACTTAATTAACCCTTCATATATAAATTTCAAACCTTTATTTCTAGCGAATTTCTGTGGTATTCAAAAGAATTTTACTCCCAAGAAAAGTCTTTCCTTTGAAAGTTCTTGACAATCACATCGAATTCTTAAGCATTTCAATATTTTTGAAGCTCTCAAACATCAATAAATGATTTGGAGATTATATGAGTGCTTAACCTGAATATTTTAAAATGATCTACTAATTTAAATGTTCTAATATTCAATCGAATTGGATTACCTTACTTCAACGCTTGAAAGATAGTTTAAGTCTCGTTCAATCGCAGAGCCTTCCACATTTTACTCCCGTTTTTTTTTTTTTTTTTTTTTTTTTTTTTGCATTTTCTTCGTTCTCTAACTGGTTAAGGGTTTAACTCTTTATTTTTCTGTTTGATTTATTAAAAATTCATTTAACACGCGTTCGTTTCTCACGTTTCGCGTTCGTGTTTTTAGTTTTTTCTGTTTTTCTGTTGGATTTTTTTTTTCTTGTTCTTTTTCTATTTTCTATTTTAGTTTTTCGCTTACAGTTGTCAACTTTTGGGTTTGCATTTTTTATGGCTTTTGCTTTTCAATTATTTGCACTTGCATCTGGTCGTGTATTGTGTGTTGTTATTGTGTATTGTTGTTGTTGTGGCTATAAAACAATATGCAACAACAAAACATGTAACATTGCATATACATATAGTTTAGTTATAGTTGTTTAGTCATGAATATCGATGTGAATATGAATGCGAATACGAATGCGATTTTGAACAGGTAACAGAAGTCTAGGAAAGTTTGAAATAACTTTAGTTATAGACTCTTTAGGATAGTTACTTAATAGGGTTTCAGAGTGTTAGTTTCAAGGTAAAAAAGTTTAGCTTACAGAGTTAGAAATTCAACCACTTAAAATGATAGCATGATTATTATTTGAAGGAAGTGAAAATTCAAATACTACTCACAAGTGGCATTTTAACATACAGATCAATACAAAATAAGATATATTTTTAATAATATACGTTCACTATAATCATTTTTTTGTGTACAGCAGTCTTTTTATAAAGCTTTAATGTGTTTTCAATATCTTTAACAGTAACAGTAAATTTCACTGAAAGCTTTGAAATACTTTCCAAATTTGTTGCCAGAAAGATAACTTTAAATATGCTTTTGAAAGCTTTAATGTGCTTTCAATGTCAATTAGTCAATTATCCGTTAAGCTTTCAATATAAAATTATTAACGAAATTTAAGCAATGCACTTTTCAGAAGCTTTCAGGGATTTTTTTTAATGACATTCTATGCGCTTTGTTAATGTGCTTTCTAAGCTTTTGATTAATTTGATTAAACCTTACAGTATTCCGTGTATCAGTGTTATTATACCCAATCTACATATTTAAGCACGCAAAACACTTCGAAAAAACTTTAATCAGACACTCAGCTAAAGCTTGTCAGCTCTAATGTGCTTTCAAAGCTCTAATGTCAGACATTTAGCTTTAAGTGTATTTATTATCTAATAGCCTACCGTTAAAATAAATAGGAAATTAGGGAAAATCCAAATGAGAGAACTCATTAAAAGCACATTATCATAAATACAGCTTTGCTTTGTTAAAAGTCAGTGTTGTATAATGTTATAACATGCACACTGGTCACAATTAACTACTGTTAAATTGTATTCTTACTATTATTATAATTTATTTTTGATTTATTGAATCTCATGTTTAAATGTCACTTTAAGCCAGTGTCATTAGCGTTTGCTTTGTCGGGAAAGTTTTAAGCCTGTCGTCTGGTCTGGAATGAGCCTCAGCTCGTTTACAACACAGAAATGCATAATTAATATTTGTAGCTCAGTGCTTATTATCCTGTCATGTAAACCCCCTTCCCCTACTCGACCCCGCCCCCTTCCCCTTTGCCTCTTTCAGCTGTACGAAATGCTGAGAAATGTGTTAATTATTTTAATTTGTATTCGTCTTGTTGTGAGGCTCGTTTTTGTGCTGTGTGGTTGTTGTCGTTGTTTTTGCTTATTTGCGTTGTTCATTTGATTGAATTATGTAATTGTTGTCTAATTGTTAAGCACACACACACACGCATACACAAGCACGCACAACACACAGTAATCACACCAAAGAGACACACTCTCCCCAAAATTGCACGTACACATACTCAACACAACTCACACACACACACACACAGACAAGGGCGTACGAAGGAATGGGGATAGGGAAAAAACTGCCCCCTCAACTTATCAATTAAGCAAATTCATAAAATATTTTATTCCAAGAAAAAAAAACTGGGCTTTAAATTGCTATAGTTAACTTAATTTATAAAACTAGTTACAAAGAAAAATTTATAATTTAAAGTCCGACATATTAGCTTTGATTTTTATGCTATTTCAAACGACGCGAAAATAATATAGTTAGGAAAATAAAGTAGAAATTAAAATGCTTAAAATTTTTTGGGGTGTTCCTAGAGCTTGAAAGACAAAAAATAGAATAAAGTGCAAAAAAAAAACTATAATTTTCACTTACTTTTTAAAAAATAGTTAAAAAAAAAAACAATATCTTTTATTTACAAAAAAGAATAATAATAACCATGGGAAAGAAATTTTGTTTTCTGTCATTTTAAGACCCATATCAAATGTCTCCAAAAAGACAAGGGTTTGGTACCCAATAACTATTTGGTTGTTACCTAAATATCAAGGCATTCATTTTAAAATATAATGAGCAAAAAAATAAAAGATTTAATTACGAAACTAATTAATAATAAGTTTTTTTAAATGCTCAAAATTATCATTTAATTTTATTCGGGCTCAAAACCAAGCGATTTTTTTGAAAACAAAAATAAAAGTGTTGCTATCAAAGATAACTATATTGGAATTTTAATTACAAAAATAGGTACTGTTTTACTTTTGTAATAAAATATTTTTCTTACCCCCATAGTTATAAAAATAGAAAATATAATTAATTAAGAAGTAAGGATTTTTTTCTGAATCAAATGCAAAATTGTTACTAAATAAATATTATTTTAATGCAATTAATGATATTTTTCCAAACATTTTAGTACCATTCAAATACAAAAATAGGTACTAATTATAAATACATTTTTGTCAGTCCCTCTTATTTTTTTTTTATACTTTGTACGCCCTTGTTCACAGCATCTGAAAATCACACGCTGCTCCCGTCCCTCTATACAGATAATACAATGTTTTGTGTACATGAATAAATATATATATATATATATGGGAAGTGTGTGTGTGTGTGTGTGTGTATGTGTGAGTGTGAGTGTGTGTGTAATGCACTGTCTGAAACAATACACTAATCAAATATTATTTTGCCCTTTGTCCTGTCTCCCTGTTCGCTGCGGTCCTCGTGCGCTGCTTCTCGTCCTCCCCTCGTTATTCCCACAGGTATCAGCGACAACAGCGTCGAGAGGGTTTGCTGCCCAATGCCGATAATTTGACATTTTCACCGTCGAGGATCAAATGCCATCATCCCAATTGTCCCAAGTACAGTAATCGCAAGCCGTCCAGCATACAGGATCAGATGATTACCGTTATGGTGCCACTCAACTCCAATAACAATAACAACAACAACAATAACAGCAATAACAACAGCAACAATAACAGCAGCAACAATGGCAGCACTGCTGGCGGCAACAACAACAACAACAGCCACAATCACAATCACACAACAGTTGCCCTTGTGAATGGCATCAATGGCAGCACAGCAAGTGTCACAATGGCACAACAACACCAACAACCACCGCCAACAGTTGCTGGTGTTGGTGTTGGTGTTGGTGCTGCTGTGGTGCAGGGACAACTCTCATCCTCGGACAACACGGAGCAATCGTTGGGCGAGGTCAGTGGCTCTGGAGTGGCACGACGTAGCTCATCGCTGAAGAAACCCACCGTGGGGCACCACAATCACAATATGCAACTGAAGCCGGACGGTGGTGCAGGTGAGCAGAAGACCATTCTGCTGAAGTTGCCGCAACAGGTCATCGATTCGGAGCAATTGATTGTGAGTATTGTAATCCTCAAACTCTTCAATAGAATACGATATTCAATAAACAACCAACTACAAATCTCTCAAACTGTCCAATGAAAGACTTTTAGGTCACAGAATTCGATATACAAGCAAATTTCAAACTCTAACACATACGATATTCGACAAACCATATACCCACAAAGAACCAAATTCATGCCTATAATCAACAGACTTTTAGAAACAATTTTTGGTATGATTTTCTATTTACGACATTCGATTTATCATTTACGATATTCGATTTACGATATTCGGTTTACGATATTCGGCTTACGTTATTCGCCTTAAGATATTTCGAATTCTATGAAAATTTCAAAACTTTAGCCAATTTATTTATATCGTATACGATTATAGGCGCTACACCATATTTGACATAATATTTACGAAATATACCATATACGATATTCCAAATTTCAGAAATTCAGCGAAAGCATTTCCACAAACAGACAATAACGATAACAATTAATCGATAATACCAACTCCAACTTTTCTATACTCTATGTAATATCGCTAATAATAATCTTTCAAATTTGTCATAAACGTTGCACATCTTGTAGCTGCAGTTGGGAAATTTAGGCAAGGTATTGCAATATCATTAAAAATTCACAATATTTCAAATCCTTATACCGAAGAATTTGTTACCTAAAACAAAATTGTGTGAAATTAGAGACAACTTCGGACAATCGAAGAAACCCAAGCAGAAATTTGTAATGTCAATAAAAAAAAATTCTAAAAAGTATGCAACAAAGTATTCAAATTTGAAGACTTTACAAATTTTATTGTAGCATACTTTTTTCATTTCCCTATAAAATAATTTGCTGCATTTTCTGCGTGGGCATTAAAAACAAAGTACTATTATTTTACCTGTTTTACAAAATATTAAATAAATCATAATAACAATGCAACAATAAGTCGATTAATGACAATTGACACAATTGAAATAAACAAAAGCGAAACTATATGTATTATAAACATTCCCCTGTTGCCTCTAGTGTATTGTTATAATTTCCCATTGTTGAAATGTCAATTATATATTTCAATATTTGTTTAATTTCATTTGATATGTAAATAATTGGATTACGTTTTATTTTCTCGGTAAAGAAATTGATAATTATGCAGTGAGACATGCGAGAATTTATAGATTTTTTGTAAGTTTACAAATAATATATTAAAATGAATGAGAAACATTTTTTAATAAAGATTAAGAAAGATAAATTTAAAAAAATAGATAGAAAATTAGAGGTTTACAGAAAAATAGTTTAAAAGTAATTAAGATCTAAATCAAGAGAAAAACTACATTAAAAGTTTGAGACTTTGCAAAAAATTAAGTTTAAAAAAAGAGAGAGAGATAAAAAAAAAACAAAATTAATTGGTAGAACATAATATTATAGATAAAGATAATAATTTTCTTAGCATCTCAATGTTTTCTTCAATTGAATTAACATGTTATCACACTCCAGCGAGAGGTCTGAATAGTCAGATTAAAAGAATATAGTACAAAAATTTGAAGAATAAAATAGGAATTATTATCATATTTATCAGAAACATATCTGAAAAAGTTCATCTACATACTCTTCTATCCTACTCGAGTTCTCCTGAATATATCTCAACCTTATGCACATTAAAATGAAATATATAAATATATAAAATATATTATAATATGTAAAAATACTTACAGTTTAATCAAATGTCATGTCCCTTCTCAGTGTTAAAGCCTTATAGCTTGTGTCCCGACTGTACATAGATCCGATTTTTGAATTCCGCCTGAAACGAAATATATAAATACACATTATGTATCTCAACTAATGCATTACTTTTTCACGGTGAATCCTTTAGAGTCATCCCTGCACTTCGGGCTTCCTCAGTCCCCCCACCTCGGTCAGTCGACGGCCCTCGGTGATGTTCAATGAGTATGTGTTGTTGCACACACCGCCAGCATTAAATGGCGAGTCAGCAACAGTTCCCACTGCTGTTGCTGCAACGACAACAACAACAGCAGCAGCAGCAGCAGCAACAACTGTGGCAGCAATAACAACAAGTGGCATGGGTGCAGGAGGTGGAGGTGGAGGTGGCAACAATTTGGAGAAGAGCAACATTCACTCCACGGAGAAGATGACACAAGCTGGCGATGGCAGCATTTGGCAGGTGAGCTCACTGAATCACGTAATTGGAGTACATCTTTTTTGTATACCCTGCGCTCATCGAAAAAGGATTTTAGAAAAAATACCTTATCATTATTCTATGAGTTTTATTGTTTTACTTATGATTACATTTGAGCAAAAAAATAAAACTCAGAAACAATCATTATTTTTGATTCAATAAAATAAAACTCAAGAATAATGATTATTCATAAGTTTTATTTTTTTTTTGATCAAAAATAATAATTATTTCCTGAGCAAAATATTAAAAATCATAAATCTTTAGATCATGGTAAAATTGCATAGATTACCCTTAAAGAAAAATGTTGGTATATTTTTTATAGTTACTAGAAGTGCATGATTTTTACAATTGAAAAAAAAAAACAAAATAATCATTATTTACTGTCCCTGGTCTTTACAACTTTATTAAAATGTATAGACAACACAGTATTCGCTATTTTGTTCGTATTATTTTATATATCAAATTTTAATCGAATTCAGAAATTATTCCAGAGCTGTATATATGAGTTTAATGAAGTACATTAATATTTTATTTTCAAAACAAAAAATATATACGTGAGTTTTTTTTTTTTTCTGTTGAAAGATTCTGTGTGTGTATTTAGGTTGTGAGCGCAGGGTATCTTGCCGTCGACGACTCGAGTCACGACTCGAGCGTTGTTAATTGTTATCGATTGCTTGAGTAATTGAGTGATTGACTGGTTGCCTAATTGATTGTGTTGCAGGTGAATCTACCGCAGACAATTGGCACGATTGCCAATCCGTATGCAGATTGCTCTGAATTGGGTATACACGACG
Source organism: Drosophila phalerata (assembly GCA_951394115.2). Taxonomy (NCBI): domain Eukaryota; kingdom Metazoa; phylum Arthropoda; class Insecta; order Diptera; family Drosophilidae; genus Drosophila; species Drosophila phalerata. Next base: position 46,511,826 of record OX596006.1, on the reverse strand, counting down.
CGATGACTTGTCAAGAGCTTTTAGCATTCTCTGTGGCCTTTTCAGCGGCATTGCCGACGGGTCAGAGTACACTCGAGTCGTTTTACTCGTCGCTGGCTCGCTGTGATCCCCACACCGTGGAGGCGCTCAAGCGTGCCACAGCCACAGCAGATGCGTCTGTTGATGCCACAACAAATGCGATTGCAAGTGCCACAGATGCAACAGCAGCAACAGCAACGACAACAGCAGCAACAACTGCAGCAGCAACAACTGCGGCTGTGCCACCGATGAGCTTAGAATTGTCAGCTGTTTCGGCGGCGGTGCCACTGCCATTGCCCCTGAACCTGCCACATGGTGAGGCACAGCATCAGCAACGTGGCCGCAAGGAGCATCATCATCATCATAATATCAACAACAACAACACACACAGTCGCAACAACAATGGACATCGCAACACACGCAGCAGCCACGCCCCCACCGGCAATTATATGGAGGATTATGCCTGCTGCTATGATCTCTATCAGAATGCTCTCTCCCCGCTCGATGATCGTCAGCGTCCAAGATCGGGTGCACTGCGTCTCATCATCGCCGTCTATCGCTGTCTGATGCGTGTCTGCAGTTGGATTCGGCGTTATATCAAACGTCTCGTGGAGCATAAATACTTTCAGCAGGGCATCCTGTTGGCCATCCTCATCAATACCCTTTCCATGGGCATCGAGTATCACAATCAACCGGAGGAGCTCACGGCCATTGTGGAGACCAGCAATGTTGTCTTCTCCGGCATTTTTGCTGTCGAAATGTTGCTCAAGGTGATTGCCGAGGGACCGTTTCGATATATTGCCAATGGCTTTAATGTCTTCGACGGCATTATTGTTATACTCAGGTAATCTCTATATTATATATGTATATATATATTATATACGTTTTTCTCTAACCACAAATTAAGTTTTTCGTTTGTTTATTGATTTATTATTGATTTGATTTTACGATATTCGAAAAACGATATTCGCAACACGGTATTCGAAAAACGATATTCAAAAACTGCGATAGAAAAATTTGGTATTGCTCAAGGAAATTAAAAAAGCTTTATTAAAACTATTTTCGAAATACGATATTTTAAATGGATATTTCAAAAATTAAACTAAAAACGTTATTTACGCGTTCCTCTGGACAGGAATTGTGTTTTCCGTTTGTTTATTGCACATTAATTACATTCAGAGTGATGAGTAAGATTTTAAACTGCTTCATTTATTTCACGATATTCGAAAAACGATATTCGCAGCACGGTATTCGAAATACGATATTCAAAATCTACGTTAGATAATTTTGGTATTGGTTAGGGAAATTAAAAAAAAACTATATTAAAAACTTTATAAAAAACTATTTTTGAAATACGATATTTTAAATGGAATTCCAAAAATAATACTAAAAACTTTATTTACGATATTCGAAATACGGTATTCGAAAAATATTGTTATTAATATGGTTTGTGACAAAATGGAGAAAAGATTCATCTCTCACTTTCCAATATTCCCATATTCTTTTCTTAGTGCCATTGAGATCTGCCAAACGTTTGCGGGCAACGGCACCGGAGGCGGAGGCTCTGGTTTATCCGTGCTACGCACCTTCCGACTTCTCCGTATTCTTAAGCTCGTCCGTTTTATGCCAAACTTGAGACGTCAATTATTTGTCATGCTGCGCACTATGGACAATGTTGCCGTCTTCTTCTCCCTTCTCGTTCTCTTTATTTTCATATTCAGGTGAGTTCCACTGTTGCCACATTTCACATTTCAAGCAATAACAACAACTGTAGGAACAAATATAAACAGACACTTACACACACACACACACACACACACACATACACACATAAACAAACATCTATACTAAATACATGCACTTGTATGTGTATGTTAACTAACAACAATTGTCTTGAGGCAAGTGTATTGTACAGAAAACACTTCTCGAACTACATATTAACAAAAAACTAATCTCAAAATCAAAGATGTCATCTACGATAACAGGAAAAAAAAAAGCTAGAGAAGACAACAAAAAATGAGTGTGCTTCATTAAATTTCTGTCAAGTTCAATAGGAAAATTAAGCGGAAAAAAAGAAAATAGGAAAAGAAAAAGGAAAGAATTTCTATTTAGCTAACTTACTATTACAGATTTTAAAATGCAATATTCCATTGATTTCTTTTATACCCATTTTTAAGTCACGATATAACAAAGAAAAATTAAATTTTTTTAAATAACTAAGTTTGTCTTCCCACTTGCTTAAGACTTGATGAGCTGTGATCTATATATCAACAAAAGTCATAGAGATTATCATACCATTCCATTTAGATCATTCCCAGATCAACTATGAAAATTACTGATACGTTTAATTTTAATATATGTTAATTCTTCTAGCAAAATCTGCATATGTACCAAATTTCAACAAGAAAGTTTCACTGTGAACTGAGTTCAGATAGACTGTTCCCAACAAATTATTTTTTTTTATAAAATCAGAGATATGCACCTTTATACCTGTTTATCAAATATTCCCAATTTCCATTTTCTTAGATTTGTATCAAATTCTTTTAGTTGTATTCTTAGGAATCGTAATAAAAAATTACATAAACCAATTTTAGTATGTGAGCAGTCAACTACGAGTCTTCGAATAATATTTAAGACATTGAAACGGCTTTAAGCTCTTAGAGCTCTCATATTTAGAGTAACGTTCCACAACAAATTAAATATATATATACTCCAAATACGATTCCCAAACGAAGGTAAAGAACAAGAACAAACATACCCTACAATACAGAACAGATCGCCCGCTTACTTATCCATAACACCACATTCAACACACACTCACACAGACACACATATCTTTATACATAGGAATATGTTGAATATCCGTGTATTTAGAGATGTGCTTCTAATCTCTATTCTTCTCTTTTTCACTCTCAATACCATGAGAAACTAATTCTGCCTCTTTCGATTTCATAGTCACACTACAGGGTAGAAGATTCTATCTCACCTGACTTTTATTCGTATACGTCAATGGCGTTATACAACACTAAACACACACCCAGCCCCAAACCCCCTATATAGAGATTAATTCCTGAGTTCTCTCTGTGCTTACTCATGAGATAAAATAGGTCACTTTTCAACCCTTTCCCTCTTACGTCGACTATTCAGATGCTTCACAACCATAGCTCGCAAATAACTGTTAACCGTTTCACACTGTCGCGAAATAAGTGTTCTTCACTGAGACTTTGAGCAAAAGGTCTGAGAGCAACCGATTGGATTGTTCGTAAATAAATTTTGCTCGCGCTCAGTCGAAGATCACTTTTTTCTGTTCTCTTTTGCTCTGCTCATTCCGGGACCGTTTGCTTCTGAACGACGATTCAAAAAGTCTTTTGCGCATGTATGTGTGTATGTGAAGTTTCGTGGGTTTTACGCGTCAATTTGCTTTGTGAGTTTCGATTGAGCACAGTGATTTTAACAAAATGGGACGTGAAACTAATAAAAAAGTGCATAAATTTTTTAAAATTAATTAAATTAAATTTTTAAATTAAAATTAGTCTGAAATACATACAATTTTTTCAAGAAGATCGAAAGTGAAATTTAATGTCGCAATTTTACACAACGTACCACTGTGCATCGAAAAGAAGACAAATAGTTGAAAAGACCGTTTGCGTTGAGTTTTTCAGTCAATCGGTCTTTTGGTGAGCCTCACTGTGTGAGCGTGAATCGTTTCACTCTTTACGCGCTGTTCACTCAAAGACCGATAAGCAAATTGCTCAACTGTTAGCGCTCAACCGAAAACCGGATCGAAAACAACCAAAGGGTCTTGCTCAGAGCGAGAGCGAGAAAGTATGATTTTTTTCGGTTGTTCTCGCGAACAGAGCGTAAGGAAAAAAACGGTTAACAGTTATTTGCAAGCTATGTTCACAACACTTAACAATTGGACCAGCTCTTTTAACTTTCTATATTCTCTTTCTCCCCCTTTCACTACATATATATCATCAGAACTCTGTCCACTTTTTCACTTATTCTCCTCTTTTTGTTTTTCTCTATTCATTTTATTTTTTATGCGTTTTACAACACTAAACACGCGCCCCTGTCACTTCCATTATCTATAGGCAGAGATTTACTTCTGCTTTTTCTCTATAGTCACACATGAGACACAGCTGGTAATTTTTAAATATGTTCTCGAACGTTTTACAACACTTAAAACTCACTACTAATAACTTTAGGCAGAGTTCTACTTCTGACTTGTTTCTTTTCCCTGCTCCACTTTCTTCTCTCTTGCATACCATCACTTTTTTTCTCGTTATATCTTCTTATGCGTTATACAACACTAAACACTCGCCCTGAAACAACCAAAAGCCCCTCAATAAAAAACCAAGCAAAGAAAAAAGTAATAATAATAATATTACCCTGGTAATTACTGTACTTAATTTTAATGATCTTACACAAAAATCCTGAGTACCATTTGAGTAAAAGATTGCGTAAGATTTTCTCACTGTCTCTGTAACTCTCTCTATCTCTCTCTCTCTAGCTCTCTTGCTCTCTTTATCGCTCTCTAATTTAACTTAAATGTACTCGTAATTCAGAATCGTAGTTAGAGTTTTACAAATCAAATCGTACGTCCAGTTGAACAAATTTTCTCTTTGATCTTTCAGCTATTTTGCTATTGTCTAACTCCTACTTCTCTCCCGTTCCCCCAGTCTCTCTCTCTCTCTCTCTCTCTCTTTTTCTAATACTCGCTCCCTCATTTCTCTCTCTCTCTCTGTCTTTATATAACACCATCCCTTACTGCCGTAAGTTGTCGTACACTTTGACTCGCTCGCTCACTTTGCATTCAAATACTTTCAACACTGAAAAAAAAATACTCGAAACACATACATACACTTGTAACGTAATTATAATTGAGTAATTTTCTTTAACTTTGTTTATCTCTCGCTCTCTGTCGGTTTCTATTTCTTTCTCTAACGGAGCACCGACTTTAAGTCGCTGCAATCTTTTTCATTCGTTTGTTTTTTTACTCGACACTCGCTACTAGTTCCTCGTCACTCGTTACAGTACATCTATATATTTTTTTTACTATTCAATTATTTTTCCTTAGTTCCACACAGACAACATTCGCAACAGCAACAACAACAACAATTACAACAGTTACAACAATTAGTTAGTTAGCCAAAAGCTTCATTGAATTAACTAAATGTGTGTCTTAGCTTTTTAGCGTTTACCAACACACAATTTAAACAATAAACACACACAAAAACACTAGAAACACGAATGTTCCAAATTTTCACTAGAACACAAAACTTTAAGGCTCACAACAAGCTTTTCCTTTGCTACAACACCGATTAACCAACACTGAAATATCAAGCACTCTATATTTATTGTTTAAACACCCAATCAGGAACTATCAGATCGATCAGGACAATTATCAGAACAACGTGAACAACACGCACACTAGAAAAATACCAAAATAAATTTATTGAAAAAAGAAATACTATTTAAAAAGTACCCAAAAGTCGTACGCTTATTGTGTAGTTGCAGTCGCTGCAGTTTTTGATATATACACGTACTTACCATATACAATATATACATTATATTAAATATATATATATTTATCTATATATATATATAAAAACATGCTCTATATATATCTTAAACTTGCTATAAATATTTTATTTATATTTTTGATTTTTATCAAAAACTAAATATATTTAAAATGCCATATAATTAAAAAATAAATACCAAGCAAATACTAAATACCTAAACAGCAACTATCTTAAAAAATCTATAAAAATACATTTACAAAACAGTTTAGTTAGATTAGTTGCTCTGTTCTTAAACTAAAGTCGTAAACATTTGTGTAGTTAGTATACAAAATAAATATTTATAAAAAAAAAAAAACAAGCAAAAAATATCCCACGACATATACTTATTAAAGTCAGTGTTCCCCATACACAAAACATTCGACACACACTCACACTAAACATTAACTAAATGAAACGCTTAACTAAAAGCTGCCCAAAAATAAACAAAGAAAAAAGTGAATTCTAATTATTAAATTAAATAATACCAAATATTTTCTACAACTCCATTTTTAGGCGTCAGCTTTAAAACTTCTTTCAGCTCTTGAGCGACGTTAGTTGTCTTTTATTTCTTATTTTCTTATCGATTTTACTTTAGCTATCGCTGTTCTATCGTCCGATTATTGTTTATCAAGTCCTACAAATGCCAAAAGATCTATCTGAGAAATCTATCCTGAAATTTCGATAGCGAATCCGATTTCAATTCAATGTTTGATAGCGAATTTGATTTCGTTAAAGCTTCAAGTTTCAATAAAGCATTCTTTTCAAAGTTTAACTAACGAATTCGACTTCAATTTCGATTCTGCTTAGAATTTATATTGCTAATTTGATTCCGATTCCAAAGCAGTTATCGATATCTATTTAGTTCAGCTATGTTTCCCTTTTTCTTATAGTTTTTCGCTCGCTTGTTGCTCACTTAAGGACACATGCTCTCCCCTTCTCTCTATCTCTGTCTATCTCTCTCTCAACTCTTTTTCTTCCTTAACTATCTTTCTCTCTCTTTCTCTCTTTTGTCTCTCTATTTCTCTCTCTCTCTCTTTAATCACACAATTGCTATACTAATTAACTGTTAATACTAAAAAAAAAACTGATTTATAATCAAAAAAAAATTAATTAAAAATAAAAATTGTATGCTAAACACAACACAAAAAAAAATACCCCAAAAAAACAAAAAAACACAACTCGAAAAAAAAAAAACAAACAAATTAATAATAATACATATATAATAAAAATTTATAAGAATATTATATTATCGAAAATATATATATGTATATCATATTATATATCAACAATACCAAATACCATCACTTTAGTATACTCGGCATGAATCTGTTCGGATGTAAATTCTGCGAGAAAATTAACGGAGAGAAGATTTGCGATCGTAAGAATTTCGACAGCCTGCTTTGGGCGCTCGTCACAGTGTTTCAGGTAGACCTATTGCTATCAGCATTTACCAACCTTATATATTACTATATATATAATAAAAATAAAATATATAAACACTATACAATATGCTTAAATATATATATATATATATAATATATATATATATATACCACCTAATCTTTTGCCATAATTTGCTATCGATTACTAACACTAATTGTTACCAAAAAAAAATCGAAAAAAAAATATTACGAAATGTAAGCATTTTGTTTAAATTGAATTTTGATTTTGATTTTTTTGTTGGTTCGTTCAATAATGTGCTAGGCTTGCCATAACGATAACAATAACAAATTACGATTACGATTACGATAACGATAACTTTGAATTATAATTGTTGTGCTTATTTTGTGTTCCCACTCGCTCTTAAAGTGTCTTTCTAGCTATATCTCCATCTCTCTCTCTCTCTCTCTGTCTCCGTCTGTCTGTATTTCGCCTGAACAAATCGCACTTTATCTATTTATGTAATCGATAACTTTTGTTTTGTGGCTTCTTATGCTTTTTGAGTTTATCGTTTTTGTTAAATTAAAATTTCAATTGGTTTATCGATTGCTCACTCGCTCGCACTAATTTATGGCGTTTATATTATTCTATATACTTCGGTGTGGTGTTTTCTTTTTCATTGTGTTCCATTTTCCATTTCGTTTCGTTTTGTTATGTCTCGTTTCAATGCCTGCCGTTTCAACAAATGTAACGAGAGAAGAATGTGATTCGCATGTTTTCCGATTAATTCCGTTGAGTTTCGTAGCAAGCAGCGCGCATTCGCATGCAGTTTTTTTGTAGTATTCAGCTTCTATGCCGTTATCGTTATGTATGCAAATTATCGATAATATAGAGTTTAGTTTCAAAGGCAGATATGATATTCATAACAATGCACAGGTAAGCAAATCAGTTTGATGAATCGCCTAAACGAATAGCGAGTTATATCTTGGACTATTTTGGAATTGTCTTGCGTTGCCTTGCATTAAGCATTTGCATGTTATCGCAACGCGATAGACGATAAACGATCACACAAGTGTACTAACAATTTATTTCTCTCGCTCGCACTCTCTACTCGTTACTCGCCACTTTTACTCGTTGTCTACTTTTCGCTCTCTCTCTCTCTCTGTCTCTCTGTTTGGTTTGCCACACACTCGCACTGCCACAACCCCACACATACCCACACACACTCACACTCGCACACACACACACTTACATATATTTGTCTACTATTCTATACTATCTCTAAGTATTTATATGTCTATATCTATTGTGTATATTGTACAAATTTACGCTATTACTAGTCTCTAAGTTGTTAATTAATCGATAACCCAATCCTCACCACCACCACCACAACAACAACCAAAAGCACCACTACAGAACTCTACAATCTCTACAGTCTCTACTCTCCACTCTCACACGCATAACAAAATTCTAAACTCTGACTGTAAACTATATCAACCACTAAACTCTGACCCTCTGAAACTTTCCACACAAACACAGCCATATCACATAGACACAAACACAGCCATATCACATACAAATTTAGTACAGTCTCTAGAGTTTGTCAGTTCACATATTTCGAGGTTACCCAGAAAACTCTGTAAAATAAAACAGTTTTTTTGCATTACTCTCAACTTTTTTTTAAAATCTATCAATAATAATATATGACGAACAACAACAACAACCACAACAACAACAACAAAAATAAAGATAAATTAATAAAGATGATGAAAGATATCTATTCACACTGTACATAAAGCTATAAAACCCCGATTTAACTGAGGCATAAAAACGAATACATAGATCAGACCCAACTCAAGAAATCCACTTTGTTTACGTATGATACAAGAATTTTCTCTTTACATATAAACACTTACATATATATATATATATAAATATACATACACACAAAAATATAGTTTATATATGCCTATATATATATATATATATATGAATCGCAGAAGAATCGAATTGCATTAAGGGCCATTAGCTCGACTTACTACTTACTCGTTTATAACTCTATATATATATATTCTCGTATTCATAATCGAATCGCAACTACACATATACTTACTTTTATATATATATATATATAAAAATTATATCTTTATATATATATATAAATATATATATTTATACATACACAATTCCTATTACTATATATATATGAGATATATATACATATATAAAACATATATACGTATAAACCTACAGCATACTCGGCATGTATCTGTTTGGCGGTAAGTTTTGTAAATTTTTGGACGAATCCGGACTCGAACGTGAGTGCACGTGTCCCGAAATAATCAGCCGACATCCGCAATGTGAATGCGATCGCAAACACTTCAACAACATTTTGTGGGCCACTGTCACAGTTTTTCAAGTAAGAACAATAACAATCAATCCAAAAAACCAAACACAAAAAAAAATATATATATTTAAAAAAAAAAAAATGAGAAAATATGTTATATATATACAGAAAAAATACCTATCCAACTATTTATCCCTAACAAAACTATCTGAGTAACTTTCCAAACAAATTCAAAAATACAGCAAACATCCAAAATGTATATCCAAAAATATTACAGAACAAAAAAAAAAAAAAAATGTGCAGCTCTTATACCTTATCTATATCGCTAGTTTTTTGCGTACATTCGGTTTAGTTTTAGTTTAGTTTATCCTATATCCTATATTCGATATTTTTTATTCTCACTCGTTCTTCTAGCGATCAGCTTCAGTTTTTGCCTCGGTATATTTTCATATGGTTTGTTAAGTTTTTTTAAATTCTATCACATATTTTATACTTAGTTTCGATTACTTTTTCGATCAGCAAGTAGTGCTAGATATCTTTATATACACATACACTTACACTTACCCATATTCATCAACAAATTAAAGGAAATCCCTTTCCTTTATAGAGCTACACTTTTTCAAAGAACCTAATTAAAAAGCGACATCAGCTGAATTTTAAATTCTTGTTCGATTCAATACTTTTCAATATATCGATTAATCTCAAATTTTTTGTAATTAAATTTTCTAAAATCATTTCTAAACTGAGTGAATAATTTAAATGAACTCATCTTTATCTTCAAAAAAATTGACATTCAAACTTTAAGCTTAATGTTAAGGAAATGCAACCATTTTGTATATCGATAAATGTCCGAAATTATCGATAAGAATACTTAATAACATCCCTGCTTAGTTTAATCTAAAATAACTTACACTTGATTTTTCTCAATTTCATAAAAAGTTATCGTTATGGAAAAAAAATATCGATATATACAAAATACATAAAGAAAGTCCATGTCAACAAAATACTCCAACAATTTTCTCACACCCCCTAGCTCTTGTGTTTTGTTTCATTTTCTCTCTCTTTCTCTCTCACTCTCTCTCTCTCTTTGTCTTTCTCTTTCTCCCCCTCTCTCTTGTCTCTCCTTGACACAATCGTCACGTACAGTCTACACTCATTTTGTAACATATAATCTCCTCATTTGTTTTTGCATGATTTCTTTAAATTTCAATATGAATTCTATTATTTATTTAATTCACCTCTTTGTCTTACTTTCGATTAATCGTATGAAAATCTTCAGTGATAATTATAATGCCGTTACGTTTGTTCCATATAAATACCTAACACAATTCTACATATACTAAATATATAAATATATATTTACAATAAAAATAAAAAAAAATGAAAACTATATGATATATAAGAAACTTATGTATAGGCATTGGAAAGCGCTTCGTTTGTTGGCTTTGTTTGGCTTGATTCCTTTCTTCAAAATATGCTGCTGCTTTGTCTTCTTCTTTCTGCGTTTCTTTATATATAAATATTTCTTCTGTTTTCTTTTTAACACTTAGCTACAAGTTTCTTATTTGCTTTTTGCGCTTTGCCAAACACTAAGATAAAAACCAAAAGAAATTCCAAAAATGCATATAATTTATGTACAGCCACGCCCAAAAAAAAACAAAAAAAATCAATTTATATATAATCGTATTGTTCAAATATATCAAATATATAGCAACAAATATTTATTGGCACGTCGTGTAAAAAATAAAAAAAAAAAAACTTAAAAACGAAAATATATATAAAAATATTTATATTAGATTTGAATTTCTATGCAAGATTATTGCGCGCTTTTAAAAATGATTTTTTCTTGAGTTTCTTCTTCTTTTGAAGTTTTGGAGTTACGTTCTTCAGTTTGAAGTTCTTAGCGCTTTGTCTTGTTTCATAATTTTTTCAACCACACCACGAATTATATACGAAATTTTAAGTATATTTTTAGTTTTTTTTTTTTTTTTTTTTTTATAAATAACGTAGTATTATAACCAATTTTCAGTTTCTTTTCTATATTTATTTGGCAATAGCTTTTGCTGCGCTTTGGCCACAATTATCTGTTCTGTTGAATGTATTTTAAAAATTAAAAAAATATATATATTGATATATATTGATTTGAATAGGATAAAGTCAAGTTTTATAATTTATTTATGACTTTTTGCTAAAGAAAAAAAGTTGCAACAGCGAGAAGCGTATTATATAATTGCTTTATAATCTTAAGTTTAATTTTTTTATTTGTTAAGCTACAAGAATAGTTGGTATGAGACAGATAAACAGCAAAGCTAACATATATTTAACCTATATATATATATATAATATATAATAATAATAATATCTAACACTTTTTTTTGGCGTTTTGCTTCTCCAACATGATCTGTTTTCTTTGTGCTCTCTTTTTTCTTACTTTCTTTCTTTATCCCACACAATATGTTTATTGGTATTTTTTCTATTTTTTTTTATTTTTTTGTTTATGTGCTTCTTTCAATATATCCATATATATCAAAATATATATATATATATCCCAACATATATATATATAAATATATGCACCACGTTTGCCGCCCGCCACCTGCAACTGCAACCAATCAACCATCAATTCCAACAACAACAACAACAACAACAACATCAACAACTATAACAACAACAACAATCATCGTTTTCAAAAAATACCAAAACAACAACAACAACAACCACAAAATGCTTTTTAGATACTGACGCAAGAGGATTGGAACGTGGTCTTATTCAATGGCATGGAAAAGACAAGTCATTGGGCCGCATTGTACTTTGTGGCTCTAATGACCTTCGGCAATTATGTGCTATTTAATTTATTGGTCGCCATTTTGGTTGAGGGATTCAGTTCAGAGGTAGAGTTTTGCCAACACCCAACGAAATTCATTAAATAGTTTCTCAACTTGGCCAATTTTGGAAAACGTTTCACTTGCAATTCAAAAAAATATTTTAATAAAATAAAATAGTGGAAACGTTTTCCTAGCTTAAAAAAATATATGAATTGGCATTTGTTTCGAAAATACTCAAAAACAATGTTTTAAATAGCAAAGAAATCGATCAACTTAACATTAAAAAATCGTATCTAATTATAGCCAATATTTACTTGTCTGCTTATAATTCATAAAATTTAAGAAAAAGTTTACAAAAAAAAAAAAAAAAAAAAAAATAAAATAATATATATATAGCTAGTGATGTAAAAATACAGCGATTTTCAACTGCTTAAACAATCGAGATAATTAAATTCTAATTTTATTTTGCATCAAAATTGGAAAATATTGTTTTTCCACTTTATTTACTTAGTTAATAGTTTTTCAAAGCTTCAAACTGTCATAACTTTGTTCAATCTTAACCGATCTCCGTGCGAAATGTCAATTATAACATTATTTTGCATTTTATTTAATTCAGCATCAACAGTTTTCTTTCTTTTGATTTTACACTCGATTTACAGTTTTGGATTTACATCACTAGCAACCAAATTTAAATGAGTTTTCCTCTAGTTCTTAAAGCAATACCAGCAATTAAAACTTATTATCAAAGAAATTAAATTTAGAAACCTAACAAAATCCATCGTGTTGTATTGAGTGATCGATAAACGATAGTTGAAACATTGTCTTGATGTGCATTAACGATAGATCGAGTGACAACGGAACTCCGATAAGTTGACGAAAAAAGTCTAATTTTGAAATTTTGATTCCCTCAGCGAAATGAACGTCGTGAGCGCGAACAGCGTGAATTGGTTAAGAAACTGCGTGAAGAGACATTGGCCGAAAATTATAGCGATGGTATGTACGATGAATCACGCAGCGAAGCGGATTCATCGACCACTAACGATAGTTACTACGAAGTACGCAATCGATGGCGCAGTGCGGAGGATGTGCGCAAGGTAAGTGAAAATAGAGAATGAGAAAAGAAAAAGAAAAAGAAAGAGCGATGCCAAAGCGAAAGTTCCGACTCTAAATTCCACACTGTATGAGAGAGAGAGTGCATGTATTGTCTGTGTGTGTGTGTGTGGAAGAGTCGTGTCACGGTATGTATCGTATGTAGTCTATCACCTCTATCATCGCCTCAGCAGCTACAGGACTCCGCCGATCTGATCATTGAGGCCAAAAGCAACATGCACCGTCAACGTCTCCTCCAGCCCATTCAAGACTATCAAATTAACGAGCTGCCCTCGCACAGTGGCAGCTCTGCCTCGGCCGCTGCCGGCGTCGGCGTCGGCGCTACGGGCTCCGCTGCCGACAAGGAGGCAAGCAGCAAACTGTTGCCACATGATGATGTCAAGCCACCACGTGGCGGTCTCAAAAAGGTACGTTTCATTCATATTTCACTCCCATCACACACACACGGAGTTTTGTACGTTGTTTGCACCTTGGCTTGACCTTGAACTCGCACCTACAGACATACTCGATCAAGGATCGACGCAGCGAGGCGCCACGCCTCTCCAAGATGCGACTTATACGCGATCCGCCGCTGATCACAACGACGGCGGCAACGCCACAGGACTCGCCCAGCACCACCATGGACTCGGGCATGACCTTTCGCCAGTGGGGTGACCTTGAGGTGAGCTTCAAATCCATTACTAACTACGAACTACACTCAGAAAACGAATCAAGATATCCGTACTTAAACAGGCCATTTTCAAACGATCACAAACGATCTCAAAATCTGTCTAAGTTCGGTATTTCTAAAGTTGAGAACAAATATCTTATTTCAAGTTCGGTTTTCGTAATTACGGAAATCTTGAAATAAGATTTTTCGGGAATACTTTAAGTACGTTTTACGTACAAATTGAAATCATACTACTTTTAGTACTCAAAAATCTTGAACTTAATCCAAAATGCACTTGTTTCAAGTACAAAAAATGCTCCTTTTTTTCTGAGTGTATCCATTCTCTAGCCGAATTCTACATCTGACAACTCTATAACTGATCTAATAAATCGTTCTTCCAATATACATTTGTCGACCTTTTGATGTCCTTCTCCCATTGACTTTTCTGTACTATTTCTAGATCTTTTTCTATGATTGGTCCTGAATTGTTTTTAGAAATCCTTACGGCTATTTCATTCCACTCCTTTCAAAAATATCTAGATATTTCCTATCTTTTTTAACTGATACTGCAAATCTTAGTGCAGATCCGGAAATCTCTATACTTTTCTATGATATTTCAAAATCGTTTTCTGTGATTGGTCCTTAATTGTTTTCAGAAATCAGTCAATGTCATCTCTACTCTTTTTAGGATTTCTAGAAATTTCCTAACAGGGTTACCGATTCAGAAAAGTTTCTAGAAATTCCCCATGTATTTCTTTAATTCTTACACACAGCCTTTTTCTGAGTTTTTTAAACTTACACTGCAATTCTTTGTGCAGATTTTCCTATCCAGAAGTCTCGGAAAATTCCAATACAATTCTTTGATATTTCAAAATCGTTTTCTGTGATTGATCCTTAACTGTTTTCAGAAATCTTTACTCTTTTCGCAAATCGCTAGAAATGTACAGACTTTATTATCTTACAGAATATTCTAGCTAGAATTTTAAATAAATTTCCCAAATATATTTCTTAAATTTTTCTTACCCCGATATCTGTAAACAGCCGCCCAGCTCGCCGTCACCGTCGCTGCTGAAGCCGCCGAACATTTTCACCGGTGGCCAGCGGACACTGGACGAGGGTATACCCGCTATTGATCTGATACCGCCGTCGCCGGTGTTGGCGCACAAGCCGTTGAATATATTGAATGCCAGCCAGTTGCAAGGACATTCGCATGCCACATCGAGTGGCAGCATTGCCAGCGGTAGTAGCAATCAATTGAGCAGTCTAATACCGAGTGCATTGACCAGCAGCATGCATAGTGTAATTATCGATGATATATCGAAGCATTCAAGCACAACAGGCGCTGCCACGCCCATTTATGTGCCCACCATATCATCAGCGACAGCAGCAACATTGCAGCCACCAACGGAGAGTCACAGTCACAGTCACAGTCACAGTTTGAATCTGTCGGACTTGTCACCGTTGACGGTGTCGCTGACGGGTTCGTTGAGTTCGACGGTCGGAGTCGGAGGTAGTGCCTCCACCAGCGGCAGTTCGTCGAGTGAACGGTTGCCTTTGGCACCAGCAAGCAGTTTCAAGCAACGTTTTCGCCGCAGCAGCTCCAAGAAGCGTCCACAGACACTGAGAGGCACAGTCGATGATAATATCAGTGCACCCGATGACGAGGAGCAACAATTGAATAATGGCAGCGATAATAGTTGCCTATTGCGAACAGGTGGCAACGCCGCAGCCACTGCTGCTGGTGCCGTTGGTGTTGGTGTTGGTGTTGGCAGCACTGTGGAGACAACTCGGCACAAGGATACGAATCGCTTGAGTCCACAGAACTCAATACGTCGTCTATCGAATACATTGAGCATTGGCAGCGGTCCGGGAAGTCGTCGTGCCTCCGCCTGCATCTTCAACTCCCAGGTCTATCAGAATCTAAATCAACCGCCCAAACTGAAGCCGGGTGCAGGACAGCGTCGAATGAGCTCCATAGAGTTGGCATTTAGTAAAACCTCGCATTTGAATCTACACAATTTGGAGGCGAATCGCAAATCATTATCATATACGAATTCGAAAATCGATTTGGATAAATGGCAAAAGTCCTATACGAATCTCAATGAGCCGGATATGCTGCAACAATATATGGAAGCGCGGGATAAGCGCAAAAATTCCATCAGTCATTACAATCTGAAGAAGCGATTAGAGGAGAAGGAGCTGCAACAGTTACAGCAACTGCATCAACAGCAATTGCAATTGCAACAACAGCAACAGCAACAGCAACTCGATATGCAAACGCATTCACAGTTGCCACCACAGCAACTGACCAAGGAGTTGCAACAACTATCCATGCAACAACAGCTACAGCAACAATATCAACAAACCCAACAACAACAACAACAACAACATTCCATGGTACCCTGCGGAGAGCACATGTCCAAGCTGAAGATACTCATCCAGAGACTCACACCGAAGCACTTTACCATCGAGCGTGAGTCATACTCCATGTACGTCTTTCCGGAGGAGAACAGGTAGGATTATCCACTATTCTATTACACTATACTACACCATTTTGAAATATTCAAAATTTTATATTTTAAATCGCAAATTTTCACTTTTAAATCAACAATCAATGTCAAATCGAACAAAAGTTTTTCCCATAACACTTTTCCAACACTTTAACTTGCATAACTTTGTCAAAAAGTTTCCGATTTTTAATCGGAATGTCATTTGTTTCATAATTTGACCTCTAATTTCGTTCTACATTCAAATTTAATTAGTTTAGTAAAAAAAATTATTTCGCTCTAGATCTTAGGTTCGATGCTAAGGGTCCCCCCTTTGATATTTTGAAAATTTAAAATTTTAAATCTCAAGTTTTCACTTTTAATCAACTCCTTATATCATAATTAGTATAAAACAACACTTTAAACTTGATTCTGAGACATTTCATTTTCTTGTCAAAAATCATGGCAAATTGAACAAAAATTTTGACTTGTAAAGTTGCTAAGTCAAAGGTCTGAGCAACTTCAAACGTTCATAACTTTGTCAAAACCTAACCGATTTTAAAGCGGAATGTCATTTTGATTATGTTTTCGCCACATAATTTATTGTGCTTTCAAATTTTATTAGTTTTGTAAAATAAATTACTTTCCCCTAAATCTTGGGTTCGATGCTAAGGGTCCCCCCTTTGAAATATTGAAAATTCAAAATTTTAAATCTCGAGTTTTCACTTTTAATCAACTCCTTATATCATAATTAGTATAGAACAACACTTTAAACTTGATTCTGAGACCTTTTATTTTCTTGTAAAAAATCATGGCAAATTTGACAAAAATTTTGACTTGTAAAGTTGCTACGTCAAAGGTCTGAGCAACTTGAATTCATAACTTTGTCAAAACCAAACCGATTTTCAAGCGGAATGTCATTTTGATCATGGGTTGGCCTTTAAATTTATTCTGCATTTAAATTTAATTAATTTTGTAAAAAAAATTATTTTGCGCCAGATCTTGAGTTCGATGCTAAGGGTCCCCCCTTTGAAATATTGAAAATATAAAATTTTAAATCTCAAGTTTTCACTTTTAATCAACTCCTTATATCAGATTTAGTATAAAACAACACTTTAAACTTCATTCTGAGACCTTTCATTTTCATGTAAAAAATCATGGCAAATTGAACAAAAATTTTGACTTGTAAAGTTGCTAAGTCAAAGACCAAAATTGTAAAGCTTCAATTGAATTTATATTGTCTGTAATATTATTATATAAATTGTTTAAGAAAATTGTTTGTCAATTTTATCATCTGCCAAATCAATAGTTCAACTTCTTATAGCTACTCTCAATATGCGATTTGTGATCGATTGTCAACGCAATCATACATAAAGGAATATTCTTAACGATTCTCTCAACTTTGTAACAAGACTTGAAATCCATTTGTGTTTTTTTTTTTATTTATGTTTTCAATTTGATTTTGATTCTCGCTTTTGGCAGTGACTGTGTAATTCAATTTCAACTTTGTTGCAGTTGTACAGCAACTGCCATTATTTGAACCTTCTTGTTAAGAATTGTGTTCTGTTTTTGACTTTTCCCTTTTTACTGTCGACAGATTCCGTCAGATTTGCACGTGGTTTGTGAACCAGAAATGGTTCGACAATGTTGTCCTATTGTTCATAGCACTCAATTGCATTACATTGGCTATGGAAAGACCAAACATCCCTCCAAGCAGCACCGAAAGATTGTTCCTGTCAACAGCCAATTACGTGTTCACCGTCGTCTTCACAGTCGAAATGTTCATTAAGGTGAGTTTACCAATTATTTACCAATACACTGACAAAAAGACCAGCTTCTAAAATCAAGAACATACATCCTAAATATTTGGTTCTTAAAATAAGTTTATTTTAAGACCAAATTACTACAACTAAGATTTTAAATCTAAAAAATCATAAAATCTTAATATAAGAATACAAATCTTAAATTAAGCGCGTGATATATATATATACAATTTAAGATGAAATAAATGGTGGTAAATTAGAATAACATTTATAAAACTACCAACCCAAAATAAAATATATACAAATATAAAAAAAATTAAAAAATAATTTAAAACAAAATAATATTTTTTTTTTTTTTATTTATTTATAAAATAATAACTTGGCTTTATTTTAAATTTTCTTGAAACCAAGATGTGTTCTCTTAATTTAAGAATATTGTGTTCTCGACCCATTTTTTTTTTATTTATTTATAAAATAATAACTTGGCTTTATTTTAAATTTTCTTAAAACCAAGATGTGTTCTCTTAATTTAAGAATATTGTGTTCTCGACCCATTTTTTAGACCAAAAATCTTAGTTCTAAGACCAAAATCTTGTTGTTAGAACATTTTTTTTCTCAGTGTAGTACTTGTCGATTTGTTATTAACTTGGATTTGACTCCATTTATAGGTAGTTGCCACGGGCATGTTTTATGGCCCGGATGCATATTTTACATCCGGCTGGAATATCATGGATGGATCTTTGGTTACAATATCGATAATTGATTTGTTAATGTCATTGATTAGTGAATCGAGTCCCAGGATATTTGGGATTTTAAGGGTAAGTTTGGTCTAAACAATGCCAAACTGGCAAAACAAACACTGCAAAAAAAAAAAAAAAAAAAAAAAAAAAAAAAAAAAAAAATCAAAATGAAAGCATCGTGTAGCGGCTAACTGGCAACTAACAAAACCAACAACAGCGTCACAACCACCGTGTGAACCACTCTATCGACTCCACCACGAAACCACGCATCACCAAAAATAAAAACATAAATATAATAAGAATAAAAAAAAAACAAAAAAAAAAAAAAAAAAAAAAAACATGGTTATTTTCGGCCTGCCGAATATTTGATACACTTGCAGACCTCCATATTTAATTATATTCTACTATTCAATTTTCAACGGATTATTCCTATGACAGCTATATGATATAGTAGTTTGATTTTAATCAAATTGGTTTTGTATGTATAGAACAATCTGTGAGTTTAATTTACATATCTCAAAAAACAACAAAAGTTGTTATGCTACATTGTAATATTCAGCCGATTGTTCCTATGCCAGCTATATCATATAGTAGTCTGATTTCAACCAAATTAAAGTTAGGATAAACAGGACAATAAGAAATGTAAATTTTGTTACATTGGTTGATATATCTCATAGACAAACAATTATTTTCATACTTAAGTTTGATTTTCAACCGATCGTTCCTATGGAAACTATATGATATTATTGGCCGATTTAAACCAAATATGGTTAGGATGCATAAGACCAACTTCAATACATATTTTGTCAGATTGATTGAGATATATCACAAAACAAAAAAAGTTTTCATAGTAAAGCTTGATTTTCGACCGATCATTCTATGGTTCCTATATAATATAGTAAGCCGATTTGAACCAAATTCTGTCAGGATAAAAAGACTATAAAAAATGCATATATTGTATGATTTGTCGAGATATTTGAAAACACAAAAAATATATATTTTTATAAATGGTAGATTTTCGACCGGTCGTTCATATGTAAACCCTCTGCAAGAGTATAACAACTCCTAGAAAAAAAAGCATCAACTGCTATTGCGCACGCGGCTCAGAAAAGCTCTAGCTATTGCTCGCTCGCTCGCTCTTTCGCTCTCTTTCTCTCTCTCTCTCTCTCTCTGTCTATGTCTTTCTCTATCTTTAATTGTAACTCTAGCTCTATCTCTGTCGGAATTGGCTACTATCTGTCTCTATTACTTATAAGCTATCCGTTTCTTTTTAACGCACACATCTCTCGTTATCATCGATAAAAAAAAAAAAAACTAAACACGAGTCACGAGCTATCTCTTTCTCTCTCTCTCTCTCTCATTCTCTCTTACTGACAATCTATTTCTGTCTCTGACTCTTTCTCTGTCTCTCTTGATCCTTAAATATATATATATATAAATTATATATTGTGTATGAATCGGGTATTTCATATTAACCATAACATAAAACTCAACCAAAACTTAACTAAAAACCAAACCGATCTGCAGGTAAATTCTCGTGCTATATCATTATAATGGCAAACAAATTACTCGTAACGCTTTTATCTATCTATCTATCTATCTGTTTCTATATCTCTAAATCTCTCTCTGTTTGTGTGTTTGTATGTGTGTGTGTGTGTGTGTGCGTATGTATGTGTAGTGTCCCCCTTTTTGAAAGTGTTGAAAGTTCTCCTCCTACATCCAAAGTAAATCGTTGTTTCATTCTCATATCGTTTGTACATATACATATATGTTATATATATATAATAATATATCTGTAATAATCAGTAATTGCATTTATTTACACTATCACGTCCCAAATCCCATGCTAAAGTTACAACCTAACCTCACATTTTGATATCATTTAAAAAACATATTTCTCGAATCTGTAAAAGTACAAAAATGTTTTGTTTAATCTACAAAAGTTTTCGAGATGAGCGTGTTTTACGATAATATCGATTATTTTTCGGGTTTTGCTAAGTTTTTTTTGTAATTTTTCGTTTGTTTCGGATTCCGAATGTTTAGTTATTAAGTGCTTCAATTCTAAACGTTCCTGAAGCTAATATACTTATTTTGGATATCTTTTTAATTCCTAGTTTATGTGATCCTTAAATTAATCAGGCTTAGAGCGGCTTATTAGGTGTTACAATTCCATTTGTTCCGCGAGCTTATTCAATTGATTTGTGTATAATTTAAAGTGTTTTGATTCCACTCGTTCCATTAATTATTTCAGTTGAATGGTTCCTTAAATTAATCGGTTTTAGAGTGGCTTAGGTGTTCCAATTCCATTTGTTCCGCGAGTTATTTCAATTGATTTGTGTATATTTTTAAGTGTTCCGCTTTCACTTGTTCCACAAGCAAATTATCGTGGAACGAAAAAAAATTATCCCCATTCCAACCGTTTCACGCCCATTTCTAATTATAACTCACAAACTGATCTGAAACTCCATTTGAGTACATTTTACAGATTCGAAATTCATAAAGTGTTAATTGTATAAACGTTTTGAAAGTCTCCCCCCTTTTTAGAAGTTGATAGAAGTTATAGAGCGTAACGCTCTAATTTTTTCCCGCTTAATGCTCGCTCAACATACCACTTTCAATTTCATTCCCATGTTGCATATTCCCATTCCCATTTCGTTTCGTATTTACGTAATTGCTTAATTGATCACAAGTTGCGTTGCAGTTTCTGTTTCTGTTTCAATTTCAGTTTACATCACTGGCGATCGTTGAGGCTATATATACATATATATATATGATATGATATATATTTGAAATGATCTTAGTTGAATATGAATTTTAATGATATATATTTGATATTTTGATTCGCAGGTGTTTCGGCTACTTCGTTCCCTGAGGCCGCTGCGTGTGATTAACCGCGCCCCGGGTCTGAAACTAGTCGTGCAAACGCTCTTATCATCCCTGCGTCCCATTGGGAACATTGTGCTGATCTGTTGCACCTTCTTCATCATCTTTGGCATACTCGGTGTGCAGCTGTTTAAGGGCACATTCTTCTACTGCGAGGGCGAGAACATTAAGAACGTACGCAATGCCGATGAGTGTCGTCGTATACCCGGCAATGTTTGGACAAATCGCAAATATAACTTTGATGATCTTGGCAAGGCATTGATGTCACTATTTGTGCTGAGTTCCCGTGATGGTTGGGTTAATATCATGTATACCGGACTCGATGCCGTCGGTGTCGATCAACAGCCGATTGTCAACTATAACGAATGGCGATTACTCTATTTTATTGCCTTCATACTGCTCGTCGGTTTCTTTGTGCTCAACATGTTTGTCGGCGTTGTTGTTGAGAATTTCCATCGTTGTCGCGAGGAGCAGGAGAAAGAGGAGAAGATTCGTCGGGCCGCCAAGCGGGCACTACAAATGGAAAAGAAACGTCGTCGGATGCACGAACCACCGTATTATACGAACTATTCACCGACTCGTATGTTCGTACACAATGTGGTCACATCGAAATATTTTGATCTGGCAATCGCCGCTGTTATCGGACTGAATGTCGTCACTATGGCCATGGAATATTATATGATGCCCAAGGCATTACAATATGCTCTGAAGATCTTCAATTATTTCTTTACGGCCGTCTTCATACTCGAGGCGAACATGAAACTTGTCGCATTGGGTTGGCGTTTATATCTCAAGGATCGTTGGAATCAACTAGATGTCGGCATCGTATTACTCTCCATTGTGGGCATTGTGCTGGAAGAGCTGGAGACGAACATAATACCGATAAATCCGACAATAATACGTGTAATGCGTGTCTTGCGTATCGCACGCGTTCTCAAATTATTAAAGATGGCAAAGGGTATACGGGCATTATTGGATACGGTTATGCAGGCACTGCCACAAGTGGGTAATTTGGGATTGCTGTTCTTTTTGCTGTTCTTCATATTTGCGGCATTGGGCGTGGAACTGTTTGGTCGACTCGAATGCTCCGATGAGATACCCTGCCAGGGTCTAGGCGAGCACGCGCACTTCGCCAACTTTGGCATGGCTTTCCTCACATTGTTTCGCGTAGCGACTGGCGACAATTGGAACGGCATCATGAAGGACACGCTGAGGGATAATTGCGATGACGCCGCTGATTGTGTACGCAATTGTTGCGTCAGCTCGGTTATTGCTCCCATATTCTTTGTGATATTCGTTCTTATGGCGCAATTCGTTTTAGTCAATGTCGTCGTGGCTGTACTGATGAAACACCTCGAGGAGAGCCACAAGCAAATGGAAGATGAGCTCGATATGGAAGTTGAGCTGGAGCGTGAATTGGTACGCGAACAGGAGTTTGCACAGGAGCAAAAACTGTGCCAGCAGCTGGCGGAGGCGCAAGCGAAAATACCAAAAGCACCACCGCGAGCACCACTGGCCAAGGTCAAATCTCTGCCCAAGAATTTCATCTATAGCACACCGTCGTTGGACAAGAAATTCCCCAGTCCCAGTTTAACCAGCAGCGCAGCGACCAATTTGAATTTAACGCAAACAGGAGGGTCCGGTACTGCCCGTCGCCAGACCATACAGTACTTTAATCAACAGCAACAACAGAGTCTCGGCTTGAGTCTGGCTGAAATGGGCGGCGCGTTGACGCCTCAGGCGCTTGGCGCACGGCTGGGCGAACCGTTTAACGTTAGCACCGGGACGGCCGGTGCAGGTACCGCTCATGAACGAGATACCGGCCTGCAACTGCCGCCCCTGGGCCGACGTGGGCGTCGCGCCTCAGCTGCCGCCGGTTTCCGCAAGCGCGGCGTGCTGTCCAAGGAGCGTTCACTCGATGAGCAGGCAATACGACGACGCAATCTGGAGGCGAAACGTACCAGCTGCGACTCGTTGCCCTGGGGCGGTGATGCCCTCGACTATAGGCGTGGCACCATCTTCGAGAGCCTCGAGAGCGATGGCGGTGGCAATAATAGTCCATCGGCCAGCTATGATCTAGATATACGCAGCATACGTAGCGCCGAGGTGCCACGCTCCTCCAGAGATCGTGAGCGTGATCGTGAACGTGATCGTGATCGTGACTTGGATGTATTACGTGACGATGCGCATCACTCGCAATCACGCAAACTGGAGACGGCAGCAGAGCCACTGGCCGTGGTCAGTGCTCTCGTACAGTCCACGCCCACAGCCACGCCCACTGCTACACCTACGCCCACACCCACACCGACGCCCACACCCTTAAGCTTGCCCATTGTCATGCCCACCGCACGTCGTCCCTTTGGCTGGTCGCAGTCTGTGGACCAGGGCTGCCTGTTGGGCGCCCAGGGACGCAGCAGCCTGCTGTTGTCCGTACCACGTTGCATGCCACCGCGCAGTCGCAGCGGCAGTACCAAGCAGCTCTTCAAGCAGCAGGCCCTCGACGAAGACGCCGACATGGATGAGAATTCGCTGCTTCTGCCCACAACCAGCATTCAATCGCCACCCAATCTCCAACAACAACACCAACAACAACAGCAACAATTAAACGGCTCCGGTACTGCTACGGCTACCGGTTCGGCATCAGCTACTGCTTCCGGCTCTGGTTCCGCCACCGGTTCTGGTTCCGGTTCGCTTAATATCTCCGGCGCAACTGGCGACTGTCCGACTCCGGGCAAATCCGACACGGCGGACATTATGCGAATCATCAGCGAACGACGTCGCATGGATCAACGCGATCAGAGCGGCAACGAGGACAGCGATTACAAAGAGTTGTTGCTCGTCAAATCGCCGCAATCGTCAACGGATTAATCTTAAGTTCTCTCCCTCTCTCTCTCTCTTTCACACACACACACACACACTCTCCCTGTCTTACACTTCTTTCAAGCAGTGTGGCCACATCATTATTTGTTATGCGGCGTTGCCAAAATTCACTACAAATACACTTATCGATAACGATTAGTTTTGCGCAACAAGTCAGTTGGTACAGTAGACTCTCACATATTGAGAACACTTTATTTTTTCGGAATTAAAAAATATATGCAAAATAATAACAAAATAACAAAAATTTGTGCCATTAAATGATGCTGATTATTTTTTTTTAACTACTGAAATTCCAAATTAAATTATTATTAACTAAGTAACATCAATAAAAATTAAAACGGCACAAAATAAAGAATTGCATATTAAAATAAACTCTGAAAATTTCAACGAATTTCTTTTTTTATTTGCGCTTAATAAGATACACTTTTTTTTAGTAGCGAATTTTCAATAATTTTAACATAAATATTTTTAACATTTATAATTACTTTACAAATTTGTGGAATTTCGAATTTGCCAAAAATTCTGTCATCTACAAATTATAATTTGCATTTTTTAATGCATTAAAAAAAATGTTTTTTGTAATACTCCTGTTGTATCTTTAAAAATAATACCTTACAAAATATTTAAATATAAAAATTTTAAATTCAAGAAAGTTTTGTCAAAATTGCAGTTTATATTTAATTTTTCTGAAAATACTTAAAGTTGTGAGAGTTCTCACTTGTGAGCCACTACTGTAAACATATACTAGCCTCCTCTCTCTCCCTCTTTTTCTCATGTACACACACACACACACACACACACACACATGTAACTGTAACTGTAACTGTAGCCTGTACTAACTTTAGGGAATTTTCCAAGTGCTCAGTTTGAAGAAAGCAAAACTAAAATCGTTAGTAAATAGGCAAATATAATGATAATGATAACGATTAACGATAACATTACTCACTAGCGTTAGGCGTTAACTGTAAACTGTAAACGTAAACTGTAAACTGTTAACTGTAAACTGTAACTGTAAACTGTAACGATAAACGATTAACGTTAGATATAACGATAACGATAACTACTCAAATAGAGCGTTCTCTAACAACAACAAAAATCTGAAGAGAAAGAAAATTATAATAAAATTATAAATAATTGTCAACTGTTTTTAGTGCAATCTACGGTTTTCATAAGTTTAGCAACAACAACAAAACATGCGAAAAGGTATCAAGCAAAAACAAAAACTTATCGATAGCAGTGAAAAAATCGTTGTTTAGAGCGTTTTCCGTTTCAAACCAAAATCGATAAATACAGTAATAAAGGAAGACGAAACTTAAGCATATACTAAAAAAGCTGATTATTCATATGTATACAAAAAAAAACAAAAAACAAGCGTTATATGCGATATATATATATATATATACATATACAGTTATACATAATGTATACATATACCAGGATTCAGTATATATATAGTATATACACGTATATATATATATATAGGAGAGTACATGCATACATGATGGAAATTGTGAACAAAAAATCATCAACTCTGTGATTAGCTCTTAAAGTTTAAACATTTATATAAACTATATACAAACAACCAAAAGAACGATGATGAACAAAGAAGAAGAAGAAGAAACCAAATACTAAACACTCTAGAGTATGTATATAGAGCATCTGAATTATATGTATGTGTATTGCATTGTATTGTATTGTATTGGAACGTATTGTATTGTATTGTATTTTATGTAGTCTAGTAAAAAAAAAAAATAATAATAAAAAATACGATTAAAGTAAAAGCTGACGCAGTATTCACAGATTGATAAGCAATAGTAATTTTAGCTCTTTAAGAAAAAAAAACTTTAAAAAAATACCAAACAAAATACTAAAAAAATACCAAAAAAAATCTAAATTGTTGCCACTTTTCATGACAAAAAACGAAAAAGAAATTTATGAAAACGAATTTACATAGTTACTTAACAGATAAACACAATCCCTCTCGTTTTCCCTTTCTCTATCACACACACAGTTCGTCTCTTTCTCTCCAACACACAGACAACGAGATACGTTGCTCTTCGGACAATCTTTTGGCTTTAACACGCTTTTTCTCTCTCTCGCTCATTTCAATAAAACTGTGCCAAAAAAAAAAAGAGTATAAACTAAAAAATACTGAACGCAGACTATCTCTCTCTCACACACACACATAAACAGAAAGTAAGGGTAATTAGTGTATGTTTACTTTTTTGCGTAGTAAAAATACTATAAGGCCGAAAATCTTAAATTAATTGATTGAAAAAAAAAAGCCCCCCTTAAGAGGAAAATAATGCATAAACGATAACCCAAAGGTTTATTTTTATATACCGAAAAAAAAAACTAACGGGCTAACGGGGAAATATCGAAAATACTAAAGTACATTCTAGTGTTAACTGTAGCATATATAGTCTATATATATACGTAGTAAAACTTTTAATGATAGTCGGAATATATACTTAGCCCTTATTTAATTGCAATAGATAAATCCCCCCCTTCCTCCGTGAGAGCTCTACATATTCTTAGAACCCCGGAACAACTTGAAGTCGTAGCATTTATATAAAATAAAAGAAATTAGCTTGAAAACAAAAAAAAACAAAGAAAAAGTATTAGAGAAATTTATAAACTAAATTATAGAGTATATATATATATATAAATGTATATGTATATATGAAACTATCAACGAATTACAATAGCTAACCTAAAAAAGTCAGCACAAAGAATAAACTTATCGAAAGCGATAAACGAGAATAAATTAAGAAAGCTGAAGAAGAACATAAACACTGTCAATTTCTCAACATGGTCTAAAAAAAATTTCCAAAACAAACGGCATTTTTTACACTCTTTGTAGGTCAATAAAAATGTATCGATAACGATAACGATAGAATACCCAAGTTTAGATACACTTTTGACACACCAAAAAAACAAAAAAAATAAATAAATAAAAGGATAAACAAAAAACAAGCAACAAATCGAACTTAGAAACTTTATTGCTAATTTCGATAGGGCCGATATCGGGCGTTACGCGTAACCGAACACATTTATACAAAAACAACAACAACAACAACAGCAGCAACAACAACAAGAAACGACAAGAACAAAACAAATTTAATTATTATGTAATAATTTCATCTGTGCCTTTCTCTACGAATATACGATCTATATATATGTATATATAAATACAAAATTACGATATATATATAGATTTATACTTATAAAAACTACTTTATACTACTTCACATGTGCTCTTCTCTATACACACAGAAACACACACACACACATACACATTCTCTGCCTTATTCTTTCTCAATCTCACTCACATTGGTGGGGCTGCAAAGTTATCGATAATTTGTAAAGTTCAAATAATGCTGTACATTAAGCAAATCAATAATGATTCTTATTTATTTTTGGATGATGTTATCGATTTTGATTTATCGATACATTTCGATATTTTATTTATCGATTATTAATCGATAATTTATCGGCTCTATTAATCACATACACTGACACACACGTTGAACGTAACGCAGCAAACAACTTGTTAGGTAAGCAGGAGGCCCAAAAGGGACAGTACACTCAAGCAGTTTCAAGCAGTGCAATAACAAGATCGTCTTCAAACAACTCTATAGCTCCTACTCTTTCTCTCTTACACGCACAGATGGGCATTGTAAAAATATTTTTGTGATTTTTTTAAATGTGACCGTATAATGAAATAGAACGAAAGATTTTAAGAAAACAGATTTAAACGTATAAAATTAAATTATTTTTTCCACTTTAAAAATATTTAACTTAAATCATTTTTGTGATTTTTTTAAATGTGACCGTAAAATGAAAAAGTACTAAAGAATTTTTGAAAACAGATGTAAACGTATAAAATTAAATTCTGTTTTCAACTTTAAAAATATTTAAAATAAAAAATGAAGAAAAATTCAAAAAAGCTCACAAAAATGTGAAATTCAACCTTTAAAATGTTTAAAAAGTGAAAGAATTTTGAAATATGCGCCCATCTCGAGAAATATCACTGAGTAAAACAAATGAAGAAATGTAAACTATTTATGAATTTAAACAATTACACACACATACACAAACACTTGATAAAACTACATAAAAGTAATAATAATTAAATGAGATTTACTTAAGCCTACTATTAATAATAATAATTATAATAATAATAATAATAAAAACCCAAACACGTAACATCTTTATAGGTTAATGCGCTGGTAGTTTCAAATTGTTTTTTTTTTTTTTTGTAATTTTTTTAAATTAGCTGCTTGAATATGGAACACGAATACACTACTTTTTGAAAGCGTGTAAGATGCCAGTCATAAAAAAAAGAAAACTAACTAAAACAAATATAAAAATAATAATGAAGTATAAATTGCGTTTTTTTCTTGTTGATTAATAATTAGGTAAAAGGGCTACAAAACATAAGTTAATTAAAGCAAATATTAGACAAACAAAAAACAAAAACAAAAAAATGAAATGTTGCCGAAGCTGCACAAAAAACAAAAAAAAAAACCAAAAAATTATATAGCAATTTGAACATATAAAGTAAAAATTTTGCTTTTAGCCAAGAGAAAGATGGAAATAAATATGTACGAAAAATATGATTAATAATGATAATAATAATTATAATAATAATAATGAGAAACAATAACTATAAACGAAATTGAGCACGATTTTCAACTGTCTCTAACTAAAACCTAAAGCCACACTTACTAACAGTAATTACATGAATTAAAGCTAAAACAAAAACTACAAAATAATGAAAAAAAATAAAAATAAAAAATTATAAATAAAAGCGTTGTAAACATTTCGTTGCGTACCTTTTGCGTTCAAAGAAATGCATTAAATATATATGTATGTAAATTGGTTTGAAACTACCACAGAGAACCGCTCTACGTATGCCCCAGATATAAATATATATATATATATGCATATATATCTACAGATATATGTATGTATATTTCAATATGTATATAAGCAAAACAAAGAGCATTATGAATTAAACAGAAATTTTGAAAAGAAATTTTACAACTTGTTTTATTTTGTGCTGTTGCTCAGAATTCGACACTGGCGCCATCTATGGCAGTTTGGTGGTAACTTGTAGCACTCCGTTAAGTTCTTTGCAGCGCCATCTATGTTCAAGTAGAACATATGCAACTGCTTGCAAGCAGTTTAATATTGAATTCAAATTTAAAAGTGTTACAGATTTTGAAACAATTTTCTCTGAAACCATAACTGTAAAGTCTTGCCCCCCCTTCCTCTTTAGCCTCTAATTTACCGTTATGTTATCTCCGATTTGTAGAGGTGCCTCAGTTTTTCTCGGGTTTTATATATTTTCTTACAACTGCCTTGGGTTATTAATGGGTAAGTGACATTGCAGTTTATATATTTTTTGTTTTTTTTTTTTTGTCTTGTCTCAGCTTTTGTCTTATTGTCAATTTTCTCTTTGTTGCATAACAGTGCCTCCCCCCGCCTCCCTTTCCCCCTGCTTGCCACTTCCCTCTTCCCACTTTGTCACAGAGTTGCTTTGAGCGAACTTTGTGAGAGAGGCCATTAAAATGACATCCAGCAAAACGTCAAGTGAAAATATTTTGGCGCCTCTTTTATAACAGACATCGCAAGCTGTGGGTTTATAACTCCCCCTGCCTATACCCTCTATTCCCCTTCCCGCCCCTTCTCTGACCACCAACTCATCCATTTATCACAGCTTCCTCTTGAACAGCGCATTGATCATGAACTTGTAACGGTCTAGTGATGTAAGTACTCAAAAAACTATCGATAGCTCGATTTTCGGGCTAACACTCTAACTCGATAATTTTTTTTTGACTATCCAAGGCACTGTTGTCATTTTAGCTTATTTTATCGGTTATCGGGAGGATTTAAAGTTTTTTAAATTATTGCTAAATATTTAAATCCAACATTTTTCTTTGTGATTTGGGTTACATTAATGCTTGGCCTATTTTAGAATTTTTTTTTACCTCTTTTCTATATATTACTTTTTTAAATCTAGCTTATTTTAACGGTCGACTAATGGCAACACTGATCCAAGGAGCTAATTAAATCGATTTTCATGAAAAGTCCACAACTTACTGCAGTTTAAGTTCAGTAGCTCAATTTTTTTGTAAACGACCGTAATAAATGACCCAATAAGGCGATAAATATAGTTATATAAAACAGCTCAAGATATCGACTTTTGTAGCATATACTTCTTGTGCAAAAGCCGATTAATTAATGTCGCCTTGATTAAAAATATATGGACAATACATATATGTATGTATAAAACTATAGCATATGTTAACATCGATTTTTAAATCGATGTATTTTTGAACACTAATTAAAACGATTTGTAATCAAAGTAAAAAAAATCTTTTATTGAAAAAATTAGCAACGAAATATAGTATTTATCGATATATAAGCAACTCGAAACTTTTTGTTTGGCGATTTACCCTTTTGATATAAATATCAATGCAAATTTTGGATTTACATCACTATTCGCCAGACGGTAAAAGAAATATAAAATCTGTTATAATAATTAAATAAAATGGTTTTCTAAAAAACAATAATTGCAACCCGAGCTATTATTTATCGATATACTAACAAGTCGATACTTATTGCTTTGCGATTTTCTAATTTCAATATAAAACGCGATTCAAAAGTTTGGATTTACATCACAAGTCTGGTAAGTTGGTAAGTTACCTTTTCCCTCCTCTCTTTCTCACTCTTCTTTCTCCCCTCTCTCTCGCTCTTTCGCCGTCTCTTCATGAACGGTATTTGAAGCAATCTGCGCTCATTTTTGTCTCTGCTCGCGTTTGCGTTTTTAATTAACGGCGGTTTCTTCTATTGCTTCATGAAGATTGCAAATGAAGTAATTATCAAAAAAAAAAAAAAAAAAAAAAAAAAAAAAACTATAATAATCATAAAAAATCTGTTACGACGAAAGAAAAATCAACGCCATTTAGTTTAGTTTAACTTGACTTGTTGTTGTTATTGTAGTTGTTGTTGTTGTTGTTGTTGTTACATTGCAAAGCTTTTTTTCCTTGGCGTGAAATGCGTTCATGGTCAATGTGTGAAAATGTGATGTAACGGTTATGCGATGACCCTACAATAAAAACACATCGTGTACTTTGACCCCTCATCAAAACTGGAGTCTTACAAAGTCTATTCCATTTGGCTGCCTATCGATAAACTATTTGATTACTAGCAGGGAATAATACCGTAACCGATAGCAGAACCGTTAAGCGTTTCATTTTTTTTAGCACCGTAATTCTTGAAGAATTAAAAACCAAAATTTTATCTATAAATAAATAATATATTCATGCAGATCCAAATAGGTGGTCAAATCATGATCAAAATGATGTTTCGCATAAAAATCGATTACATTTTGTCAAATGTATGATAGTTTTAAGATTTTGAAAAAGTATCCAGGTAAAAGTACGACAAAAAAGGACAGTGTGATACTTTTATACAGAAATTTTAACACAGAACCAAAACAAAAACCAAATAATGATAAAATTGACATTTCTTAAGGAAATCGGTTCAGTTTTGACGAAGTTATGACTGTTTGAAACTCTCAAAAAAAATCTATATAAAATACGATAAAAACCACGATAAGTGACCACAACTCTTCTTTTTAACACCACCTCATAATTATTCTCTTTTACCTCCTTTTAATATGCTTCCCTCTCACATCAAGTTCTGAATCACGCGAATCATCATGATTTGCGTGATCGTTAATAAATTTATTTCATTCATAAAAAAAAACATTCGATAAAATTTAAATAAATTACAAAAATTTCTCTTCTATGCGGCGCTTGAAAATAAAAGCAAGCTAAACGTTAAGTTTGCTTAAAAGAGACGACTTGAAAATATGTAAAAATTAATTATATAACTTGAGTTGAGCTTGAACCTAACCTAAATAATAATGATGAAATTGTTATACCCTGTACTTAAGAGTAAGTGCATTTGATAAAATATAAACGGACAGAACAGAGGGATATATACCTAATATATATCATTTTTAATTATATATAAATATAATTATTATATATATATTTCAATTCTAGACCTCATGGTTATTTTTGTAGTTTACCAACACTGCATAAATTTACAAAAAAAAAAAAAGTGTTGCTAAACTAACTAAAAATATATGACATACTTTCAAATGAATTTGCAACCACTGTGCAAAGACTTTAAGAAACGATTCCGATGTCATTTACAATGAATTCCGATTCGCCCAGTTGAATGAGTGTTGATATGAGTGTTTACGAATATATTCGTTATTCGTATTCGTATTTGTATTTGCATTTGGATTTTTAGTAGCACTTTATTATTTATTCACTGTTAAGTTGAATATATTTGTTGTAGTTGTCGGCTTTTGCCTTTTTTTTTATATATATAGTATTTTTTGTATTTTTTCATTTCTTGACACTTTCACTTTTCTCATTAAAATATGAGACCGGGCCCAAGTCGACCCAGACGACAGGTTTGCTGCTGACAGCATTACAATACAAATATACATACAAACATACAATACAGGTATACGAAAATGAATACGAATAGTATTCATACCATATATATGTATATATGACATGACAGTCCGTGAACTGTTCGTCTGTGTTGTGCCCTAACCTTAAAAATACTGTATTTACATATGTATTTTGAGATTTCATTTGCATCTCTCCACCATTCACACATCTCTCTCTCTTTCTTCCATTTCTTCTTCTCTGATTTTGAGACATTGAATAATTTACCGTTGCTTTTGATGTCACAGTTGTCTCTGTAACTTTTGGATTATGCATTCGGTGAATGGTTCATTCAGTTCAGTTTTGAATACAGAAATAGAATTTAAATACAGTCTATGATAATTTTAATAATAAACAGTATTTCTCACTCGTAGAGATTGCAATTTTTATCTTAACTTATCGTTTTTGAGTTTTGAACATAGATTTTAAAATCAAGTGCACCTTAATTAAATTGTTCCGCATGCAAAATAGATCGGATTTTATTCCATTAAATTAGTTTTTCTAAAAAAAAAAAATGTAATACTATTTACTTTTTTTTCGATTTTAAGAACCTAGTACCTAAGGAAAATAGTTTAAAGTCAACTTTTAGCGATACATCTTAATAATAATATTTAAATTACAATTTTATAGAACAGTGGTGTACAAAATCTACAATATTTTCTATACTTTTAGACAACACTGTTATTGATACATCATCAAAAGAAAAATAGGTGCAGTCCACAACAGTTGGTAGAATTTTTAAATCAAGATTTCAACTTAAGATAGATCTTTAAAAAGGAAATAAAGCCCAATCTAATTTTTAGCATATTTCTAAATTCGGAGTAGAATTTTTGTATACTTTAACAGAGATGCATTTATTTAAAATAGTTTTTTAACCATCTTATAATTAGTTATGCTAAATAACAATATACAGTCCTGTTTTGGCTTTTCTTTTCGGCTAGATTTATCGGATATTATCTTTAACCTGTTCTTATTTAAATTTGGAATCATTTTGCATATTGAATTATATTTTGAGTTTGTGAATTTAACTGTGATAAAGTGCAGCAATATCATTTTTAAATATTCTCAATCTAAGGGCGACTTGAAAAACTACATTTTACGACATCCTATAAGATAGGAAGTGCAAAACCGGAACAGGTCTGATAGAGTATACAGCTAATTTTGGCATGTTTCAGTTCTTATCTGCAAAATTTCCAACCTTAATAATTGGGTATTCAATGTAAACCAGTTTCGTATCTGTTTTTCAGTTTATGATCATCCCGTCACCGAATTATGTTTTTCGTATTGTTTCTGTTTCTGTTTCTGGTAACATCTTTCAAAAAAAAAAATGCACATTGCTTGCCCTTTACACACACACACACACACACAGACACACACACTTACACACACCCATTTGTGCATGAATATAATTATACAGCCATTCAAACTCATACACTGACACCCATCTGTATTTTTTGAAGAATTCCCGCATTTTTTTTTTTTTGCAGTTTTTTTGGGTTTTTTTTTTTCTTTGAGATCTTAAGAACTGGTTTTTTTAACTACCAAAGCGACAACTGCCACAAAGCTAACAGCGCTAACGGTAAATTGTTGCACTGTTGCATGTGGCATGATGGTTTTTCCCAGCATTTTGTGTAATTCGGAAAATTGAAAAAGCATTGCACGACTTATGAGGATTTGGTTTTTCACTCTATCGGACAAATTACACAATGCCTTTCAAAAATGAGACAAACAGACAGACAGAGAGAGAGAGAGAGAGGGAGAGTGTGTGCAAGTGACAGAGAGAGAGAGAGAGAGATAGAGAGAGGAACAACAACAAGACGTGATATGACAACTCTGACGTTGTTTAAGTCTGTTGTTTGTTGTGGTTGTTTACAACTCGACTCGAATTGGGAACTGGGATTCAAGCTTGCAACTTGCAGCATGCCGAAAACACAGGTGTGAGTGTGAGTGTCTGAGTGTGAGTGTATGTGTGAGTGTGTAAACAGGTCAACAGCATAAAACAACAACAATGCAACAAGCCCAAATGTTGCACAGTGGGACAATCTCTCATTCTGTTTTTCAAAAAACATATCATACACTTAGAAAAAATGTCATCCTAATCCGTACTTGAATTCAAACCATATTGATCTTAAAATTTTAAAATTGCTGTGTACGAAAATACTTAAATTAAGTATGAATCGATCTCAAGTTCAGAATTCTAACTTTCCTTTATTATGGCAGCTATCCGAAATAGTAGTCCGATTTTAACCCAACTTAGTCAGAATATTGAAGACCAATGCAAATATATAATCCGTGAGTCTCGTTAAGATACCTCCAGAAATAACTGAGTTATTTGTACTAAACTAGTTTAAGATATTTTTGTACTTAAAATAATTTTTTTCAAGATTGAAAGAAAGTTACAAATGAGAACTTTTCGAACTATGATTTTTGTACTTGCAAAAACCGAATTTGAAATTAGATTGTTGTTTTCATCGAGAAATTTCGAACTTAGAAAGCTTTTGAGATCGTTTGTACTTGAAATGGCCTGTTTAAGTACGGACATGTTGATTTTTTTTCTGATTATAATAATAATATTTTAAAAATTTAAAAAGCCGAAAACTTCTTAAGTTTTGAAATAACTGATTGCGCAGTGCATTAAGTTAGGGTAATTCAGGTTTATCGATCAAAGTTAAGAAATATTTTTTGTGCATATCTCAAGGGTACAATTAAAAAAAAAAATACATTTTTTTAATCCGAAATTCACATTTTCCTATCGTTTCATTTTTCATACAGCATTGTTTAATACTTAAAATAGTTTAATTAAACTATCTTTAGAATCGACTTCTTTAAAGATTTCTCTATCGAGTGCATATATTATTTTTACAAGCGTTTCAATTGAAACTATGATTTTTGTACAGATTTTGTTCCCTTTGTCCCACTGTGCGTTGCCACATTTTGTTGGCTTTTCTCGTTCCTTGTACTGAATGTTTCGCTTAACCGCAAATGAATGCATTCAGAAAGTAACAACAATAATAATAACAACAACAACAACAACGAAATTAATTATAAAAAAAAAATCTTAAAGCCACATAATATTAGATTAATGATCTTAACGGTGTGTTAAACACCGTTAATTAAGACATCATTCATTTGTCACACTATTGAGCACCTTTGGGTTAAAGATTGATGCGATCTTGCTAAGTTTATTCATTTAACCTGATTTATCTCGATTCGGTTATTCACTTACCCATTCAATGTATTCATTCTTTTATATTCCATTAATTATTGAGCTTTTATCCAAAATCATCTGGATTATTTCCGAGTTGTGCCCGTATTTTATACACTTCTTGTGTTTTGGTATTTATTTTTCATTTTTCATTCACATTTCACTTTTTTACTTGAAGTGAGTGTTTCTGTATTCACTTTTTAGTTTTTTTTTATGAATGTGAGTGTTTTTTCATTCACGATTCACTTTATTGTTTAAAGTGAATGTTTTTAAATTATCTTTGTACTTCTTTTCTTAAAGTGAGTGTTTTTAAATTCACTTTTTATTCACTTTTCACTTTTTTTTTCTCAAAGTTTGTGTATTTTATTCACTCTTTAAATTACTTTAAGTTTAGTTTCCCATGCATATGAGTTTGTTTTGAAATCTATTCACTTTTTTCCAAAGTGAATACTTTACTTATTCACACTCTGTGGTCACAAAAGTGATTATATTCGACATTGTTTTCACTCACAAGCTTATTTGAGTTTATTCTATTCAATTTTCTTAAGTATTTTACTCCTTGATTCACATATTTATTCACTTTTTTGACGAGAACACTTTAGATATTCAGTATTTTTAGTATTTTTGTTAAGTTAAGTTAATTAGTTAATTTATTGTTTTATTCTTAAAGTGAATACTTTAATTATTCAGTATTTTCATTATTTTTGTCAAAATTGCTTAGTTAATTAATTAATTTATTGTTTTATTCACATTTTCTCACTTTTCACTTAGAGTGAATACTTTAGATAGTCAGTATTTTCAGTATTTTTGTCAAGTTTGCTTAGTTAATTAATTAATTTATTGTTTTATTCACATTTTCTCACTTTTCACTTATGGTGAATACTTTCGATATTCATTCAGCAATAAACTGATTCATTTTGTCTTGCTTTATTATCACTAATTAGCGTGTTTTTTTTTTAAATTTCTCCAATTTACTTAATATTTTTACTAGTTCTCCTGTATTATTATTATTATATTATTTGTATTATTCACTCAGCAATTTATTTAAACATTTTTAACATTCGATTATTTTTGAGAATTATGCACAGTTGCTTAGTTGTTAATTATTTCTTTCTTTAATCATTTCTATTTCCATATTCCAAAGTTTGAGTGTTTTCATTATTCACTCATTTGTCCTTCTGCAATTTGACTATCACTCATTGCAGTTCCTCATTAAAGTTCACTCACTTGCTCTCCATTTTATTTAAGCTCACTCACAGATCCGCTTTCCGCTCTTTATGCTCAATTGTTGAACTCATTTTTTATGCGGCTCTTTTCCTTCTTTCTTTCTTTCTTTTTCTTTCGTTGCTGTTATGTTATTTTTTTGCGCACACTTTTGCAATACTCACACAGTCGCATAACATCAAACATCAAAGCAGCAACAACAACAGCAACAATAGCAACAAAATGCTTGCTTTATTATTACAACATCGGCGATGACGCAGGGATTTTGTTTCTTTAACTGGACAAGCAGCGTGTTCGTTCACTCTGCACTACTGCACTTGCTCGCTCACTCTCGCTGTCACTCTCGCTGTCGCTGTAACTATCGCTCTCTTTGCGCTCTCACTCATCCGCTCATTTCTTTGGCGGCCGCAGAGTCTGCAATCACAGTTGACACACTTGGCGGTTTTGCGCCAAAACTGGATATTTTTTTTTAACTGTTGACGCATTTGTACTTTTTAATTCAAATTAACTCTTTTTAACTAGGCAAACAATGTTTTAAAATTGTTTATAATGTTATTTAGATATATTTAATATAAAAACAATTGTTTAGCAATTTATTTTTTAATTTTGTTTGTGTACAAGGTTTAATTTAAGAAATAAATAAATTTGTTTTTATTGTATATATTGTGTTTGGCAGAATGTATGTAATAGGCAGAAGGGGGCGTGGTATATTTATTCTTGATCAGGATCAACAGCCGAGTCGATTGAGCCATTTCCGTCTGTCTGCCTGTCTGTCTGTCCGTCCGTCTATCTGTCCATCTGTTTAAAGGCGTCG
This sequence comes from Drosophila phalerata, assembly GCA_951394115.2. Taxonomy (NCBI): domain Eukaryota; kingdom Metazoa; phylum Arthropoda; class Insecta; order Diptera; family Drosophilidae; genus Drosophila; species Drosophila phalerata. Next base: position 46,473,398 of record OX596006.1, on the reverse strand, counting down.
ATCTCAGAAACCATAAAAGCTAGAGAAACTTGGTATGTGGGTTCCTGGATATCGTACGCAGATCAAGTTTGTTTTTATTTTTGGATCGGACAACTATATCATATAGCTGCCATAGGAACGATACATCAAAAATGAAGTTTTAGTATGAAAAGCTTCTTCGATTTTTCAGATATCTCAACCAATCTCACACGATATACATTTGGGGTGGTATTCTACATCCTGACCAAATTTGATTCAAGTCGGCCCACTTTACCATATAGCTGCAATAGAGACGCTCAATCGAAAATTAAGTTTTAGAATGAACATTTTTTTTTTATTTGAGATATCTTAACCACACTGACTCCCTTGTTTATTTTTATATATATCCATATTTTTTTTTTTTAATTTACTATTTGAACTTAAAGTTCGATAACATTAACATTGTACATTAACAAATATTTCAAATCTAGCATTTTTTTTAGCGTCAAATTTGGGCAACAGTGTCTGCAATACTTTCGTTGCGCTTTTAGCTGAGTTAATGTTAATGTTAATGCTTAACATTTTGCACTGTTTTGTTTTGTATCTCTCTCTCTCTCTCTCTCACTTGCGCTTTCATGCTCACGCTGAGCTTGAAATTGAGTTACAGCTTGAGTTACAGCAGCGATAGCGACAGCAACAGCGACGTCGACAGCAGCAGCAGCAGCAGCAGCAGCGACGTCGACTCAGAGCAGAGATTTAAGGTTTTATTTCGTTGGTCGCTGTGACTCTCGCGCTGCTTGCGTCGCTGCCGACAGTTGTTGTTGTTGTTGCTGCTGCTGCGACGTTTTTTTTTTTTTTTTGGGGCTGCGTTTTTGAAATAGTTAGCATATTTTTACCGCTGTCCAAGACGCGCAGCCGCAATTCGTTGACGTGCGTTCAGTCAAAGCGGTCGACGCTTCTCCGCAGCTAACAGTGAAACAAACACATACTCGCTCTCGCTCTAACACTAACACGCGTGCGCAACGAAAGTAAAAGTGCAAAAAATTAATTTAAAACCCAAAAAAAAAACGCTGAAATTCTAACGGTTTTTAACAAAACTCCAGAAAAAAAAAAAAAAATAAATAAATAAATAAAAATCGTACAAAATAAGCGTTTTTTGATGTGTGTGAAAATGTTTTTGAGACCGCAAAAATTGAATAAATAAAAAAAAAAACAAAAAACAAGACGACATACTTTTATTTTGTTTTTTGAAAACATATAAATATTTTAAATTTTAATATAGTTTATTTTTTTTGTGGTTTTTTATTTTTTTTTTGGTTGAGTGAAAGTGAAGTTACGAACGTGCACCGTTAATTTGTAGCATCTTTTGTTGTTGTTGTATTTTTTTTTGGTTTTTTTTTATTGGTTTTTTTTTGTTGCTTTGGCAATCATGCTGCCAAAGCTGCTGCTGCTGCTGGCGTTGACGCTGACGCTGACAGAGGCAGCCATTGACAAGGACAACAACAAGTCCTCGGCCGCCATTAATTCAACGCTTATCGGTGACGTCAATCGACATAATGTCATCAATTTGCGACTGCATACGGAAATTAACAACAACAACAGCAACAGGAGTAACAACAACAACAGTGACAGCGACAGCGACGTCAACGTCAATTTCGATCTGTCGCAAACGCAGCGACTGCGCGATTCCCTCAACGTTTTTGATCTGTCGCTGCTGGCTGCGCAGTGGCAGCGCGTCGTGGCAGCGCAGCTGCTGAGCGTCAACTGCACAAAGGACATGCGCAGTTATCTGCGCGGACTGAGCGATGCCAAAATGTGGGCTGTCAAAAGTAAGTACAGTACTCACCGATCACAACTAGCGAATTAGGAGTTAAAAGCTAAAAAAACAAACGAAAGTTCAGGCAGGAATATTACGAGAAAGTTGCACTATACAGATTTGATTATAGTGATGTCAAAATATATATCGAAATATCGACAACTCAATTTTCGCGAAAGCGTTTATCGAGTACTTCAACTCGTTGGTTTTTATTGACGATCTATCGAGTTGATTAAATCGATTTCCATGAAAAATCGACAACTCACTCAACTCGACCCAAAATTAAGTTTTTTCGTTCCAATTTCGATAAGAATCCGTAATATATAAGCTACAAAATTGTCAAAGTTTGAATTAGGCATGAAAACGATGCCAGAAAAATAAGATTTCTCAAAAAAGTACGAGTGAATTTTTTGTGATTTCAATTGCGTTTTGAAAAACTCGATATTTGCAACTCAATCTACTATTTTCCGATATATCGACAACTCGATACATATTTTTGGCCATTTTTTATTTCGATATAAAACTCTATCTAAAATTTGGATTTATATCACTATTTAATTACAAGCACTTGTGAATATACTTAATATAATTACTAAGTTACATCACTTGGCGTACTTTACAATCCATACTTCCTATGTGAACTCAGCTTGTAGCGCTGCTTTTTAACTGAAATTTGGTACAGCTGCTACTTATTATAATGACTACAAAATATCTTAAAAGCAATTGGATCATATCAGTATATCATATAGCTGTCATAGAAACGAATATAAGAAAATTCTGTTTTTGTTTGAAAACCCATATTTTGTTCATTACAAATTTCATTTCATCACAATCTCACAATAAATAACATTTGGTTTAAGAAACATAAAAATATATCTTAAATTTGGCAAAGGAATTTAAAAAAAATACTACGATACCCGCACCAAAATTGAATAATTTCAAGTGATTTTAGATCAGTTAGATATGAAAAGGCATTGTATTCAATTTTTTTGGACAACACCGTTTTATATAGGTTCTACATTATTATTTTTTTGATTTTAGATTGTTTGGACTGACTACATCTTTTGATTTTCTTAAGAAACTTGTATTAAAAAACTTTGTTTATTCCATGAAAACTTGGTAGCAACAAGTTTGCATAAGACATAAATAAAATTTTTCGCAAATAGTAGCCAACATTTATAGTTCCATTCATAATAAATGATATTTGGTTATCTTTGAAAGTGCCATGGACGGGAATAACTTGACATTTATTGGGCAATCTGTTGGCTATTATTATTATTTTTGTTTTTTTTTTTAAATTGATATCTGATTCAAACAACATCATATTCGATTAAGAATTATGCATTGATAGGTTTTCATGTATCTTTTATTTTTTTTTTTCAAGAGTTGTTGTTGCTGTTGCTAGTGTTGTTGTTGCTAGTGTTGTTGTTGCTGGTGTTGCATGTGAACGTGCTGTTTACTGTGGACTGCTTAAACCGGCGCATTCTCAAGACTTCGAGTCGACAATCTACATAAATGCATGCGCCGTTCGTTCGACCCAAGGTCGCAATTAGTTCTTGCCAGACCACAGCAACTTGCAACAACAACAACAACAGCAACACTAACAACAACAACAACAACAAAGTGCAACAGCTCAATTTTGATTTTGGATTTTGATTTCTAGCTCAGTCAGGCACAACACATGTGTGTATGTCTGTTTTTTTTTTTTTTTTTTTTTTTTTTTTTTTTTTTGTGCTCAACTTTTGCCAAATTGTTTGGTCATTATGTCAGCGACTATGTCAGTTTTGAACAATGCATTGTTGTTGCCGCAAACACGCCAAATCTGGTATTACAACAGACAACGGACAACAAAAAAACAAAACCACTAAGAAAACATAAAAATCAAATTAATTTTACATGAATATGTCCAGTCTTAAATTAATGGGCGGTTTGTGTGGGCGTAAAAAACGGAAAATTTGCTTAACTTTTTTTTTTTTTTAGTTCAAGATCATAAAGGAGATATTTTGCTAACGTTTTCTTAGTAACTTTTAAAGTTTATACCTTAAAAAAAAATAAAAAATATTTTAAAATACCATTTTCAATTTTTTTCGAGTCAATAATTAGTTTAAAAAAAAGCAATCTTAAATTAAGCATTGTATGAAAGTCTACTAATATAGCAAATTTCAAGATTTCAGCTTTTTTCTAGCCAAAATATCAATGAAAATAATCAAATATCAGGGACAGTAAATAATGATTATTTTGTTTTTTTTTTTTCAATTGAAAAAATCATTCACTTCTAGTAAATGTAAAAAAACGTAAAATATACCACAATTTTTCTTTAAGGTTAATCTATGCAATTTTACCATGATCTTAAGATTTTGAATATTTTATATTTTACTCAGGATTAATCATTATTTTTGAGCGAAAAAATTAATAAAACTCAGGAATAATCATTATTTTTGATTCAATAAAATAAAACTCACAGAATAATGATTATTCGTGAGTTTTATAATAAAACTTATAATGATTACCCTTTAATGTACCCTTTCTATATATTACATCTTTTAACTTTGATCATTAAGCTTATATTTATAAAATACAACAATTTTCGCGACTTTTTTTGACTTCATTTAATTAAATCAAACTGAAATAAATCTTTAGGACCATTTTTAGAGCTTCTACCGAAATTTCGACCCAAAACTTTGACATCCTATCGTGCATATTACAAATTTTTACTTGGCCAAGTTTCCTAATTTTGCGTCTTGACTCTATATTCGGATAAGTTTAAGTTTATACTTGATAAAAAGTGAAGGCAAATACAAAATCATTCTTAAAAAAAAGAAAATAGAAACACAAAAATACCAAGAAATTTTTTGACCTAATTTAATCTTATTAATCTTAATTTATCTTTAATAAGAAAATTATTAACATGTCAAGTTGCAGTTCTTTGGGACACTGTTTTGCGCTTTTTCCAAAATTTCTTTCCAAAATTTTTTGGCATGTTACAAATTTTTACTTTGCCAAGTTTCATAGCTCTGCTACTTGAGTTTATATTCAGATAAAAGTTAAATGCAACAACAAATTTTCTGGAAATTTTGCTGACTAAATTTAATCTAATCGAACTGAAATTAAGTATAGTTCAACTGCAAGAAAAAACCAAGCAACCTGTCCAATTGCAAGACTTTGCTGCCATTTCTAGAGCTTCTTCTGAGAAAATATGAAAACAAGTGTAATGGGATATGGTAAATCTTACAATATGATTTTGCACTGCTTGCTGCATGTGTTAACTGCTTGCAGGCAGCTGTTAAAATTACAACTTGCACCAGCTGCAACAGGCGACAACAACAACAAAAACAACATACAAAATTATGAATAAATGTTGTGCGACGAGTTTTTAGTTTCAGTTTTTTGTGTTTTTTTTTTCGGGTTTGGATTTGGATTTGAGTTTGGTTCGGTTGCGCCAGCGTGTAAAGAGGACACGCCCCCTTTTGGCCGACTGCCTGCCCGCCCCACTGACCAACTGACTGACTGACCAACTGACTGACTGACTAACTGACTGACCAACTGACTGACTAACTGAGTGCCTGAATGGTTGAATGGATGACTGGCCGAGTGAGTGAATGAGTAAATGAGTGTCCAAGTGAGTTGTTGTCGCTGTCTCGACGCTGACGGTTATGCAATCAATTAACACACCAAAATGCGATACGAAACGCAACACCAACAACAACAATTCCAAAGAAGAAACCAACAAAACAGAAATTATTTTTTATTTCTTTTCTTTTCATTTTCTGTTGGTCTCTTTCCAAAAGTTTCACTCAAACGCACCGCAAAATAAAATTTCAAAAAAAAAAGAAAAGGCTTTTAAATAATTTAAAGCAACTCTTATTCTATTAGTTACTCGTACATACCATTAACATTCATTCGATGATTCGAACAGTTATTCGTTTTATTTTTTCACCACATTTTTAGCACCCAAAGTCCGAGAATTTTGAGCTCGAGATTTTTGTCGCAGCCTCTGATGATGGCCAAGATCAATGGCCGTAATCGTTTTGGCCGCATTACCATTTTTTTTTTTGCCATATCTGCACTCTCTGTATTTAATGCTGCTATAACAACCGAAAGTTATGACATTTATTTTAAATATTTTCGGTAAAAATATCAAAATCTTTTGTTCTTATGTATATACATGAAATAAAAGTCAAAGCCAATGCTGATTTTAAATACTTAATAGCTTCAGAAAATTTATACATATTTATATTAAAACTCATGTTTTAATAATATTAAGGCATATTTTTATAAAGTTAAATTGGCCTAAATATTTAAAAGCTTCGAGAAATTATCATATCGAATATAAATACATTTTTATTTAAAATTTAATAATATTCCAACTATTCCATACATACATATTGTAAATGTTAAGAGAATTATTAGATCTTTAGCATAACTTACTTTTTTTTTTTGTATATTCTGAATATTTGATAATATTTTGTAAAATATATATAAACTTTATAGGCATTTCCAAGGTTAATTATAATTTGTATTAGTATTAAAATCTTCCATTTATTTTAAAAAAATTTCTAATCATTTTAATTCACCATGTCATTAATTTTGAAAAATTTTCTAATGACTTCACTAGATTTTTACTGTATTGTCATAGCGTTCACTTTATTAGAGGAATAGATAGAATAAAAATAAAATAAACGATAGAAATAATTATTTTTGTGCAATTAAATTTAGAAATCAAGTAGCTTCTTCCATCAAAGGTATCGTTTTAAAGTGTTTGCTTCTTTATATATATATATTAATAAGTACAATGCAGCAAATTGGCTATATACGACTTGTATGCACTATGGGTATTTTTTACTTGGAGATCTATATTTTTTTTAAATCGTTTAATATTGTAAAATATATGCTGCATAATTTATGCGATTAAATGCTATTAAAAAAAAGTAAAACCTGGATCAGTCCTTAATAATTCATTAATTTCAGTCTGTTTTCAATAATTTAATTGCATTTTGACTGAAAGCTATTTTTAAAGGATATTTTAGATAGTTTTTTTAAAAGTATATTTGAATTAAATTATGTTTTCTACCTATCTGACTATATATATTTGTTTATATCTATATTACTGCCATAAATCTGTATCTATGTCTGAGACTTTATGCTAATTTATATCTATCTATCTTATATCCATATCTATCTATCTATCCATCTATCTATCTATCTATCTATCTATCTATCTATCTATCTATCTATCTATCTATCTATCTATCTATCTATCTATCTATCTATCTATCTGTTTATCTATCTATCAATTTATCTATCTATTTATCTATCTATCTATCTATCTATCTATCTATCTATTTATCTATCTATCTATCTATCTATCTATCTATCTATCTATCTATCTATCTATCTATCTATCTATCTATCTATCTATCTATCTATCTATCTATCTATCTATCTATCTATCTATCTATCTATCTATCTATCTATCTATCTATCTATCTATCTATCTATCTATCTATCTATCTATCTATCTATCTATCTATCTATCTATCTATCTATCTGTCTATCTATCTATCTATCTATCTATCTATCTATCTATCTATCTATCTATCTATCTATCTATCTATCCATCTATCTATCTATCAATTTATCCATCTATCTATCTATCTATCTATCTATCTATCTATCTATCTATCTATCTATCTATCTATCTATCTATCTATCTATCTATCTATCTATCTATCTATCTATCTATCTATCTATCTATCTATCTATCTATCTATCTATCTATCTATCTATCTATATATCTATCTATCTATCTATCTATCTATCTATCTATCTATCTATCTATCTATCTATCTATCTATCTATCTATCTATCTATCTATCTATCTATCTATCTATCTATCTATCTATCTATCTATCTATCTATCTATCTATCTATCTATCTATTTATTTATCTATCTAACTTTAAACTCAATTTCTTGCCTATCATCTATTAAACTTGAATCCAACTTATTGCCTTAATAAGCTGTATCTGTAACACTGATTCTATAATTTGTATATATAATTTGTCGTTCAGGTATTTGTCGAGTCGTCTATGCAACAATTTAGACTTGATTCTTATTTTTGTTAACGTGTTGTTTGTTTTGCTTGGCTGCTTTGCTTGATGGCTTTAATCGATTTGCGGGCCAACAACACTTTGCCACCAAGTGCAACTGCAGCTGCCGTTTAAACCACAAATCCCCCCCCCCTCACCCCACCACCTTACCACTCTCCTCTGCTCCCCTCATCTTGACCAGGTCTTGGTTGCCACGTTGACTACGAGCCGTTAAAAAAAAAAATTGGCTTAGATGAAGGCCAAAAATTTGCCATGGCTCAGTCGCAGTTCAGTTTCGATTTGTTAGACTTTGGTTCGGTGGATTCTGGTTCTGGGCCATGGCATATGTAGAAATCCTGACAGTGAATAGTTTGGCTCAAATAAAAAGCGCAAAAAAAAATTAGTTTGTTGATTTTGTTGTACGTTTGCACTATGGCAAAGAAGTCAGATTTTTTAAGCTATCATTAAAATTAGTTGTTGTTAAGTATCTGGAATTTTTCAGTCTTAAAATAAAACAAAAATAATTTTTACTTTTGACTCAACACATTAAAAAATCACCACATTTTAGTAAAGTTTTACTTTTATAAATTCATAACCTGCCTGAATATATTAATTTTTTTAATTAAAGTGAGTACAAAAAAGAGTTTTTCAAAGATAAAAAAAAATAATTGAAATTTCTATATTAGTGCAATTCATTTTCATGCTAAATTTCCAGTCATTTTTCAAGCTTTTCATTTAGAGTTTATGCCAAAATATCGTGCATTTTTCCCATAGTATTTTTTTGTTTGAGCTTATGTTTGTTTGGCTTTCAAAGACTTTCGTCAGCATTTTTGACCGCAAACAACAAAAGCGAGCACCAGAAAATATATTCCAAAAAAAAAAAAAAGCATTCAAAAAAAAAAAGAGGAAATACAAATGTTTGCTGATGATGATCGAACTTGGCCATTTTAGCCATGTCTTTTGTGGCTCTTGTGTAAACTTCCTTGTGGCTTTCACAGATCTCAGAGCTTCGATAACGTTTCCAGGAAACATCGCGCAATGACCTCGCAACAAAAAGTTGCACATTTTGCACACAGCAAATGTTTATTTTTCTTTATTTTTTTGTTTTCCTGACCTCGTCTCTTGCATTTCACCTGCCAGACAAGTTGAGTAAGGCAACGCCAAAAAAAAAATAAAGCAAAACAAAACAATAATGTTAATAACAATAACAATAACAATAAAGGCTAATCAAACGTTGTGCGTTGACCAACTTACAAAAAAAAATTGGCAACAAAAGCTGCACTCACAATTCGTGCCTGTTGTGGCCTCTTTTATTTTGTCAGCTCGATATATATAAAGTTATATATGCATATTGTTGGTCATTAGCTAAAATTTTTAGGCCAATATGCTTAGCCGACTTTTGTGTGGGTAACAGGAAGGTGGATGGTGGCGGGATGGGGGGGGGGGGGGGGAAATAGACTACCAATTACAGTCTTTGTGCAAAATGAAACGTCACGCAACATAATTTCTATTGCTTTCCCAGTTTGCTGTTGTTGTAAATAGCATTAAGAAAATAATAAAGAAGAAGCAGACTTACACACACACGCACACAGACGCACACAACAATTGCACAACACATAAACACGCCAAGTCAGCGAACAACAACAACCAACAAGCAACAAATACAACAAACAACTCTCAGCTGCTGGTCACACAACAGACGCCGACGCCGATGCCGACGTCGACGTCGCTGCCAACGTCGCTGCCAACGTTGCGCTTATGTAATTTAACTTTAATTTGATTGTTGCAATGTCTTGCAGTTTTTGCGCTCTCCTCCCTCTCTCTTTCGCTCGCTCTCTCTCTCTCTCTCCATCTTTCTATTTCTTTGCTTTTGGCCAAAACACACAAATTATGACCAGCTCTTGCCTGTTATGCATATTTTGGCCAGCTTGTCGTTTTAGCCAGATGTAAAACACACTTTCAACTTTGACCAACATTTTTCCGCGCATTTTCTCTAATTTTTCATCCATTTTTTCCCCATTTATTTTCGTTTTTTTTTTCAACTGCAAAACGAAAGACTTAGGCAACGAACTTGACGTTCAGTTCAACTATTGTACGTAATTCATATATTATTCAACTTTTGCACTTGATCGTGAATGAAGTGCATATAATTGACCACTTTCTGGTTCAGAGAGCAGAAAGTTATCGAACTTTTAACTAGCTATTATCAATTGAAAGTTATCGATAGCTACAATTAGCTGCTAGGGAATTTCCAAGGGAATTATATAGTACATTTTTGTGACGGTGACTGTGAAAGGGATTTTAATAGTTACTTGAGATCCAAGTTTAATGTTTAAGTCAGTAAGAGGTCCTTAAGATAGCATATAAGTTATGCTAAAGAGGTTTTTTTTCGATTTGGAAAATAAATTGCAAAAACGGCAGAATAGAAATATAGAAAACGTTCATAAATATGAGGAAAGAAAATAGAAAAATGTAAAAAAAAGCCCACTGTTAATTAATTAATTAAATTCATGATTTAACAAAAATTCAGGTTCACATAGAAAATCTCTTTAGATATGACTATCATCATCTTTAATCTATTATAACTGAAAGAAATATTAATTTTTTACTTTATTTATTTACAAAATTATCTTTAAAATTATATAAATACAAACTTTTTAATAATTTAACGAGCCCTCGAGTCGAGTTGGAAAAAATATGTTATTTTAATTTTTTTTCGAAATTAAAAACAATATTTAATGCATACATTTTAATTTTACAGATTTTAGTTTCGAAAGTTCTTTTCAGAAAACTTGTGCTTGAATTAGAAAATATTGCTTAAACTATATTTTAGCTAGTGATTTACTAAAAAACTACAACAACAAAAATACAATACTATCCCTTTCAACTTGTTGTCTAGTTTTTGCAATTTCCGACCTCAATTTCAACACAATTTATAACAAGTGTAGAGTTTTAACTTCAATTTCAACACAAGTGTCTGTCAAGTGTAGATCAATTTCTACATCGCGGAATTGCACATAACCTCACTTAATGAATGCCATGTACTATATAGTACTCATGCAATTACAATATTTGCACTTGACTTGCACTTTTGGGTCTGGTCAGTTGAATTCAAAATTTGGATTTGGACGATCAAAATGTTCGAAATGACGTCTTAATATTTGTGATGTCGTCAGTGGCAATTGTTTATTTTATTTTCGATGAAAACGAGTTGTGAGTACACTCCATAACGAGTACTGGGTAACGAGTGGTGATTAACGAGTAGATTGTGAAAAATATCTAGATTTATTTCTCAGCATGAGATGGCTCAATAAATTCATTTATTTTTTGGTTTGTACACATAATACATTTCAATTGCAATTATAAGCGTAATCGTTATCGATATCGCAATCGAATTTTGTGTATGTGTGTGTTCAAGTTTAATGCGTCTGTTGGTCTTGGCTGTTGGATTTTAATCGAACGATTTCTATTGCTCGCTCGATGCAATTCGCTTGAAGGTAATGCCCCTCCCTTGATCAATAGATTAGCCCCCCGCCCCTCCTGACACCCTGCCTCTTTAGACCACTCCCTGCCTATCGATAACATCTCTATAGCTTTTACTGTATTTTTTTTTTTTTTTAAATGCGAATGCATTTCCAGGCATCTTTTATTATTTGACTTGTCCCCATTTCAATTTGACACTGACAGTCTGTCCGTCCGTTTGTCTGTCTGTCTGTCTGTCCGTCCGTCTAGATAAAAGTCCGTGCTAACCATTTCCGTTAGGTAAAAGTCTATACTAAATAAAAAAAAAAATTCAAGACGTGCCTTGCATTTGAAATGAATTATGAAATTGATTTCAACAAAAATTTGCATGCTCCTCGATTTGGGGTTATTGACCATAATTGCATCGTATTGGCCATTTGTTTATTTATTGCGCACTTGCCGGACTCTCGAACATTTTAGGGCAGCCAAATGGGCTTTATTTCAACCGTGCTGTGGGCGTGGCAATTATTATGCAACGAATGTGTAAATACAAAATGAACAACAATAACAGAAATGGAGAGACAAAAGGCAGGAGAAAGATTTGCCGACAGCAATTAATTAATTAATGTTTTAGCTCATTACATCATAAGGAAGTTTATCGAAATTGATAATGGATTAACTAGCTAATTAGTACAATTATAGAAATACTTAATTTTAATAAAGTATGTTCAATATTAGAAGAACTGTTGAAACATTTAATTATTTTTTAAATATTTTCACTATTTTTTTTTTCATTTCAGTTGTAGTTTCAAATTTTATATTATTTTAAATTTTAATATAAAGCAATTTTTACTAGTTTTATTTTAAATTTTAAAATACGCTAGGTCTACTGTATTTTGTTGACATTAAATAAATAAATAAATTTATAATTAATTATATATTCTTTATTATCTACTGTATCTCAATAAATAAAAAAAAACATTAAAAAAAAAGGACAACACAAAATATATAACATAAAAATTTAAATGAAATATTGAATTAATAGACAGAAACTTGACAAATTCGCGTCAGGAACCAAAAATTCTTAAGAAATAGAGACAATTTTATAAATTTTAAAACAATTTATTTTTTTGTTTTCGTGTTTTTTTTTCTTAAAATTATGTTGTTAAAAAAAGGTAATAATAAAAAAAATATTCTTGATTTTATGAACCGGTCTATTCATTAGTGTAGGTGGAAAATCTTTTTTAAATTATTTTTTAAATGTCAAATTGCAATGAAAAATTGATAAACTGCTCAAAGATGCAGTAACCTTAATAGCTACAAAAACAAAAACCACATATCCATTCATTAAGTATTTGTACAATTTCATTAATATATATTCTCTCTAGATCACATATTAAACAGAAGCTAACTTAGATAATGATATTGGTATGTCAGGGCAACGAAATCAAAGTCATTAATTTAACAATTGATTGGTCCAACATGAATCAGTGAAAAATCCAAGTTGAAAAAAAAAATCAACAAAAATTTGATATTAGTTACATTAATGAATAATGAATAAATGAATGAATGAATTAGAGAGACCTGTAAATAATTGCAGCTTGAACAAGATTTTCTTTTTGTGCGTTTGTCATGATGACATTTGGCATTCTGCTCAAAAGATTTTTGGTCAGTTCCAAGTTCATCAAGATTGTGATTTGGTTGCTTGGCTAATTATATAGACACTTGTGTCATTGCAAACACGATTAGCGATTGCAGTAATAGTGTTAATAGTGTTATTAATAGCACTATAACTACTGAAAAAAATCTGACTCATTGGCTTCACTTATGCAAAATGCAGCCCTGAGTTCATGTTTAAGAAATGTTGTTTGATTCAATCTGGCACGCATATTACGCAAATTCCAAAAAAAAAAAAAAATTAAAAAAAAAAAAAAAAAAACTGACCATTGCCACGTGTTAAGACTGAGCCACAATTCGGTTCAAATTGGTCAGAGGGGGCCACAAGTGAGTTCAGGCCAGGTGAAATACCAGTTAGTCACCACTTGGCCAAGTCAAGACACAAAAAAAAAAAAAAACGGGTCGAACAATGGCAATGGCGTTTACAAACTCAAATTGAAATTAAAACTCGAGCTGAAAACTGAAACTGAAACTGAAGCTGTAGCTGTTGATGCTGAAGATGCAGCTGACCTTGTGCTGAATCTTTGTAGAAAGATACCAACCAAAAAAAAAATTAAAAAAATAAAAAACACATACGAAAATTAAAGCGAAAGATCCGAGAAAAAAAACCAAACAAACCAAATATGAAAATAAAATCCACAAAAAAAAAAATTAAGAAATAATAACAGAAATCGAAAAACGAAATCGTACACGTATTCAGTTTGGGAAGTGCGAGTCTAGGCTCTGCTTAGAGATGAACGCGTGACACGAGCAGAAAATAAATATGGAAATAAATAGAAAAATTTCTCAAGATTAAATTGATTTATTTTTGTTTTTCTTTTTTAAAGATTCTGAGACCATTAAATTTCTGGTAAAAAGTGATGTGAAAACGCACAGAAATTTAGACCTGTAAAGTTGCTAAATCCAAAGTCTGAGAAACTTCAAATTGTCATAACTTCATCAAAAATAGACCGATTTTCAAGCGGAACATCATTTTAATCATGTTAAAGCCCCTAAATTAATTCTGCATTTAAATTTCATTAAGTTCGGTAAAAAAAAAAATGTTTTTCCCACTGAATCTGGATTTGAATGCAAAGATGCCAAATGTTAAATCTCAAGTTTCAATCTTAAAAGAAATTCTTATATCACATTTAAATAATAAATAAATATTTTTTATTTTTCTGTTTTATAAAATTCAAGGCTGCAAATCGGTTCTGAACCGAACCTCGTAGAACCGGTTCGGTTCGGGTTTTTAAGCAGCCTGAACCGGATCATGAACCGAACCCTTGAAATTATTCACTTTGCTAACCCGAACCTAAACCGAACCGCTTTCTAAAAAAAAAGGATCGATTCAAAAAAAATAATTACATAAATCTTATGGTTTTATAATATTACGCAATTATTTGAGACTTTGGATTAAAATAAGTCATATTTAAATCTTCAAATAAATTAAAATTATTATCAAAATTTGATTTCTTAAAAAAAAAATTTTATTAGATCAAAATGTAGAGAAAAATGTATAACAATAAAAATATTTTTTCGTAAAAAATTGAACCGAGGCTCGAACCCAATTCTTGGGTTCAGGGGGTATATAAACCAATTCGCAAACCGAACCGATGTCTTGCGCTATGGTTCGAACCGCCGAACCGAACCTTTAATAAAATTTTGGAGATTTGCAGTCTTGATAAAATTTTATTATAAAAAGCTTAAACGATTTTAATATAATATTTTATTTCGATTATTTTTAAACTTTGGCTTTTTGTTGTTTTTGTCACGCGCTCCGCTCTAAGTCTGAATTTTAATGCTCTTCCTCTCTGCCTTTCTCCCTTTCTCTATGATTATATTTTTTTTTCGTTTATTTTTCTCTCTCTCTCTTGCTGTCTCTTTCCTTTGTTATGCCACTCTTTCTGTCTGTGGTCGATTATGCAAAGTGGAGCACAAATTGCTGTCAATGCTCGAAACGAAGCGGCGAAAGTGACAACGACAAAACATAATGTACCAGCAACTGTTGTTGTTGTTGTTGTTGTTGTTGTTGTTATAGTTGTTGTTGTTGTTATAGTTGTTGTTGTTGTTATGATTTGATGATGACAGCGTCAGTCAATTGTCAATTGTGAATTGTTTGCAAAACGTTTTCAATGTCGTCAGGCAGCGAATTTCTTTGTGGGCGACACAGCAGCAACTATTGCACTTGAACCCCAGCAACAGCAACAGCAGCAACAACAGCCAATACAACAACAGCAACAACATTGACATTGAAATTGTCGCCAAAGTAACTTTGACGATGTCTCTGCCAAGACCTGAATAACAATTGTCATTCAAGCCAACAAAAATGGTTGCACTCATTCAGGAAATGTTGCTGTCAACACAACAGCAACATCCCAAGCAGCTGAAGAAAGATTATAGCTGTATTCAGCCAGGCGAGAAGACGCTCTTCTATCAAGGCTCTAACGATCTTAAGGTGCGTCTTCAACCATTAAATTGGCTTCAAAAATGCGAGTTTTGTTTTCGATGTGACTCAATTAGGTAACCAACAACAAAAGCAACAACTACAACCAGTAACAACAACAACTGGCAATTATCATTCATAAATGTGAATTGTGCTGGAGATGAATGTGTTAAGATATTTCAACAATATTCAACTGTTTTAATTTGCTTCATCAACTTGATCAACCGTCAGCAGTTTGTGCCCTTAAAAAAACAAAAAATTTGGCAACTGTTTATGGCCGAAATAACAAGCCAAATTTTGTTAACAAACAGTCATGTCTCAATATGATGAAATACTCTATGTTTCACTTTATTGAAATTTGTGTTTCTTGCTTAAATACACATGAAAAGTTTCTCTTTATTCATTTAAATTTAATTTAAAAAATGAATTTAAATTAAGAATTAAATTAATTACAAACATAAATTAAATTCTATTAAAATGTAAATGTTTTGCACATATTTTAAATGAAATAGAAAATTGAAATTGAATTTAAATAAACTCATTTCAGTTTAAGTTCTTTAAGCATATATTTTAAAAGATGATTTAAATTGACTTTAAAATATGGAAATAATTTTAATTTTATTTTAGTAATTACTCTTTTTTATATTCAATATGATTTTAATATAATTTTGAGAATAGTTGTATAATAAAGCTTAAAAATCAAATGCCAAACAAAAATTAAATTTCATTGCGTTGTGTCTCTTAGACAGTATTAAAAAAAATTGTATTACTAATCTAATATCTTCGATTTCAAACTATCTATTTTGTCTAATTTGAAAAATCAGAAATTTTACAAATCGCGGAAAATCTAAGATTTCTTCATGTCTCTTAATCTTTCCATACATAAAAAAAAATCTATATCTGAATTTTCAATAAAATCTATCCCTTATAATTTCTATCTGTTATGATACCAAAAAAATAAAAAACCCCTTTGCAAGGTAAATAACTAGTGACGAAAGTCTTTAGATGTTACAAAATATCTGATATTCAATTTTGTCACGAACGAAATTATATTTAAAATTAGAATTATACTTATAAAAAAAAAAAGCATGGGGGCTCCGGCCCATGCTCGCTTTGCTCGCGGTGTGGTGCGGCTTCAGTCGAGCACGCTCGACAGTAGAATACCCTGTGCGCAGGTACACTATATTAAAATTTAATTTTCGATTGATTGTTCCTATGGCAGCTATATGATTGAACCGATTGAAACAAATGTTGATCAGGATGTGTATAACTGTAATTTTAATTAATTTCCAATGCCATCTAAATCAATAAAAGTTGAACCTATCTTAAATAAACAATTTGTTACTTATTGTAACATTTTTGATTGGAAATTTAAATCCGGATTGTTTAACATTTCTAATCCAATATTTACATAATACTTCTTGCCTAAGTAAACGAATCCAGTAATTAAAATTTTCGATACTATCAAATTCAAGCCAGCTTCCTTCCAATCAATATGTCCGAATTTGACTTTAAGAAAAATCTTAAAAAGAGATATTAGTAAGTAAGTGGAATAGTAAATCAGAATGGGTGTCATAAGTCTGGGCGAGTCCTATCAGAAAAAAATAAGAATATCAATTAAGTAGCTACAAAAAGTTAATTTTAATTCAAAACTTACGTATAATGCGGCGTATTCCAGCAATATCCAGGAAATCAATTGAAAACAACTAAAAGTTATTCGAAGTTGTCGAGTTAGTTCCGGCGGAAGGGCAAGAAATCTATCTTTGTGCCACAATGTCGTCGTCTTTGGGCAATTTTCGATATAAGTGCTCACAAAATGGAACACACTATACAGCTGTTAAGTGAAAAACAATGAGAAATTGTTTCAAAACTGATTCCATTAATGCTTACCAAACCAATGAACGAGAACACGATCAGTAAAATTCGCATCAAGTCAAAATAACTAGTTTCGTTTTTGAGATATGGAATTTCAAGAAGCTTCTGGCAGAAATCTGCTGTTATGTGACATTTGTGGCACATCCAACAAAATTGACGAACGAATGGTTTTAATTGCAGCATTTCAATTATTAACTATGCACAAATTTCTTTAGATTTACGAAGTTTAAATTATACTATTTATAAATGTGAAGAGATTTATCAAGTTAATATTTGTTGAATATGTGAAATGATTTCGGAAGTGAAAATATGTTGAATATGTTGAAGAGTCTATTGAAGTTAAATCTATACTATTTAATATGTGTTCAAACTTGACAAACATCTCTGGGTTGCTATACATTTTTCGGTTTTAAAATTCTTTTTCTAAACTACTCAGTTAAAATATTACACGTGAAATAAGGTGTTTAAACAAACATTTTGGGCGATTTATTAATAAATTAACTTCTGCAATAATTATCAAATTTAATAAAGTCAAAAAAAAATTTCGCATATTTTTTTTATTTATTTATTTCTAAATTTCCACACTCTCAAAAATAAAAACTTGGAATCTTAGAGCCCACAAATCTATTGTCATTTTCAGCAAAAAAAAAAAATATAACAAAGTGCTTTCATTAACTATAAAAACAAAGTAATTGTCTAAGGAATGTTGTTAAAGAATTACTTGCGATTCTAAAAAAAAAAATCGAAATTTTAAGTCAGATTATGAATAGGAGGTCTAATGACCTGAAAGCGTGTTTTCTGGTAGTTACCAAAGTTAAATTAACACTGTTTGTTATTATTCAACATAAGACCTTAGACAAATTATATAAATTCCAAATAAATGGCAAAAAAATAAAACAAACATTTAATAATAACACCTTCAATAAAGTTAAGCCATTAATTAGATTTTTTAAAAAGGCTGTAAGCTAAGAATGATATACGAAGATTTCAAATGAACACGATATAAAACTATGTATACAAATCGATAGACTGATAGATATAGAATCATAATATTTGCTTGTAAATAAATTTAAAAAAAATTGCAACACTCTGATCGATCTGGGAACTTAGAAGTTAAAGCAGGCGAAGAGAAGCAGCAAAATAAATATTTATATTATAGATATTACTACTGATCTTAGCTGATATAAACAGAGAATAAATACAGAGAATTTGTGATCTTAGAGACTCATTTATAATCAATGAGAAACTTATTTAAATTATCTAGACATCTTGCGATATTGATTAAGAGTATGATATTTACATACGATGATCATCGCAAAACTGTCAACAGTTGAGTTGTTCAAACTGTTGATCATAAACTGCATAAAATATTTGTTTAACTTGTCAACAAAATGGCATAATAAAAATCAAAAAAACATAACTAAAATGAGAACAAGGCAATAATTTAAATGGTTCTAAAGATAAATAATATTTACTTTAAATGTTTTCAAACAAATTATGTGACTATGTGGAGAATATGTATAATTTTGAGATATGAGTGAAGGCTTAATGATTTTTAATTTAATTTATGACATTTAGTCATGTTAATTAAAATATTATGTAGTATTTCTTTCTAGAGAATTCATTTTCAAAAATATTTTAGAAAACAAATTTATTTGGAAAAGTTATATATCACATATAAATAAGACACTTTACTTATTTATCCTCATTCTAGATATAAATAAATCAGATTCTCTCAAATGATTTTGTGAAGATTTTTGTTGTTGACTTTTTGTACATTTTTTATTACTGATATTTTTTGTCACCTTTTTTTAGAAGAGTTTTTTCGCTTCGACTCGAATTTATCTTGGGATTATATATATCTATATATATGGGATTATATATATCTATATATATATAGTTTTCAATGAAACTATTTGAATATTTTGTCACCTTTGAGTTCTTGGTTCTATGATAATGTCAATGAATTCTTCACACAATTTCGTTGACAATTTGTTTAAAAATCGCATTGAAATCCCAAGAAATTGTTATTGATTTTAATAATTTTGACTACGCAATTAATAGCCGGAAAGAAGGAGAACTTTTCTTTGGTTATGTTAGAAGTGTTTGTGTTTGTTATGTGTCTAATGCCACGCCCCCTCCCAGCCCCTCAGTCCAAAGGCATACGCCCGGAAAGACACACGTAATGTCCATTAAACACAATCAATTGAGAAACTGAAATTTATGAATGCCATGTAAACGTTATTTGCTTTTGGTTAACAAATGATTATTGCAAATATTGGAAAAAAAAAAAAAACAATATTAAATAATCAATTTTAATGGTTCTGACGCACGTTTGATTAAAATTCAACTGTTTAAATTTAAAGCGCGTAGCAAAACAAAAAGACAATAAAAAAAATAGCATAAGAAAAAACCGAAAATAAATATCAAAACAAAATGTTTTATTTTTTGCATTGGTTTTTTTTTTTAAATGATTTTTATTCATTTCTTTTTGCAAATCTTTCGCAACTTTAATAATAAGTACAATACAACTATTTGTTGTGTGTGTGTGTGTGAGTGTGTGTTAAGCATATTATTTATGATTATTTTTGCCCAACGTTTCATCAATCAAACAAAATTTCAACAGCTTTTTTTACACTTCTCTGTCTCTCCCTGCATTTTGTTTTACGTCAGCCCTCGGGCCAGGGGTGTGTCCCCCTTGAGTGTTGTTGTTGTTGTTGTATTGTGCTGTAATCGGTTTTAGTGTTAACACCTTTGTTTGTCCCCTCTCCAGATAAACCCAAAGACCCAAAAATGCGACTCGTTTTTGAGGCCCAACCTCCACAAAAAAAAATGTCTGCAACAACCTCCACAGCTAAATCTATTTACCCCCCCCCCCACTCCCCCCTCCTCTTGGACTACCCCCTACCCACTTCAACTCAAACTGACAATTCGCTGATTGTTTTCAAGAGCGCAATTGGCGATTCCATTGACACTCAAGTGACAATGACAATAACATTTAAAAAAAAAAAATACAAAATACAGAAAATACAGATAATAATCGACCATCAACAGGTAGCAAAAACCCCGACAAATCAATGGACCGTATCTATATATATATATATATATATACATAAATATATCTAAGTTAACGTCCAAGACTTTTAAGTACTATAACCAACTAGACAATTCAGTCTATTGGCTTCCTATGGACAGTATTTATTCTCAGCTAGTTGAGAATTATTTAGCTACATAAACGATAGATTCTTTGGCACGCGTTTTATGCTTCTCAATGAATTATCTATAGATGGGTATTATAATTATGTGACTACATATGTAACACATCTGTAGAGTGCATACAAATTTATGATATATTTGCTGTTATCAGTCTAAGCTATATTAGCTCCAAAGAATATATAATTTTTATTAATTTCTTTCTCTATTTTTACCTTAATTTTCAAAATTGTTCCTTGTGAACTCAGCTCGGCGTAAAGTTATGTTGATAAAACTTGGTGCAGTAGTTTTTTAGTATTACAGCTAAAAGATATTTTAAGATCAGTAGGATACATTTGAGTTTCTTAGATATGAATAGATTGGGACAAAAAGACAGAAAACTAATTTTAAAAAAAATACATTTAAAAATATATGTCACTGAATATAAGTACTACAATTTTACTAAAAATATTATATTTTTTGAAAAGTTTATTTTATCATATTACACAGTTACTTAAATTTTTCAAAGAATATTCGAATATCTTGTAGTGTAACTTTACAATATTCAGATATTTTAAACAGGGTTTTTTTTTAATTTGCATAAAATACCTAAACCTTTATTCCCTGAAATATAAATATATATATTTTATAAGAATTATAATTTGTAAAATTCTTTCGACTTAAATTATTCAAAGAATGTTAGAAAATAGTGTAATCTTTGGCATTTATTTCCCAAACTTTGTCTCTCAAAAATTTAAATATATAAGGGAATTATTATATTAAAATTAAAGTCTTATAACAACAGTTCTTATATACTTTTAAACAAAGAATATAACTATTTATGTTATACTTAAATTGTTGAAAGAATATTAGTAAATTATTAATGTGTAATCTTTATAGATTATCTCTAGCAAATTTCATTAGCATAACTTAAAAATTAACTGATATTTTACAATATAAATAGCTGATTTTTCTTCGATAAAATTACTCTAATAACTATATAAATTCTATAAATATATTTGAATAGCCGATCTTAAGTTGGGTCTAAGAAGTTAAGACTGTCAAGTGCATGTCTTATAACTTTCAGCACGATCTGAACAATCGTCTTCCCTTCACTTGTCCCCCTTGTAACCCTGATATATCATGGTGTAGACTCGTCTGCAGTGGCGACCTTGCGAGAAGACAAGAATTGATATGGGTAAAAAATAATAAAAATAAAGAGATAAAAAACAAATGTGTTGAGATTTGTTTAAACGGTAGCCAAGTTCACTTGAGATTGGACTAACACTACCTGGTTTGCACCCAAGAGAGAGAGAGAGAGAGAGAGAGAGAGAGAGGGAGAGAGAGAGAGAGAGAGAGATAGAGAGCTGTACTGATCAAAGTATTGTCATGTACATACGTTTGCAGAGTTACCTTGATGGTGATCTCGGGGTCTGTTTCATCAGTTTATAATATTATTATAAGCATATATATATATCTGCTTAAATTTTGGATCGTGGCGATGCTATTGTCTTCCCCTTTTTTAAGTCTCTCTTCGCTTGTCTTCCGCTTTTGAAGACGTTAAAACGCTTGAATGACACGTTCAATTGAACATGAGACATCAGAAATGATGGACAAATAAAGCATAATACCAAAGTTATGCTGAAATTTGACTACCACAAAAAAAAAAATAGAGACAAAGACAGAGACAGAGTGAGTGAGATAGCAAGCTCATCAGCTGATATAAGCTGGCCTGAGCAATTACATAAAAAAAAAAAAATAAGACAAGTTAAAAGAGAGAAACAAATAAAAAAGAAACTCTGAACACAAAGCAAATCAAATGACCTCAATCGCAAATTAAATTGAAAACATGTTTAAATATTACACAGAATGAGTGAAAATGTTGGCGAAGAGTAAGTGAGAGAGAGCAAGAGAGAGAGAGTGAGTGAGAGAAAAAGAGATCTCCCTTAAAATGGGTCACAATTTCCGCGTCATTTAATTGACCTAATTAATTAATTCATAATATTGGCTAATGATGCGCTGCAATGCAATTAACAAGGCGCTAAGTGTTTTAGCCAACTTAACAAAAACAATTATTTTACAACTTTTGCTGCCCCCCCCCCCCCCCTTTTCCCCTTTGTTAACCCCTTTTCCTCTTTATTGGCACTACAAAATGTTGTTCAACATAGTAAAAAATTGAAAAACCTGCTCATGGTCATGGCCATTTATGTTGCACGCAACAAGACACTTCATCAACTGGCAACAACAACCACAACAACAACTACAACATTGTCTTCCCCTCTTCCTCAGCTGCCCCTCTTCCATCAACTGTCCCACTTTTTTAAGCACTCATAACTCTCTTTTTTGCTTGGTCAAGGCAATGACCACGAGGATGTTTCAAAGTTGTCAACTAAAAGTGTTCAAATCTCTGCAACAACCACAACAACAACCACAACAACATCACCAACAACAACAACAACAAATTTTTGCGTAGCTGCAACTTCAGTTGTCGCTTGTCTGTTACAACTTCCACAAAAAACTTCAGCAAAAGACACACTTTAAAATCAAATTACTTTAAAGAAATTACATGTATTACTTTGAAAATATTATTTGCGGGGGCGGAGGGGGGCGTGGCTTAAATTTGAAACAATGTGGAACTGCGTGGGGCTTATAGAAATCCTTCTGCCAAATTTGGTGACTCTACCTCTTATAGTCTCTGAGATCAGTTTGTTCATACAAACGGACAGACAGACAGACGGACAGACAGACAGACAGACAGACAGACAGACAGACAGACAGACAGACAGACAGACAGACAGACAGACAGACAGACAGACAGACAGACAGACAGACAGACGGACGGACGGACAGACAGACGGACAGACAGACGGACGGACGGACAGACAGACGGACAGACACACATGGCTATATCGTTTCGGCTATTGATGCTGATCAAGAATATATATACTTTATAGAGTCGAAGATGCCTCCTTCTCCCTGTTACATACATTCCAACGAACAAAATATACCCTCTTACTTATTTTTTAACCCTCTACTGCCCATAAAACCAGTAAGAAAAACATTTTTTCTATGCATATATAGGTGTATTTGGAATAAATTAAGGAATATTTGAGCAACATTTTTTTTTTGGCAAATAGTTTAGAAGAAAAAAGGATTTTGACTTTTTCAGCTTTTGCTTAAAATAATACATATAAGGCTTTATTACAGTCAAATTATAAGTTTTTATAAGAGATTACTCTATTTTCATTTAGAAAAAAATTAATCTTCAACATAAAAAATTGTTTTTTTGTTGTGAAAACTTCATTCGAAGATTAATTGTTCATAAAATTCAACAAAATTAATTTTCGTTGACGAGAGACGCCTTAACAAAATACATAAAAACACGAAATAAAGCTAAATTATTATTATTTTTAATTTTTTCTCCAATAGAAAATAGTGCATATATAATTGCCAATAATAAATCACTTCGCTTAGATATCATTTAAACTAAAATAAGTTTTGTTACAAATTAAAAGCCATATATGACACTTTATGCGGTAGAGGGTTAAGTAACGGATATAACAAGGGGGTTCCGCTGCCTGCTCGCTTCGCTTGCATTCATATTAAATTTTTTTATCTTGTTAAAGATTTTTTAGTTTTTTTGGCCTTTAAAAAAAACATAATTATATATATTGGGAATAAATTAAAAAAAAAAAATATAGAAAAATATTTGAATTTCCTTATCAAAACAATTACTTGACTAACTGTAAGTGTATACTTTGCTGTACAGTGGCGCAAAGTAATCATATTCCATTTTGCTCATATTGAATGAGTATTAAAAAAAAACCTGTTGCTGCCACTTCCAGCAACAACTGGTTACAACAGCAGCAGCAACAACAACAGCAACAATGACAACAACAACATTTTGAGGCAGAAGATCAACAACTTGTGGAAACTGGAAGCAAAAAACAGCGACTGACACACAACAACAGTTGTGGCAACATGTTGCAAGCGCGGCAGCATTATATAATAAACTTTTTATGTGCCACACACACACATACAGAGAGACTGACACACACACACACACACACACTTGTAAAAGCAAAGTGAAAGAAAGCGAAAGAGTTTTAGATTCGCAGATTTGAGGCAATGTTAATGGGGACACATGTGGCATGCCACATGCAGTTACTACCGATAATATAATATTACCACACTCAGCAGTTCCCACATTAAATTGCCCTTCTCTTTACTCACCCATCTCCCTCTCTCTCTCTCTCTCGTTTTCACAGTGGACGATGCTTCCGGTCATTATACATCCGGTTTCTTCTATGGCAACAATTATTGGATGGGTTCGTTGGCCCTTTGCGATGCCATCTACGAAGGTGCCATCGACAACAACAACAGCAACAACAACAGTAACAACGACAACAACAAGGACATTGGCAAGGACAATGGTTTGCCATTTGCCGAGGCATTCTCCCGTGCTTACAACAGTGTCTACAATGCGCCGCCTCCATTTCTGCCCGGATTCTATGTGCTGAAGTTGCAGCTGAATGAGACGGTGCCAACACAGGTGGTAAGTGTGGCGAGAAGCGATTAGAGAAGTCATTAAACAACAGCCAAGTGATTGGAGAAGCTCAACTGAGATTAAGGCTTTAAGCAATACACAAGGAATTTGCAATTTGAGGCGGTTAAATGTGATTTGAAGCGGGAGAAGCGATTAGAGAAGCAAAGCGCTGATAATAATGTGTTAATCAAATGAGAAAAAAACATGTAGAGAAGTTAAAATTTATAGGAATAGATGAAAGTGATAAAAAAATTATTTTAAAGAGAAGCTATACAATGTTTAGAGAGGGGAGAAGCGATTAGAGAAGCAAAGCAAGATAATAATGTGTATATCAAAGGAGCAAAAAACATTTAGAGAAGTTAAAATTTATTTAAATAAATGGAAGTGATAAAAAAAACACAAATTTAAAGAGAAGCAATACAAAGTTTAGAAGAGATCGATTAGAGAAGCAAAACGAAGATAATAATGTATATATCAAATGAGCAAGACACATTTAGAGAAGTAAAAATTATAGGATAAGTTTGGCAAACTCGTAAAAATTTATAAAAATAGATGGAAGTGATAAGAAAAATAAATTTTAAGAGAAGCAATACATTGTTTAAAAGACGGAGAAGCGATTAGAGAAGCAAAGCAATAATAATAATGTGTATATCAACTGAGCAAGAAACATTTAGAGAAGTAAACATTTATAAAAATAGATGAAAATGATAAAAAAAAAATAAATTTAAAGAGAAGCAATACATTGTTTAAAAGAGGGAGAAGCGATTAGAGAAGCAAATCAACGATAATAATGCAATAAACAAATGTGAACGAAACATTAAGAGAATTTAAATTTAATAACAATATGTAGAAGCAATAAAAAAATGAGAAGAGGAGCCAAACGGTAGTTAGCAGAGGGAGAAGCGATTAGAGAAGCAATGAAAAATAATTTTGATATGTACAAATTAATAGTTACTTACAGTTTGGAATTTGAAAATAGAGTAAACTTGAAAAGATATATGAAAAAGTAATGAAGATAAATAGGGATTATGAATTAAACTAGATTTTAAGAAACTCAGGAAACGAGACAGTAGTGAGAAGCTCTACAGAAAACTTATTTACAGCGACATCATCTTATTATAATTAGATAATTAAATTTCTCTACACTTTTCCCATCGCTTCTCTCAAACAACAGGAGAACAGCATAGCTTTCTTACATTATTTTACCGCATTTTAAGGATATTTATTAGATGGTTACCCTAAGGTACCACCCTTTTTGTGTACCGTCTCTCACTTTACCATTTCTCCAAACAGCTACGCACGATTTACACAGGCATGTGTCTACCCTCAAGTTGCAGCATTGGCGATGTGGAACAGATGAGCTCCTATGCACGCCTCGAGCTGCCCAGTCGGGATATACGGGTCTTGGACATACGTGTACCAACCGATAAGGAGTTCAACATATGGTCGGATAAGACCTTCTGTCTGCTGATGTGAGTAGAGATACAAATTCACTTTCAAAAGCTGAAATAAAAAATTTAAAAAAACTGATACGACTTGCTAATCGTTTGAGTAAACAGTGACCCTTAACGGGTTTACCGGGTACACGGGTGCTGGTACCTCCCCCCGTTAAGCCCGGTAAATCCATCGATTCATCGGTTAGTTGGCATTTGCCATTAACAGTTGAAATCGTGTGAAATGTGTACGAAAAAAAAAAGCGAAACTATCCAAAAGTAGCCACGCCCATTTCAGAGTTTGTACTGCAAATTAACAATCGAGTGGCGCCAAATGCCCGTTACAGACTCGATTACCTCTTGTGGACACTTTGGGGACTGTAAGGTTTTAATCATCGAATACGAAACTTTCATACTATTTCATAAGCCGTACCCAAAAATCCCTTTTACTCCTAGCGAAGGAAGTAGGCAAATACCCGGTACTAGTGATGTAAAAGTATATCGAAAAATCGACAACTTGATTTTATCGAAAAAGATTTTCAAATACTTTAATTCGAGTATTCTTTTTTTTAATTGGCATCGAGTTGATTTTGTTAATTTTTTTATTGTTGATTTCATTAAACTTCGAACTAAACTTAAAATTTATTTCATTTTATTTCATTTTATCCTTTTTTTTCATATTTTTCACTTTTCAAAATTCAAACTGCCATAACTTTGTCAATACTGTACCGATTTTCTTGCGGCATGTCAATTTTATTATTATTTAGCATATTTTTTGATTCTGCATCAAAAGTAGAAAAATATCACTTTTTCAAAAAAACTTCAAGCTGCCATAACTTTGTCAAAACTGTACCGATTTCTATGCGGAATGTCAATTTTATTATTATTTGTCCTTTATTTTAATTCTGCATCAAAATTAAAAAATATTTTCTATCTTTCATTACTGTCGACTTTTCCCATTTTCTCTGTACCACGTTTGGTACGGTTTTTGAATCAAATCCTAAATTTTCGACTGATTGATTTTATTTCCCTCTAATTATCTTACTCCCGCTCTTAGTGTGGTGTCCTGCATTGTGTTGGGTTTGATTTGCTGTGGCACGCTATATGAGATTTATTTGACACGTAGACTGAAGGAGGCACTGCGTCGACAGGACAAGGAAATGATGAACAACAGTGAGACAAGTTCGGGAATTGGATGCGCCTCCTCGGATTATTCCGATACGATGACCGCACACGATGAGGCACTAAAACAATCGAATCAATCGGATTCCTTAAAACAACTCGATCAACTTGTGCTGAATTTGCCACCGACATTGAGTGGTGATAATGATAGCGGTAATGGGCTTCATCATCACGATCACGATCACGATCACGATCACGATCACGATCACGATGAGCATGATAATGATAATGATCATGAGCGTATGACGCATATACATCATCATCATCGTGGGGGCAGCAATGGCGGCAGCAACAGCAGCACTCGCAGTGCCAACAACAACAACAACCACAGCAACAACAAACACAGCAACAACAACAACAACAGCAACTCCGATGAACATCTCGAAGGACATCTCCATGAACCCGAGAAACTGAGCATCTATTCGGAACTTTTGCTCTCGTTCTCTGCGATCACAAATTTCAATGCGATCTGTGATCGCAATGTGGGTGCCGACACAATACCCTGTATTCATGGACTGCGTGCATTCAGCATGGCTTGGGTGATCCTCGGACACACCTGCATCGTTGTCTTCAAGTATTCCGATAATATGGAAATGCGCAAGAAGGTCGAACAGAATTTCTTCTTTCAAGCAATCACAAATGGACCGTTTAGTGTCGATACGTTCTTCTTTATCAGCGGCTTTCTCATCTCGTATCTGTATTTCCGCACAAATGCCAAGGGCAAGTTGAACAAGTTGAGCAAAGGAGCCAATGAATTCACCGCTGGTACCGCACACTTTTTTGGCCTGGTCGCCTACCGTTTCATGAGACTGACAGCACCCTATTTGTTTGTGCTCGGCGTAGTTCAGGTCACTATGAAATATCTGGCTGCATATTCCATCTTTGATCCACCCACGATGGATCATGTCACCTGCCCGGATTATTGGTGGCGCAATATACTCTATATCAATACACTGTTTCCCGTTGATGAGATGGTAAGTACCTTTCAAAACTCTGCTGACTTTAACAGGGTATTACTATGTCAGAAAGAAACGATCGGTAGACCTTCTTTTGTTAGTATAATGTATTATTTTAATTCTAGATTTTTTTAAACAAAATCGTAGGTCTTAAAGGATATTTTAGACATCCTGATCAAATTTTTTTAAGATCGGACTACTACTATTCTTTTATTCTTTTTATTATTTAATATATCATCCAAATTTACAAATTATGTATTTAAATTGTCTCCAATATATATATTATTCTATCGATCCTTTTTAACGAAATGATCGCAACAAATAGTAAATTTTTTGAGAGACCGTCTTTTTTTTATTGCAAGGATTTTAAAACAATTAACTCACCATTTATGCAATTATTCAAAAAGATTTTCCGTATTCTGAATTAAATAAAATCATACTACTATAAAATAATATTTTAAAAATATACAATCAGGCCTGTTTCAGTTTTCACTTTCGGCAAAATTTTTGAAAATTATAGTTCTAGAAATGGCACTTAATAAAATTTAGCAGATTGAATTTACTTTGAGTTGGAAAATTTATGTTAAGTGTAATACGTTAATTTTGAAATACTTTCTTAAATGTATCGACTAAAAATACATTTTTATAAATGTTATCAAATAAGTATTGAAGACCAAAATTGGTCTGCATATTATAATATTTATTTTTACATACATTTAATAAAATTAAACAGGGAATCAAACCTAAACAAATATCGGTTCCGGTACGGCCCGAAACAACTACTTCGGTAACCGGTTCTATTTCGGTTTTCCGGTTCACTACCGGTATGTACCGGTACAGCAATTAAATTAAAACAAAAAAAAATAAATGTTATAAAACAAAAATATATTAACATATAAATGTTTGTATTTTATCGAGATAAATCTAAACTAAAGTTAAAGTTAATTATTAATCGAAAGCAAAGTTAGCAAAATTATATACATACAGAAAACAAAAAATTATTTTTCAAAAAGTGTACCGAAAGCGTACCGTTCTTATATACAAATTTATTTCGGTTACGGTTTCGGTACTTTAAATGAAACGGTTCATTACGGTACCGGTTTCGGTATTATTCCCTGAATTAAAATAAATATAATTATATGATTTCCCTCTGTTTTTATAGTGCATGTTGTGGAGCTGGTATCTGGCGAATGACACACAGTTCTATATGATCGGTGCGATCATATTGATTGTGGGCGTGCGACATTTCAAGCTGTCTGCGATAACGACTCTGGTATTTCTGGTGCTATCCTGGATAACGACGGCCGTGGTTGCCTTCACGAACAACCATCGTCCGAATACCGACGATCCGTTGGCGCTCTTCGACAAGATCTACGACAAGCCCTGGACACGATTGGGACCCTATCTGATTGGCATGGCCGTGGGCTGGATATTATTCCGTAGCAATTGCAAGATTCGTTTGCCCAAATTGACGGTGGCCACCGCCTGGACATTGGCTATGTTGAATCTGCTTGTCCTGGTATTCGGACTATATCAAACGGATCTGTCACAATTCACAGCGGCCGCTTACAGTTCACTGAGTCACTCGGCGTGGGCGTTATCCCTTGCCTGGATCACCATTGCCTGCTCAACGGGCTATGGCGGCTATATCAATTCCCTGCTCTCAGCTCCCTGCCTCTATCCCTTCTCGCGTGTCACCTACTGCGCCTATCTGGTGCATCCCATTGTCATACGCTCCATGGCGCTCAATTCGGATGCGCCGCTACATTTGGGAGGGGATTTAATGGTAAGTCTATCGCAGAAAAGTAAGACCTTATAATAAACCCACGAAACACACATTAATCAATTTTAAAAATGTAGTCTTTATTATCCTTATAATGTGATTTTAATAATATTAGCTACACTCAGAAAAAAAATCAAGACTTCGGTACAAACGATCTCAAAAGCTGTCTAAGTTCGGAATTTCTAAAGTTGAGAACAAAAATCTTGTTTCAAGTTGGATTTTTGCAAATACGGAAATCTTAAAATGAGATTTTTCGGGTTTAATTCAAGCCTATAAAAAACCAGTTTAAAATTAAAAGGTGCGACAATGAAAAACAAATATTTCAAAATGTACTTGATTTAAGTTCGAAACGTTGTTATTTTTAACTTTTTTTCAATCTTGAAAATAACTATTTTAAGTACAAAAAAATCTAGTACAAATAACTCAGATATTTCTGAAGATATCTTAACGAGACTCACGGATTATATACTGGCCGTGGTGTTATATATTCTGACTAAGTTTGGTTAAAATCGGACTACTATTTCGGATAGCTGCCATAGTCAAGGAAAATCAGAATTCTAAATTTGAGATCGATTCATACTTAATTTAAGATTTTTATTACACAGCAATCTTAAAATGATAAGAACAAAACGGTATAAATTCAAGTACGGTCGTAACGAATTTTAGTATGTCATTTTTTCTGAGTGTATGTTGTGTTCAAATTTCAAGATCGCACGTCCAACGGTTTGGCGTGTACAATGCTCAGTCAGTCAGAACAAAGTGCTTTATTTATATAGATAGACTGTGTAAAGAAGATAATTTAAAATTGTTCTAATATTTTTCCTTTTATTTGTACACTTTTTTTTGCAGGTCGTCATGTTCTTTGGTCTGACGGTCGCATCCTATTTCCTGGCCTTTGTCGTCTCGATGTCCTTCGAGGCGCCCGTTGTCACAATGCTGAAAATCTTGTCACCTAGTCGAAAAAAGCGTCTCGCCTAATCAGGCGTTCCATTCTCCCCCCTCGTCTATTTATATTACGAATCCATATTATATCATACCATATAGACACACACACACACTCATCATCGTACTATTCTCTTCTTCTTTTACTATTTCTATTCGTTTTCGCACTTCTCATACGTATTATGTACCAAGCAAACAATGTCCACATATTTATACAAACATTGATCATTCATAACTATTCTTCTTTCTCTTTCTCTTTATCCTTAGCCATTTCAATTGTTTTTGTTAATATATTCCCACAGTTTCGTAATTGTTTCATCAACTTTTTAATGCAAAAAGACCTAATTTTTTTGTTTCGTAATGTGTACATTTTAGTCGTTTAATTTATTCCAAAGGGTTGGAAATTTTGTGCGTGACGAAAAGTAATAGTACTTAATAGTTATAATTATAAATATATACTTATATACTTAATTAAAACATAAAATAAAATCAACTCTAGTACCTAATTTTACAAATTCATGTTGTATATATGTATACTATATATGTAATGTGTATAAACTTTTAAATAAAACCGCTACCAAATAAAAAAAAAAAAACAGCGCTAAACTTTAATTTAAATTCGATTTACTTTCAAGTGGCATTTATCGATATTGCAAATGTCTCAACAAAAATGGTCACTCTGTTTATCGCTATGAAAATGAAACTTCACTTGGTATTTTTAGTATTTTGGTTCCAGCTCAAAAACTCGCCTTGGCGTGAAATTTGAATTTATTTTAGTTTTTAGTTTTAAAAATTGTCGAGCTTGCAATTTGATAAAAATTATGAAATTGCGGCGTTTACCTGGAACCAAGGCTGCCACATCGTTCAATTTAACTTGCTCTGAAAAACTCGGCCAACTCGATTGTCACTTGATAAAATAAAAAAGCGCCAAAAAAATGTTTGAAAAGTGTCAATTTCAATAAAAATCAGCCAATTTCACGAAAGCTACATAACTACCTCTTATAAAACAACCAAGTCGAAATTCTTCAACACATTTATATACAAAATTTCTTGAAATAAAAAATATTCAAATTTAACTAATATTAAACAGCACATTTTTCAATGATATACTGCATTTATATTGTTGGTAGCGAAAATTTCAAGATCAAAATTACATTCTTAATAGTTATCGTTGATAACTTTTCAAAAAACTCTTGATTTAACCAAAAGAGAGCCAATTTCAATAAAAAAAAAGTGCGCCAACAGAAAAAAGATCCAGTTTTGGCGCAAAAACGCCAAATGTGGCAGCCGTGGAGATAAATTTGGAGATAAAATTGTTCAAAAAGTGCAAATGGCGCGCAATTTAAATTTTTTATATTTTTTTTGCTTGCAATAATTTGAATAAATTAACAAGTTTATAAATATTTCTACTTTGATCTTTAATAAAATTAAATTCAATCATTTAAAGAAACTAATATGATTCGAACAATGGCAAAATTTGTTACTTTTTAAAAATTGATCTAAATATGAAAATAGACTTAGATCCGCGAACCAAGCCTGCCAGCCCGTTTTTTTTTTTTTGTTGCGGCATAAATATTGAAACAAGTTGGCAGCACTGTTGGTAAGTGTGCACTTGTGTGCGTGAATGAGTTGGAGGAGTTAGAACAAAACTCAGTGAACGAATTTTATTGCAACACTCAATTTGAAGTAGTTTGTGAGAGAGAGACTTCTCTCTTTCTCTCTTTATCTCTCTCCCTCTCTCTCTCTCTCTCTGCGTAAACAATGTCGATGGGCAGTGAGCAACAACAAACAGCCGGCATCGGCGAGAGTAATTCTCCGAGCATTGAAGACAGCAGCATCAGCAATAATAGCATTGAGGTTTGTCGAAATCTGAAGACTTAGCATTTGAGCTGTTGCTCAATACCCTGTAGAAAGAGTTACCATATAAAGTGTATATATTTTAGATTAGTATTAATTAGTAGAGTCACAGCTTGTTTGACTCATTACATCTATATGTATCTGTTTTCTTTTTATTGCTTAGTTTATATACAATCTCTGTCCTGATTGAGTGACTGATCATTGTGCAGCCCAAGCTGTACGTCATGGAAAGCTGAAATTTTCACACAAGACAGCTAAGACAATAAATATGAAAAATAAATGAAAAATAGTTTGCTCTAGTTTTAATATTCATTTATTTTTCATTTCCATTAAAAGATATTTGTTTTTTTCAAAATTAATAATTTGGGGTAGTGAACGTAAAATAGCTAGGAACACTAAATTGTTGGTCTTTGAACATCGTATTTAATACCACTTGAAAAGGTCACCAAGACCTTGGATTACGACATGAAAAACTATCCTGGCAATCAGAAATATAAATAACATTAATTAAACTGAATACCTACAGATAAGAGGAAAGAACTCTGCTAAAATAGATTCAATAACTCAATATAAAGAAATGAGTAAAGAATACTTTAAAATAATAGTGTTTTATGTCCATTATCAGTTTAAAAGATAACCTATTATACCCCATTTGTATCAATAAACAAGATCAGCTTCAAAACCCGCGCGTGAGTGTTATCAGTTGGGAACAAGCGTTAAGTCATTTAAAATAAAATTGGGAAATTTGATTTGAAAAATAAATTATATAAAAATCTATAATTCAAACTAAAAGCATAAAAAGTAAATTAAAAACTAAAGGTGTACAAATCTAGAAGGGCTTAAAAATTATTCAAATTATCTAACATTTTAGTTAACATTTTTGTTTACATATTTTTACATTCACTGACATTTCATTGAATTAAAAACTTTTGATCAGAAATATATAAAACATTTTTATAGACACTGGTACAGGGTATCATGCTGTCGCGTGCGCTCGAATTTAACTCCTAGTTATTTCTGGGTTGACAATCTTTGAAACACTTCAGATAAGGAAACTCGATACGCAGCAGAACTCAAACAAATTAATATCGCACTTGAACAGCGAGAGAAGTTTTCGAGAGGAGGCAACCGAAAATCATTTGAATCGATTGCAGAGTTTGAGGAACGAGTTGAGTCACATCAATAAGACGGACTGGATGTACGAGAGTCCCGAGAAGAAGCCACTGAAATAATGTACTCCTTTATAAGTCAACTGCTGCAATCCGACGAAAAGGAGCAGCTTATTAAGAAAGATCTATTGGAAATTGAGAAAAACTTGCAAGGCCTCAAAGTCGCAGAAAAACAGAAGGAATCAACTGAATCCAGCTTAAAGCATAACAATGTCAAGGATACTAAATCCGTTCCCGAAACCCAAAAACATCCAGACTCTGAAGATACAGTAACAAAGGTAAGATCTGAAATAACTTCAAACGAAACATTGTATTTCAAATCGGATTCTTAAAATTGCTAATGAAAAAATGTCAATTCATCAAAATTTCCATACAACTAAAATTTCTTAATTCTTGTGTTAATTTTATGTGTCTTATTTATATACAATTTTAAATTCTTTCTCTGCTTTTGTTGCTCATTAAAAATACAAAAATTAATAAATAAATAAAACAAAATAAAATAATGCTTTAAAAATACAATTTAAAACTGTTATATTGTTATTGTTATATTGTAAATGATGGCGTTTAAATATTTATTAAGCAAATACTGCAGCAAAAAAAAAAAATAAAAGCATTTAATCTGTACAAAATAAATAAAAGTCATACTAACAAAAAATTAAACACTTTATCAAGTTATTATAATTTATAAATAAATAAATCCCATCTACTCGAAGCGAACGATATTTCATTAAAATCAGTTGATTTAACTAGATTCCAATGAATAATAATCGGATACTACTAGCTATCACTAATTAAAATATATAGTTTCAATCAATTAATTAATTAAATTGAATAGTCTTAAAAAATTAATCTCAAATTATTACAATTTTAGACCCAGGAGTTACTGGACTCATTGAAACTCGAGAAACCCACATATTTTAATACCCAGCAACGGAATATTCTTGGCGTGATTAAACAACGTTTAGTTTCTTCGATCGATGTTGAAACTGATTATGGCGAACTGAATGTGGAACTGGACAACATTGAGATTAGTTTCATACCCAAGAAGGGAGATAACATATGCCTCGAATGCAGTGTCCAGTTGGATGAGGGATATGTGAACAAACAGGGTGAGATTCTGGAAGTTTTGAAGGTTTCACCCGCTCGCATTCAAACTGATCAAAGATGTGTTGTCGAACGGGTTTTTGAGGATTTCTCTCAGCTCACTTTGGATGCCTATGTGCTGAAGGAGGACCTACCCAATGGGATTGATCTACATCTGGGAGATATTGTGAAAGCCGATCTTATCGAATGCACACTTGTAAGCAAATCAATCATCCTTTATTTACTATAATTAATTTACTAAAATAGTAAAAGTTTTGATAAAGAATAGAATATATTTAGAATATAGTAAGCAAATCAGACATTTTTCATTTAGTATGTTTAATTTACTAAAATAGAGAAAGCTCAGAAAGCAATATATAAATAAATTTGGCATTAAAATTAAATTTTTTTTGATTATTTTTCAGTTAAAAAAAATTAATTAAGCAAATCAGACATTTTTCTTTTAATATTTTGAATCTACAAAAATAGAGAAAGCTGAGAAAAAAATATATATATTTATTTGTACAATATATAAATAAATTTAACATAAAATTTACTTTTAATTTCATTTTGACTATTTTTCAGTTAAAAAAAAATTAAGTGAGCAAATCAAACATTTTTCTTTTAGTATTTTTAATATACTATTATTTAATTTACACAGAAAAAAAGTGTATTTTGTTATACAATATACAAATAAACTTGTAATTTAATTTAAATTATTTTGACTATTTTTCAGTTAAAAAAAATTAAGTACGCAAATCAAACTTTTTTTTCATATTAGTATTTTTAATTTACTAAAATAGAGGATGCTCCGAATAAGAAAAAATATATTTTTGTTCAATATTTGAATCGATTTATCATTAAAAGTAATATACTTAGGAAATGCTTGAATTTTCGAAAAAAAAATGTGGATTTTGTAGTGTAAAAGTTTTTAAGTATTTCAAATATTACAACTCTTTCAAAACTGAGAGAATTTACCTGCAGTTGGTTATTTTTGTCATGGTATGATCCATTAAAAGATTTAAAAAGGTTTTGAGAAAGCTAAAATATGCTTTTAAAAAATGTTGAAAATTATCATGCATGTATTTTGAAACAAATTTGTGCTTAATATATTGTGTAATGTTTAGAGTTTTTAAATTTAAAATAATTTTGCTGAAAGAATTGAAAATTTGGTAAACATTAAAATTTACTAAATTTTGGTAAATTAACGATATTGAAATAATTTTTGAAACCTATTTACAATTTCAAATATCGTAACCTTATCATAGAACGATTTGTTTATGTAGTTTTGCCTTAAAATTTGATGGCTTAGATAATATTAGAAATTTTTCCAATTATTTTAAAATAGTATTCTCTATTTATTTATTTCACAGAATAAATATACACAGCGCGCTATAAAATTGACATTGTTGGAAAAGAATTTCGGCAATGTGAAGAAGACTCTGCCGAATACATCGACTAATAAACACGTCGTATCTATTGAGGGTAAGGATCGTTTAATATTCTCAGAGCAATGGAAAAAGGAAAATGTGAAATTCCAGCTACGAAATAATACAAATCGCATATTTAAACTACGCAAAATCGTAATACAAAATGCAGCAAATGCACAAATTAATGTTATAGAACCGAAAACTGCAATGCAATTGGAGGTGAATGGAGAAATCACGATGATCTTTGAAGTGCATACGAAATTCATTGGTGAATCCAAGGAATATTTTACGTTAATTTTTGAAAATTTCAAAATAAATCGTTATGTGACCATTGTAGTTTGTGAAACGGAATCGGAGGCTAAAAAGGCAGAGTTACGTCTAATTGCCTCGGATCAATTGAATGTGGCTGGAAGAACGGAAGATCAGCGATCTCGAATCTATGCGAATCAGGTGTGGTCTACGAAAACCGTTTTAATACCCGGTGAATCGATAATGACCAAACGACGTTTTATTAAAACCCATTTAAAATCGTACGATGTACCGACAATGTTACGGGAAATTGTACTCTGTTCGGCGCAACGAACTCAGAAGGAGGAACGACTCAATAATCTATATCCATTTCTGGAACAGAGTCTTACATTTGAGAACTATGTGAAGAGGTACAGTTTGCTGCTGCATCTGGAGGAGATTGAGTTTACGGTGTGCATTCGAAACTTTGATCGGGAACGTGCTTTTTTTCAACGTGATGGTGAATTTCTTTCACTGCATATTGAGAATTTAGCCGAGCGTCGTCCTTCCATTATACTCGGCGATACGGTGCGTGCGACAAATCCCTTTCAAGGCATCGATGGCAATTCGAAATCCTTTGAGGGTATTGTACACAAGGTGCTCTTTAATCGTGTGCTACTGAAATTCAATGCCGGCTTTCATGAGACCTACAATGGTGAGGATTATCGTATTACCTTTCATTTCTCCCGAGTTTCGATGCGAAAACAACATCATTCCATTGAGCGGGTTGTCAGCATTTTGGGAGAACCGTTTCTATTTCCCAACAAGCTGAACAAACGACAAGATCCACAATTGGATGTATGCTACAGGGATGACAATATATATCTAAATAATAAGAATTTACCCTGGTTCAATACTTCATTGAATGCAATTCAAAAAAGGGCCGTCTTCAATATTCTAAGAGGTGAAGCGGAGAATATGCCGTATGTGATCTTTGGTCCACCGGGCACTGGAAAAACGGTCACTCTGGTCGAGTCCGCATTGCAATTGATTCGTAATATACCCGATTCTCGGCTTTTAATTGGCACTCCATCGAATAGTGCTGCCGATCTTCTAACCAAGCGAATTATCGATAGCAATGTTCTCGCACAGAATGAATTCATTCGACTGGTTTCGATGAATCATGTGGAAAAGGATATGATTCCCGAGGAGCTGCACAGCTACTGTGCCACCGTCGATATTGGAATCGTGGATGCGACTCAAGACAGCGTGAGTAGTACCCAAAATCAAGGCTGCAATTCTCCAAAATATTCTTGAAGATAGGATTCATTCATTCAGGTTACAACTAGTGATGTAAAAATATATCGAAACATCGACAACTCGATTTTTGCGAAAGCGATTATCGAGTACTTCAACTCGATGTTTTTTATTGACGATCTATCGAGTTGCTTTAATCGATTTCCATGCAAAATCGACAACTCACTGGCGCTTGTTCATCGTACTAAATTTTCAAAATTAAGTTTAGTCGTTCAATTTTTGATAAGAATCCGTAGTATATACTATTTACTACAAAATTGTCAAAGTTAGAATTGGGCATTAAAACGATGCAAGAAAAATAAGATTTCTAAAAAAAATTACGAGTGTATTTTGTGATTACAATTTTCAAATTTAAAAAAAAAATGTTTAGAGAAAACTCGATATTTGCAACTCGATCTACTATTTTCCGATATATCGACAACTCGATACATATATTTTGCGTTTTTCTATTTCGATATAAAACTCGATATAAAATTTGAACTAACATTACTAGTTACAACTATTGATCAAGTTTAGGGCTTTTAAGAATTTCAGAAAACTGGTTCAATTCAATACAAAAACAAATCATTTTATTTTCTAAATACTGTATTTTTATTGTGCTTGATTTTTTAAGCTTTTACTAAATGATTTTCAGTTTTGTTTTTCGTATTTTTTTTTTTAATTTTGAAATTCATAATATTAGTTTTCGAAATTATATTATAATTAATCAAAGCTACCGGTTCTGAGCCGAACCTCGTAGAACCGGTTCGGTTCGGGTTTTAAAGCTGTCTGAACCGGATCATGAACCGAACCCTTGAAATTATTTACTTTGCGAATGCGAACCTAAACCGAACCGCTTTCTAAAATAAAGGTTCGGCTCGAATAAACAAATAATTACATAAATCTTATGGTTTTCTTATATTACGCAATTATTTGAGACTTTGGATTAAAATAAGTCATATTTAAATCTTCAAATAAATTTAAACTATGATAATAATAAAAATATTTTTCTGTTTGAAATTGAAACAAGGTTCGAACCCAAACCTTGGGTTCAGCGGGTATATAAACCGATTCGCGAATGTCTGCTCTATGGTTCGAGCCTTCGAACCGAACCTTTAACAAAATTTTGGAGGTTTGCAGTCTAGAAATGAATGTATATTAATATTCCCAACTTGAATTAATTTCACTTCCGATTTCTTTTGATAGATGATTGTCAAGGATTCGGGTTTAAGGCTACGTTGCCAGTCCAAATTCCTGTGCCAGCATCGTGTGATCATCAGCACATGCACCACACTGGGCAACTTTCACCAGATGGACATACGACCTGGACACTTCACCCATGTGCTGATCGACGAGGCCGGACAATGCAGTGAGCCGGAGAGTGTGGTGCCAATTGCACTGCTGAGAAATAACCGGAATCAAGTTGTGCTCGCCGGAGATCCTCATCAGTTGCAGTCAATGATATTGGATCGCAAGGCGATCGATTTGGGTTTAAGTATATCGCTGCTGGAGCGTTTACTGGATCGTTTGCCATATCGCAAGGATCTATTGCGTTATCCCGAGCAATCCGGCTACAATCCTTGTCTGCTGACCAAACTGTTGTACAACTATCGTGCTCTGCCCTCCATCATGAGTGTCTACAGCAAGCTCTTCTA
Organism: Drosophila phalerata; assembly: GCA_951394115.2. Taxonomy (NCBI): domain Eukaryota; kingdom Metazoa; phylum Arthropoda; class Insecta; order Diptera; family Drosophilidae; genus Drosophila; species Drosophila phalerata. The sequence goes on along the minus strand of OX596006.1, from coordinate 46,433,346 downwards.
TGACGACGAGCTCATCTCCATGGTCTCCGAAAAGGATTCTCGGGATGCCAATTTGCTGTCTGATCTGCAGACGATTTTCGGACCCGATACGCAAATGCCACGCACCCATGGCACCTTCTTTCACGGCATCTTGGGTGAAAATATGCAGGAAGACGATTCCCCCTCCTGGTACAATCCCATGGAGGCGCGTCAGGTCTTCTTAACCGCAATACTTCTGTATCGGCGCAATGTTCAACCTGATCAGATTGGTATACTGACGCCATATGCCAAGCAGGTGAAGACCCTTCGGAATCTGTTCGCCGGTGTGGATGTGGCAACGCCAAAGATTGGAACGGTCGAGGAGTTTCAGGGACAGGTAAATCCAATTTCAAATTATCAGCGATTGCCAGTAAGCGTTATACAAAAAATTATACGTTCAGATCCTTGTTTCGAATTTAATGCTAAGGGTCCCCCCTTTAAAATATTGAAAATTGAAAATTTTAAATCTCAAGTTTTCACTTTTAATCAAATCCTTATATTTTATATAGTACAACATTTTTCCGTCCAGATACTGGTTTCGATTTTAATGCTCCCCTTTGAAATTTTGAAAATTTTAAATCTCTAGTTTTCACTTTTAATCAACTCCTTATATCATAATTAGCTTAAAACAGCACTTTAAACTTGACTCTGAGACCTTATTTTTTTTTGTAAAAAATCACGGAATATTGTTCAAAAATTTGGACTTGCAACGTTTTTCGATCCAAAGTTTGAGCAACTTTAACTTCGCATAACTTTGTCAATATGGAACCGATTCTCAAACGGAATGTCATTTTGATTATGGTTTGGCATTTTTATTCATGCTGCATTCAAATTTTATTAACTTCATTCAAATAATTTGATTCCCTCTGAATCTTATGGAAAAATACTTATTTTCACTATGTATAATACAAAGTATATATATATACTTTGTATTATAAGAAATAATATATTATTTCTTACAAAAATTTAAAATTAAAGTTTTTTTTCTTATTAAATTAAAAAATAGAGTTATTTTGTGGAACTTGAGATTAATTTTAAGTTAATTAATAATCATATATTTTTAAATTTTAAATACAAAATATGACCAATTATAAATAAGACCTTAACAAATGTGTATTTATTATTAAGAACCTTTTTAAATACTTAATAGGAGTTGAAATTAATCTTAATGCTAAAAATCAACAATTAATGTTTGGTCTGAAATATAATTATTTGAAAATATTTTTTAACTATCTTTATTTAATTTGTATTTTTTAATGAAATTTTTGCTTTATTTTTTAGGAACGCGACATTATGCTGATATCAACGGTGCGCTCCTCACACTCCGTTCTCCAGTCGGATGCTCGACTTAATCTGGGATTTGTGCGCTGCAAGAAACGGATGAATGTTGCCACTTCTCGAGCTCGATGTCTCATGATTGTGTTTGGTAATCCCAATCTGCTGTCCCTAGATGAATGTTGGTCCCAGCTAATTGTTTACTGTTGCAACAATAATGCATATTTCGGCTGTGAATTGCCCAAACGCCTTCGATTGGCCGAGGATCAGGAGGATGAGGGCAACGACTCGACAGAGGGACAGTCGGACATCTATGATTATGTGCCTTAGTTTTATAAATGATTTAATTTCGAATTTCCAATAAAAGAACAAATCTAAATATAGAATACCAACATTTTATGTCGCTTATTTTCATCAAATTATATATTTTTTGATATAAAAACCTTAATAATAAATGAGTTTTTAAATTGATTTTATAATTATATACCAAAAATTCAGAAAATATTTTGTTTATATTTTATACCAAGCTCTATGTTGTTTATTTAATTTATTCAACTTTGAAAAATGCAAATATTGAAAATTTTGATTGCTATTGATTTTATTTAACATCACTAAATCATATTTAATTCTAACAGAAAATATGTTCAAAATTCTTGATAAATTTCAAAAAAGAAAGATAAAATATTTACTATATTTAAATTTTTTGAATGCAAAACTTGAATTTTTCAAATTTTTGCATAATTTTGCTTAGAGTTTTGTCGATTTTATTTAACAGTTTTTAAAATTCATTTTGTAACCTTTCTTTCCAAGATTGAGAAACATCAAACTTGCATAGAATCACTCAAATTTATTTTATTTAACTTCAAATTTCATTGAAATTGTCATATTTGCTTTTATTGCTTTTGTAAACCATATTTTGTTATACTTTTAAACTGCGCGCGCGTTTTCGACAGTTGCTAGACTGTTCGCGCTACCAGACGTTGAAGATATTGGTATTATTTCCAGGCTGCCACATCGTTTTTTCAGTACAGAGCTGCCATTTTCAGCTATTTTTTAGCTATAATAGCTATTATTCCACTAGCAAGTTGGCAGCACAACAAATTTGAAAGCTGCACAGCACTGTTTGGTGCTTGTTGCCGCTTTGCAACACTGGCATTAACAATTTGCCAGATACGCCGGCAATTAAATTAAATATTATCGCATAGCGATGAACAAACAATACCAACGATTTTAACTAGTTTTTATTTAATTGTTGCATTTCATCCAATTGGAGAGTATATATATATAGGGTATATAGAGATGGCGCTGCCTTCGATCTCAACGCTGGTGGGCGTGGCATTTGTGGCGTACATTGTGCATTCCATATATCAGATGTCGCAGATATTCACGACCCTGCAGTGCAGCGGTTCCCCATGTTATCGCTCCTTCCTCGCCGAGCAGCCACGCATGCAATTGGCGCTGTTCAGTTCGCTGACCAGAAATCCGATTGCCTCGGAAGTGCAGGATTTGTACAAGGAGAAACGCTTTGATTATGGCAAGGCATTTGAGCAGGACTTTGGCTTGGATGTGCCGCTGAAGACGCGACGCAACGGCACCCTGTATCTGCATGTGGTGCTGGCACTGGAGGGGGAACCACTGGAGTGGCGTACACTCCGCCGGGATGGTCCCACCGTGGTGCACACACTCAGTTTGTGTGATTATATGGTGGCCAGAGCGGAGGCATTTAATCTGCTCGGGGAATCGGAGCAGACAGCCTCGAAATCGGTGAAGAGCAAGAAGACTCCAACAAGTGTACAACCCAGCACACATATACGCTCCAATGTCTATGTCACTCTCCTCACGGATCTCTTCTCGCTCTCCCAGGCGGATGTGCCGCCAGAGATGGCGCCTCTCATCCGCGTCAATCGCATGCAACAGATCCTCCCAATACTCCAGACGGACACCTTCAATACACGGCTCAAGGATCTCGTACCCGTCACCAAGAATACCACCGAGTTTACATTCCGTTTCCACTATCATCCTGTCGGAGTGGGCAAGCTCCGGCTCCAGCTGCTCATGGAACACGCCACGCAGGCGCTGCTCCTCATCGGATTCGCCACCAAGGACATCGACGAGGTCAAGGGCATCTTCTCCGACACGAATGTCTATCTGCTCTGCGGCACCATCTTCATATCCAGCGTCCATGTGAGTAATCCACTCATTCTCATTATTCAAAAATCCCAATATTCATTAATCCTCCTGTAAACGTTATCGTTAACTAGTATTTACCGATTCAAATTGCTAACCGTTACTAAATACCCTTTTCGAAAGCAAATCTTTTGTATAATACCGAATTCGAAATAACCGATTCATGCATAACGGCTTGAATCAGTTGAAATTACTTACTTTCCTATAATACTACAGGCATTAAATCTATAACCAGAACCGTAACCGCTAACCGGTATAAACCAATTCAAATTGCTAACCGTTACCCAAAACCCTTTCGAAAGCAAAACTTTTTTATTATTTCGAGACCGAAATAACCGATTCATGTATAACGGCTTGAATCAGCTCAAATTTCGAACTTTTAAATTATCCTACAGGGATTTCAAAATTCTTTATACTACCTAAATCGAAATAATCGTTTATTTAAATTTTATAGCCACAAATAAAATTTAAACTTGATGTTAAGTTGTAATCTTTGTTTTTCCAACTAATTTAGATTTTAAATTTTAATGTTTATCATGTAAAATCTGTTTTTTTTTAACAAAAAAGTTCATCATACTAAACCAATTGTTCCAATGGCAGTTATATAATTTAGTCATCCGCTTTTTACAAAGCTTAGTCAGAATTTTAAATATATTATGAATTGAACAATCTGTAACTTTGATTGAGATAGCTCTAAAAATAACAAAGTTTTTCATACTAAGCAATTTTCTCAAAGTGTCAACTTTGACCCCGACTTTGAACCCCTTGCAACCCTTGTCTTATCTAAATTGTGTAAAAATTTCAGTCTTCTATGTTTAATGGTTTAGGCTGTACAATGATCGGTTAGTCACTCAGTCAGGTCAAAGAGTTTTATACACAAAGATTTACTGAAGTTACGAATTAAGATCAGTCAGTGGTTAGTCAGTCAGTCAGGTCAAAGAGTGTTATATACACAGATTTGCTGAAGTTACGAATTAAGATCAGTCAGTGGTTAGTCAGTCAGTCAGGTCAAAGAGTGTTATATACACAGATTTGCTGAAGTTACGAATTAAGATCAGTCAGTGGTTAGTCAGTCAGTCAGGTCAAAGAGTGTTATATACACAGATTTACTGAAGTTACGAATTAAGATCAGTCAGTGGTTAGGTCAGTCAGTCAGGTCAAAGAGTGTTATATACACAGATTTACTGAAGTTACGAATTACAATCAATTAAGTGATGAACTCTTAGTATCTTTTTATTTATGTATCTTTTATCTGGTTTCATTTACAGATGCTCTTTGATTTCCTGAGCTTCAAGAACGACGTGTCCTTCTGGATGAAGAAGAAGTCGTATGAGGGTCTCTCGACCCGCACAATTCTGTGGCGTGCCTTCTCGCAGTTCATCATCTTTCTGTATCTGCTGGACGAGGATACATCCTATCTGGTGCTAATACCCGTCGGTCTCGGCACTCTCATCGAGGTCTGGAAGTGCAAAAAGATACTCCGCTTAGAGTTGAGTTTCAGCGGATTTATTGGACGCAAACTGGAGCAGGTGGATCAGCGGAATGGAGCGGGAACAAGTGGAGCAGCAGCTGGACAGTTGGCCGAGCAGCAGACGCAACAATATGATCGGGAGGGAATGCGTTATCTAAGCTATCTGCTGTATCCATTGTGTTTGGGTGGAGCGATCTATTCGCTGCTGTATCAACCGCATCGCTCCTGGTATTCGTGGACACTCAACTCGCTGGTGAATGGCGTCTATGCCTTTGGCTTCCTCTTTATGCTGCCCCAGCTCTTTGTCAATTATAAACTGAAATCTGTGGCCGCATTGCCATGGCGTGCTTTCATGTACAAGGCATTCAATACATTCATCGATGACTTCTTTGCCTTTATCATCACCATGCCGACGGCTCATCGGGTCGCCTGTCTGCGTGATGACATTGTCTTTGTCATCTATCTGTATCAACGTTGGCTTTATCCCGTGGATCAAACACGTCTCGATACCGGAGTCAGCATCGATGAGACGCCAACAGCGGAAACTGTTCCCTCGGCACGCAAGAAGCGGGATTAGAGGATTGGGAACTGGAGTAGAAGCCACAACCAACAATTCCCTAGAGAGAGAGACACACATATTCCGTCGATTTGTTTAGCTATTAGTCTCCATCATAATAGTAATAGACTGTAATCCAATTTATCCCAATTAATGTAATTGTAGCAAATGCAAAGAGAGATTCACTCAATTCACAAAGTGCACACAACCCTCTCTTTTCTTCTGGCGGGATTCCCCTCTATTTTCTTTAGAACTGCATCTTTATCATCTACAAGTCAAGTGTTATTCAAATTAATCTTTGACATTGCTTACAGCTCACAGTGAAACTTGGCTTATGACGAACGTTTTTTGACATTGCTTGGATATTTTCTGTAGATTTTTTCCTCTCTTAAACTTTGGAAAATTTCATTCAAATTGATGGGTTTATATATGGAAATCTTATACTATATTTAAGGAATTCTTTATACCTCGCATCTATAGTCAATTGAATACTCTCTTTACACTGGCAACTCTTGACTGTTCCAATTTTCTCAATCTCTTGACTCTTTAATTTTCTATACTAATGACAATTATCAGGGATCGCAAATAAAAGTTTTTCTTAACTATTAAAATCAGGGACCGTAATCATTATAAGTTTGTTTTTTTAAATCACATTTTAACGATTATATAATGAAATTTTAAGGACAGACTCGTAATACAATAATATATCATATGTGTCAAGATTCTAGCTTTATAATTGATTCCTTCCATTTTCAAGATCCCATTTTAGACGTCGAGTTCTATTAGTTGGCATTACAGTATTGTAATAAGTTGGAATATAAATTTATAAACATTATCCATATGAAGTATTCTATTTTTAATGAATTTATAATAATTTTTCGATTCAAAGCTATCTAGTTATATGAATTTATATATTTAAAATGCTTTTCAAGTTATCTATTTATATGATAAGTTTTATTTTAGCAGCTGAAGCTGTTTTCATCTTGTTTTCTGTGGTTGGCAAAAAAATTATATAATTATGTATATATAGCATTAGGAGCTTATAAACTAAACTGCCGAAGGAAATCGAGTTTGCCGTGGAGCAGAATTCCAGCTGAAGAACGAGGAGATGGAGACGGAGTCCAATTGGGAAGGGATTAACCATTGCGTATGCCTAATGCCTGCTCCAGTTCAGCGCGCTTCTGATTGACCTTGGTGAAGAAGTAACGGGAGACAGCCTCATGTGTCCAGGGCTGATAATAGAACTCGGCACGACGTTCCTCCTCCGGATTGCCAACCACATCCGTCATTAGCTGCACGGGAAAGAAAGAGAGCACAAATAGATATTAATATCAAACAAGTGGGCGGCAACAGTCGAGCACGATCGACCCTAGGATACCCTGTGTCCAGGTACTCAGTACTGGAAGTTCATTTTGGACAGATTGTTCCTATGGCAGCTATATGCCGTATATGGCCAGAATATATAACATCAACTTAATTGCATATTCTTTCGGTTTGGTTGAAATTTCTCAGCATATACTCAAATTTTTCATACTAAAACTTCATTTTCGAGCGATCGTTCCTATGGCAGCTTTAAGATATTGTGGTCTGATTTGAACTAAATTTGGTCAGGATATATTACACCAACTTAAATGCAGAGTTTATCAGTTTGGTTAAGATATCTCAGGAAATAAATAACTTTTTCATACGAAAACTTGATTTGCGACTGATCGTCTCTATGGCAGCTATATGATATAATGGTCCGATTTGAATAAAATTCGGGGAGGATGTATAATAACAGCCAATATGTATATTGTGTAAGATTGGTTGAGATATCTAAAAAAAAAAGATGTTTTTCATACTAAAACTTCATTTTTGATCTATCGTTCCTATGGCAGCTTTATGATATAGTGGTCCGATTTAAACCAACTTTGGACAAAATATATAACACCAAGTTAAATACAGATTGTATAAGTTAAGCTAAAATATCCCAGAAAACAAAAAACTTGTTCATACTAAAACTTGATTTAGAGCGATCGTTCCTATGGCAGCTATATGATATAGTGGTCCGATTTGAACCAAATTTGGTCAGGATATACAACACCAACTTAAATGCATATTCTATCAGTTTGGTTAAGATATCTCAAGATAAAGAAGTTTTTTATACTAAAACTTGATTTTCGAGCGATCGTTCCTATTATATAGTGGTCCGATCCAAAAATAAAAACAAACTTAATCTGCGTACGGTATCCAGGAACCTACATACCAAGTTTGAAGGCTCTAGCTCTTATGGTCTCTGAGATCGACGAGATCAAACAGACGGACGGACAGGGCTCAATCGACTCGGCTATTGATCCTAATCAAAAATATATATACTTTTGGGGGGTCTGTTACGCCCCCTTCTGCCTGTTACATACATTCTGTGCATTCTTCAATGGACACAGGGTATAAAAAGAGAGTCAACAGTAGAAATATATATATATATATATAGAGTCTCAAGTACTTTAAGATCTCTGGTCTGACTGATGATCCAGCGATGTATAAACATTTGCGGATCCTTGGCAAAGCTGAGAAAGAATTCCCGATTGGTTTTCATCTGATTAATGGTATCCACCGTCTCATGGATCTTGGTGTCCAGTCCCTGGATCTCCTGCTGACTGGCTGTGCTCATCAGGAAGCTATTCATTTGATTCTTGAGAGTGTCATCCACCTCGACATCGATGTCATAGCAGGCGGTTTGTTTATTCTCCGCACCGCTCTCAATGAAATGATTGATGACAATCGGATCTGGTGGATGCAGCAGAGGATTCAAACGTTGTGGTATTTCAGCGAATTTCATGCGTTGACAACTAAAGATTTGCTCCAGATATTTATCGCAATTAATGTATTCCCGCTCATGGGCATCCTGCAATTTATGTGTCTTGATATATTGCCACAAGGCGGAGATGATGACCGGTCGGGTTTGGGTGTGTACACCCAGTAATCGGGCCAAACGTGGATCCAATTTAAACTGCAATGGTTGATAGTCCAACAAGAGGAGTATGGTACAACGAACATTGCGATCTCCGGGTCGCTTCACCTGGAAACCATCCGTTTCCTGTGTGGTATGTGTGCGATGCCATTCCACCAGATGATTATCCGGTCCATACAGCTCCTTGTCCAGCTCAATGACCAGTGACTTGAAGAACGATGAGAACTTGCGTTTAATTTTCGTATTGGGATCCCCCTTGCCATCCTCCAGCAGACGTCCCTCCACACGCAGCTCCCAGGAGGCAACGGCGCCCTCATCTCCCTCATTGCTCGGCTCCTTGCTGGGATAGAATGTATTTGAGATGAAGATGCGCAGCTTGCGCTTCTGTTTCATGGGACGCTTCAGTGCCTCTTGAATGTCCAGACGTTTCCTCATTATGGTCGCATCCAGCTTACGCTCAAACGTCAATAGATCCATATATGCCTGTGATTCCGGCACCAAATCTCGCACCTTTTGTGGCAAGATTTTATCCGCCAGCTTCTTCTTCTTCTTGTTGGCGCCGCTAACAAATTCACCGGACTTATTTTGACCACTGTTCATATTACGCGATTCCGCTGATGAACGTTTGCTGCCAGCGCCGCCGCCAACGCCGCCGCCGGCAGAGCCGCTGCCGCGCAGTCCGCTGGGGAAGCTCGGCTGCGACGCGCGCTGCAGCAGCGACGGACCAACGGGACCAACGGCAGCGGCAGCGCTGCCCGGCACTCCCGGCTGCGTTGTATTTGGATGCAGTGGAAAGCCGCGAGGCTATGCAATAACAAAACGCACACAAATTATAATTAATTATAACAAATCAATAATTGCAATTTAAAAAATTCCATTCAATTTACCGGAAAACCGCTGCCGGTTCCTGGAGGATAGGGACGCATGCCGGGCGGTGGCTGCGGGGGCGGGGGCTGATACCGCGACTGCACCGGCGCTTGGCCAGGCGCAAAGCGTTGCGACATATTCACCTCCGTGTGTATGAGCGAGTTGGCCTGCAGTTTGCCGTTTATTCTACTATAACTTGTAATTGCAAGTTTGCCTTTTTTATTTTACAACAAACGCTGCGTCACAAAAAAAAAACAATGTAAATGAGAAAAAGAAAAGCAGCGAAGTACGTCTCTGTAAAATGGCGTCGCACTTTGTTAGGGTTGTTTGTAACCAGAGTTGTAGCGACTTGTGCAGCTGCAGTTCAATTGAACTACTCAGCCAAGTGAACCAGCGAACAGTGTGGCAACGCTTGGTTCAAATGGTTCATTTCCATTTTCAGCTCAATTTGTTAAGTTTTTTAGTTCAAATTCTCTAATTGTAATTTTTAAAATGTATTTTGAATATGTTTGCAGAATTTTTCTTCGAATTCTTAATGTTGAATAATAAAGAATTATATATCGAACTTTTCTTAGCACATACATTCGAATTTTTAATGTTGAGTAATAAAGAATCATATATAGCAAAATAAATATTATACTTTTAGATTATACTTTTACAGAAACCGAAACCAACTGAAAATTTACCAAAAATGTATGGAGATTTGGGAGATTTTCGGTTGGTTTCGTTTTCTGTGGCAGCCCTGATTATAATTTTTATCAACTGCTCTCTGTTGACACTTAAGAATTAAATAAATATATTGAAAACAAATTATACAACTTCACCCAGTGATAAACACAGCAGTGATAAGCACGCAACAATTATTAAAATTATAAGCTTTATTTTATGTAATTTTCAATTACAACTTTGGATTAGCTATAAAATTGCCAAGCAACCTTTCACATTAAGTTCACTTGAACCAAATAGTTCCAAAACGAAGTCTGTTAAACCTCGCTGACAAATTAACATTGGCTTAACAGCAGCTGGTATATGCGCATATTTTTCTACTAACCAGCAAACGGTAACACTGAACGTGACAGGCAGTTATCGGCAGTCGCAAAACTTATCGATGAAAGCATTTCACTTCACTTTGTAGTGTTTTTCAATTGACAGCGTAATTAAATATATTTCGGAGTTGAAAACAGAGTTCGAAGACAATCACAATGGATGTGGAATGGTGGCAATGCAGCTTGCGTGAACTGGAGACGCTGAGCAAACGCGAAGAGACACTCAGCGCAATGTATGCAAATATCAACAAACAATCGACGCAGCCGATAAATGCGCATGTCATCGAGTTGTTGTTGCGCGCGCCAATTTTGTATGAATGCGCTAGGATTGAGGAGCAGGAGAAGGAGCAAGTGAATCTGGCCATTGATGTGCTGCGCAGCTGTCTGGATCAATTGGAATGGAATATACAGGATGTCAGATTGCCGGAATTGTTGAGTTTGCCACTCACACATAGCAATCCCGCCGTGCGTGCTCTGGTGCTCGGTAATCTGCTGAAGCAGCTGCGTGCTGGGAGTGCGCCCAAGACGTTGCCCAACACTGAACTGCTGCACTATGTGCTGGATGAACTGCAGCAGCCGGAGACGCAGTCCAGTGTGATTGCCATTGATATATTGCAATTGGAGCTGTCCAACTGGTTAACCGACTCCGGCGTACAATCGAAACTGTTGCAGCTGCTGCAGCAGAATGAGGTGATCCGTTGTCGCGTCTACGAGTTGGCCGTAATGCTGGCCAAGCACAGTGCCGGCTCCTTGAGCTCGGTGGAGTTTATTCTGGATGCAGCACTCGGTGAACTGGACAACGATGATGTGCTGCTGATGTCCAGTGTCATGGAGATTCTGGTACCGCTGGCCGAGCAGAATCATGGTCTCAGCTATATGGAGAGACGTCGTGTCCTGGACATCATTGGCAGTCGTGTGGAACGCATCGATGAGCATCCCTTGGATGCCCTCATCCTGCCCAGCATCATGAAGTTCTTTGGCAAAATTGCTGCAGTGCAGCCGCAAAAGATCATTGCGGGTTATCCACAGATGTTGTCGTGTCTCTTCCAATTGCTGGAATCCGGAGATGAGGCGATGCTACCAACTGCTCTGGACACTCTGGCCAATCTCACGAGCACGATGCAGGGGAAGATGTTGATGCATCAACACTTTCAGTCCGCCATGGAGCAACTACTGCGCAAATATGCGTCTCATCTTAAGAGTCTATCGCCTCCACTTAAGATACGACTGCTCAACTCTCTGGATGTCATCTATACGCTGGAAGGGATGCCCAGCAGTGAGCTCAAGTGAGGATTAACTTCTTAAACCCTTGCAGAGGGAATTCATATATATACAGTATGAATATTCTTGATTAGGAAGATGCATTGAGTCTATATAGAAAAGTCCGTCTGTCCATAAGTTCCTAAATCTTGAATTTATCTTGATAAAACCTGGAATAGATCCCTCTAACTAATGCAGAAGGTACATATATCAAAATCGTCCGGATCGGATTACTATATCATGTATCATAGGAACGATCGGTTCCAAATCAAACTTTAGTATATAAAACTTAATTTATTCTTAAGATATCTCAATCCTATCTGGCAAATTGCTTACTTATTATAATTCTATACATCCTGACCAAATTTTGTTCAAATCGGATCACTATATCATGTAGCTATCATAGGAATGATACGTTCCAAATCAAACTTTAGTATGAAAAACTTCTTCAGTTCTTGAGATATCTCAACTAAACTTGCAGTTTGTCTATGTACTTTTTACTTCCATATATCCTAAGGCTTTTTTTTTTAATCTGATCCCTATCGTATAGCTATTTTAGAAATAATCGGTAAGAAATCAATCTTTAGTATAAAAAATAGTTTTTGTCTTTTATGATATCTTAAACAATTTCTCAGACTTTAAATCTCTCATTTTCAAGTTCATATCAGATAAGTATATCATATAGCTGTAGTTGTTTGGTCCTATTATCAATCCTCTCACAGAATATACATTCTATAATGCCGTACATTCTAACTGATATTTTTAAAATCAGCACATCAAATAGCTACCTTAGAATAGTTCGATCCGAATTCAACTTCTAGTATGAACAACTTTTTTGTCTCTTGAGATATCTCTACCAAACTTGCGGATTGTTTATGTACACTTGTCTCATACATCCTGACCAAAATTTGTTCAAATTGGATCACTATATCATGTTAAGAACGATAGGCTTCAAATCAGGGTCTATTATGAAAAGCTTTTTGTCTCTTAAAATATCTCAACTAATTTTACAGAATATACATTTGATAATGTTCTATACATCATGAACAAAAATAACTTAAGTCATACCTCTATATCATTTATTTGGAATTAGGCACAATCTTTCGAAAACCAATCTTAAGCATAGCTTGAAAATAACTGTTAACCGTTTTTTTCCTTACGCTCTGTTCGCGAGAACAACCGAAAAAAATCATACTTTCTCGCTCTCGCTCTGAGCAAGACCCTTTGGTTGTTTTCGATCCGGTTTTCGGTTGAGCGCTAACAGTTGAGCAGTGAGCACACAGTGAGGCTCACCAAAAGACCGATTGACTGAAAAACTCAACGCAAACGGTCTTTTCAACTATTTGTCTTCTTTTCGATGCACAGTGGTACGTTGTGTAAAATTGCGACATTAAATTTCACTTTCGATCTTCTTGAAAAAATTGTATGTATTTCAGACTAATTTTAATTTAAAAATTTAATTTAATTAATTTTAAAAAATTGATGCACTTTTTTATTAGTTTCACGTCCCATTTTGTTAAAATCACTGTGCTCAATCGAAACTCACAAAGCAAATTGACGCGTAAAACCCACGAAACTTCACATACACACATACATGCGCAAAAGACTTTTTGAATCGTCGTTCAGAAGCAAACGGTCCCGGAATGAGCAGAGCAAAAGAGAACAGAAAAAAGTGATCTTCGACTGAGAGCGAGCAAAATTTATTTACGAACAATCCAATCGGTTGCTCTCAGACCTTTTGCTCAAAGTCTCAGTGAAGAACACTTATTTCGCGACAGTGTGAAACGGTTAACAGTTATTTGCGAGCTATGATCTTAAGTAAGGAAATAATCATTTTTTCTGAGTCTAAATTTGCTATTGTCTTAAACATCCTGAACAAATTTAGTTCCAATTAGATCACTTGATTGTATAGGAACAATCAATTCAATATTGAATACAAGACTCTGCAAGGGTATTAAATCTTCGGAATAATGCCGAAATTAATGTAAATTTCTTTCCTGTTTCGGTTTAAGCTCTAACTAAATCGGGTTTATTTTTCAGCACTATATTGTTGGGCTGGTATGAATGCTTCGCTGGTGGACGACAGATCAATCACATTATGGAGCTGCTTCATACACCCTTTCCCGATCTGCAGTTGGCCGCCTTGGGATTGCTGAAGACCCTCTGTCAATATCCGTGGGGCATTAAGGCCGTACAACAGACGGCGGGGGCCATTGAGTTTCTCATGTCACGTCAGCAGGATCTGGACAAGGATGTCAAGTATCTCAAGTGGCAGATAATGCAGTTGTTGTCCGTGAGCAGCGAATTTACGGCCACGGAAATTGTACGTTTTACGGCGTATGTGAATGAGGGACCGCTTTATCAGCAGACTGTCGTGAATATTGCCACCGAGGGACAGGGAAGTCAGTAGCATTACGTTGATTGGACCAAGTTGTTGTTGCAACCAAAGCCGCCATCATAATTATATTTTGTTTTTTTTTTTTGAGGTTATGCTGTAAATGAACCGTTCATTAAAATGCTAGAAGTGAGGTTAGTTTCCTTAAAAGCATTTTAAAATAAATGTTATTTGTTTGCAGTTGCTGCAACTGCTGCAAAATAATCAGAAATCTGTATTTACATGCGAATGTACATATACATATACATATATATATATATATTAATATATAGTTATACCATCTACATAGAATTACAATAAAATTAACTACACATTTAGATCACATTACAGTCGCGTCTCCTCCAATGCTCCTGCTGTCCACATTCTACAGATAACTCATGTGTCGATTGGACATACGATGTGGTTTGCGTCCTGAACCACCACCGGCTGTACCGCCGGTACCACCCAAGTGAGCCAGGCTTACACTCAGGCCCGACTCGTAGCCGGTTTGTGTCTGCGATCGTGTCTCGTTGTTGCCGAGTGAACAACTCGGCAATGTGTGGCAATAACGACGCAGTTGTTGCTTAAACGCGGCCGTTGTCAGCGTGTAGAGCACCGGATTGAGGGCTGAGTTTACCGGCAGTACCAGCACCGCCAGCCAGGCATATAAATTGGGTGATATTACACAGCCTGAAAGAGTAAAGCAAAGTTACTAATAGAAAAGCGAAAGAGAGTGAGAGAGAGAAAGAGATAACAGGTACCTCATACGAATTCGGAATATTTTTTAGAAAGTTAAAAAACAAAGAATTAACTTGAAGAAACCAAACTATGGTTGACATAAAGGAATCATTAGTTAGAAAATTCAACTTAAAAAAATAATCAGTGTACAAAAATTAAAAAAAATGAATTAGGAAGACAAAAATTAGGAATAACCGAAATAAAAATATTTTATTAAATGTTAATTCTTACTATTTTTAGAACCCGTACTTTTAAAAAGTTAAGTTTATTAAAGTCCGTCTGTATAAACATCTAGATCTTAGAGACTATAAGAGCTAGAGTCCCCAAAAATTGGTATTTAGGTTCCTCTATATTGCAGACATATAAAGATTATTTTTATTTTTAGATCAGGCCACTATATCATATAGCTGTCATAGGATCGATCGGTCGAAAATCAAGTTTTAGTATGTTGTTGGTTTATTTTTTTGATTAATTTGGAAACTTAGCAAAAAAAAATATAAATCTAGTTGGAAAAAGGTCAAAGGCTTAAAATTATAAATATTTGAAGTTTTGGACTTAGAATTATATTATTTTTGGAATCTAAGATTAGCATACCTGATAGAGCGGCAATTTTGACGACAATGATGGGCAACCAACAGGCACAGTCCGTGGTTACAATGATGGCAAAACTGTTGGGAATATATGATTGTGTAGTGTTTTAGATTGAGTTTTATATCGCAATAGAAAATTGTCAAAAATATGTATCAAGTTTACGATATATAGGAAAATAGTAGATCGAGTTGCAAATATCGAGGTTTTAAAAAAAAACTACGATGAGCAAGTGCCAGTGAGTTGTCGATTTTTCATGGAAATCGATTTAAGCAACTCGATAGGTAGTCAATAAAAATCATCGAGTTAAAGTACTCGATAATTGCTTCCGCGAAAATCGAGCAGTCAATATTTCGATATATTTTTACATCACTATGCTTGTGGAATATGAAACGTATTTAGCATATGTGGATGGTACTGTACTTTTTGATAAACTCACCGTGTTGCAACCACATTCTCACGTCCGCTGTGAGTGCTGCGCATGCCACCGCCAGAGTCGCGAATCGCTTGCAACATTCGCACATAGGAGAAGAGTATGAAGATCAGCGACATTGTGTTAATGCAGATGAACAACAATGCTGAGTATTCCCAACCCTATGGAAAATAGTAAAATTAAATCTAAATACCAAATAGAGTTCCCTATGACGGTTTTTCATCTACTTTTCTGCTGCATTTTTACACCCGTTACTTCAAAACTAACTTAAAGGGTATATTGTGTTCGTTGCTTTTAATTTGTAAATGTATATTTTTTTATAACCCATAACAGGACTTAAATTTTAATTAATATTTATTTTTTTATAACCTATTTCAGAGATATATTGACTCATTCTTTTCTTTTTGGTAAAGTTTTTATTCTGTACTTTATTTTATTTGCACATTTCTTTTTTTTCGAGACTATTTTAAACCTTTCTATATTTTAATCATTTTCTTTATTTTAATCCTTTTGCTTTCCTTTATTTTCTTTGATATTATCTGTCCTTTTCTTTTCATTTCGAGACCCAGTTTAATTACTTTTGATTGGTATATTTACTTTCTTATTGACCGTTGTCTGTTTTTCTTCTTGTTTTCTTTTAATTTAACATAGCTTATATTTTCATCTCCTATTTCGCTTACCTTCGCATATGGATCGTGTATGTGGAGTGAGAGACAGACACCGTTATTCCCATAGAAATGGGCTCCAAAATAATCGTTGGGCATTAAAGGCGCCGCAGCCAGAGCAAAACTCATTCCCCAAACGAGCAACAGTCGCAATACAATTCTGTAAGCAACAATATACGCACTTATACAACACTGGTGAGCGAACAAATAAAGTGGGGTTAGGTAGAGTGAGGTTAGGTAGAGCTGTTTCAGGTTAGCTTCTAAAAGATAGGTTAAGTTATGATTATAATAACTTGAATGTATAGGATATAACTGATTAATACAAAAGAGTGTTAATTTAGAATAAGAAACACACTGGTGAGCGAACAAATAAAGTGGGGTTAGGTAGAGTAAGGTTAGGTAGAGCTGTTTCAGGTTAGCTTCTAAAAGATAGATTACGCTATGATTATAATAACTTGAATGTATTGGATATAACTGATTAATACAAAAGAGTGTTAATTAAGAATAAGAAACACACTTAAAAAATTATTAATATAAACTTTAAGATCGTCTGGTTTTAAGATTTTCAGAAAATGTTGCAAAATTCCGAAATAAACAGGAGTTCAACATGATCAAAGCCTTAATAATAATTATTAATATAATTAGTAATTTTATCGGCTTATTATTTTAAAATTTGTAGTTATAAAGTTTATAAAATTTACCTAAATTTCTCAGTATCACGTGGTTTAAGAGGTCGTGTAACGGACATGAGACGATCCCAGGTGACCAGAGTGAGGAGAAGTGTCGAGGACTGACAGCTAAAAGTGCTCAGAAAACCTGGAAAAATATTAAGTTGAAGGGGTGAAGTGTAGAATTTAAGTACACTGAGAAATAGATTTATAAATTCCAGAATATTTGTTTTTTAATTAAGAAAACTTAAAGAAAATATATTAAATATAAAAAAAAAGAATAATGAGTCGTAAAATTTTACGATAAAAGATAATATGAAATTTAAAGTTAAAGTATTCTTAAATTCAAAAAATATAAAAGTGTTATTTAAAAATGCATCGCATATTGTTAAAAAGATAATAATAGTCTTGATTAAAAAACAATATATTAGAAACAAATATTGCTGATCTTAAAAACCAGTCATGAGATTTTTGTCAGTGTAGAATTAAAGGGGGGAAAACGAACCTGCAAAGGCGCAGAGACTGCTGTGACGCCAGGATTCCTCATGTCGTATGTATTGTCCTCGAAAGTTGATGTCCGCACAGGCGATAAGCGTCAGGTAGATGCCCATGAGAAAGTCACTGGCCGCCAGGTGGCGCAAGTACAACGAATGCTCCACATTGCTGCGCGATTTGTAAAAATAGCGACCCAAAAGGACGAGCAAATTGCCCACAACGGCAATGGAGGCCATAACCCAAACGCTGCAGAGAAAAGAAGACGGCAAATATGAGTGAGAGTGATAGGGAGAGAGATACAGAGAGAGAGAGAGTGAGAGGAGGAGAGATTCCAGTGAGTGTCTGAAATCATTGTCTATGCACATGGAATATCAATTGGCATAAATTTGGGCAATTAAAGCAAATTTTAGTTCCCCTTGCTCTGCAAACAGCCTACACTCAGAAAAATAATGCAATACTAAAATTAGGTATGATCGTACTTGAATTTATACCGTTATGATCTTAAAATTTTAAGATTGCTGTTTACGAAAATACTTAAATTAAGTATAAATCGATCTAAAATTTAGAATTCTGACTTTTTTTTACTATGTCAGCTGTCCGAAATAGTAGTCCGATTTTAACCAAACTTAGTCAGAATATATAAGACCACGGCAAATATATAATCCGCGAATCTCGTTAAGATGCCTCCAGAAATAACTGAGTTTTTATACCCGTTACTTATAAAAAATAAGTATAAGGGTATATTGTGTTCGTTGGAATGTATGTAACAGGCAGAAGGAGGCATCTCCGATCCTATAAAGTATATATATTCTTGATCAGCATCAATAGCCGAGTCGATATAGCCATGTCCGTCTGTCCGTCTGTATGAACAAAAGGATCTCAGAGACCATAAGAGATAGAGATACCAAACTTTCACTAAAAGACTTCTGTATACCCCACGCAGATCAAGTTTGTTTCAAATTTAAGCCACGCCCCCCTCCGCCCCCGCAAATAGCGAAAAACCATCTAAACAAAGAAATCTCAGAGACTAAAAGAGATAAAGTAACCAAATTTGGCACACAGATTTCTATATACCTCACGCAGATCAAGTTTGTTTCAAATTTAATCCACGCCCACCTCCGCCCCCGCAAATCGCGAAAAACCACCACACCCACAGTTTTTGAGATAATACGTTTTTTGTGATTATAAGCGTTATCTATTAGCGTTATCTATCATCCCACTGAATCGCATTAAGATCGGACATGTCGAACGACAGTTATGGCGAATTAAAGTTTTCAGATCAAAACAAGTATTTTCTTTAAAGTATTTTTGAATATATTAAAGTAAGTAACGGGTATCATATGGTCGGGATCTCGACTATAGCCTTTCCCGCTTGTTTGTACTAAACTAGTTAACGATTTTTTTGTACTTAAAATAGTTTTTTTCATGATTGAATGAAAGTTAAAAATGAGAACGTTTCGAACTTAAATCAAATATAGTTTGGAATATTTCTTTTTCAAAGTCGCACCTTAAAATTCTCAACTGGCTTATTTAATTTTGGTATTTTTCTTAATTTTAGTATACATTCTAGTGGATGTTTTAATATTAAAATTAATTGCTTATGAAAATTTGTACATTTTGGATGAAGTTTAAGATATTTGAGTACTAAAAGTAGTATGTTTTCAATTTTTACAGACTTGAATTAAACCCAAAACGTACTTAAAGTATCCCTGAAAAATCTCATACTTGCGAAAACCGAACATGAAATAAGATTTTTGTTTTGAACTTTACAAATTCCGAACTTAGACAGATTTTGTGATCGTTTGTACTGGAAAATGGTTTGTTTAAGTACGGAAATCTTGAAATTTTTTCTGAGTGTATACTCTCGCTCTCTTTGTCCTAACTAACAGTTCCCTTTCCTTCCTTCCTTCCTTCCTTCCTCCCCGCTCTGCTCTTCTCTTTAATAAAGCATTGGCCAATTAGGTGCAAACAAAGCGAAGTCTTTTTGCCAAGTGTGTGTGCGAGTGTGTGTGTGTGTGTGTGTGTGTGTGTGTGTGGCATACAATTGTCAATTGGCTGCTTGCCTCATTATTGCACTCGCTGTTGTTGTTGCTAGAATTATGATTCGGTTGCCAGGACACGACATCGTGCCACAATTGTCGATGCTTTTTATTAGACCCTGTACCCAAAAAGTCGACCAGTATGAACAACTAGATCTCGAAGTGTATAAGAGCTAGAGCCTTTCAATTTGTTATATACGTAGATTTCTGTATCTTTGGAAAGACAAATATTGGGAATTGGCAAAATTCAAAATATTTGGTTAAAATACAAATTTTCAAATTTTTGTACTCCGCAGGTTTTTTATAAATATAATTTTCTAAATTATCATTCCTTGTTTTAAATTTAAAATTGAAATTAATAAGACATTTTTTGGAATTCTTAAGAGATACCATCCTAAGCCCCCTTCAATTCTGTAAAAATTTAATTATTATTTAAGCAATTATAAAGATAGAGTCTTAGATTTAAGTTCTTATAATAAAAACTATGGTACCGATGTGTCCTGAAAATTTCATAACGATCAGATAATAAACTGGAAAGTTCTGCCCAGAAAAACTATGGGACCAATTAAAGAAAAAAGAACACTCTACAAAAATTAGCAGCTTTCACTATGAGTTCCCACAGAATTAGTACAGGGTCTCTCACAGTCGGGCTTTACTTCAGTGTAGGCTTTTTCACTGGCTATTTCCGCTTCGCTCTACTTATGATGATTGTCCAGTCCGTGGTGGGTGTATGTGTGTGTGTGTGTGTGTGTGCAAGTGAGAGGGAAAGTGTGAGTGTTTGAACTGTAATTTATGGGAACTTCAAGTGTGCTACAATCTATTAATTTGCTCCATGTGCACTTCCTTCTACTTACGAAATGTAAATATCAAAATAAACACGTACACGTTGTGAAGGTCGCAGGACGAAAGTGGAATTTGAGTTAGGATACTGGGAACTATAATATGTGATTGTACTTATGGCACTTTAACATGAGTTTCAAGTTGTTATAGAACTACAAAAATTGACAAAAATGACATTAGCTTAAAGAGAGCTTTTTGTGCAGCTCTTCGTACTAATTATGTTGTTTGTTTGAGAAAAGGGAAAATAAAAACTAGGAGTCTTTAAGTATTAGTAAGCATTCAGCTTTCCCTGAGCTTTTTGAGAAGCTTTATGTAATGTAGCTTATTTCTAAGCGATAGCCATATTGTTGAAAACCATGAGTTTTTCAATTTAAATGAGCGTTAAGCTTTTGCAGTTTCTTCAAATAAGCTTTTTCAATAATCTTTCATTGCCAACTGAGATCTTTAGGAGCTTTTTAAGCTTTATAAATTATTCCACCTAAAATATTTTGTAACTATTGCAAAAATTAAAAAAAAAGCTTTTAAAGCAAAACAATAAAAGTTGAATTTTTAAGGCTTAAAATTAACATTATTAAAAAGTCAATACATATATAATTTGTACTTAATTATAAAGTAAATTAGCGCTTAATTTTCGCATTAAAAGTCTTTAAATCTAAACTTAAGTTTGGTAAGTTTTAAAAACAAATTAAAAAGAAGAAGCCTTGTGAACTTTCTTAGTGACAAAATCGAAATAAAATGAGCTTAAGTGCATTTAATATAAGCATTGAATTCAAATTTTATATAAAACAATTTTAAAGTGTTTTACAACACTACTTTGCTGTTTGAAAATAATTTTATTTGGAAACTTGAGGCTGAAATTTCCAAAGATTTTTTAGTCCCTACATATATGTATATATATAAAGTCAAATAAGTAGTTGGAACTGTCAAAAAAATAAATATACACCATAAGCATGTTTTTGTCAGTTGATTGGAAAACTGTTATAAACTGTTATAAACTTGAAAGTTGCCTAATTCTGTGGCATCAGCTGTGAAACGGAAGAGCTTAAATATCAGCAGTATTATGAGAAAACTTGGACTAAGATGGGTAAAGAAGAGGGAGTATGTGAAAGAGGGGGGGTTAATGAAAGTCAGAGGAGAGGAAAACGCCGGAAACGCCGGAAAATTGAAGATAGAGTTTTGAGAACAAGGAGAAAGTATTTAATTTTTTATGAAAACGTCAACTGCAATGAAATCGAGTATGAGTTAAAGAATGCAGCAGAGGCAACTTGCCACATGCCACCAAGATGGCGACGTGGAGGCATTTGCTGGCTTGTTGCCACACACGTGGCACAGACACACACACACACACACACACGCACACACACACACACAGATATTACACTTGCCTCATGTTTGCTTTGCGAATAAGTGTGCGAGTCTTGAGAATGAATATATGTACACTCAAAACATGAGTACAAACACTCAAACTCACATTAGGCACTCGCAGTTGGCAAACCAAAGGAGTTGCAAGTTGCAAGCTGCCCGGCGGGCGGAAAGAAGAAGCAGAAGAAACAAGTGGGCAGCACACTCGACAGTAGCATACCCTGTGCCCAGGTACTCTGTTCTAAAAGTTCATTTTCGACCGATTGTTCCTATGGCAGCTATATGATATAGTGGACCGATTTCAATTAAATTTGGTGAGGATATAGAACACTATTTTAAGTGCATATTCTATGAGTTTGGTTAAGATATCTCAAAAAACTAAGAAGTTTTTCATACTAAAACTTGATTTTCGACAAAACGTCTCTATGGCAGCTATATGATATAGTGGTCCGATTTGAATCAAATTCGGTCAGGATGTATAATAACTGCCCAGATGTATATTGTGTGAGATTGGTTGAGATATCTCAAAAAACCAAGAAGTTTTTCATACTAAAACTTGATTTCCGACTAATCGTTCCTATGACAGCTATATGATATAGTGGTCCGATTCAAAAATAAAAACAAACTTGATCTGCGTACGGTATCCAGAAATCTACATACCAAGTTTGAAGTCTCTAGCTCTTATGGTCTCTGAGATCGACGCGTTCAAAGAGACAGACGGACAGACAGACGGACAGACAGACAGACAGACGGATGGAAAGGCAGACGGACATGTCTCAATCGACTCGGCTGTTGATCCTGATCCAGAATATATATACTTTGCCTGTTACATTCATTCTGCCAAACACATTATACCCTTTCTAGTCTATTTTCAATGGGCCTAGGGTATAAATAGAAGAAGCTGGAAGCGGAACTGAAGTTCGGAAGAACACGCAGAGCATGTAAATGTAAGCAAACAAACAAACAAACAAACGGCAACGGGGAAAAACGTAATTTTCATTTTCATTTTCATGAAAATTCCATGCAAGGAGTGAGACACTAGTGTGGCAACAGGAGCTTGCCACTTGCAACGTTTTGAGGCAGACAGTCAAGATAATCACTCAGTACAGTTAGCTGATGACAAGTGTTTGACTCACTCACTCACTGACTCACTGACGCTTTCTTGGCAAATGAGAATGCCAAATGGAAAAAGCGTTACCAAAACTTGCAACTGCCGCAAGCTGCAACTTATGCCACAAACGAATGCAACACTCGCCACTTAAGCGAATGGCGCCCAACGTGGGGAAAGCTGAAGACAACAGCTTATGGCTGAAAAAGATAAAACGCAGAAAACAAAATTAAAATTTGAAATGAATGAATAAAGGGGCCAATCCATGATCAAAATGATATTCGATTTTAAAATTGGTTGAGTTTTGACAAAGTTATGCAAGTTTGAAGTTGATGTTTGAAGATTACAAGTTCAAATTTTTCTCTAATTTGACATGATATTTTACAAGAAAATTAAATTTCTCAGAATCAAGTTGAAAGTGTAGTTTTATACTTATTACGATAAAAGGAGTTGATTATAAGAGAAAAACATGAGATTTAAAATTTTCCATTTTCAAAATTTAAAAGCTCAAAACCAAGATTTTAAGAAAAACCAAAATTATCGAAATTCATAAAATGTTGAAAGCAAAATGAGTAATGAGGACAAAATGATATTCCATTTAAAAATCGATCAAGAGTTGAAAAAGTTATGAAGGTTCGAATCTTTAATATTGCAACATTGTAAGTAAAAATTTTGGTATTATTTTTTTTCTACATATGCGTGTATTTTATCGAGATAAAACTAACTAAAATTGTTTATTTTTTTTTAAATAACATAATTTTTTTTTTTAAATGCACCGAAACCAAATTTCGATTTTGATTTCAAATTTTTTTGGTATTTTAAATTGAAGTAGGCCCAGATCTATAATAGACTGACTGAGTTGTACATTTATACAATATCTGTTTACTGTCATACTCAAATCGTAAAAAAAAAAAAATAGTCAAAATTTTAAAATTTGCATAACTCTCTAAAAGTGATCGGCATGCATTTTGAGTATCAGCATCAGAATCCGGAGACAAACTCAGCCGTCGATTTGGAACTGGTTGTACGAAATCGCGGTGGTGGTGTACCATGTGTAAGTCGGAATAACGGTCTGATGATCGAGCCACCATTAGCAGCCACAACGTCATCGGGAGCCACTGCACCACTGGGAAGCACTGATCATCAGCATCAGATGCGTCTATTGGTGCTACGAGAGCGACTACGACGAGCCCTATACAACTGATAATACGAATAATTACTAATACTAATGCTGATGATAATAATAATCATGATAATGATGATGATGATGATGATAAATGAAGTTCTACCGGCTTTATGGGCGGGAACTGCCGTCAGTAAATAGACCCAAAAAGCGTTCAATTTCAAAAACACATACAAAACGAAGTTATTAAAGACGTTGCAATTATTTCAATGATTTTTTATTTTAGATTTAAAACAGGGACAGTAAATAATGATTATTTTGTTTTTTTTTTTTTCAATTGAAAAAATCATACACTTCTAGTAACTGAAAAAAAACTTAAAATATACCACAATTTTTCTTTAAGTGTAATCTAAGAAATTTTGCGATGATCTTAAGATTTAGGATATTTATTATTTTACTCAGGAAATAATCATTATTTTTGAGCAAAATAAATAAAACTTACAGAATAATGATTTTGATTCAATAAAAATAAAACTCATAAAAAATCATTACTCTTGAGTTTTATTTTACTGATTTAAAAATAATGATTTTTCCTGAGTTTTATTTTTTTTCGCTCAAAAGTAATCATAAGTAAGTTGTTTTATAATAAAACTTATAACTATTACAGTCTCTGATTTAAAATTACGTTACTATTAAGTTAAAATCTCTATTCTTTTTGAATGCTTAAATACTTAAATATTTCAAGTTTAAATTCTGCAAATTTCAGCTGAACTCACCCATTATTAACTCCCCTTCTAAGCTCTTCCATTTCTCCCACTTAGCTTAGATGATTATAGGTACTTATTAGACAATTGTGTCCTCGAGAATTTAGCACAATGCAAAACAATTCTCAAGTGCCTTGCAATTGTTTCAATTGTGAACTAATGAATGTGTTCCGGCTTAGTACGAAATACTCCTTAAATACCCCCGCTCTTAACCACCTAACCTCACTAATTAGGGTTTGCTCAATGCGTTTGCAAATCACACAGCTTAACTTTCCAACTTAAGGTTAAGCAATTAGAAATTGTTTGTGGAAACCATGTAAGGTTCTGTGAAATTCTTCAAATTTGCATCGAATTTTCCACAGAATTTCAGCTAATATGGCTGTGTGCGGTAGATTTTTTTTAAAGTGTAATTTAAGATTATTATACCCAAACTATTTTAAAAATATTTTTGTAGGCCTTAGATTAGTCTTAGTATTTTATAACAATGTTTTATAGCATTTTCTTAGTTTGATCAACATAAAATTTGTTAAACGACAAAAAAAATAAAAACAAAAGGAATGGAAAAAGATTAGTATCTAAATTTCAATTACACATAAATTTCATCCTGCCTTATTTTATAATTTGTATAATTTTAACTTAGTTTGATTATAGAAAATTAAAAAAAAAAACTATTTCCATTTTTTTTTTAAAGTTCAGCATTTATTAATCAAATTTATTGGCATAAAAATCATGTGAAAAAAATCATGTGAAATTCAAAAGAAATTGAAATATGGCTTCAATTCTTTGATTGATTTTATTTACTCTGGTTTAATTTTTAAAAGGTTTCATTCGAAGAGCATTTCTGAGAAATCGATTGAGTTCAAAGTTCAAGTAGTTAAAACGAGAAATAAATGGAAAGTTTCTTTTTCAAAACGATTTTAAAATTGTTGCCAGAATACGTACACTGATAAAAAAAAGTCTAAGATTTTTATTCTAAAAATGCGTCGAGAACATAAAATTCATAAATTAAGAGAACACATCTTGGTTTTAATAATATTGAAAGTAAGAACAAGTTCTTATTTTATTAATAAGTGTTAATAATATTAAAATCAAAAAATAAAAAGATAAACAATTATTTTTTTTTATATATAATTTTTTTAAAAAATTTTTTTTTAATTTTTATTCTTATATGAAGATTTTATGATTTTTAAGATTAATAATCTTGGTTTAAGTAATTTGGTCTAAATAATAATAATTATAATATTTTAAGAACAAAATATTTAAGATGAATGTTCTTGATTTTAGAAGCTGGTTTTTTTTTCAGTGTACGCACATCTTAAAAGATGACATTAAAAATATATATAATCAGTCAGCAGAAAGACCGAAGAAGGGTTAAATAGATAGAAATATGATTGAAAGATACAGTCAAAGATTTATAAAATATGTTCTTAAAGTATTTGTGGTTTTTGAGAGATGAGAAGACACCTATAACATTAATCTGTTATATAGCTAAACCCAGTTAACTCTGTCTCTGTCTGTTGTCTGTGTCAAAGGACACGAATATAAGACATAAACATAAACATAAAAATAAGAAGAAGAAGACAAGAAAAGTTGCATGCAGATTACTTGCAGCTTTGCCCACAATGAAAGCAATGAAAGTGTGGCATTGACACCTGCCTGACTCACCTGCCGCGTAGTAGCTGATTATCGAGTAAATGGAAGGTGCTGCTGATGCCATCGCCACGGGGATCACAAACGCGTACATGCAACGCGGCGCGGCACAAATGGAACCATGAGAAATAACTGCAGAAAGAGACAGAAATCAACAGGGAGAGAAAGAGAGAGAAATCACAATTACAACTGGAGTCTTAACTGGCTAAAAGTTAAAGCTAAAATGGTTGTTTTTACACAGAGAAAAAAAAACGGTATAACAAAATAAAATCTATATATCAGAAGTACGGAAATCCCGGATTTTCTTGAGACAAAAAAAAAAAAAGTTAAATTCAAACACGATTTCCAAATCAAAAATCTTATGATAATTTAACAATTAATTATGTTCATGGAATTATCATTTTTCAAACTAATTTTGAGTTTAAATTAGAATGTTGGTCTAACTAAAAAGATCTTATATGATATTCTAAATATTTTAACTATATATTAATTTTATTATAACATTTCTATCACATTATTTTTTGTTATGAACCAAGCTCATACCGGTACATCGAAAAAAAACCTACAAACAATCCGTAACCGTTTCGAAACCGATATAAAAAGATTTGATGTTTTCGATAACCGATAAACCGAATAAAAAAGAAGACCGGAACCCTTACTGAATTGATATTAGATTTGGATTGATATTAGATTTGGATTGATATCATCATTATGTGTATTCAGGACATACCTGAAAAATACATGCTAAAATTAAGAATTTTAAAATTGAATTAAATAATTTCTGTTTTTTTTTTTCTGTGTAGTTTGTTTCAAAGGGGTTTTACAGGAGCACTTTTATGGGGCTTATTTTGGCAATGTACTCAGTACTCACATAAAATCCAGACTGCTGAGATTTTGCAGCACCGCCGGATCGAGGGTCTTAAACCGATTGCCCGTTAAAAGTAAAGAGCTCAGATTCTCCAGACAGTCGAAGGCGTGCAAATCGAATTTCTCAATGCGATTCTCATTTAAATGCCTAAAAGAAAAAAGGAGTTGAATTTAAGTCGGTTGCATGCCACAAATCTAGCTGCAAAGTTCATGATGTTTTCTTTTCCCATTAACATTTGCAACTTGCCACCTCATGGTAAAGTTTCATCATTAAAGTTGCGACCGCACGTAATGTGGCACCGTCATTTGTTGCATGCCACAGCATGCAAATCAACTTTGCCACTCAATATGCATTATGCCCCTCAAAACTTGCACCGTCTCACAATTGATTAGTTTTTATATTTAGATTTTTTTTTTGTATAGTTTTTCTCCCATTCTCTCTTTTGTTCCTATACATTTTCGAAATATTTGTAATTTTTCAGGCTTGCTTTCGCATTCCAATCAAAATGTTGTCCCTTTTCTTTCGGTCATTATTGATAAATGAAATTCCTCAAGCACATACAACGGCTCAACCACCAGACACCACCCTAAACACCACCCTAAACACCACCCTAACCATCCTCCCTTCCAACTCCACTTCTTTTTTTTTGGTACTAAGCCCAAGCAAATTGAAAAACTCGCAGGACAACTAAGCCGCGACAGATTCAGATTTTTATATGCCTCGGAGACGGCTCGGGTTTGCGTATGGCCAACATATTTTCGATATACCCTGTTGTGTGCACTTTACAGGGCATACACGACGTATACGCAATGTGTCAGTGCAACTAAATGCATGCAATTACTTGAATAAGTCTTCTAAGCTAGATTAATTACCCCAAGTTCAAATTTTCTCCAAATAAGTACTCAAATAAATACGATACTTACTAAGAAAATATGTTTACAATTACTTAAGTAATTAACTTAATTCTTTAAATAAATTTACAAGTATTTAAGTAATTAACTTAATTACAAACATAATTATACAATTATTCAAGTAATTAGCATAATTACTAAAAGAACTTTACAATTATTTAAGTAATTAACTTAATTCCTAAAACAATTTTACAATTATTCAAGTAATTAACTTTATTACTAAAAGAATATTTCAATTACTTCCTGAAATAATTTTTAATTATTCAAGTAAATAAACATTGCAATAGATTAAATTACTTTATTGGCCTATATATTCAATTACTTTATTATTTAACATAAATATGTAGTTTATAATTACTTCACTTTTTTCACAATTACCAAAAAAATATGACTTCTAATTAAATGTATTAAAATACTCTATAGTAATTACTCCTATTTAACAAAATTACTTATGTACTAATAACTTTTAGTAATGTGCATAATTCTTCAAGTAATTAAACTCTTCAATTACCCAAAAACATCAAATTAACAAACGAGTTGTATTACTCTATTCATTTGAATAGATACCTCTTAATTTAGACTGTTCAACTTTATTACAGAGTATGCACCTAGTCAGTCATTGCAGTTATTGTCTTGTTTGGGTCGCTTATTTTTCGCTATTTGTTAGAACTTACAATCCTTGGAGATAGCTGAGGTTGCAAAAGGTTCCATCGCGTATGTGAAACAATTGATTGCCAGCCAGAAATCTGTGAAAAAAGAAGAAGAAGCGAAAAAATGTTACTAGAATATGTAAACTATGCGTGCCTCTTAAAGTGACTTGCCCCACTGCCCTTCACCCCTTTCCGCCCCTTACACTGATAGAAACAAGTGGGAAAGGCTATAGTCGAGATCCCGACCATAGAATATATAGGATATTCAATATATTTAAAAGTACTTTAAAGAAATTACTACCTAATAAAATCTACTGCATACTTTTAAGTGATTGTATTGCAATAATAACTTAATAAATAACTTTGGTTAGCTATTACTCCCGTTATAATTGTCCGATCTTGCTGCGGTTAAGTGAGATTATAAATAATATAAATATATAAAGATATTTATCTAAAAAACTGTGGGTGTGGAGGTAATTAGTAATTTGCGGGGGCGGAAAGGAGCGTGGCTTAAATTTGAAAAAAACTTGATCTGTGTGCCAAATTCGGTTACTCTACCTCTTATGGTCTCTAAGATCCTTTTGTTTATACAGACGGACGGACGGATGGACGGACATGGCTATATCGACGTGGTTGTTGATGCGGATCAAGAATATATATACTTTATAGGGTCGGAGATGCCTCCTTTTCCCTGTAAGTAACGGGTATAAAAACACATAGGATAAACAAATTTAACCGTATTTGATTTTATTATATTTGAATATAATAAATTTTAATTAAACTAAAAATCTACTTAAATGTTCAAGTTAATAGAAATAAAGTTAAACCAAAAATGAAATATATTTGAATTTAATTTATTTATATTAAAATATCACAGCATTTTTCTATCAGTGTAAAAGACACGTTTTACCCACCCTATTGGCTGGTACTTACAAGTGTCGCAGATGCGGAAATGTAAATGTGTTGGCCGCAATGCTCACAATTTGGTTTTGGGCCAATGAAAGCGTATGAAGATGTTGCAAGTTGGTCGGAAACATGCCCGGCTGCAGCTGTTGCAAGCGATTCTCATTCAGGTAGCTAAACACGAGAGTGGCGACACAAAGATAGAGCGTCATCTGGTGGCAACTTAAGCGTGATATATGACATTTTACTTACAGCACCTCCAGGCTCTGCAGTTGCCCAAAAACGCTTGCTCCAAACTCAGATATGAGATTGCCACGTAGATCGCTGTACCGAGGGGGCGAAAAAAAAGAGAAACACCAATTATATGACACAGTGGCGTAAGTCGAAGGGGGACTTAAATGGTCAAGTCTACCCCCAAGGTTACCCCAAATTAAAACAATTTGAAGCATGGTTTTAAACAGAAAAATTAATAAATTAACACATTCTTAAGGATAATTCTTAAAGGAAAAATAAGTAATCAATATTTGAAAGAGTGGCGTCAGCTAAGGGGGGCTGAATTTAAATTAAAACATTTTTAACATTTATAGTTTTGAATAGGAAAATGAATAATTATTATTTGAGAGAGTAATGGTAAGTAATGGTTTAAATGGTCAGTGTAATATTAAAATACTTAAAAATTCTAATTATTATTATTATTATTATTATTTTTAACTTCTTAGCGCTACAAGCAGGGCTGGGAATACTGATTAGATTTTTTAATCAGCACCTGTTAACTAATAAATAAATAATTTTTTTAATACTGGAGTTTTTCCAGCGAAAAATAATTCATTTATAAAATTAGTTGAGTATTCGAGTCTACAGTAAATTACATTAAAAATTGCTTGAAATCTGTCTTAGCTACTTTTTGGATCAATTGTACTTGTACTCGAATAACATTTTTAAAGCAATATTTATGCAAAAATATAATAAATATTATTTGAGACAGTGGCGTATGCTAAGGGTAAGCCCAAAGAGCAAAAATACCCTTTGATATTAAAAAAAAGTGTGAAAATTTTTTTTTTAATAAGTACAGTGAAACACTGTCGTAAATATTCCATTGAAATATTCAACAATTTCATAATTAAAGTGATAGAATTTTTAATCAAAAGATATTTAACCCTAAAAATTAAGAGTAAAATATTCATCATGTACTAAAATTAATTTGTTTGATCTTAATTAAATAAAAATAAAACGATTTGCCATCTATATAACAGCAATTAATTGAGCGACAAACTTTCATTAGAAATTCGGAAATTCGCTAAAATGTTCTTCAATTATATGCTGTGCAAATAAAGATTTAAATTCAGAAATGTTTTAAATTCCATCTAATCATTAATTTCCAGCGAGACAATTAAAGCAATAACAATTTTAATAAAATCCTGACTATAAAATTAAAACCCAGTTGAAATTCAGAACACGTTCGCAAAGTACCACAAAAATCTAGATAAAAGTTTGAGTAGCAACAAAAATTAATTAGGTAATTTATGTGAAATGCGACCCCTAAAGTCATAATTTATGGCACGCCACTGTCTGAGGGAAATACAAAGTGGTCTTTGAGGTTGGATATGATAATTTGGGGGAATTTGTTAAGAGTACACTGATACAACAAAAAATTCTAAAATTAAGAACACATCTTGGTTTTAAGAACATTTAAAATAAGACCAAGTTCTTAAAATTAAAATCAAAAAATAAAAATATAAAAATTATTTTTTTTAAATTTTTATTTTAACTGTTTTTTATTTTTGTCTTGGTAATTTTATAAATGTTTTTCTAATTTGTTAAAAGTGGTGTCTCTAACCATTTATTTCATATGAAATTGTACATAATTATGCCTTTCTAACAATTTAAGATTTTTATTCGTATATTATGATTTTATAATTTTTTAGACTAAAAATCTTAGTTTTAGTAATTTGGTCTTAAAATAATCTTATTTTAAGAACCAAATATTTAAGTTGTATCTGCTTGATTTTAGAAGCTGGTCTCTTTTTTCAGTGTATATTTTGTGTATTTTCTGGATACTTACAGTTCCTCTAAGCGTTGCAGATAACGGAAATCGCCAGTACTTAGGCTACTCAGTCGATTGCGTGCCAAAATTCTGTAGGTAAAAAAAAGAAGAAGAAGAAGAGAAATTGAGACATAAAAGACAATTCACAACTTGCCACATTAGTCGTAATGTCATTTTAATGTGCCACACAACAATGGACAACACAAAAGCAAACACAGAGCGTTTTAATAAGCCATTAAATGCAATCTGCATGCCACCATGCCACATTCCACATGCCACATGGCCCAAGTCAAGCGTCAGGCATCTGAGAGTCGACAATTCTCCGATTCTCCATTTCCATTTCTCCGTTTCTCCGAGTCCGACAAAATGTCAACAGAGCCTGCTATAAAGTTGAAAAACCAAAAATCGCAGCTGCTTTGCCGCCGGTGTGGCTTAGGAAATCCCCTCCCTGCCCCCCTGCCCCTCCCCCCTCTTCCTCTTTCTACACTTCATCCCCTCCATCACACTCCCCTCTGCCCCTCCTTGCCACTGCCATACCACTTGCTTGCCACAACGTGTTACTGAGTTGTTTATGTGTGTTTTTGTTATGCTTTTTCATACCCTGTATCATTTAAAAATGCCCAAAAAATGGGTATAATGCATTTGTGCGAACTTTTGTAACCGGCAGAAGTAGGCGTGACAGACTCCATTAAGTATATATATTCATAAGCAGTATTAACAGCCGCGTCCATTAAGTCATATCCGTCTGTTCGTCTGTCTGTCTGTCTGTTTGAATAAGACAATTTCAGAGATTTTAAGAGCTAGAGACTTCAAAATTTGTATGTTGATTTCTGAATACCAAACGCAGATCAATTTCGTTTTAAATTTTAGATGTCACCTCTATATCATATAGCTGCCATAGGAACGATAGATCGAAATTCAAGTTTTACGAAGAACTTCTTTGATTTTTGAGATATCTTAATAATAATAATAATTTTGAATAAATCGCTTTACTATATCATATAGCTGCTATAGGAACAATCGGACAAAAATTAAGGTTTGCTATGAATGTTGCTGATCATATAATTGCTAGAAAAATTTGATTCAACTGGGTTCACTTTATCATATAGCTCCCATAGAAGCGATCGGTTGAAAATAAAGTTTAAGTACAAAAATGTCTGGTTTTTTTTTAAATATTTCACCCAATTTAACAAATAATGCATTTAAACTGGTCTTATATAAGAGAAAAGAAATATGATTTTAAATCGGTCAACTATATCATATAGCTGCCATAGGAAAGATCGTTCTTAAAATAACTACATCTTTTTGGGTGTTCCTGATGACTTTTAAGCAGGGACTGTAATCATTATAAGTTTTATTAATTATTATTATCAAAAATAATCATTATTCCATGAGTTTTATTATTTTACTTATGATTACTTTTGAGCAAAAAAATAAAACTCTGGAATAATGATTATTTCATGAGTTTTATTTTTTTTGAATCACAAATAAAACTCAAGGTGTTAATTGGACCTGTCAAATTTTAGGGTATCCTACAGTTGAGTGTGCTCGACTGATTCGCTTGTTGCTATTGTTGCTGTCGTTGTTGTTGTTGTTGCTTCCGTTTTAGTTTTGTTGTCGTCGTCTGCTGTTGTCTTTGGTTCGTTTCGTTTAGTTTCGTTTAGTTTCGTTCTCAAACCGACACCGGAAGAACATGCAACCTTCATGCCACATCGTCCCGATGTCCCCTACAAAATATCATGAGAAACTTTTACTTTTGGCCTGCGTGTGCTAATATTTTTATTGTCGATTGAGCTGCAATTCAAAACCCTTGGAATTTCAACCTCTCACCTCTAACCTTGAAACTCTAACCTCTAACCTCTGACTTGGGGCTGAATCTGAAGCTCAGTTGAGGCCAAACAATGGGCCACTTTATGACCCAAAATGGCATACGATGCGTATACGCAACAAAAGCATGACAGCTGCAAAATGAGACGGAGATAGCAGGAGGAAGAGGGAGAGATAGCAACACACACACACACACACATACACAGAGAAAAAAAAGCTGTACTAAAATTAAGTTCGCATGAACTCGAATTTTAGTATTTTCAATGCTTAAAATGAATAGTTCATATAAGTACGAATTACTGAAAATGAGTATAAAAATTCTTTAACTAAGCATAATACCTATTTCAATAAAATTATCAATCAAGTATACTTGATCTTGATTTAAGTCTGAATATACTTAAATCAAGTATCATACTCATATTTTAACATATATTGTTGCACTCAATTTCAGAATGTTAAGAACTTGGATCAAGTTTGAAATGTACTTTAATCAAGTACATTTTAAAGTTAATTTAAGTATGAAATTACTAAATTACTTAAATTTCGTTCTAAAAATTTTGTACTTGAATTGAGATCGAAATTATCGATTTCAGTATTTTCATTCTAAGTGAGATATCAAGTTCGAAAAGTGTCGTTTTAAGTACGAAATACTTGATTTTTTCCGTCAGTGTACACATTATTATCATCAGTTGGTGCACACACATTAACACACACATGTACTCACACACACACACACACACACACATTAACACACACACACACCCACATCATGATACAATCAACAATTGCGAGTGCACATAACTGTCTCTGCTCCTGTTCAAAATGTCCTTACTAAATGTCCCTGTGTGTGTGTGTGTGTGTGTGTGTGTGTGTGTGTGTGTGTGCCATATCTGTGTGCATATATCTATAGTTATTGGCAATTACAGCATTTTTCATTGCATCCACCTCTGTCCAGACCCGAAACCCAGATAATAAGCCCCTTTTTGTACTTTCGTTGCGCCCAAAAGTTGACAACAACATTGTTTTTTTTTTTTCATTTTTCCCAAAGTACAGTTGCGCACAAAACATAAACAATGCATGGCCACAGAGCCAATATAGCCTATATTTAATTTTCTTTAAGGATTTTAATTAGCTTAACTTTAAATTGCTTTATTAAAATCAAATATTATAAAATATTATATAAATTATATGAGAGATATTAAAGCAAAAATGTAGATACATTTTTTATAATGTATAAATTTTATTTATAACATTTTTGTTTTATTAATTTCACCAATTAAAAAAAAAATCATGAGATTTTTGTATTTAAAATTTCAATCAAAATTTTTCTTGAAAGATTTCAAATTGAGAATATAAAAGATAATTATCTGTAGTATAAATTTGTTTTTAAATGCAAAATAAATTAATTTAAATTTCTGATATTTTATTTTTTAAATTTAAATACTGAAAGTTTATTTTTAATTACAGTGTTCCATGGAATTTTCTTATGTTAGGAAAACTAATTTAGAAACTTGATAACTTCTTATATCTTTGCACTTTGATAAAACTTTTGAATTACTATTTTATACTAAAGACTCAAGTTCAATTTCATACAAAAATAAAATTTAATTAAAATATATGTTAATTAAAAAATAAAGAAACTTTACTTTTCTTTTTAGTGTTACGAAAAATTACAAAAAATACAGGTGGAAAATACAGCTTAGCTTATGTTTAATTTAAGATTTTTGAATGCATAAAAAGCATTGTTTATAGTTAATAAATTAAAAGAAAATTGATATCAATATATCCACCATTATTTACACAATTTCAACTATCTTTAAACATAAACATATATCAATATATCCACCATTATTTACACAATTTCAACTATCTTTAAACATAACTGTGGACTCCACTAAACTCTCATTGACTTTTCATATTTATTTCCTGAATTTGCATACAAAACTGCGGAAAAGTACATAAACAATTGTACTAAGCATAATTAAATATGGTTACACTAAATTCTGCTTTAAGCTGTCGTTATTAATTGTATATTTATTGTAATTTTATTAGCGAGCATCGCATAAATAGTTAATGCACATTTATTTACCATAGAACAATAGCGAAAATTTAACTAAATTTTGCATTGAAAATGGCAATTGCAATTTCCATAGCTAATAAATAATTCAATCTGTTAATAAATGTGCAGATCTGTTAAGCACTGCAGAGACAATGGCACATTAACGACTGCAACACGTTGAATGTTGCATGCGGCGTATACGCAATTTATGAGTACGCCTGGGAATAGGCAACAGTTTTATAATCTTGTCGAAAAAGGGAAATCACATGTTTTTCGAAACTGTTCACTAGCTAAATTGAGTTGAAACAAAAGTATTAAAATTCTGTTTTATATGGAGAATATATATATATTCGGGTTGATTGAGAATCTAACGATCCATATATAGATCTTAGCTTTTTAAAGTACAGTAGATACTAAGTAAGTAAAAGGAAATTTGGTAAAAATATTATTTTTTTTAATTTATAGTTTAAATCAATCAGATTGGTGAGCAATATCATATAGCTGCCTAAGAAACTATACACTGATAAAAAAAATGTTCGAAAATCAAAATTTTGGTCTTAGAACTAAGATTTTTGGTCTAAAACATGCGTCGAAAACATAAAATTCTTAATTTAAGAGAACACATCTTGGTTTTAAAATAAGACCAAGTTTTTATTTTAAGAATAAATGTTCTTAAAATTAAAATCAAAAAATCAAAAATATAAAAATTATTTTTTTTATGTTTGTTAATTTTTATTGTGTCTTGGTAATTTTATAAATGTTTTTCTGATTTGTTAATAGTGGGGTTCGAACCGTCGCCCACTGCTTCACAACTAAAGCAGTGTCTCCAACCATTGTAGAAGCTGGTCTTTTTTTTTCAGTGTATAACTATGGAAGCTCACATTTTCCTTAAACGATTTTTATTCAACTTTCTCTTGCTTGAGTTGCATTCAGTGTGACCAGAGTATCAATATCAAGTGCATGCAGTTAACGGTAGTTGACATAATTACATCTATATATAATAAGTTCAATAAGTAATACTTACAACAATCTCAATTGATTGCCCGGGGCGAAGAAATGCTCTGGTAAACGTGATAATTTATTATCGTCCATATAACTGAAAGTAAAAAATAAGAAAGTAAAAACCAGAAGGAAGGCCAATTTTAGCAACAAAATAAATTAAGTGCACATAAATAATAAGACTTAATTATGAGTTATACCATGAACCCCACAAGTTCACCACCCCCTGCCTCCCTCCCTTCCTCCCCACTCAATCAAGCATCTACTTACAGTGTCTTCAAGGGAACTGCGGCCAGTCTGTCGAATGCGTGCGAGGCAATCTCACGGATTGAGCAAAGCTTCAGGACACTGTGCGTAGGAAGATACAGATAAAAGATACAGATACAAATACAGTTACAGTTACAGTTACAGATAAAAGATACAGCTACACTCAGAAAATAAATCAAGACTTCCGTAGACTTCAAAATCTGTCTAAGTTCGGAATTTCTAAAGTTGAGAACAAAAATCTTATTTCAAGTTCGGTTTTCGCAAGTACGGAAATCTTAATATCAGACTTTTCGGGGATATTTTAAGTACGTTTTGGGTTTAATTCAAGTCTGTAAAAATTGTAGTACTTAAAAATTTTGAACTTAATCCAAAATGTACTTGTTTCAAATACAACAAATTTTCATAAACAATTAATTTTAATCTTAAAACATACACTAGTATGTATACTAACACTAAGAAAAATACCAAATTTAAATACCATTTAATAATGGTGTATTTTCTTGATTTTACTAGCGATCCAAGCTTAACGTTATATTTGCGTCGCTAGAACCAGTTGAGAATTCTACGGTGCGACAATGATACAGAAATATTCCAAAATGTACTTGATTTAAGTTCGAAACGTTCTTATTTTTAACATTTTTTCAATCTTGTAAAAAACTATTTTAAGACCAAAAAAAAATATTGAAAACTAGTTTGGTACAAATAACTCAGTTGTTTACTGGAGGTATCTTAACGGGACTCACGGATTATATATTATAAATCAGACTAGTATTTCGGACAGCTCCCATTGAAAAGGAAAGAAAGAAAGAATTCTAAATTAAAGATCGATTCTTACTTAATTTAAGATTTTTAGTACACAGAAATTATAAAATTTTAAGATCAATACGGTATAAATTCACGTACGGTCGTACCTAATTTGAGGATGACATTTTTTTCTGAGTGTACAGATAAAAGATACAACTACGGCATAAAAACAATGCATTCAACTTAATAAATATAAAACTCAATTGTCAAGTTTCGCTGCGAAAAGTTTACATCACATGCAAAAGTTGAAATTGAAAGAATTTTATTATATTTTGTTTGCTTTCGGTTTTTCCTTTGCCATTGTTGGGGGGGGGGGGGGGGTCGTTACTTGGAGGCGTTACTGTACTTGCCACTTTGTGGCATGTGTGGACACAAAGCTAACGGAACTCGCACTGTTTTAACGCTATTCAATTTTCACAGTCTCAGCTCTTTCATTACGTTTCAGTTTCAGTTTTCTCAGTCGAAATACTTTTAATCCGGAAATAGAAATATTCTTTTGTGTCAGGATCTCAGGGCCATAAAATGGAAATTTTTAAATTAGTATGCAGCAAAAATATATTCCTCATGCTGTCTACAATATTTTACGAATTCAGAGTACATTCTGTAAGCGCTCAATTAATGTAATTTCAGTTTTGGTATTAGGCTTAATAATTATTAATTTTTGACCTCTACAATTTTTCTGCATCTAAAATTTTATGTAATTCATAAAAAAAAATGTTCCCTGTAGATTTGGCTATTGACTTCGATGCTAAGGGTCCCCCCTTTGAAATTTTGAAAATTTAAATTTTTAAATCTCAAGTTTTCATTTTTAAACAACTTCTTAGATCGAAATTAGTATAAAACAACACTTTAAACTTGATTCTGAGATCTTTCATTTTCTTGTCAAAAATCGTGTGAAAACGAACAGAAATTTTGACTTGTAAGCTTGCTAGATCTAAAGTCTGAAAAATTTTAAATTGTCATAATTTTGTTAAAACTCAACCAATTTTAAAAGGGAATGTCATTTTGATCATGGCTTGGCCTCCAAATGTATTCTGTATTTAAATTTTGTTTATTTAGAAAATATGCCAGCTAGAATAAAATTTAGATGCTTGTGTTTTTTAGAAAATTAAAAATTGTAAATCTCAAGTTTTTAGTTTTATTCAACTTCTTATATCATATATGATTAGTATTAAACAATACTTAAAAAAAATATCACATTACTCTTTAAGACGTAAACTTATTTTACTTCCCCTGTCATTACCTTTCATTATATTATTTTCTATACCTATCAAGGGTGTCTCAAATATCCATACATTTTAGGAAGATTTCTGTGGCACCCTGTATATGTGCTTTTTTTTTAACTAGTTCCAACTTAGTCTGACTCAATTTGTATTTATCTCCCTTTCAAATTCCTATAAACCAAAAATCATATATTTTTCTTTCTCCTTTTCACCTTTCTAGCTGCCTTTCTTTACTTTCAACAAATCTCTATTTTGTGCTGTTCTTCTTCTTTATAGTGTTTTCTTTTATCTTTTCCACTTTCTATCTTCTTAGATGTGTTTGGCATCTGCCTACGTCACTAGCGTGGACTGTCCTCCATGGTAATAGTCATACTTATCTCCCACCTACTCAATGTCCATTTCTTCTTATCTCCTCTTCTTCTTCATCCCTATCACTCCCTTTGCAGTGGACTTGTCGAAGTGACCTACTCAAATTTTCATAGCTTTTCATTTGTAACTCCCACATTTCCCTGACAGCCTTCGGTCAATTTAATTTTCACACATGCCTACGCACATTTCTTGGAATGGAAACTGGGCCTCCGATTGGGATTGGAATATCGCGTCATTTTTGTGTCTTTGCGTTTCCTATATAATTAGGGTGTGTCGAAATTTTTTTGTCAATTTCCAAAAAAATTGTTGACACGTAAACAAGTTGAAAAAAAAAACACGTAGCAACACTTGACAGCAGCTTATGTTGCATATCTGAAAGAAGGAGCAAAGAAGGTAAAAGCTAGAGAAGAGACAGAGACAGAGACAGCAAACTGTAGAGAATCAGTCGCATCTGTGACCAATGTTGTGAAATGATGGATTTCCAAGTGCTTAGGCTTAAGCAATGTTCCACCAATAAGTAATATACGAGGGCTCGTAACTATGGAACCACAGTCTGAACCGACAGTCTGAACCATTAACTACAAAGTGTGGCCATACAGGCAGACATTGAAACAACCAGCGATACACTGTGAGAAATTTAATTAAATATTTTTTTTAAAGAAATCTAATTTTGATGATATTTTAAATTTATTTTAATCCAAAATCTCAAATAATTTCGTAATATTAGAAAACTATAAAATTTAATAATTTTTTGTTTTCGAACCGAACCTTTGATGTTAGAAATAATTGATTCCAACTTGATTATACATTTTGCTCCCTGCTAATATTTTGATCAGTGGGTTCCTTAAATAATGGTCTCAAATATTTAAGGCTAATTTACTTTTCTTTTTAAAGTGTGAATTTGCCATTTGGTTCCATTTAATATTTCTATTCTGACTACAAAAACTTTTACAAAAAATATTTGCTTTTTTTTGTGTTAAAATTTATAGTCTTTGACCTTAAAATCAACTGATCACTCCATTTCGTTCTCTGAATTTTTTTCATTTTTTTTTCTCTCATTTTCTGTTTTTCTCCTTAATCAAAAATTATTTTCCTTGTATCTTTAATCTCTCTCCTTGGCACACTCTTTCTTTCTCTTGATAATTTTTTTTATAAATCAAACTATGTAGATGACTCTCTATCTATCTTGACTTTCTCTCTATCTATCTCTCAAATTTTTCGCTTGAAATTCTTACTGCTTGACATAATTGTATGTCTATATTTCTCGTATTTTTCCCACTGTACACTTCAATTACGTCCACTGTAGCTGTTGCTACTAAACGTATCGTTTCAAATTTTAAAGTTCTCTCAGTGTCTCTGGACCTTCTGGTCGTACTATATGTTAAACTAGTTTAACGACTTTTGCCTGAACGTTGGACGTGGGAGTGAAAGAGAGAGAGAGAGAAAGAGATAGAGAGAGAGAGAGAGAGAGAGAGAGATAGTAAGAGAGAGAATGTGTCCTTTTGGCACAGTGGCACATAAACTGCAACTCGGCTGTTAAACACGTTACGAGACAGACACCAATATTTTCTTCTTCTTCTTTGTCTCCTTCTCCCACTCTTCACACCCTTAAATGTTGCTCCCTTAACTCTTGTCAAGTTGCTGTGTTTAATTTGTATGGGGACTCAGCATGTGTCTGCTTAAAGAACACACAGCATGACGTTAATATCTCTCCATCTCTATCTCCATCTCCAGCTCCATCTCCATCTCTATCTTTATCTCTATATTTATCTCTGTCTCTATCACTTAAATGTTAATATGCGCTTGCTATTGCCAATTTTAATGAAGCTGGTAAAGAAGTCAAGAGTTCTACTTTAACCAGATGTCGTTACTTACAGACTCTCCAATTCCGGTAGAGCACTAAAAAAGGTTTCGTGGATGATGTCAAAGTTGTTGCCCGTAAGGTCTCTGGAAGTAGAGTCAATTAAAATATATATGTACATACTTATAATAACAAGTTCATTACAAACAATCAATAATGACATGAATTAAATATTTGCAGTTATAGTTATACAAAATACACTGCGAGAAAATGTTTATTGTACATACACTGATAAAAAAATGTTCTACAATTAAAATTTTTTTCCTAAAACTAAGATTTTTGGTCTTAAAGTGAACACATCTTGGTTTAAAGTTGATTGGTTATTAGCATATTAGCATATTAATCTGGAGTTAATTACAAGTTATTTGTTTGTTCTGAGTCTAATATTTCCAGTTATAATAAATAGAATGGAGTGCGAGAAAATGCTCAGTGTAAAGTCAAGTCAAATGAAAATTGATTTTATAAAAGAAATTTTTGCATTACAAAGATTAATTAGATTTATTTAAAAGTTAATTACAAGTATTATACACTGCCAGAAAATGTGCATTGAGACAGTTTAAAATATTGATTAAAAGAAAACAGATGATGTAGGAAAATACAAAAAAAAAATATTAAAAAAAAAAGAGCTGTTTCAATAAGTTAATAAAAAACCTAAGACCAGAGCGCTGTTTTATTAAAAATAAAAGTTCTGTTTCATTCCATTTTGTAACTTTGAGTACTTACAGCGTTGTCAGATTGCTGCTGGGTAAACGAGGTGGCAACGCTGTGAGATGCTGGAAACGGCACAAAATCTCAGAGCCACGACAAGGACAACTGAAATTGGCATTGATCCAGGCTGCAAAAGAAACAAAAAAATAAAAGAGAAAAAAAAGAGAGAGCGAGAGAATAAGAGAAGGCGCACATTAACGAGTATTCACTGTGGTTTGAACCGGCTCGTTATATTTGATATTCACATTGCGAATAATTGTGCTTTCAATTATAGTAAATGAAAACTTGCAAAATTTACATGCGAATTTTCTATAATAATGCAGCAGACATAACCTCAATGGTGAGTGCGTCTACCGTCCGCCTGTTGGCGCCACTTGCACAGTCGCAGTTC
This sequence comes from Drosophila phalerata, assembly GCA_951394115.2. Classification (NCBI taxonomy): domain Eukaryota; kingdom Metazoa; phylum Arthropoda; class Insecta; order Diptera; family Drosophilidae; genus Drosophila; species Drosophila phalerata. The sequence continues at coordinate 46,390,985 of OX596006.1, read as the reverse complement.
CCATAACGACGTTCCTTAATTACTTTGACCTTGTTGGTTTTTTTTTTTTTTATAAATATTATTATGAAGATAGTACACAGAAAAAAATACCTGTATACGATATAAATTCAATTCAATGAATAGAACCAAAAAAAAAAGAATAACACAGTATTCTGAATAATCCTGAATACTTACAAAATACATGCTAAATTCAAAAATTTTAAGCTTAAATTTAAAGAAAAAAATAATTTTTTGTTGTGTACAATTCAATGAATACTCACAACACTCGCCAATCGGTTTGTCATCCATTCCCTGACGTCCGAATGGATTTTTGCGAAACAAGTGATCCCAATATCTGGCATCCACTTCATTCACACAGTTCCATTCATCGGACTCATCATCACAGTCCACAGTCCCATCACAATTCGCACGCTGTGGAACGCATTGAGCCGATGTATTGCAATGAAAATAACCCGCCGGACAATTATCCTTATCATCGGGCAATAGTATTTCCGAATCGTTCTCAATCAATTCCCCATCTTCGTCTCTATTGAAATGAGTACCAATTGCTTTTCCAGTTTCATCTTCATTTTCATTACCATCGCCAAGCATATATATTGTATTGCTCTTTACCATGCTCGATTTTAATGAGAATCTAGACTCTTCCACACTTCTCGTAATGCTCGCCAGCGAGAGCAGAGCACAAAGACTTAGATCTGCGATAAAAGATAAATAAAGTGGGAATTTGCATTAGTACATATATTAAATGTATATTGAGAACTTTATTTAAATTCTTTAAAATATCGAGTTTCCCCATTTCTTTCACTTTCCTTTTAAGTATAAAAAAAAATATAATTTTTTAATACAATAAATAGAATAATGATAAAATGATTATTCCGCACGCAAATCGCTTAAGATCTGACAAAGTTCATAACTTCGGAAAATTTTGAAAACGTGTTAAGTGGAAAGTATTGTAATATTGATCTAAAATATGAAAAAAGCGGACAGTACTGGTAAAAAATTGACTTTTCAAATTTTGATGCAAAATTAAATTAGAGACCAAATATTGATTAAATTGGTTAAGATTTGACAAAGTTATGATACTTTGAAATTTTTGAAAATGTGTTAAGTGAAAAGTAAAGACAAAAAATAATCCGTGATCGAAATTATGAAAAAACTGGATAGCAATGGAATCAAATGAAGTCTATTAAGTGTATTATTACATCACAACTTTTAAGTATACTTTTCAGACATTGTCGAGCCACATAATCAACATTATTTCTAATTTTCAGAATCGTCTGATTTCCCTAAAATATAATTAGTTTTGACTAAAAACTTTTTACCTCGACCTACTCTCTACCAAGCAATTTATGTAAGACTAACATACATTATATTGTAATATTTGGACATTCCAATCTATATAGAATAAAATGCACAAAATCCAATGATATGTAATGTACTATATATATATTTGCGATCAAAATGCTGCCAATCTGCGTCTCAAGGTCAAATAATTGCAACACGCGTAGTAAAATATTAAAAGTTATTGATTTCTCTAAACAGAGACGTAGAAACGCAGTTTCCAAATAGATCGCAGCTCGATGAGACTGAAAATACTAACGATTTGATTAAAATTTTTAGGCCGAATCGCATTTGGCTTTAATAAATCTCGTTTCAAGTAGGCCAAAACAAATGGCTGGCTAAAAGCTTTTTGGCCAGCTGAAAATAGTATATTAATAGAAACGATTGCTTTGTAACGAGATATGGAAGAGTTAAAATAGAAGTGAAATTGGAGTAGATCTCAAGGAATCTAAATAGGAAGAATTTACAAAGAAGTCTATATTTCTGAATGTTATTATTATTTAAATTATACAGTTTATCACAGGGCAAAGAATACCGTGTTGATTAGAAAAGAAAAGAATATTTCTTTATAAATATAATATTATATGATACATCTATTTATTTGCCGTCTATGTGAACTCATCTTCCCCTTAAGCTAATTGATTGAAACTTGGTACAGAAGTTAATTTAAGCTAAGAAAATAATATTTATTTATATCAAACAAATAGGAGGACTTTTTCCTTTAGTTGCCATAGAAATAATCTTTAAAAAGTTGAGTTATTTAATCAAATACTTTTTGTTTTCAAAAAAAATTTTAAATCTGATCAAAAATTCCATGTTAAATAATTGGACTTAACACTTTTAGCTTAGGTAGTTATTGGAAATTATAGCACTAGTATTATCATATGATATATGGAACCAATTAAGTGGAACCGACTCAATTGTCGTTCCAGTTCGCATTTCTGAAGCACTCGATGTAAACATTAATCATTTTTAACGATTACATTTAATGCAGGGCATTTTTTACGATGCATTTTGCCAGATGGAACGGAATGAAATGATATTGGGATATGGAAATGACTATAGGGGAATATGGTATGGATATATCTTCTTTTTTTTTTTGGGGGGCAATGGCATTGAAAATGAATCGCAATTTGTGAATATGCGAAATATGTAAAATATGCAATAAAATTGCTAGTAATAAAAATTATGCACAGTACATTTGGGCCATGGCTCAATGGCCTGTAAAATACTCCAAAGGGCAACAAATTTCCCCTACTCCACTAATAAGTTGGCGGTTTTTTTTTTCTTTGCTGTAAACGAATTGGAGAAAGAAAGGGGAGAAAAGGAGGATGGTAGGGAGGGAAAGGGTGGGGAGGGATGGCACTTTCCGCTTCATCGATAAGCCATCAATGTGGGTGACTTTTTGATAGCTCCGATGACAGCTGTTCGGCCAAATGAGAATTTCAACGTTCGCTTATAAAAATAATAAAAAACAGCAAAAGGTAAACAAATAAATGTAAATCAGGCACAGGGTAATAACAACAACGACAACAGCAACAAAGAACGAAATGGGGAAAATCAAATTAAATTAAACAGTAGCAAAAAATCAGTAAATACACTGAACTAGACAAGCAGTATACCCTGTACTTAAGTATGAATCACACTAATGTATTTAAGAAATCAAATTCATATATAGATCAATTATATATACATATTTGCACTAAAATGTATACATATAGATATTTTTCCATTTTTTTGTACAAATAAATATTTTTGAACTATTTATTTTTCTTCCTTTTTCTTGAATTTTTGTTGGTCTTTTTTATTTTCACAATACATATCTAATATACATATTAAACTTTAGGTTCACAAAAACCAAAACTATATTTTTCAAAAAAGTTTTTTTATTGATTTTAAAATATTGATATTTTTTCTAGAAAAAAATATAAGTACAATTTTCAGATCTCTAAGATTTATCTTTATATACATATTTAATATTAGTTCACAAAAACCAAAGCTTTATTTTTAAAAATAATTTTTTTTATATATTTTAAAATATTGATAATTTTAAAATTGATATTTTCAAAATCATTTTTTTTTTTTAGAATTTTCAATATTGATATTTTTCTAGAATAAATATAAGTAAAAATTTCTGATAATTTTAAACTCTTAGATTTATCTGTTAATTTGTCTTTTTTTGCAATTTATCTTTGGAATCAAAGATATATATTTCCTATGCATATGTGCTATTTTAACAAACCCTATTTGAATAATTTTATGAACAAAGGGTATAATTAATCAACTAAAAAGATATATTCATATCCTGTTAGCTCGGACAATGTCAAAAACGAATTTTATCTGATACAAAATAATTTCCGTGCTTTAAGTAAGTGTGGAAAAACTATCGATTTGAAACTGCGAAAATATTGTGAAAATCAGAGAGTCTAATGTGAACAGCAGGATATTCTTTAGGGGTGGAATGTCTTTATTAACAAAAAAGTTAACAGTTAAGACAAAGATTTAATTTTTATTTGGTTACCTGATACTTCTTTATTTTTTCTGTTGAGAAATAGGAAATCTACCAATAAAATACTTCAACACAACATTCAAGACTTATGTATTTTTTTTTTTTAATATTTTGATTCATTATATCAACTTCCCATAGATAGTGGGTATTTTTAAGGTCCTTAAACAAATAATACAAAAACATTCTTATGCAATGCAGATGCTTGCATCATTAAAATTAAAAACAAATGAGCTTTTCATGTGGTAAACAAGACAAATGAAAGTTGCACAAAAAGCGAAAATAACAACAAATTAAGTTCTGCATTGGCGGAAGCAAAACGAAAATGCAAACACATTTACATACCCTGTAAACAAAAGAATACAATAGCCAAATGCTTGCAAATGGTTCAAAAAATAAAATTTTTGAATTCAAATAATTAATTTAAATTTAAGGACATTAAATTTGTATATTACTCAAAATAATAAAATTCTACTACAAAATATATTTTAATGATAAGTGATAAAATAAAACTCAATGCGAGTATGTATAATATATGTATATATATATATTTACATTTAATGTACTATTAATCCAGCTTTCTTTTGAGATTTATATATTTGGTATTATCAATGAATTCATTGACAATTTTTAGAGGGTATGAGAAAAACGATTACTTTAAAATATATTTTAAGGATTTTTGTGTTGAATTATTTCAAAATTTTAAACCTATAAAGTAGGTGTATTTCAAATAGATGTAATGTTGTTGGAGCATTGTCTCTTTGGTATATACAATATTAATATATATCCAAGCAATCGCAATTTATTAAAAACAAATTAAAGCAACAATTTACAAGATAAGTAGCCAATATTCGGTATATGCTACTTTAAGCATATCTTCTATTAATTCCCAAAATTTCATAAGAAAAGCTGCTTAATTAAGAAAGTTATGCCGGAAACTAATTTGCTGTGATAGAACAAAAGACGTGGGAGAGTTATAATCTAAGATTGTGTGATAAGAAAAGCATTAATAGGCTAAGTTGATTTCAAAAGAATAGAACCACAACAGGAAACCAGTTGCCAGGTCAACAACAACAACGAGAACAACATGAAGAGTCGCAATGCGGTTATTGCTATGGCAAAAGACAAGGTTAATGTGAATAAATAACAACATGGAGAAGTTGAGAGGGATATGAAAGCAAGGGAAGGAAGGGAAGGACGGGAAGGGAAGGAAAAGTTGAGAGGAAGCGCAACAATGGAAGCTGGAGAAATTGCATCAGCTCATAACTCAGTGACAGCAATGAAAGGCAAAAGTCAGGAGGATTGCAATAATATACAATTGCAGCTTGCAACCAGGAGGCAAGGAGGCAAGGAGGCAAGGACAACACAACACAGCGACGATGACTCCATAAAAGTGTAATTAAGTGCGGCCAGAGTGGAGGGATGAAGGGGCGTATACTTGACACGTGTTGCTAATGTGCAGCAGAGAGAGAGAGAAAGAGAGAGAGAGAGAGAGACAGAGGGAGGGAGAGATAAGGAACTCTCTTCCTAATATTAGATATACACTCAGAAAAAAAATCAAGATTTCCGCACTTAAACAGGCCATTTTTAAGTACAAACAATCTCAAAATCTGTCTAAGTTCGTAATTTTTAAAGTTGAAAACAAAAATCTTATTTCAAGTTTGGTTTTTGCAAGTACGAAAATCTTAAAATTAGATTTTTTCGGGGATTCTTTATGTACGTTTTAGGTTTAATTCAATCCTATAAAAATTAAAGACATACTACTTTTAGTACTCAAAAATCTTAAACTAAATCCAAAATGCACTTGTTTAAAGTACAACAAATTTTGATAAACAATTAATTTAAATCTTAAAACATACACTAGTGTGTATACTAAAATTAAGAAAAACACCAAAATTAAGTACCATTTAATAATGGTGTATTTTCTTGATTTTACCAGCTATCCAAGCTAAATGTCAGATTTACGTCGCCAGTTGAGAATTCTAATGAGCGACAATGAAAAAGAAATATTCAAAAAAGGTACTTGATTTAAGTTCGAAACGTTCTCATTTTTAACTTTCTTTCAATCTTGAAAAAAACTATTTTAAGTACAAAAAAATCTTAAACTAGTTTAGTACAAATAACTCAATTATTTCTGGAGGTATCATAACGAGACTCACGGATTATACATTTGCCGTGGTCTTATGTACTCTGACTAAGTTTAGTTAAAATCGGACTACTATTTCGGACAGATGTTATGGTAAAGGAAAGTCAGAATTCTAAATTTAAAATCGATTCATTAATTTTAGATTTTTAGTACACAGCAATCTTAAAATTTTAAGATCATAACGGTATAAATTCAAGTACGGTCGAACCCAATTGTAGTATGTAATTTTTTTCTCAGTGTAGAGATAGGGAAGACGCTGCAGCGTGTAAACAAGCTCAACTCGAGACGTGGTTCTGTGTCCTCAGGACGTTTGTCAACACATTTGCCAGCAAATTGAAATGTTTGGTTGGCAACGCGGCGCTTTGATTGATGAGCTAACCGTGCTGCCAAGAGAAGCGGAGAGAGGGAGAAAGAGTGATGGAGTGAAAGAGTAAGAGCGCACATTAGGCCTTTTCTTTTTGCCACAAAAAAGCTTTCACAACTTTACCCAATAAATTCCAATTCGTAGCGCCTTGGCAACACAACACGTCCGTTCTTAGCCGGTACCGCACAACCCTCTTACCCTACCGAACCCTCTTAGTGCTGCAAAGGGGCGAAAAAAAGAAACAAATACACTTCACTCCATTGTAGGCGCTCAATTGCCCGCAATTGTTTATGTCCATTTCAAATAATTAAAATGCCCCGAAAATAGCACCCGACCTATAAAGAATAAGCCAAACGATCAACCTATACCAATACTCAAACACAGACACACACACACACTGACATTCACAGAAATAGTTGCGGTAAATGTTATCGGGTCGATTTGGCATTTTTTTTTTTTTTTTTTTTTTTTTTTTTTGGGGTCTGGCCGTGTAAACAACTTGTAGCATTTTCGATTATAATTATTGTGTGTGTCGAACTGTTCATTAGGATTGTCTTCTATCTTTACTAAAGCCTCAATATAAGTATATATTTTTTTGTATATTTATCGTGACGTCTGTGTCTGTTTTCCCCGAGGCAATGGCATTCCAAATAGGTGCTAACTACACCTTTGAGAACAAAGAACGCATCTTTAAATCTTTAAATGCATACCCTGTAGTGCGAGTTGGGTATGACAGGGTATACCATACTAATACCAATTTCCTTATTTTATCTTAAATATTTTTTGTAATTACTCTTGTTCAACTGCTGTAAGATAATGTTGAATAAATAAATAAAATAAACGATAATTAATAATTATAATTTGACATAATACAACATATGGAAATTATTTTCAAATTAAATAATAAAAATTTAACTAAGCTATAAAATAATAAAAAAAAAAAAATTTTAATTTTTAGACTTCATTTGCTCACAAAAAATTGTATATATTTGGTAACAGAAGCCTTTTATTCTTTCCGCTTAAATTTCAAGATTACATCAGCGTTCAGGTCTCCATAACTTTAATATTTTCTTTGGGATCTTTGTGAAATTTTCAGAACATAAAGACAATACACTTATATAGAAATCCACTAAAATTTAAAAGCGTATCTTCAAAAATGTTGCTCTAATTATATTTACTAAACTTGGAAAAGATAAACAGACTAATTAAATATTTATAGAATAACTTAATTGTACTCTATTAGCTTCTGGCGTTTGTATCACCTGATTTTTATTTATTATGATACCCATTTTGTAACATTATTTTACAGGGTATAAACAGCAAATATTTTAGATAAAGAGATTCTGTATAATCGATTTTCAATTAAAATACAGATGATCCCCTTAAAACTTTCCCAGCTGTGACGTAAGTGCCATCAGATGATCCAAAAGCGAATATACTCAAGTCAAATAAGATAAGCAAAGTTTTTCCAAATATTTGAGGAAAAAATGCCGCATGGGTATGAGGAAAACTCATGCTGGAAAATGACTTGAGAAATTCCAAAAGTTTTATTCACTTCGCGCCAATGTTTAGATTCAAATGATGATTATTTTTTCCAACTGTTGCTGTTTGCCAATTTTTTTGTGGAGTAGAATGTCGAAATCAAGCTATAGGTAGTATAGATCTACAGATATATACTGAGGGAAAACAAAGTCTACAATCAGTTGGAATTTTAAATACAATTCGTTTGGCTTGAAAATTTCTGTAAACAAGTATTTCGAGTGCCCAGAATTAAATTTAATAAGAAAAAAACCAAAAAAAAAAAAGACAAAAAAAAAACAAATTTGCTGATAATAAACACAAATGGAGCATGTTGTCTCCCTTCCACTTTCGTTTCCCCTTGCCACAGCTACGTGGCATACACTGTAATTTATTTTTAAAATCTACGAACAAAAAAAAACAACAACAAAACTATACAATATAGTATATAGTATTCAGTATGGGAGTGGTGCACTTAAGAAAAAATACCAGCGCATGCCAATGGGTTAATTGTTAACCCATTAAAGTCCCACAAAACCAAACCGGCCAAATAGACAATATCAACGAATGCAATATACCACGTAATTTGTTAGCAACACAAAATTTAATTGTTTCTTGAGCCTAAAAATAATACAACTAGACACACATACACACACACACACACACACACACATATACAGCCAAGTACCGTTAGCTGGCCACAAGTATTAATCATAGTCAGCATGGCCCAAAAGAAAAGTCAATAAGTGGCAGCAAAACCAATGCCCCAAATGAATATAAATGCCAGACAGACAGGCAGACGGACAGACAGATTGTGACAAAGGCCACAGGACATGGGCCTCCAAAATTCGCAAGCATACACTCAGAAAAATATGGCATACTAAAATTAGGTACGTTCCTACTTGAATTTATACCATTTTGTTTCTAAAACTTTACTAAAATTCTTAAATTTAGTATGAAACGATCTTAAATTTAATATTCTGAATAATCATTCCTATGACAGCTATATCATAAATTAGTTAGATTTTAAGCAAACTTAGTCAGAATACATAGGACCATCTTAAATATTAAATCTATGAGTTTGGTTGGAAAAACTCCAGAAAAAACGGATTTTTTATTGTACCACTTTTTTTTAAAGATTTTTTTATACTCAAAAAAGTTAGTTGCAAGATGAACTTAATTATAAAAATGTTTTGTATTAGAAGTAAAGTAAAGAAGTAAATTATGGAATATGTTCAAGATATAGGAATCGATGATCAAATTCTAGTACAACGTGGAAAGGTCAATTACCACGACTCTATAAAATGATATTTAATTTTTGGTTTATTTGCGAAATCTTTTTTGATTATACCAATGAATGTCTTAAGAGTTAAGTTATATAAAATATGACAAAATATGTGCTACAAAAAATTTTTTCTTTACTTAAACTAGTATGTTTCGATCTTGTAGATATAATCGTAAAATGTACTCAAAGTATTCTAAGAAAATTTCATATTATGATTTTCAGGATTGCAAGAAAACGGACTTGAATTGAGATTTTTTGTACTCAGTTTTGGAAATAAGCTTACTTAAAAAAACTCCTGTTTAAGTACACAAATACTTAATATTTTTCCCAGTGTATCCGCATTCCACATCCGCATCCGCCTTCCGTTAAATTAAGCTCGCCTGTAACCGTTTAAACTTGGCCCGTTGCGAGAGAAGGACTTGGCCTTAAGCCAAAGCGAGGAATTTACGCTTCAATCAAGAAATTACGCATGCTATTTTTCGTGTGTGTGCACAACACACTCACACATAAGCACACACTCACACACTCACACACACACACTTATACTCAGCACATCAACTGGATTTGCCACTGTGCAAACATTCATTTTGTGGCCTTTTTTCAAATGTTTGTCTTGTCAGTGACAGGCGGCTATATCTTTTTACTCCTCTTACCACTCGGCTTAAAAACCCCCCCCCCCCTCCCCTCTGGTAGCAATCACATGCTAATTACATCAAATGACCCTATGACCCTGATCATGACTTGCGTATATACTCCCTATCCCAGATACAATTAAGCTAGAACCAAGGCTGCAAACCTCCAAAATGTTGTTAAAGGTTCGGTTCGGCGGCTCGAACCACAGAGCAAGACATCGGTTCGGTTGGCGAATGGGTTAATATACCCTCTTCGAACCTTGGTTCAATGTCATACAAAAAAAATATTTTTATTGTTATACATTTTTCTCTAAATTTTAATGATAATTTAAATTTATTTGAAGATTTAAATATGCCTTACTTTAATCTAAAGTCTCAAATAATTGCGTAATATTTGAAAACCATAAGATTTATGTAATTATTTTTATTTTCGAACCGAACCTTTTATTTTTGAAAGCGGTTCGGTTTAGGTTCGGGTTCGCAAAGTAAATAATTTCAAGGGTTCGGTTCATGATCTGGTTCAGGCTGCTTTAAAAACCCGAATCGAACCGGTTCTACAAATGTCCTGTCTATAGAGCTTTGTCCTTTTGTATGACTATTTATTTCAACTCAGACACTACGAAAGTTGGAGATATTTAATTTAGTATGCGGGTTCTTTTATTCAATTTTAGTATCTATTATACGATATTTACATTTTAGTCTTTTAAACAAGTCCTTAATAACAATGTTAATCTAAGCACATGTTTGCAAGAATATTTCAATTATAGATATAAGTATATTTACTTGTCATCAATGTTCTCATTTTACTATAAAAGTTCAATTCCCATTTGACCTTCAATGTCTATTTAATTACTTTATCTTTCATCTGTCATCAACTTATTGAGCTTTTCTAACTTGCTTTGAGTTCATTGATTGTTTTTACATGAATTTATTTCACTTCACATTAAGTTCAAATGTCACGTTCTAAAGGAAAACCCATTAGGTTTAATAATCCATACCTATTAGGCATTGTATCAAAGTATAAGTTTCACTTGAAGAGATGAGCATGTTGTATTATTTCTAAGCCTAAACTTGCAATCATTGCACTGATAAAAAAAATGTTCTAAAACCAAGATTTTGTTCTCTAAAATTTTTGGTCAAAAAAAATGCGTTGAGAACATAAAATTCTTAATTTAAGAGAAGACAACTTGATTTTAAGAAAATTTAAATTAAGAGCAAGTTCTTGTTTGAAGAATAAATGTTCTTAAAATAACAATGAAAAAATAAAAAAAATAAATATTATTTTTTTTTAATTTTTTGTATATTTGTATATATTTTATTTTGTCTTGGTAAATTTATTAATGTTTATCTTATTTGTTAATAGTGGGGTTCAAACCAGGTACATATTTATAGCTTCCTAACAATTTCCTATTTTTATTCATATATTAAGATTTTATGATTTTTAAGATTAAAAATCTTAGTTTAAGTAATTTGGTCTTAAAAATAATCTTATTTTAACAACCATATATTTAATTGTATTTTTATATGTATTTTCTAGATTTTAAAAGCTGATCTTTTTTTTCAGTGTAATATATCTTATCTATTGACATTTCTCCAAATCCTACAGAAATTGAGAATGATTGCAAAAGCATAGTTATAGGCTTAAAGGGAAATACGCGTTCCTCTCATTGGTCTTAAGTGCTTTGAGTGCATTTTCTCATCCACTTCCCTATTCCCACATTCCACTTCCCACTTCCCTATTCCCACTTTCCACTTCCGGCTGTCAATGTCCGTAATCCACCCGAGTCATAAATATTTAGCATCAGTTTTTTTTTTTCGGTTAGACAATCACTCAATGTGAATTCGAATTGGAATTGGAATTGGTTCAACGAATTGCTTTGCCACCTTTTGGATCACTTAGCTCAATTACACTCCGGGCTATTCAAGTAGAGACGTCTCCAAATTCTTAGCCAAAGTCTCACTTACACTTAAATGATTTAGCCCTAATGATGCGTAACCTTTTAGGCTGTCATTACACCTGTCGACAATTCAATTATTTAGTGGGCTTTCTATAACCAAAAAATATTAAATTAAAAATAAGCAACTGCTTGGCTTGTAGATACCCTGCATATTACAAATTATTATGCTTGGAAATATAAAAGTTATGTAATTTTTTAAAGAATCTTAACAAATCGTGTTTTTTTATTTTTCAAATTTAAAGGTGAAAAACAAATGCATGACTGCCAGATACCCTAAGTTTTAAAAAAACTCATCCATTGGTTCCATATTTGCCAGGTAACCTTCATAGAATTTTTGAAATACCTCAAGAAATTAGTAAGAAATTTCAACTGCAGTTAGCCTGAAACTAAGAAACTGCTCGAAGTGCAGATACCCTGCATATTAAAAACTATTATAATTGCCAATAAAGCAGTTGTGTGAATTTGTAAAATAAAATCTACTTTAATTTTTTTTTTTTTAATTTTAAGGCGTATAACATATGCTTGACTGCCAGATACCCTAAGTCTTAAAAAATTCATTCATAGTTTCCATATTTGTCTTAAGATTTTCATCAAATTTTTCTAGTGCCTCAAAGAAGTATGCAACTGAATGTGTTCGACTTCAGATACCCTGTATTTCATGTTTTTTACAGAATACTGAAATGTTTAGCTGACTGGAAACTTATATAATTTATAAATCTAGAACTTATAATTGTTGATATACCCTTAAGTGATATTCTTGAATTACAGGGTATTAACAAAAACTATATAAAACGGAAAACGCACTTGTCTTTAACGCTCGTCTTTATCACTTGTCACTTGATATTGGGTTCAACTTTTGGCGTCGATTAGCGCGAGACTCGCACTGAAGGGTTGAGGGGAAAAAAAGAGGATGAGGGGAAGAGAGGTAAAGGGATAAAGGGGAGGAACTACATTGGATGCTATGTCATTATACAGGCATCTGTGGCGATAAATGTGAAACCATCGTCCATAAATAATGATTGCTGTATTCAAATTACAAACAAGTGCACTACCGATACGGTTACGAATCATTCTCATCAGCAACCGTTCTCCACCCCAAACTACCCCAACCCCATAGCTGTAACCACGCCCTCCCACTCCCCACTCCTCACTCCTCACTCCTTGGACAGGGTATCAGCCGTGGGCGACAGATGCTTAAATGGAAAATCGGCTTCATTTTCCATTTTCCATGTGGCAGGCAATAGACGTGTGCATGTGGAAATGAACTTGGACTACAACTCGCTCTTTATCCCGCTCACTCTCTCTCTCTCTCTCTCTCTCTCTCTCTCCCCCAACTATATCCATTAGGGTGCATCGATTTGTATAAGCCCAAAAAAATTTTAAAATTTGAGCCCAAATTCGTAATCTACGTTAAATTTTAAGTTGTTTTCACCAAGAAACTATAGTTACAAAATTAATTCCTAGTCTCCGTTTGTTGAGTTGAAAAATATATTTATTTTGAAATTTTTAGAATATTTTTATTGTTTTTACTCCAATCCTAACAAGATAGGTATCAAAACTCTTGTTGGGACCAGGAATTTTTAAATTTCAAAGAAACGAATTCAAATTAATGAATAAAATTGTCCCTAAAACATAGTTCTCGTCCATAAGGATTAAAAACACCAAAATTTGTAAGCTTAAAAAGCAGGAAGTAGGAATTCATTTTAGTACTAAAGTTTTTTGGTGAAAGCGTCTTAGATATGACCGTATTTTACGAAATTCGGCTACCATTTTTTGTGAAAAAAATCGATGCACCCTAACATACTATACAAACTTAGTTATTATGGACCCAAAAAAAAAAAAAAAAGAAACGCACAAATTTTTAGCCTGGTCGTGAGTACAAATTATTTGTTTTTTCCTGCCGCAACGTTATTCAAAGGATTCGTTTGGGTTTCACGCCCCCAAATACTGACTGCGTGAATTTGTGTGTGAAGATAACTTAAAAAGTTGCTCAATGCATGCTGAAAGGGGCACTACGGAAGTGGAGCAGGGTGTTGCCACTTCATGAGGGCGTAGCGCATATTTTTTGAGGTTATATCAGCGAATGAGGAAATGAGTTAACTTTTTTTTAAAGTGATATTCCAATGTGGCATCGGGAGCTTAGCCATAATTATGTTAGTTTTGTTTTCAGAAAAATAAGCAAATATTTTATTTCACAATACTAAAATAGAAAATTGTGATTAAAAACTAAGTTGGTGCTTTAAATTAAAGTTTAGATTTTATTATCATTTCAAAAATGTTTTAAATTGTAAAAAAAAAGTTTCAAAATGAATTGTTTAGTAAAAATATCTATTAATTACATTTTGTCGACTTTAAGTTATTAATAGAACTTTAAAGTGTTATTTATTTGCTAAACTACATTACACTGATAAAAAAAAATGTTTTAAAATCAAGATTTTGGTCTCAAAATTAAGTTGTTTGGTCAAAAAATGCGTTGAGAATATAAAATTCTAAATTAAGAGAATTTGTTGCATATGAAATAGTTCATATTTATACTATCTGAACAATATAAGATTTTTATTCTTATATTATGATTTTAATATTTTTAGTTTTATTTATTCGGTCTTCAAAAAATCGTTTTTTAAGAACAAAATATTTAAGCTGAAAGTTCTTGATTTTAGAATTTGGTCTTTTTTTCAGTGTAGCTATTCAATTTTTCATCGTGGCTCTGTAGTTAGAGTCGCAGACTTGTCACATAAATAGAACCTTGGGTTGAAAATTAACTGGGTTCAATTCCCATTTCGGTCCTCCTAAAATACGCTTTGAAGTTCCTAAGTAATAATAATAATAATAATAATTTCCTCAAAAAGTTGACATTATTATCAAGTGGTAACACTGAATGCCTCAATGTCTTAATGTTTTCCACATAATTTAAGCTCGGTTAAATGAAATGAAAATATTAATCAAATATTAGCATTGCCTTTATTTAATGACCCTTTCTTATCTCTGTTTTTTTTTCAGTCTGTCTCAGCTTCATCTTGTAATTAAAATGCGACTTCAAGAAGTCAAAAATTCAAACCCTAAAAACCACACCCAATAAAGTCTGCTTTGGGGATTTGTTGTTTGTTTGCTTTTGTCACCAAACGCCGCATCAATTTATCATTTTCCATTTGCGTAACTTTTACTTTTTCCTCTATTTTCAACTGTATCCACTTGTGAGCTTTCGTTCAGTTCATTTGCCAATCCAGGGGAAAAAAAACATCAAACAGCTGTTTTTTATTGGGGGAAGGGGAAGGGATTGGAAGATTTGCCTTTTGGAATTTAATTCTCACACCGCAATGCACAAAGTGATTGCCGTATTAACTGGACCCCGAGCTTGGTTCAATTGATGCGGTCATAAACTGTTGCTTTACACAGGAAAAAATACATTTTTATATTTCTTAATGTGTGAGCTTTGACTCCAAATTAGACCGACTTGCAGCTTTTCCAAAAAGTCGAGCCTTTTCATAATCAAATTGTTGTCTTCTAGGTCGCATGGTTTGGACTGTGCATTGATCGGTCAGTCAGTGAGTCAGGTCAAAGAGTTTTACATATATAGACGTAATTTTTATAGTAATCAAATCGTGACTTGCATTTAAATCAAGGCTGCAAACCGGTTCTGAACCGAACCTTGTAGAACCTGTTCGGTTCGGGTTTCTAAGCTGCCTGAACCGTATCATGAACCGAACCCTTGAAATTATTTACTTTGCGAACCCGAACCTAAACCGAACCGCTTTTTAAAAAAAAGGTTCAGCTCGAAAAAAAAATAATTACATAAGTCTTATAGTTCTCTTATATTTCGCGATTATTTCAGACTTTGGATAAAAATAAGTCATACTTAAATCTTCAAATAAATTTAAATTATCATTAAAATTTGATTTCTTAAAAAAAATTTAATTAGATAAAAATATAGAGAAAAATGTATAACAACAAAAATATTTTTTTTGTATGAAATTGAACCAAGGTTCGAAGCCATACCTTGGGTTCAGGGGGTATATAAACCAATTCGCGTACCGAACCGATGTCTTGCTCTATGGTTCGAACCACCGAACCGAACCTTTAACAACATTTTAGAGGTTTGCAGCCTTGCATTTGACAACGTATGGAATATAATTTTATATCGAAATCCCTTTTTTTTTCTGTATGTACGTTCTCTCGTTCTTTTTCTCTCTCCTTCTCTGTCTGTCTGTCTGTCTGTCTCTTTCTCTGTTTATGCTGTCGGAATTTGCATATGCTGTGAAGTGGTCACAACTAATAACACAACTTTTGGAACATGGACATTGCACAAGTGCAAATATTTGTGGCAGTCACAGTGACCGCAAGTGCAACATACAGACACACACACACACACACACACACACACACACACTGCTGTACATTTCACGCTGTCCATTTTGGTTCATTTGGCACCACCGTAAATCAAGGTGGCAACACTGGCCGCACCACCGCCGTACTTACTAAACTTAATGACATTTTATTACAAAGATTTAATAGACTAACGGTAAATCGCTACATAAAGCATACACTCTCCCCCCTCCCCTCCCTTGATCACTCTCCGCATGTCCGTACATTTAATATCATGAATTAATATGCAAATTACAAATTCTCATTTAATCCAATGTTTGGGGAAATTGAAATTGTTCGTTTTTCCTTTAGCAGTCCATGTAAATCATATGAAAGAAGTTGAGCAGCCTCCTCCCACTGCCACGCCCACAACGCGGAAGTAATTCTATCCGACATTGTAGTACTTGACACTCGACAGGGTTGTCTTTAACCTTACCCAAATTAATTAAAACTTATAAAGTTGCAATTAAACGAAGTGTTTATTTAGATATTCCGAAATTTAATCCTTGAAAAATATTTTTCAGATTAAATATTATGAAAGATTTTAAAGTATTTCAATTAGAACTTTACAAAATTTAAAGATAATCTTAAAATTCACTTTTAGAATAAAGAAAAACTTAACTTTTATACATTTAAGTAAAAAACTGTCTTGATGTACGATAGTTTTCTAGGACTGTTCCGTCTGAACTCAGCTGTTTGTAGATTATTATTCCTGAAATTAAGCACAGTTGCTGCTTATTGAACTACTTATTATTCATTTATAAAATCAGATTAATCCTATGACTACAAGAAAAAAAAAACTTGCTTGTAGTAAATCCAAAATAGGTTAAAAAATGATGATAGAGTCAAATATTTCATTAAGTAAAAATGTTTTATTAAGTATAAATATTGTGTTGATTAAAGAAAATTTCAAAGTGCTCAACAGGAAGATACCCTGTGTGTAGGTCTCTTGGGTTTTTGGAAAAAGTATGTAAGTAGATGCATTATAACAGAACGAAAAAAGCAAAATTATAAACAGGAATATATCCACCTACTTGCTAAAAATAGAGGGTATTATATTTAAATACTTTGGTAAATAAAAAATGAAAAAAAATTTTGTAAATAAATTCAAATTTCAGCAGCACACAAAATATAGAATATAATACCAAGTATTTGTTGCATATACATAATATTGTTATTATCTCATTCATAACCAAGAAAACTATTCCGGAAATCTGTTTCTTTAAGTATTTTTGTTTAAATTGGTTCAACTTCTATTTATACAAAGCAAATTTAATGATCTTGAGCATATTTTAAGACATTCTATTGTGGGGAATTACTCGAGCTGTAGGTCTAAAGGTGAGAAATCTATAGTTGGGTATAGGTAAATTTAAAGTTCTATTTGAACAACAAAATGGGGTCAATTTCTGGAAGAAATTAGGAAATGAGGTAAGACTAGGAATTAAAAAACTATGAGTTTATGAAAGAGACCCATTTATATGATTCTTTTTTTAAATTAGCTGATAATAACTAACTGAACTCTGAATTTAATAAAAAGAAGAGTTGAGTTCTATTTCGAATAAAAAAAGTGGAATATATATTAAGATTTTTAATGGATGATTAGATTAATTTTAATTTGTTTAAACGATAAAGAAATAGAATCCACAGCTTTGTTTTATCAATTAGAGTTAAGCTACTCGAAGAAAATTAATGATAAAAACAATAAATCAAAGATCATAAATCATCGATCACTGATTAATTGCAATCAATTGTTTAGATCAAAGAATCAACTTTAACTGCATTTTCGCTAATTCTGTATCGTTTCTTCCACTTGCAATTTTAATAGTTCTTCAGTCTTCAGACACATAGACTATAGCATCTGGTAGTTGGATTTTTCTGAATGTCTGATCTTCGGCAGCTGCACATGGCAGATATTGGACCAAACATATTTAGTATTATATTTAGTATTTATACACTGAAAAAAAAGACCAGCTTCTAAAATCAAGCAGATACAACTTAAATATTTGGTTCTTAAAATATGCTTATTTTAAGACCAAATTACTAAAACCAAGACAAAATAAAATATATACAAATATAAAAAAAATTATAAAAAATTAATTTGCATTTTTTTTTATCTTTTGATTTGAATTTTAAGAACATTTATTCTTAAAATAGGAACTTGGTCTTATTTTAAATGTTCTGAAAACCAA
The DNA here is from genome assembly GCA_951394115.2 of Drosophila phalerata. NCBI lineage: Eukaryota > Metazoa > Arthropoda > Insecta > Diptera > Drosophilidae > Drosophila > Drosophila phalerata. Next base: position 46,372,684 of record OX596006.1, on the reverse strand, counting down.
GATGAGTTCTCTTAAATTAAGAATTTTATGTTCTCAACGCATTTTTTGACCAAAAATTTTAGTTCTGAGACCAAATTCATGATTTTAGATAAATTTTTTTATTAGTGTATTGACCGAGCAACGGCGAGTATATAAAATAATTGAATTTCGCGGTGGATTCACTCTCAATTCGCGCATAAACAGATCAGTTCGAAATGGATCAGTGGAACAACAATGTATTGTTTATTTGTCCAAGACTTACGCATCATCATTATCGTCATGACAGATGTGGCTAACTGGAACTGTGAAACGAACTTGTGACAGCTTTGTTTTCTGTTTTCACAATTCCAAATGCAATAAACAATCTATTAATTTGGTACTACACTTAAAAAAACACAACACACTCTAAAAAAAAAATATAATTGAGAATTCGCGTCGCGTTCTTTGAGATCAGTTTGGGAAAATCTTTTACGATTGAGAATCAAGTTTTAAATTTGTTTTTAACTTGAACGAAATTCGTATTTGAAATATATTTTATCGGTTCTTTTTATTTTTATTTCGTTGCGCGCAGCCGAAATTGGCAACGCGCTCGCGTAGCTAACGGTAACAACTGAAACGTAGAACTTGGCCCAAAGTGCTTGCAACATGTGGCATGTGCCGATGTTGATGCCGGCACAAGACGACGACGTTGTACGTACGACGACGCGACGCTTCGACATTCATTCAACAAATCAGCTGGACCAATTTATGAATGAAAAAAGCTTGAAAGCATCAAGTTCAAGGTGAAAAGCCTTTGCAAATGAAAGCTCCAAGAATTTCGGAAGCTCAGTCAAATAAAAAAAACAAACGAAACCGTTAGAAGTTAAAAGCTGTATGGAGAATAAAGTTTAAAAATTTAAAAAAAAAGCGTATTGGAGTCGAGTATTTGGAATCCAAAAATTTGTGATAAAAAAGATTCTTAACTATTTTTGTGTCTTTAAAAAATACCAAAGGTTAAATCAATAAGGTTTTTGCAATTTTGAAAAAGCCAAAAAAAAAAAACACTTCAAAGTATGCACTTTAAAATCAATATAAAAGTGTTATTTTACATAAGATTATTTATTATTAATTTAATTGCCATTCCATTATAATAGGAATTAATTTGAAGCAAGTATTCAAGAATTAAAAATATTGAAAAATTACACTATAGGGATTTGAAATAAGGCATTTATTTAAAAAAAAAAAGTTGGAGAAAAATACTTTTAAGAAAATTATTTTTTATGTAAATTCTACGATCAAATCGTAGCACTAGGAAACAAGTAAATAAATAAAATTAAAAAACAAAAGAATCTTTTTGAAAGGAAACTATATCTATATCTGCTCCAAACTTTTCCCAAATTTTTCCCTAATAATAAAAAGTCTTTTAAATTTGTGATAAATAACTTATTTAATAATAATAATAATTTAATATCATGCGATAAAATAGTATAGGATTATGAAAGAGAAAGAAAGATGTAAAAAAAAAAACAAAAAAAAATTTTAGACAAGACGTGGAGGGAGTGAGGGAGATGGCCTGCACTTAGTAGTGCTGATAGCTGTTGTGGTGTTGGTGTTGGTGTTGTTGCTGGTGATGTTGTTGCGCCAGATTGGCCTGGGCAAAGATGTGTTCGATCTCGGCATCGCTCAGATGATCAAAGAGTCCCTGAGCACCACCGTGTCCCGAGCTGACGGCATTAAGCTGTGCCGACTGCGAGCCAACGGGCGGCAGATAACCTGAGAAGCGCAGAGAGAGGGGTGTTAGAGGCGGGAGAGAAGCAATGGAAAGGTACTGCAACTTACCCTCAGCTGGTGCGCTGCCGTAGGGCGGCAAGAGCGTTACCGAGGGCCGACTGGGCGTAGCTGGGGGCTGATAGAAGATGGGCTTCCACGGCTGCTGTGGCTGTGTGGGTTGTGGTGAGGGTAGTGGTTGCTCCGCTTCCGCCTCCGGTGTATTAGGTATCTGTGGTGCGGCAATGGCGGTACCTGTTTCCGGCTGCACGGCCGTTGAACCGGGCAAAGGTACAATGCCACCGGGAAACTGTGACTCCGGTTGCCCAAAGGTAGGTGGTTGCTGTGGCAGCGGTGGTTGCACGGCAGCAGGGAAGAACTGGTTGGTGGGTGGTGCGGCCGGATTGGCCGGTACAGCCGGTATGGCAGGCTGAGCGGGTGTGCTGGGTACCTGTGGAAACTGTGGCACTTGTGGAAACTGTGGGAATGGGAACTGTGCTATGGTGAACTGTGGAAAACTGGGAAATTGCGGCAATTGCGGAAACTGCGGTAGCTGTGGCAACTCCGGCACTTGTGGTATTTGTGGTATCTCCGGAATTTGTGGTATCTGTGGTATCTCGGGAATCTGTGGTATTTGTGGAATTTGTGGTATCTGTGGAACTTGTGGTGTGGCCGGTACTTCTGGAGCGGGTGGAGCAGCTGCGGGCACAAATGTGGATGTTGGGAACTGTGGTGCAACTGGCACCGCCTGTGTGGGGAACTGTGGCACTCCAGGGAACTCCGCAACTGGTGGATTCACAGCGGTAAAGGTAAAACTAGGCTGCAGACCAGCTACAGGTTGTACCGGCTGAATGGGCTGTACCGGCTGAATCGGTTGAATGGGCTGTACCGGCTGCAGGTGCTGTACTGGCTGTACCGGTTGCAGGTGCTGTACCGGCTGTACCGGTTGCAGATGCTGTACTGGCGGTACCGGTTGCAGGTGCTGTACCGACTGTACCGGTTGTAATGGCAGGCCGGGCGAGATTGAAGGAACCGACTGCACATAGTGCGGCTGTAAGAAAAGAAGCATTAAACGGATCAGTTATAAACAAATCAGGTGAAGGGTGTCTAGAGTTCGGATTTTCTTAAACATACTACGAAACACTTGATTCATGTACAGTTTTTTCACATTGCTCTCAGCAAATATTTAAATTTTCAACGAAATAGGAATATACAAATATTGCAATTGAGAAACTTTTTTAGAGAAACGGTCTTAATATTAAGATTTTAGTCTCAAAATTAAATTCCCATATCGAGTAAACCAGAAAACGTTCTGGTAGTTCTAAACTCCAAATAAAAAACCGGTCCTGTTAAAAGAAGCAGAAGAATTTGACGGAAAGTTTCTGCTCTACGATATTCCGACCTTAAGAATTCTCGTATAGGAATTCGTCAAGAACAAAAAATGTCTTTTATAAACCACTGATAAACTTCAGTGTACTCACCTGTTCGGCGTGATGGAAGTGCACTGGCTTCACAGGTCTGTGCAGATGCTGATGTGGATAGTTGACGCTGTAGGAGGAGACGACCGCATTGCCGGGACGCAGTACATAGGAGGGAGCACCTGCCACAGCAGAGGCGATGCCACCAATGGCGGCAGGTAGAGCGGAGATAGAAGGGACAGCGGGTAAAGCAGCCGGTACAGCCGAAACAGGAGTGGCAACTGCTGTAGGCAGGAAGGCAGCTCCAATGGCAGCGGTGGGTGCATATTGTTTCAGATGGTAACCACCAATGGCCGTGGGATACTTGAGGAAGGCGTGGTGTCTGTGAGACGGTGCTGCGGCCAGGAATGTAGCTGCCCCAGGCAGTTGCAAGCTGTAGCCATACTGTGCCGCATAGGTGCGACCGGGCCAATGTCCGCCAGCACCATGAAGAATGCCCCGCTTATGCTTTCCGGTCGTGGTCAACGAGTCCACAGCAGCGGGAGCTGCTTCCTCAGTGGCTGGAGGTGACAAAGCCGGTTCCGCTTGCTGTTCATTGGTAGCGTCATCTGTTGTCGCACTGCTCGTGGTGGCAACTGTGGGTGTGGTGGGTGTGGTAGTGCTAATGAAACGGCTCGAGTGACGCAGACGCAGTGCAGCATCAGTTGCTCCAAGCAGCAGCAGCAGCAAGCACACTAAAATTTGTGGTTTAATCCTGCGACTCATCATGTGTTTGTTGCTGACGGTTGTCGGTGGTTTAATGTAATCCGTTTTGTCACTTTCGATTTCGGGAGAGATTATGTCAACGCGTCGATTGTTGCCAAGAAAATGAAATGAACTTCCTTGGTGTTTGTTGTATTTATAAAGCGGATATCGACGTGCAACACCGACAGTACCGCACACAGCACTACCATTGCATACCAAGTAGCCCAGCAGTACCACCGTTTCCCTCGCCCGTTGGTCAGTTTATGACTTTTACGCGTCCATTTCACCTGACCCAAGCGCCAATGGACAACGGCTCATTATGTTGCGACAAGCAACACTGCAGTACCGCACCACACACACACCACCCGACCCACCACGCTGTGTACAGTAGTGTACTACGCACTGTGGTGCAATACCATAAATATATTTCTGTGGTAAATTGAATTTAAAATAGATTGTCTACTTATAATTCATTTAAAATTGGGGATTTTCATCGTTCAATTGCCATTGTTTCGCGTAGAGTTCTTATACTCCAAATGTTCCAATTCCGTTTGTTCCTCTAGCTATTTTGAATGAGCATGAATTCGGCTTCAAAAGGGATCACAACATTATGACAAATAATTTTGCATATTGTTAGTGTTTTATTTCCCATTGTTCCCCTAGGTACAACGCAGGAATGCTTGCAATTCTTATAGTCCCTTTTCGTCGCTTTACTTTTTCTTTACGCATTGTATATGAATAGTGTTACAATTCCATTTGTTCCTTAAACATAATAACAGCTGTAAATGCCATCACAATTTAATAGGCTTAAGTTCATTAATTTTTTAGTGTTTTCTTTTCCATTGTTCTCGTACTATAATGCGAGAAAGAAGTAGTTTTTTTTTGTCAACTGATTTATTTTTCCTTATTCAGTATTCTATAATCTCTATGCATTTTCTTAAAAAGAAGTTTTCTTATTGCTCGTATCTTTATTTTGTCACTTCTCTTAAAAATATCATATATTTTTGGGAAAAGTTGATAAATATTTAAAAATATTTTTGAACTATATGGAGATTTCATTTTTTAATCTCCCTCTCTCATTTTTTCTACTCTTCAGCTCTTATCTTAACTTTTCTTTCGTTCCTCTTTAATATTTCATTCTCAAACGTTTCCCTGGCTTTAAGCTTTTCTTTGATACTTTGAATATGGGTTGCCACTGTGCAGTGTTTACTGTTGTGGGGTAGCTCAGTTATTTGATCGTTGCTGTATTTTTTTTGACTCCCTCTCTGTCTCTGTGTCTTTCGCTGTCTCTATCTCCACCTACGCATGCGTTGCACGTTTCTGCACGTACTACCAAAATTGTATTGTTTTCATTTCATTAGCTTTGATTCCGCATAGTGTTGTTGTTGTTGTTGTTGTAGGTGTTGGTGTTGGAATGGCCACTTTTCACTTTCAGGCGCCCCAGCAACTTAAAAGGTAACTCTCAGATGGTTCAACTTAATGTTTGATACGAGTACAAATCAAAATCAGCATTTTTTATGGTTCGGTTACATCACATGAAAATAAAATATAATAAAAAAATTTAACTGGGCCAATTACAGCTCCGCGGAGCTGCCAACTTGCTAAGCAAAGCGAAAGCATATTTGAAAAAAAAGAAAAAAATATAATAAAATAAAAAGTAATTTAAATACCTTGCTAAACTGTCAATTAGGTTTTGGAACTGACAGACCAATTTATTTGAATGGCATTACGATTATTTGATTTTATTATTATTCGTTTTTTGTTTCATTTCAAATCGTTTCGTTTCATTTCGTTAAAATTCAGCATTCACACGCATAAATTTCACTTGCACTAAATTTGATGACTGTCAAATGGGCAAGTCATAAGGGAGTTAAGATTGGGCATTATATCAGACCCATACACAAACTCAAACAAATGAATGAATTTTCAATTAGCCCACATTTTGCTTTTCACTTTCTTTGGTCAAACATTTGGAATTTAAATTAAAAAAATAAATAAAAACTTGAGACCTTACAAAGGTCTTAACACCTTCTTTATTCAATTATAGTAGACGTACTCTCAAGGTCTTTCCCAAGCTACCAAAACACGGCCTTGCAATTCTACAGACCATCCATAAATACAATAATATGTAATCTCGTAAATTTTGGCGCATTTGTAATATTTACTTTTAACAATGTGTATAAAACTTCAATTTCAACGTGGACATGTAAGAAACCCATAAAATGGAGAAACAAGCAAAAAAAAAAAGGGGGGAAAAAATTAAATTGTGGAAGCACGTGCTTGGCAAACAGATGATTTTCTAAATTATAGTGTTTACAGCTTGAAACCGGAGTGTATGCTGACCACACCAAAGGTTAGATTCTCGTAGCTGGCATGAACAAAACCCGCCTCCTCGATCATGCTCTTGAACTGATCCTGTCGTGGAAAGCGACGTATGCTCTCCACCAGATACTGATAGGCATGCCACTGTCCCGCCAACAACTGACCCATCGGTGGTATTACCTGGAAGGAATATTGATCGTACAGCCATTGCATTGCCTCGTTGTTCAGATGACTGAACTCCAGGCACATGAATCTTCCGCCCGGCTGTAGCACACGGTACGCCTCGCTGAGCACCTGAAATAATTACAAATATATATAGACATTATTACTAGTTTAAATTAATTCTACCCTAAAATTCACATTATACATTTTTCAATATTTGAAAATGTTGAAAATGGTATTAAACTTAAATGCAGAATGTATTAGGAGGCCAAATCATGCTTAAAATGACATTCCGTTGGAATATCGGCTGAGTTTTGATAAGGTTATAGTAGTTTGAAGTTGGTCCGACTATGGATCTAGCAACATTACAAGTCAAAATTTCTGTTCGATTTCACATAAATTTTTACAAGAAAATTAAAGGTCTCAGAATCAAGTTTAAAGTGTTGTTTTATACTAATTACGATCTAAGGAGTTGATTATAAGTGAAAACTTGAGATTTAAAATTTTGAATTTTCAAAATATCAAAGGGGGGACCCTTACCATCAAAATCAACCATGGCTAGAATAATCGAAAAATAAAAAATTGTTCTAAATGAACAAAATTTAAATGCAGAATAAATTTAAAGGCCAAACGATGATCAAAAAGACTTTCCGTTTGAAAATCGGTTCACTTTTGAAAAAGTTATGAAAGTTTGAAGTCGGTCGCACCCTTGACCAAACAACTTTACAAGCCAAAATTTTTGTCAAATTTGCCATGATTTTTGACAAGAAAATGAAAGTTCTCAGAATCAAGTTTAAAGTGTTGTTATATACTAATTATGATATAAGAAGTTGATTAAACGTGAAAACTTGAGATTTAAAATTTTGAATTTTCAAAATATCAAAGGGGGGACCCTTACCATCAAAATCAACCATGGCTAGAATAATCGAAAAATAAAAAATTGTTCTAAATGAACAAAATTTAAATGCAGAATTTAAAGGCCAAACCATGATCAAAAAGACATTCCGTTTGACAATCGGTTCAGTTTTGACAAAGTTATGAAAGTTTGAAGTCGGTCGCACCCTTGACCAAACAACTTTACAAGCCAAAATTTTTGTCAAATTTGCCATGATTTTTGACAAGAAAATGAAAGTTCTCAGAATCAAGTTTAAAGTGTTGTTATATACTAATTATGATATAAGAAGTTGATTAAACGTGAAAACTTGAGATTTAAAATTTTGAATTTTCAAAATTTCAAAGGGGGGACCCTTACCTCAAAACCAAGATCTGAAGTGAAAATAATTTTTTATGAAAATAAGTTAAATTTTGAATCCAGAATAATATTTAAGGCCAAAACATAATCAAAATGACATTCCGCTTGAAAATCGGTTATGTTTTGACAAAGTTATGGGTGTTGGAACTTAGTTAGACATTTGATATAGAAACGTTACCAGTTAAAATTTTGGTTGAGTTTGACATGATTTTTGACAAGAAAATGAAAGGTTTCAGAATCAAGTTCAAAGTGTTGTTTTATACTAATTATGATATAAGAAGTTGTTTAAACGTGAAAACTTGAGATTTAAAATTTTCAGTTTTCAAAATATCAAATACCTCAAAACCAAGATCTGAAAAGAAGATAATTTTTTATGAAAATGACTAAAAGTGAAAACTTGAGATTGAAAACTTTCAGTTTTCAAAATATCAAAGGGGGGGACCCTTAGTAATCGATTGCCATCAATTGAAGCGATGTCAAATGTGCGCGATGAGGTGACAACTGACCCGAAGATCAGCTCGGATTTAGGTCACTGGAATATATAAGTTATTACCGATTAAAGGGAGTACAAACCCACCTTGTCGACGTGTGTACAGTTGCGTATGCCAAAGGCGATGGTGTAGGCAGTGAAGCTGTTGTCGGGAAAGGGTAGCTGCTCGGCGTCGGCACACTGCCAGTCGATGCTGGCATTAGGCAACTGTTCGACGGTCAGTCCCAACTGACGGGCACGCTCCTCGCCGACATTCAACATCTGCTGATTGATATCGGAGACGGTGACATGGCTAATGCGTTGCCCTGGATTCGCCTGTTTGGCCAGATACTTGAGGTAGCGAAAACTGATGTCACCGGTGCCTCCGGCCATGTCCAGCAGACGCATTCCATGCTGTGGTCCCAGACGCTCGATGAAGATGTCCTTCCACACCCGATGGATTCCCATGGACATGGCATCGTTCATCAGATCATAAGACTGGGCCACCTGCTCAAATACCTCGCGCACTAATCGAAATATATATATTATTGTACATATTAATATTATATTTTCTCTCTCACCTTTTTGTTGTTTCTCGCTTTCCTTTACAGTTTGATAGCCAAAATGTGTTGTCTGTTCTGTTGTTGTTGTTCCCTGATTTGCAGTTGTTGTTGTTCTTGTCGCCATTGTTGCTGTGCGTTTTAGCATTATTCTTGCTAGATTTGTTAGTTTACGCGTGTTTTGCATGGTTTTTTAATACAGCTTAAAGCTAATTTCAATTTACAATCACAATTATTATGAAATAACAACAAAACAAGCAGCGGCGATTGCAAACAGCTGCTCTGTCATCGCTGTCTATCGATACTTGGCTATCGATATAATAAATAGTTATGTGACGCGCCAAATAAACGCAAATTAAATTTAAAAAAAAAAGCCAAATTGCTTAGAATTGTTGCCAATCAACATTTGCGGCTAACTTATCGATATAATAAATAAAATAAACGCGCCAAATAAATAACATACATAAATAATTAAAAAAAAACCGCCAATTCAATTTAAAAAATAGCCACAAAAACAATTTAACTTATATTGCGCACAATTATGACTGTAATATTTTAGGCAGTTAAAATAATTGAATAATTTGTATACCATTAACTTACCACCTTTAATTGAGTGCCTGTAAAGTTTCCATTTCTTCATGCACTTTGAAAGCCACATATACACCCACAAGATAGGCCATAATTCGAGATACCCATAGATCATAATTCCAAAGCGCCTCGGTTTCTGTCGTACAAATGTGACAATAGCAGAATATCGGAAAGGTTACGGCCAAAACAGCTATGGCGAATATTAGGCGATTATTTGCCATTTTTTTTTTTAAATATATTTTTATAGATTTTAGAAATGTTTTTTTTTATATATTTTTATAGATTTTAGAAATGTTGAAATATTTAGTGCTTTCTTTGCCTGCTCTTTAGATATTGAAGTATGTATTTGATAATTATATTTACATTATGAGCATGGCTAACTAATTTAGATTTCATTTTCCATTGTTGACCAAATTCAAATTTCAAGTGCTGCCGGCTTGTCAAAAATAGTTTGTCGCGACATGACTATAAAAAAAAGTTGGCAGCACTGGTGTCAGCTATTTTGCAACACAATTTTAGCTTTTTCACCGGAGGCTTTTCAGCCAGAAACCGCTATCTTTTTCCGCTATGAAGATGGCAACAGTTGCTAATTTTTGTGGGTACAAAAAATCAAACCAGGTCGGACATTTTTACTAGGTGGCAGCCTTTTGTTAAAGTGTAAAATTTAAAAACGCAAAAAACTCAATAAAAATTAATACATTTGATGAAAATTTAAATTTTGAAACTAGACAAAAATTAACATTTTAATGAGGATTTCAAGTTCGTCAGCCCCCGGGAAGAGAAGATAGGAAAATGTATTCGGAGAAAAAAAAGTAATATCCAAAAATCATAAAAATTCTATAAAAATTATGCAAAAAATTAAACAATTCTAGAAAATCAAAAAAAAAAGGCAAAACTGGGTACAAAAATTAAATGTACCCAATCAAACCAGATAGGCAAATTTTCGCCGGTGCCAAAAAAAATCAAGCCAGATCGCAAACTTTTACCGGATGGGCAGCCCTCGAGAACTTGAACTGTTTTTATTTTGTTCGCTTCTTTGATCAATTCGTTGCTGACAATCGTGCGCTTCGGTTGTGCGTCTTCTTCGTCTGCTAATTTGTTTTATTTGCCTTTTCACTTCAAACTTCGCGCGCTGTTTTAAATAAGTTACAATTTAGAAAACGTGAATTTTCCAAAACTCACTTTTCACACGCAGCGTGTTTTTTTTTGTTTATGTTTTGTGTGTGTGTGTGTGTGCAAGTGTTGAAAATGAAAATGAAGCCAAAAATGCAAAATGCACCTGTCTGCAGAGTCAGTCAAGCCTGAAAAGCAAAAAAAGCCAAAAAGCCACAAAAGTGTAAAGTGCACTCGACAGCAAAGCTGCTGAAAACGAATACCTAAGCCAAAACAAAAACAAAAACGAAAACAAAAACGAAACAAAACAACCCACAACCGACAACAACAACAACTATAACAATACAATAACAATAACAATAACAAGTCAAATTCGCAACACGAGAATTCGCGCTCCAATTGCAGAAGCGTTTTTGTTTTTGTTGTTTGTTATTTAGTTGCTGTTTCCTTTGCTCTTTCTTCTTCTTTCATCTGCTGCTAAGTAACCCACACAAATGAGGTAAGTAACAAAAATAATAATAATAAAAAGAAAAGAAAATTGTAGTTAAAACTTACACATACACCCACACACCAACACTGCAAGGAATTCTACAGTGTTGTCAACTTTTGACTTTAGGCAACGAAAAAAGAATTTGACCGTTAAAAAGCTAGATTTGAAATATGTAATAAAAAGAAGAGTTAAAAAAAAAATGAATTTAAAAAAATTCTATTAAAAGGTTTAAAATCAAAACAATGACTTAAGTTTATTCTTATATATAAGCTGAGTTTAAAACCTAAATAAAAATAAGTTGTTTTAACAACACTGTTTGTAGTGGAGAGAAGTTCGAAAAAAGCCAAATTTTTTAACAAAACAATATTGTAATAAAAAAAAAAGTATTTTATCATAAGCTGGAATTTTGTATGAACCTTCCAACAATCTAAAGTTACTCCCAAAAGTCAAAATATTTTTTTGCTAGCGATATAAGCATCTCTAAAATTGTTTGAATTAAATAATTTTTTAATTGAATTCCTTTCTAATCTTTTTGCCATATAAATCCATTTTTTATGCAGGCTGACTATTGTAAGATCAAAAAATATCACACTATCAGGTGGATTCCAGAAATGTAAATCCCATACAATTTTGGTTGATTTTCAGTTGCTTTGTAGTTCTGGAACACCGCTGTGTAAAGTGTGCTCCAGGAATCTCTAGAGTTTTTTAAGAGAATTGCTTTTGAAAACAACCGTTCGAAATGTCGGTGCTCCTTAAATGTCAAAGATTAAGCGACGGTTTTTCAGTGTCTAGTAAGGGGTAATCAGCTACCTCAAATTAACTTCCAGTTTTAACAAAAGTATTTAGCTTGGAAATATTTTTTTCAAATAACGAATTTATTAAAATTATTTTGTGCACATGTTTTGGAAAAATACACACTGGCTTTGAAAACAACGAATTTTGATGGGTATTTATGATTTTTATCCTATTTAACTTAAAAAAGCGACCCGCTTGACTAGAAAATAGCTGTTCTGCCAGCACTGTCGTTAAGTTCCCTTCAGGCTATTTTACAACACTTGTAATATGATGCTTTCGTTGTTGTTTTGATCTTTATTTCGTTTTTCCCCCCACTTCTTTTGTTTTTACCTTTGTTGTTGTTGCTGTTTAAGCCGCCTAACGGTAAGCGACGCACACTCACACACAGATACACACATACACTGACAGAAAATGCGTTAATTGCGTGCGGCCTTCAATTATAAATTTTTGTCATTGTCATCTTTAATAACGATTTGCTCCAAATACACTGAGCAGAGAATAAAAAGAATAAAAATAGAAAATATAGAAAAAAATAAATCAGGGCATAAAATGTGGAAAGTTCTCTAGCCAAAGACACGCCCACTTTCTCGCCTCTAACGGTTTGAGTAGGCTATTAAATTGATTATGATATTGATGGTGATTGACTGACTGTTTGATTGATTGACTGACTGACTGATCATTGACTTTAACGCCTTGCAGCTGTTTGGCTTATGCAATTTGGCCACATTGAAGTTGCACACACACACACACACACACACACTCAACACACACACACACACACACACACACACAGACTTTCGAATGGCGTTTGGTGACTTGTGGGCCAATCGGTTAATTGCATTTCCTGGCCAGCTTGTCATCTTAATCATCATCATTATCATCATCTTAATCATCATCCAACAACTAATGCATTATCATTAAATATGTACATTATGATCATCATTATGATTATATTATGATGACGATTTAATTGTGTGTTTAATTACCAACTGCAGATGACAGTTACGAATTGTTCACAAATCTGGTCACACTGCACAACAAATGCAAATAATTGTGAATTGCAAAACAGTAACCAAAAAACAACAACAACAACAACAACAACAAAATGCCAATTCATGTTGAAGCGTATCTCATAGATACACACACAGCAAATAAAACAAGTAAGCTAGCTTTTGTCTTAGTTCCTCGACAATGAGATACCCTGTATGCTAATGAAGTAAATCAAAAATAACTGCCAAATTTCTTATGTAATTCGCATTTTTTGTAAATTGTAACTCTTAGAGTTGCGCTTATTCCAGATTATCTGTAAGCTAGTCCAAAATTCCAGATTTAAGCACAATTTTTCAGTTGGCTTTTGGCAATTATTCAAATTTTCAAGGTTCTGTAAGTTAGTTTATAGTTAGCTCAAATAATTTAGACATCTTTGATTTTTTAATTGTTAAATAATTCCTGTTTTATTTGACATATTTTAAAGAAGACATATTTTAAAGAATGCATGCTAAAATGAAGAGTTTTATAGCTTATTTCCACGACCACTCACATTTGGCTCATCCGAGCACATTCGGATGTGACTCAATTTTGGCTTTCCACGACCAAATGTGACACATTCAATGGACTTGCCATATCAGCAGAATAAATCAGCTGTTCGATTTCTGTGCACATATAATAAAAAGCTGACAATAACAACAATTTAATATTTATATTGAAATTATAATTGGCGAAAATTAATTGCCTTCTGTTTTTATTGCGCAAAACAGCTGGGTTAGGTGATAATTGGTTTTTTTCACGAGTATATCGATAAACATCGGGTGTTCGATAAAAAACTACTGAAAATACTGGCAAAAAATCGGCACATTCATTTTGGATGACCCAAAAAGATCATCCGGATTTTGTACTGAAATGAAGTCCACATTCGGGTCGGATGATGAAAATGGCGTCGAATGTGCCGAATGTGCTGTCGTGGAAATAGCCTATTAAACTTGAGATTTAGAATAAAGTTTTTTCTGTTTAGGAGTTTGAGAGCAGAAATTTAAAATAAAGTCGAGCTGCCAGCGTATAAAAGTAGTCTAAATACCAAATTTGGGGATTCTAGATTTTATCAACTCTAAGATCCTTGAGTTCAAAAAAAAAAGTCACGTAACCGCTTTGACAAATAATATAAACCTACGTGTTTTTATTTTTTATTTTTAAGAAATATAAAATAAAATATTATAGGTTTTTGTGCAACTTGTTCTAAAATAATAATCTAAATAATATATTTGTAGAAAAGAAATAAATTCTAAAAAGCAAATGATTTGAAAGCTATGGCCTATTTAGTTAGCTTGTTCTCAAAGCAATAACAAGCTTTAATACATTAATAATAATAATAAAATAGAAAAGTAAATAAATTGTGTTTTTTATTTTATTGCAACATTAAATATGTGAATTTTGTAATAGTAACTTGACAAAATTGATATAGTTTATAGGGTCGCCTAGCACATACTGTATATACCCTCTGGCAGGGTTTATAAAAAATGGAAATTATAAAAAATGTTGCTGCTGCCGCGTTGCAGTTGCAGTTGCAGGCGGCCCCATAAAAAGGCTCCTTTTGTAATTCAAAACTGCCGGCAAAACGGCAACCAGTTAACTTGGCCGCCCAACGGCCCAATATCCACAATATCCACAATCCACAATCCCCAGTTGCCCAGCCAGTTGGCCGCCTCAGACGGCATTTTTGGTTGGCAACACGAACGGACAGACGGACGGACAGACGGACGAAGGGACAGACAACGACTGGTTGCAACGCGGCTTGCAACGGATTGGCATTTGTAGGATAAACAGCAGTAGGAAAAACTCAGATACATTTGAGCGAGTTTTTGTTTTGGTTTTTTTTTATTTATATATTTTTTTGTGTATATTTCTATTTCTATTTGTACTAGCAAAGTTGCCGACAAACTAATTTCAGCTATTGTTGTTGCATGCAACATAAGCAGAAATTTAAAGAAAAAGAGAGAGAGAGAGAGCTAGAAGAAATGGAACATCAACTGAGTAAGAAGAAATGTCTCATAATTAATTGTCATTCCATTTGAGTCTCACTTCAAGCTCTAATGCATCGCATTTGTGGCACGCCATTTGTGGCATGATCTGGCTAACATTTTGTAGAAACTTAACAGCTGTTAATGTACATACATCATATATGCTGTTATCTGCAAACATTAGTTTTTAATTTTAAATAAGAGTTATAGTTTGTAATCTAAAAAGAAATTAAATTAGGTATGTAGAATATACAAATTATACGCAACAAAGGAGCTTAAATTAAAAAAGTTCCAGAAGTATAATACTTCTTAATATATAAAAAAATATATATCTCAATATTGAAAATGTATATTAATGATAATTTCAGTATTAACCTAAGCAAAAATATAATGATTATTTCAGCTTTTTTTAACACTGAAAATCTCCCAAGTTTTGGACTCATTACGGGAATATTATATAAGATTCATAATTTTCTCATAGTTTTTGAAGCCTAGTAAGTTTTTTTATTAAAAGAATTTGTAACTAATAAACGTTTAATAGTGATTAATAATAATGATTTATAAAATGTGATTTCTCTGTATATTAATTCGAAAATTTATTGATCTCTATTGGCTTATAACATTATCTAATCATTGTTGTCTTCTGTTACTAAGTTAAATATATATTTTTAATTAATGTAGTGCTTTCTTTAAATTTTGGTTCTGGAAATTTGCTAGCTGTTAATTGTTCTGCTATAATACTCACTCTGTTTAAATCTTTTTAAATTTTTGTAAGCAATTTCTCATTTGTAGACTGAGGTTAATGTACGAATCCATATCAATATCAATTATTTTTACCAAGTTAACCAACAGCTAAATCATATTACATGCTTGTATAATATATCAAAATTTCAATTTGTCGCCGTCTTTTTTTTTTTGTTTTGTTTGGTATTTTGCTGTCTTTCGAGTTTTCGCGTTTGCCTAATAACTGTTTTGTGCCAAGCCAACTTAAAGTTGACCCCAATTATTAATTAAAGTGCTAAGTAAACTGATTTAATGGCAAACAGAAATATGAAATAAGTAAAAGTTCAACTTTGAGACGCCTTTTAAAATGGTTGGGGAAATGTTTTTATATTGTATTCTTAAAAAGAGCTAAGACTCTTAATTTAATTCGAAGTTTATCCAAAGTTAGGCTCTCAAATGTAGTTTCTTTCTTATAGAGTTTAGTACTTTAATTTAAGTTTTTAATTATTATTTATTAATATAAATAATTTGTTAGTTTTTTTGATCAATTAAAAATGAAAGAACATATTTTAAATACATTTTTAATTTAGACTTTTATTTAGAAATCAGGTAATTATTATTTTTATATTTATATTTTTATTTTTTAATCTCAATCAAAACTTTTTAATTTAATCTATGGGAAAACTAAAATATATATATAAATTGAAATTTATTAAGTTTCAGCTGCTGAGCTAGTTATTAATTTCGCTCAGTGTATTACTTAGTCATTGCATTAAATTCTAACCTGTTTTACTTTTGATTTTGGGGCAAGAGGAGGCCAAGTTGCATCAAAGCAGCAGAACAGTCTGCTGGGGGAGAAGAAGAAGAAGAGTTGAAAGAAGAGTTGTGGCAGGGGAGGCAGGCTGAGATTGTTGCCACAAGTTGCAAGCAACTTTCGCTGGCGCGGCGAGGCGAGAAGAGAAGAATTGCAGCTGTCTTATCAGACGCGCCACGCCCAGACAATCCAGTTTTATTTTGTGGAGGGGGGGGGGGACTGTTGCAAGTTGCAAGTTGCAAGTTGGATTTGCCTTGCAGCAGCTGCGGCCCGGCAGCTGTGGCAGCAACCGACAGCAGCCGCCATCATCCTTATGCGTTTTGGGGCAGCTGTGCGCGTGGGCAAAACGAAAGACTTGGGCAACAAACTTGCCACAACGCGCGGCACTTCAATTCAAACAACAACAACAACAACAAGCAACAACAAACATCAATTTATGCATAAACAATTCAATTTCTGCCGTCATTTGTCGGTCATTTACCCTGACAGTCGCATTAGGGCGCAATGGCAACAATGACAGCAACAACAACAACTTTAATAACAATAACAATAGCAACACTTAAAACAACAACAATAACAACAACAAACGTACTTGAAACAAAGTTTCGTGTCACGCCTCAAAAACAACAACGTTTCACACGCTGCTTGTTGCAAGTGGGAGGCTGCTGCTTCAGCTGCAACTGCAACTGCAACTGTTGCCTCTGCCGCTGCCTCTGTCGCTGCCACTGCCTCTGCCTCTGCCGCTGCTGCAGGTGTGTGGGAATCTTTGCAAATAGCAAAAGTTCAATAGCATCACAACACAGCAGCTGCAACTTGCAACTTGCCACTTGCTGTGTTGCAGGCACTTGGAAAAAACCCTAACCTTTCTCCATTTCCAAACTGTCTTTAAGCATCTCTTAAAAGCTTTTTCTAATTCCCAGAACATTGCGATTAAATCAAAATTCAAGCAAACAATTGAAATAAATTCTCAACTGAAATTGAAAAGTGAACAAACTGACTACACAATTTTTATTATTTTTTTCGTATTTCATTTATTTTGTAAATTTCTTAATTCTTAGAATTTTCTGATATTCTCATAATTCTGTTAGTTTAATTGTTGAACAATTGAAAGTTATTTTTGATATGAGAGGATAAAATTAACTGCCGCTTTTTTTTATTTGATTTTTTGATATTGTATATTTAATAATTTTAGGTATATTCTGAGTAAACAACTTTAATAAAATGATTATTAAAAGTTTTAGTGAAAACTGATATTTGAAAGTTACTTCAAATTTATTTTTTTTATACTGTTATGTCATTTGATTTCTAAAACTGTCCATTTTCCGAATATATTAAAATTAAACTATTTAGTCAAGTATTTAAGAAATAAGTTGACATTTATACAATTTTAGCTTACGTTTTAAGATGAACTTTAAATTTTCTTGTAATTTTTCTATATTAATTTGTGATGCAAAATCGAAACTTTGAATAAAGTTTTATATCGAAATGTTAGATTGATGCAGAAAAAATATAAAGTTGTCAATATATGGAAGAAAATAAATTAAAAAAAAAAAACAACATGATAGATCGTTACAAAAAAATACTGTGCTAAAATACTTGAAAAATTTTGAAAATATTCAGTTGTCAATATTTCGATTGTAACATTACTAATTTTAATTGATTTGAGTTTTGTTTTATATTTTAAATTTAATTTAAAGCTAATTATAATTTTTCATAAGTCTAAATTTTTTTAAAACTTAGTATGTTGGGTTTATGGTTTGGGCTGTAAAATGATCAGTCAGTGAGTGAGTCAGGACAAAGAGTATTTTGTTTATAGATATAGAGGGCTGCACGTTTGTTTTTGGCAAGCTTGACTGTATTTGGATAAATTGTAATTATTTTTATTACTTGTTGTCAATTTTGTTGAGTGTATTGCAAGATGCGCCATTGGGCGCCACATTGAGTGGGTGGCTGCCTCTCCTTCTCTCTCCTCTCTTCCTCTTCCCCTGCTACTCACACTCCTTCTCCATCATTCTGTGCATATTTCACCTGTAATTTGACTGACGCAATGGCAAAGGCAATCAGTCAGCGATCAGTGCAGACAGACAAACAGACGGACAGACAGACGGACAAACTAATCTGAGCTGCAGATGAAGATGAAAATGAAAATGAAGTTGAAATTGAAGTTGGAGACTTTTGTTGCTTAAATTTGCACGCAAATCCAAATGAAGATACTTTTCTTCCCTCTTCCATCTTCTTGCCCCTCTTCTCCCCCTCTTCTGCCCCTCGTCTTCCCCTTCCCTTTGTCATGATTGTCGTATGATTTGAAGCGCAAAATTGTTGCTGCTGCTGTCGTTTCACTTGAGTGTTGCCAGTGTTGCTTGTGTTGCTTGTGTTGCCAATGTTGCTTGTGTTGCTGCCCCATTGCCACATATGAGAGGCATTTATTTAAGCTGCCAATTTGCTCTCGCTTTTCTTACTTCATTATTTTTATTGTTGCTGTTGTTGCAACTGTTGTTGGTCGCAGCATGTCGCCCATTTTGTTGTTGTTGTTGTTGCTGTTTTTGTTGCAAGCCCAACGCGTTGCATAAGTATTAACCAAGTCAGTTAATTGGTTGAAGGTGAAAGCAGCGATTACAATAACTAAAAATAAGAAATACCCAAACAGCAACAACAACAACAGCAGCAACAACAACAACAAAATGTGGCACAGGACGCTCCCAGGCTATGTTCTGCAATTAAAATGAGGCACATGCAACATTATCGAGTAAAAGTGCAGACAGCTTTCTCTTGCAACACACACACACACACAAACACTCATACACAGAAGGAGCAGCCTGTCTGTCTGTCTGTCTGTCTATCTGTCTGTCTATCTGTCTGTCTATCTGTCTGTGGATGTTGCCACTGACTGCTGCATGGCCGTTTCCTTGCCACAATGCAGCGTCTGCCTTGCCACACGATTATGTTGCATCCTCCTCGTGTCCAACTGTCTGTCTGTCCGTCTGTCTGTCTGTCTGTCTGCTGTGTCTTATGTTGTGTCTGTTTATTTGCTTGGCTTGTGGCATAACCCACGTTGACATTGCCGATAAAGTCGCCGAAAATAAGTTTCACCAGAAAAATGTTACACTCAGAGAAAAAAAATCATGATTTCTGTACTTAAACAAGGTATATTCATATTTGGAATTTACAAAAAACTGAGTAGTTCAATTTCAAGTTCAAGTTGCGCAAGCCCGACGAGATTTTTCTGCAATACTTTAAGTAAATTTTGGGTTTAATTCAAGTCATTAAAAAATCGAAACATACCAGTTTAAGTACACAAAAATCCTCAAATTGATTATGTCTGTTACAGAACATTGTCATATTTAAATTTTTGTTAATCTTAAAACATACACTAGAACATATTCTAAAATGAAGCAAAATAACAAAAATAAATACTATTAAATAATCGAGTTTTTTTTCTCTATTAGCCAATTTTCAACTTTGTAATAGGACCATGCGCTAAGAAAGAAGATAAAATAAAAAAAATTATCCTGAACATATCCCAAATAATACTTGTTTCTAGTACAAAACATTTAATCTTAAATCAGACTATTTTCCGTGCAAATAAATTTTAAGCTAATTTAGAACAAAAACAAATTCAGTTTTTTCTGAAGTTTTTTTTCACCAGACTTCTAGATTTAAGGCGATTTCAATCTTAAATCAGACTGTTTTTTTCGTACAGACAAATCTTAAACTAATTTAGAACAGTAAAATGCAGTTTTTCTTGGAGTTTTTTCAATCAAACTTACAGATTTTATATTTAAGATTGTTTCATTTATTTTAATAATTATTTTATTATTAAGTATCTAACTATAGACGGTCTTATATGTTTTGACTAAGTTTGCTTAAATCTAACAAAATATAGTCAGAATTTTAAAAGTCTAAATCTGAGTCATGCCTTATTTAAGATTTTTAAAATGTAAAAAAGAAAGTGTTATAAGTTTATGTAAGGACGTAACTTATTTGAGTATGTCATATTTTTCTGAGTGTTTATGTGCTTCTCTGTCTGTCTTGTGGCAAGCACTGCACTGAAGGGGGGGCAGGTGGTAGTAGATATGAGATAGGGGGGGAGAGGGGGGGTGGGGGGTTATAAATTCGACAATTTGTCACGTTGTTGGCCAGTCGTGCGTTTATTTGTTTGGTTTTTGGCTGATTGGCCAAATGAAATGTGCTGCAGCCAGCGGAAGTAAAAGCGTCGCTTGCCACACAGCCTGCAGGTGTGCGCATCCCAGTTGCACACACACACACACACACACACACACTTACACACACGTGTGGCAATTCGACAATTGTCGTATTTGCAAAAATTTCTCTTTTATTTATGGCCATTTCTTTTGTCTCTCACGACACAAAATCAAATATTAAAATTATCTGCATTGAATAATAAAAAGCAACAAATTAAAATAATAATAAAAAAAATATCATTTCAATTGTTGTTGCTGCCACATTTATTTCTTCTGTTATTTTTTATGTGGCAATTAAAAAATGCCCTCGCTGCTTGTTGCAAACTCATAATAATAATAATTAAAATCAACATGTTGAATTTTTTCTTCATTTTTCTCATATGCGAATCAAATGACTTAGGCAACGAACTTGACAACTTGCCGCTTTCAAGTGGCACAAGTGAAGAACACTTGTCTCATTAAGCAGAGTTGGTAACATGTTGCCAGATAATGAGCTGTGATTATGCTTGACGTTTGTCATTCTTGCACTTGCCACATTTTGTGGCAACAACTTTTTATACACTTACGTCTGCTTGAAGTTGTAAATGAGTTGTGTTGGGATTATGCTTAAAAGTTTGTTAATTTTCCTTTGTGTTGCATTTTGTTGCACTTGCCACATTTTGTAGCAACAAGTTTTGTTGACTTAATGTGCCTAGATTTCTTAAACCATAAATTTAAATTGATGTATTTTAGTAGGCTAGTGTTGCACAAACTTGCACTTGCCACATTTGGTGGCAACTAGATATACTCATTTGATATTTGTAGATTTCAAATGAGCTGTACTTAAACCACAAATGTGGCAATGCACTTGCGTTATGAGCTGATTTTTAGACTTGCCACAATTTGTGGCAGTCTTGTTGCAACTTTTAGTTAAGCAGAAATTTGAATATATGTACCTAAACAAATTTCTGAAATTTTATATATAGTCATGTATAGGTTATTATTGCACTTGCCACATTTTGTGGCATGGAAATTTTTTTTTTTAAAGTAAGTGCTTGTAAATCATGTAGATTACGAATCGTTAATATTGACTAAAATGGGATGCTTAATAATACTTAATAGCTCTTCTTGAGCAGCTGTTAATAAACATATTATTGTGCTTTTACTAACAGTTAACATATGTTATTTTATAGAGCTGTAAAAAAAAACTTTAACTGTAATCAATTACTTACTTACTCTGTAATGCTATTTTAAGGTACTGTAAAGCATTTTTGTATTTTGTTAAAGTTCTGCAACATTACTCTGCTATGTTAAGCAGCTGTTATTAACATAGCTCAGTAACAGAAATATGAAATTATCTCAATTTAAAATTAAAGTGAACTTTCTAGTGCGATTTCATTGACTCGTGTGTTTCGTCTCAAAATATTTTGAATCTGACACTAAAATCCAAGTGCTTAAAGCGCATGTCACGCACAGCAGCAATAATAACAGCAACAGCAACAACAACAACAACTTTAACACCAGCAACAACAACAAAAACAACATTGAGAACTAGTTAAATGCTACGTGAGGGAAGAAAACTGATAATTGAAATGAATTGGAATGCCTTTTGGGTTGGGCTTTTGGATTTTTTGTAACGAGGTTCGTTACAGTTTTATGAGGATGCTGGACAAATGTGCAGAGTCTACAACAACAACAACAACAGCTAAAAACAACGGCAACAACAATATATTATTATTATTATGATACACAGAGAAAGTCACGATTAAAAAGCAACGGGCAAAAAAATAATTACAACCGCCTTTTTTAAAGAGCAACAAGCGAACATGAGTAAAATAAACAACAGCGAAGAAGAAGCAGAAGAACTGACAGCAGAACAACAAAAAACACGCAACGCTTAAAATTACTTGTAATAAAATCTGTTTTTCTTCTTCTTCTGCCTACTTTTTTTCCAACAATTTCTTTTGACCGAAAAAAAAAACGAACAGCAGAAAATAAATAAAAATAAAAAATAAAAAAACAGACGCGTTAACGACTTCTATGGAAATTTCGACTTTAATTTGTATAAATTAAAATCATCAGCCATGACAGCAGTTGTGGTCAAGGCATAAACAACTACCAAAAACATTCACAACAACAATTAACAATGAAAGCACAATTGAAAAGCCAAGCAAAAAAACAATTGCAAATGTCAACAAGTAACGAGTAACGAGTAACGAGTAGGCGTGACCGGAAGTAGCGAGTGATTAGAACTAATTGCCAAGTAAAAAGCAAGTCGACAAATCCGAAACAAAAAAAATATATAAATATATGTTGGGGTCACCACCTGACAGGTGAAAGGTGACAGGCCAAAGAAAATAAAAGCAACACTCGAAAAAATATGTCATACTCAAATAACTTAAGTCCGTACTTGAATTTATTACTAATTCTGCTTACAATTTTAAATTTGCTGTGCACTAAAATTCTTAAATTAAGTATTAAACAATCTAATATGTAAAATTCTAACTGACTGTTTATGACAGCTAAATGATATAATAGTCTGATTAAAAGCAAATTTGGTCACAATATATGAGACTTTCTCAAATAAGATTGGCTGAGAAAAAAATCCTAAAACAACAGCGTTTTTATACCCGTTACTTATAAAAAATAAGTATAAGGGTATATTGTGTTCGTTGGAATGTATGTAACAGGGATAAGGAGGCATCTCCGACCCTATAAAGTATATATATTCTTGATCAGCATCAACAGCCGAGTCGATATAGCCATGTGTGTCTGTCCGTCCGTCCGTCCGTCCGTCTGTCCGTATGAACAAAAGGATCTCAGAGACTATAAGAGATAGAGTAACCAAATTTGGCGCACAGATTTCTATATACCCAGCGCAGATCAAGTTTGTTTCAAATTTTGGCCACGCCCCCCTCCGCCCCCACAAATCGCGAAAAGCTACCACACCCACAGTTTTTAAGATAATATAGTTTTTCTTGTAGTCACTGATATCTATTATTATTATTTATTATCCCACTGAATCGCAACACGATCGGACAAGTAGAACAGCAGTTATTGTCTGAAAATGATTCTTTAAGCAATCATGGCAATACATGCCCCCTAGAGTATGCAATAGATTTTGTATTGTTAGAAAATTTTCCGTAAAGTACTTTTATATGTAGTGAAATAAGTAACGGGTATCCTATAGTCGGGATCTCGACTATAGCCTTTCCCACTTGTTTTTTGCACTAAACTAGTTAACAATTTTTTTGTACTTTAAAAAGTTAGTTTAAAGATTGAAATGAATTATTATGAAATATTAGAAACAAGTATATTAAAATTTTTGTGAACTAATCTGTTTTGGTTTTTAACAGACTCGAATTCAACTCAAAATCATAACAGAAAATTCACATATTAAAAAATCTGTATTTGCGAACTTGAAATACAACTTTTTTACTCTGTTTTGAAAATTCCGAACTTGGTCAGCTTTTAATTTCTATGCCAAGTTTAGATACGGAAATGTTGATTATTTTTTCTGAGTGCACTGCTCCTCCTCCTTCTTTTTTCCGCTCTTTCAATTGCTCTCGTAATTGTAACGACTCTGATTACCGATTATCATCTCAGCAATGATTAGCTTAAAACTCATGAATCTGTTTCGAAATTGTCTCAATGCAATGCAATGAATGGACAACGGACGCGTCCAGCAATCAAAGATGCCGACAACAACAGCAACAACAACCACAATAACAACAACGACAACGGAAGCGACTGACGGTTCATGAATGACGGATGCTGATGATGTTGATGATGAAAGGCAGAGTCAGGATTGTGTGGAATTTCAGTCAGGCAATCAGCTTGATGTCTGTCATGTGGAGAGTTTATCTATTGTTATCGCCATCAATAAGTTATCGACTGTCAATAGTACTGCATCGCTAAAAGTAAGCAATGTGTTGTTAGATAGATGGATATGAAAGTTTAACTATGTGTTTTTATATGCAATATTTTTACTAAAGAGTTTTCTAAACACATTATATAGTGCTCAGAGAATTATAACTATTAAAAACATGTTAAAAAGCTTGAGTTTGCCTGAAATATTCTACAATTAAACCTACCTTACAATTGAACATGTTCTATTCTAATTACAGTGGATTTACATATCTTCAAAATGTTAAAAAGAGTGTACATAATGTTAAGATAAGCTTAACATATCAGAAAAATCGCCTTTACCTAATTTAACAATGTCAACAAAACCCAAATGTTATGAGAGCTTTAAGCATAAATGTTTCTATATAGTTAACAGTCGTTCAATATTTCATAGAAATGTTTAAAAGAGTGCACACTATATTAACATGTTCTTAACTTGGCATAGAAAATAAGTGTCCTTAACTTAACATAACCATATTTGTTACAAATGTTATAAAAACAGTTAGAATTTATTCAACTTTTTTAACAGCTGCTTAACATCACAGAAATATAAGTTTGCGCACTATTTTAACAGTCGCTTCTGATAGCATAGGAAATCCATATTTAAATTATTTTCAAAACTGTAATCATAGAAATTTAAGGCACAAAACTTTCTTTACAGCTGCTTAACATGATGTAGAAATGTTAATCAGATTGTGTTACATTTGAACAGCTTCTCATTATCAATCAATAGGTCTTCAAAATCTCAATCTGTTAACTGAAGCAGAACTGTAAATCACTTAACATGATTTTTATGTAAACTCAAGTTAGTAATACAAATTTTGAATGTGTCGTAATGCTCCCTAATAATACGTAAAGAGCATTTTGTTTACATATTGCGGAGTATTAAATGCCTTTTCCACTTTATTGCTGGTGTAATAAATGTTTCAAAACAATTTTCCGCCACATATTTATCAACATTTAGTGGCGCCACACCCCCTGACCCCTGACCCCCTTAGCGCCCTTCAATTTTTATTGCTCAAGTCTTTCGTTGTTGTTATTTGCATTTTTGTTATTATTTTTTCTTTTCTTTTGAGTTGCAAGTTATGTTATTTGGGGTCGTAAGTGGCATGAACTTTTCGCCTGGCTTCCATTTTGGCATTATGAAAGATTGAACGTCAAATGATTTATTGAACAACATAAACAGTTAATAAATACGTTGTAAATCATGAACTGCATTATGATGGATGGATTGAAGGGAACCTGAGTGAAATGTGAGTGGAAATGTGACTGGAATCGAGAGCTTGATTGCAAATTGCCAATTAATTAGATTCAAATTGAGGGAGGAAATAAAAAAAGGCTAAAACAATATTACAGACCATCGAAATATATGAACATTTTAGTGGGCACATGACTGAAATGTGACAGTAATAAAATTTGAGTTATTATTGGAAGTACGTCTAACAAAAAAACTTAAATATAAAGAAAATACAATTGCATTAAAAATCAAAAAAAAAATAATAATAAATTGGAGTATAAATCGAAATAGGATTGGATATTAAAAAAAAATAGTTAATAAAAATAAAACTGACACATGAAGAAATATGATTGCAAATATGCCGGAGATAGATCTCGAAATATGATTGGAATATAACTGAAAAAATTATTTCAAATATTAATTAAATATAACTGGAAATATGACTAGAAGACCTAATGAATTGTGACTGGGATAAGACTTTATATCTGGCTTAAATATGATGAAATAGGACTGGAACCATGATGGAATATTCTTCTGGAAAAATGCTGTCGAAAAATAACTGTCTAATACAACTGGAAGCTAAGCCAAAAGATTAGGAACTACGAATTTATAAAAAATTAATTAATTAAATATAGTTAGACTGAAAATATATTTGAATATTTTTCTGAAATAATGCTGAAAATATAACAGAAAATATCTGTAGAATACAACTAGAAATAAGGCTAAAATAGTAAAGACTGCAAATTAATGAAAAAATAAATATAAAACAAACTATAAATAAATGAAATTTAACTGGGAAAAATTATTGAATATTTTTATTGAAATAATGCTGAAAATATAACTGGTAATACCTGTCGAATGCAATTGCCAATAAAACTTAAAAATTATAGACTGCGAATTAAGAAATGGAAAAAAAATGAGGAAAAATGAAAAGAAAGAAGAAAAAAACGTGAAATTATATTGCACATAATTTCAATAATAAATTTCTATAATTATCAATCTTGTTTGGTTGTCGATTGTCGCGGATTGTTGTAAATGTTGTTGTGGTTGATTGTTGGTTGTTGTTTTAGTGGTTGTTGTTGTTGTTGTTGTTTGCTGCAAGTGAAGCGTAGAATTACGTGAAAGAAAAGTGAAATTATGCAGCGAATGCGAAACGCAGCAACAAGTTGTTGTCTTTGTTGTTGTTGTTACAGATGTTGCTGTTGTTATGCTGGTACCTGTTGTTGTTGTTGTTGTTGTTATGTGTGATGCGTGAAAGCAGCCAAAACGAAGAAACGTCGCCTCATTCGATGCGTGCGACCCAATTTCGAAATTGAATTGCAAGTTCAAGTTTTATTTGTATACCCTTTAGGCTGTCAAGTGCTTTTCGGGGTATAACTAATTGTTCAATCAACAATACAGAGTGACATGTCATGCAATCAACACACTTATTATTGTTGAAAATTACTATTAAACTCTTTAACTAACTCTTTAAAGTTGCCCTAACCTTCGACTAAGACATAAGCATGATGATATTTCGATAATTACACTGTTAAACTCAAGGTTGCAGTTGTCATCTTGATGATGATGATGATGATAAATTAGTATCACTTGCCCTAGATGTAATAATAACAAGCCTTAAGATATCTATTGTTAACTCATATTAAGTGCATTAACTTTTTCTTAAAATTTAAATAAGATTAATTTGTTGTATAAATTCTAATGAAACTTTATGCAGATTTGATTTCTATTTACATACCATAATTTTTTTTAAACTATAACTACTATTTTAGCATTTTATTAATCCCATACATGTATCTGATAAATGTTGCAAGATTTTTTACAACATTTTTGTCATTGTTCTTTGTTTGGTTCCACATCTTTTTTTTTCCTAACTTTCACATCAACATTTCTTTATCTTAGAGCGTGACATTGTGAAATGCAATTACTAAAAATAGCAGAGAAAAAAGAATAGAAAAATAGTCACGATAAGTAAACAATCTATTTACTATTTCGCCGTTACTTTAATTGTTCCAATATTTGTATAACTCTTTGCGTGAAACTGCAACTAACACGAAGTTGGATACATTTCCAAGTAAAACTATTATTTACTTGTTTTCTGTATGCACTTGTGTGTTGTACTTATCATTTTATGAAAATAACTTTAGTGTTAGATTCAAATATAATTTTTAAATTAGAATTTTATGATGCTGTTCCATGTTACGGTTAAGTTATAAAATCGAATTTGAATGTAAAGTAGAGTATCAAAATGTTTCACGAATATTGAGAATCTTAGTACGATATATAGGGTATTCAAGTCGTCTATCCTTTTACAAAATCACTTCCTGCTATACATAGAAAATATACAAGTTTCCAATAACATTTTTACTTAAATATTTTAACATTACTAATTGAATATTTAATGCTAGGATAAAAGTATGATATATCTTTAAAGTTCCTCTAAGAAAATCGATTTTTTTACCGACAGTTTTTGAAGACTCTGGATTTAAACTGATGAAAATTGAATTGTTCATTTTGCCATCGGTTTTTTGACCGGTCCTATGTCGACGAGGTTGAAGGATTTTTAAATAAAATTTTATAGAGAGTATTCAGATACAGTGTATATTGCAATTTCAATAACATAAAGGTCTTAAAAAAAATCAATTGGGAAAGGCTATAGTCGAGATCCCGACCATAGGATACCCGTTACTTATCTCTATATATATAAAAGTACTTTAAAGAAATTGCTACATAATGAGAACTACTTTTAGGTGATTTTATTGATATAATAACATTATTAATAACTTTGGTTAGCTAATACTCCCGTTGTACTTGTCCGATCTTGCTGCGATTCAGTGAGATTATAGATAATATTAATAGATTACGTTATTTACCTTAAAAACTGTGCTTAAATTTGAAACAAACTGGAACTGCTTGAGGTATATAGAAATCTGTGCGCCAAATTTGGTTGCTCTACCTCTTTCTTATAGTCTCTGAGATCCTTTTTTTCATACAGACGGACAGACTGACGGACAGACAGACGCCTCCTTCTCCCTGTTACATACATTGCAACAAACACAATATACCCTTTTGGGTATAAAAGCAGGGTATCTATGGCTCCATTCAATTCACAACAACTTACTTTCTTCCGCAATTCTTGTGTTTCTTCTGCAACTTAAGCATTTGTCACGCATCTCACGTCTGAACATTCTCAACTATCCAACTCTCTCTCTCTCTTTAGCTCTCTCTATCATTCATGTTTAACCCGCTCTCTTTCTCTCTTATTCTTTGTACAGTTGCGCCTAAGATAGTCAAGGCTCCAAGTGATAATTCAAAGAGAGGATGATGATGATGATGTCGGCATCGGCTTCGGCATCGGCATCGGCATCCACCGACTGCAGCAGCAGCAGCATGCAGGGATCGAGCACGAGTTCCGCCTCGAGTGATGTGATGACACTGACGACGACAGCTGCCTCCTCGTGGTGTGCAATACCCTCCAGTACACGGCTTCGTCTGGTGCGCTTGGTACGGCCGCATCAGAGACGGTTGCTGGTGGTACCGGAGCGTAGTGCCACCTATGGCTTTGCGGTGCGAGGGGGCAAGGAACACGGCATTGGTTTCTTTGTCTCGCACGTGGAGCACGGCGGCGAGGCACAGTTGAAGGGACTGCGAGTAAGTGGTTCAGTGGTTCAGTGGGTCAAGCACGTACACGAATGTGATGTGATGTGATGCGATGTGATGTGCTGTGAATTGAATTGAATGTGACAACACCCAAAACAATTGTCAACTGACTTTGACTTTCTTTCGTTCTTTCTCCTTTCTCTTTTCTCTTTCTCTTTCTTCCACAGATTGGCGATCAAATCTTGCGCATCAATGGCTATCGACTGGAGGATGCGGTGCACAAGGAGTTCATTCAATTGGTGGCTAGCCAGGATCGGGTGACGCTCAAGGTGCGAGGAGTGGGCATGCTACCAGTCAAGGAGTAAGTTCCTGCAATTTAATGTATTTTAAGTATAAAAACAGTAGGATACCCTGTGCCCCGCTACTCTATACTGAAAGATGATTTTCGACCGATTTCCGAAATGAACCAATATCTCAAGAAATAAATAACTTTTTCATACTAAGACTTAATTTTCGATTGAGCGTCTCTATTGCAGCTATATTATATAGTAAACCGATTTGAATCTATTTTAGTCATGATATATAATACCAGTTCAGATTCATATTCTATCAGTTTGGTTAAGATATCTCAACAAACAAAAATCTTTTTCATACTAAAACTTCATTTTCGACATATCGTTTCTATGGCAGATATATGATATAGTGGTCCGATCCGAAAATAAAAACAAACTTTATCTGGGTTTGGTATCCAGGCACCTTTATATCAAGTTTGAAGTCTCTAGCTCTTATGGTCTCTGAGATCGACGCGTTCAAACATAACGTTCTGCCAAACACATTATACTACATTATAATACATCATTAATCAGAGACCTTAGTTATATAAAGTACTAATATTTAATCGACAACATCAAATTTGGAAAAAATGTACTTTTTTTCTATCGAATACTGACCATATTTTCCTCTTACGATTTTTCACAAACTGTCATATTTTTTGACAAAAAAAAACAACCTATTTCTTTGTGGAATATCAATTTTGACATTAATTTAACTATTTTTTTTAGTTTTTCAAAACCGAACCGATTGTTTTGCGGAATGTAAATTTTGTCATTATTAGGTATCTATTTTAGTTTTGCATAATTCTTTTCTATTACTGTTCATTATTTCCATACTATCGAATACTGAGCATATTTCCCATATTTTCCCCTAACACTTTAATCCAAAACTTCAAAGCTATCATAAATTAGTCAAAAATCAACCGATTTTTTGGCGGAATGTCAATTTTGTGATTATTTGAGATCTATTTTAGTTTTGCATTAATATTAGAAAATTAAATTTTTTCTAATAGAGTCCATTTTTTCGTACTTTCGATCACTTTCCATTTTTTCGATACTTTCCCTTGTCAATTTTTGAAGAACAAACCATTTTGGGTAAACACGATGTTTGTAAAAATGATAATATCGGTAATTTGACCAATTTGTATTATAACATATTCAAGAACTATCCATTAAAGTGTTGACTTATTCCAATTCTTTGGGTCACTTGCAGTCAGCCGGATGAGCGTCTGTCCTGGAACGTGGTGAAGTTGCCCAGTGTGAGTGGTACACCATCGGAGAGCTCCTTTAAGACAACGAACGAGCGGGATCGGGAAAGAGAGCGGGATAGAGATAGAGATCGGGATCGGGATCGAGAGCGTCGCAATGCCAGTCGGGATATCAATGTGGTGTTGCATGTGGCACCAAGGACCAAGCTGGGATTGGGCATCTGCAAGGGACCCGAATGGAAGCCAGGCATCTTTGTGCAGTTCACCAAGGAGCGAAGTGTGGCACGTGAGGCAGGATTGCGACCAGGTGATCAGATACTCAGTGTCAACAGCATCGACTTCTCCGACGTACTCTTCAGCGAAGCGGTTGCGGTAATGAAGGGCTCCAGCAAACTGGATATGGTAGTGCGCACCGCAGCCGGCTGTGATTTGTTTCCCGGCGAATCGAGTGGTTACAATAGCTCGGCCAGCTCTGTGACCGGAGATCAGAGTCCTTGCTGGGCGGATGCCAAGTCCAAGCGTTTGACGGCGGTGCGAGAGGAGCCGCTGCCCCTCAAGCAGCTCAACAAGACCATCATCAAGCTGTCCGAGAATGGCACCTCCATCAACAACACATACGTCTCCTCCTCCTCCTCCCCCTCAGCCAGTCAGGATCAGGCTCAAAATCACCCGGAGGAGCAATCGATCAGTCGCAGCACAACAATAAGACGTGCCACCTCTCAAGTGGCAGCAACCACAATGTCAACAGCACCACCACCGCCAGCAGCACCGCTAAACAATGCAAACAACAGCAACAACAGCAACAACAACAACAACAACAACAACGCCAGCAACAACAACAGCAGCCTCTCCAGTGCCATAAACGAGGAGCTCAAGAAACGCAAAGAGGTGAGCTTAATCTGAACACAATTTTATTATTTTTATGACAAATTTAAACCACTATTTCAAACAAAAATAAGAAAAAAACTCCATCTTATTGAAATCAGGGACTGTTATCAGTATAAATTTAATTATAAAACTCAAGAATCATCATTATTCTCCGAGTTTTATTATTTTACTTATGATAACTTTTGAGCAAATAAATAAAACTGTGGAATAAAATCAAATTTTTTGATTTAATAAATATAATAAAAATAATAACCTGACAAATTTGAGTTTAATTTTTTATTCAATAAAATAAAACTCATGAAATAATCATTATTCTATCATTCTTATTATTATTCTTGAGTTTTATTTTATTGAATTAAAAATAATGATTACTCCTGAGTTTTATTTATTATTCTCAAAAATAATGTTTATTTCCCGAGTAAAGTAATAAAATTCATAAATCTGAAGATCATGGTAGTATTTCATAGATTACCTTTCAAGAAAAATGTTGGTATATTTCTTGTTTTTTTACAGTTACTAGAAGCGAATGATTTTTTCTATTTAAAAAACCAAAATAATCACTATTTACTGTCCCTGATTGAAACATAACATTGTATCAGCTATGTTGTGTCAAAATTTCAGTCTCATAGCTCTTATCGCTTCGGCTCCAGCATCCTCACAAATAGTTTACATTTTAGTAATACTAGGTAATACAATTTTCTCATTATCATGATTCCACTTTTAAAAAAAAGAATAAAATATATTGTCCCAGCTATGTTGGGTCAAAAATTCAGTTACGTAGCTCTTACGTCTTGGGCTCTAGCAACCTAATAAATAATTTAATAACTCTCTACAAAAAAAAAAGATTACAATTTAATATTTGAAGATATTGGATTTTCTTAAATCACGTAAAAGATACTTGATTCAAGCACGATTTTCTTTAACAATAATTTAATTTTCCCGCTTAGTAAGATTTACTTTAACAATAATATCCTACATTTTAAGTTCCTTTATTGCCTAAATTCTTCTTCTAGTTACTTATTACCAAAATTTTGAGCAAAAGTATTACATAAAAAGGTCATTTATAGAAAAAGATGTTTTAGGTACTGGGCAATTAAATTTAAGTCAATAAATTCTGGTCAATTTTTTGGAGTGTACATTTCTCCAACATAAACTGAATTGAAATTAATTATTTGCTCATTTATTTGTAGAAGTTGCAACAGGTGCAACAGCAACGCAGCAACCACACGAGTCGCGATCGCGTTGCAAGTGGTTCAGGAATCGGAATTGGAATTGGAATTGGAATCGGAGCAGGAACTGGAATCGGACTTGGAATTGGAATTGGCGTTGCAAGTGAAGAGCGTTCACACAATGGCAGTCGCAACGTTGCACAAGTGTCACATAAACGTGAACGCAACAATAGCAACATAGGCGCCAATTCTGCTGGTGGTACTGCAGGTGGTACTGCAGGTGGTACTGCAGGTGGTACAGCCGGTGGTGCAGCGGGTGGAGATCAACATACCGCGCTGATGGATGAATTTAAGCGCGCGCATCAGCGCATGTTCAGAAACGGGTTCCATGAGAGCGAGCACAAGGTGAGCAGCTGCATGATGTTGTTGTTATACCCGATACTTATCAAATAACAGGGTATATTTTATTCGTTGCAAAGTACATTTATGACAGGCAAAAGCAGAGGTTTTACAAAGTACAACTTTAAGAATTATGAGTTACAAAAATAGGAATTAAACCCATGTAAAATAGAGCCATTCTATGATTTATTTTTAATATAAATTAAATTTGCAATATTATTTTACGATTTAATGAATAAATCAGAAATACTGTGTCTTTTATTTTTTTTATAAAATTACACAGAATAATTAAATTTAAAATATTATTTTACAATTTAATCAAGAAATCAAAATTATTGTGTCTTATTTTTTGATTACAAAAAATAATTTAAAAAAATTTAGTAATTATGTTATCCTTATGGTCACCGATTATAATAAATTGCTGGGCTTAAGTTGAAGGATTAATAATAATTATTATTAATCCTTCAACTTAAGCCCAGCAATGTTGACTTAATATATTGCAGGTTACGATAGTTTTAAGTTCTTATCTATCGCTCTGCAAAATTTCCATATTGTTGCAGTTCATAGATACTATTAATATATTTATGTTTATATTAAAAGAAAATTAACTTAGCTATGTTGTGTCAAAAATTCAAGATCGCACGTCATACGGTTTAGCCTGCAAAATGCTCAGTCAAAGAGTTTTACATAGATATAGTTTGAGTGTCGGGTATTTTAAAGTCGGTGACTCGACTATAGAGTTCTAACCTGTGAGTTGTTGTTGTTGCAGCATTGTTGCAAGAATTGGCAACTGGCAGCGGCTATTTGCAAAGGTCAAGAGAGCTGAGGCAAACTGCATTTATTGTTGTTGTTGTTATTAGTTATTGTGAATGTTGTTGTTCTTTGACTTGTTGTTGTTTACCCGATTGTTGTTAGCCATGTGAAGTATTTTTTAGTCACTTGAATAAGGGCAAAGCAAGTGAATGAATGGCTGAAAAAGATAACATTAAATAGAGACAGACAGAGAGAGAGAGAGATAATGATGAGAAGAGAGCAGAGTGTGAGAATTTCCCAATTAAAATTGCAACTTATCAAACTCATTGATTAGCAACTATTATTCAACGTTTAGAGTCCAACTAATTGACCCAAGACACTTAACAGTCTTATCTAATGGGTATACCCTATCTCCCTCTCTCTCTCTCTGCAGCTCAAACTGCCCTATTGCCGTCTCTTTCTCCCCTTAAACTCACATTTGGACTCTGATTTATGATAATTCTAAGACAAAATTGTTTTGCATTCATAACTGAAAGGAAATTAAGTCCAACAACCGACAAAATGCATGCAAATTGAGCAAAGAGTTAAGTGATGGACTATTAGATACCCTGTCAAAATCTATAAAATCAGCTACATGTTTCACAATGAGCTAATATCAAGAATATAGTTTGTTATAATGTTATTTTATTATATTATGATAACTTATTAATCGTGTTAAACTTTAACTCAACTTTAGCATACCCTTTATGGCGACAGTTTTAAAGGGTATAAGCTATAAATAATGCCACCTATGACAAAATAGAGAACAGTATATGTCTTAATTGCTTTTTCCGCTTAAAAACTTATGCAGCGAGTACGAGACTATTAAATACCCTGCAGTCGACAGCAAATAATTGAGAAATAGTTATAAATGCCGCCAGTATCAATCATATATAAAAAAAAAAAAATATTTATTTAATATAATAATTTTGTAAATGTTTTTTGATTATTTTATTTATATTTAATATTGCAAAAATTAAAAAAAAATATATATATATTTTTCAAATTGCGATCCAAATCTTATTTTAATAGTGACTGTTCAAATACTTGGTAGTCTATTCGATAGACTCTATCGGAATGTTCCTTTAATAATATATTGACCGACTTGCAGTACGAATTTTTCCCAAAAAGACGCCTTATGAACGGTGAAATCGTCTCAGCTACATTTTGTGCAAATTTCAGCCTTCTAGATCATATGGTTTGAGCTGGTTTTTTTTGGAATTCTAAATTTTTAAGTTTCCGTCGGGGAAATTGTGAGAATGTACCAATTGCTGGGCATCTAACAGTCGAGCAGCTCAATTGTAGCGTTCTTATTTGTTTTGGTTTTTTTGTTAACGTAACTGTTGCATAATCTGATGATACGTCAAATCTGTTTGGTGTGTGTGTACACACACACAGTGACCTTAACTTTTCTTGGCTTTTCCCCATTTTTGGGCACAAGTTTATCTCCGGCTGGGAACAATGGACAGTGGCTGTCAAACGTTTAGCACCACCAACAACAACAACAATGACTCACCACAGAGACACAGAGACAAAAACAAAAATAACAAAAGCAAACAGAGGTGAGAGAGTGTGTCTCCTCAATGGGTTTTGTGGCTATAATTGTGTCTTATCTTATCAGCTGTTGACTGCTTGGCAAAAGCAAAAGCAAAAGCAAAAAAAAAAAAAACATAAAATAAAATAAAAAACAGGTGAGCTGACAACTCTGGAGCTTTTGCCGAGCAATAGAAGCATCCAGTCTAACAAACAACTCGATAGCGTCAACAACTGCAGTTAGTTAAGTTAGTTGATAGAACCAATTACAAATTCAAATACAACTAAAAAGTGATGAGTTTACTACGTGCTAAAAATAGTGTTGGAGGCGGAGGAGGAGGCGGAGGCGGAGGAGGTGGCTTCGATGGGCGGGATCATGATATGCCCACTATGAGACCCGTTAGCATGGGTCGACCATTGGTCACCATGTCCACATACCAGGTAGACAAATAGAAAGATACAATATGAGATCATCAATCATTCAACAATTAA
This sequence comes from Drosophila phalerata, assembly GCA_951394115.2. Lineage (NCBI taxonomy): Eukaryota > Metazoa > Arthropoda > Insecta > Diptera > Drosophilidae > Drosophila > Drosophila phalerata. The sequence continues at coordinate 46,336,758 of OX596006.1, read as the reverse complement.
TCTAAAAAGACCAACGTCATTTTCATTAAGTGATGTAAATAGAAACTTTGAAACGAGTCTTGTATCGGAAAAAAACAGAAAACGAAACCAACCGAAAATTTCCTAGAAATTTATGAAGTTTTGGGAAAACGAAACCATCCGAAAATCTCCCTTATAAATTTATGGAGTTTTTGGCTAATTTTTTTGTTGTTTTCGCTATCTGTGGCACCCCTGATAAAGTTTAAAAAAATATATATATAATAATATATTTGAAAACACGTATTTAAAATTGAAATAAAATTTAAAAACTAAAAATATAAAAGAACTAATTAAATCGATTTATGAAATTCAGAGAAAACTCGATCTAATATTTAACAAAATATATACAACTCGTTACTTATTTGTGGCGATTTTGTATAAAACTCGATATAAAATTTGGATTAACATCACTTAAATTAAATATTTTAATGCCTGCTCAAATTTTTAAAATGTTTTCAATAATTATTTATTAATTTGTTATTTCAATATTCCCAAATTTCTACACTTTTTAGTTGACATTAAATAATTTAATGAATTAAAATTGCAATAAATATGCATATTTTTGGTGCCAGAACGAATTAATTTATAAACGAGTGAGTTATCGACTTTTTATGAAAATCAAAAAATCAAAAAAAAAATAAAATAATGATGGATTGCAATTACTGGAATATCGCTTTCGCAATAATCCAAATTGTTCGATAGTTCAAAGTATTTGAACAATACTATTTTCATTATGTGGCGAAAATTTCATATATGATTTCAATTTTTTTTATATCTATTTTCAGGAACGCGGCGAGACGCTGAAACGCACTTCATTTATGCCCGATGATAGTTGTTATCGTAACAACAACAACAACAACAGCAACAGCAACAATTGCAGCAACAACAACAGCAAGAGCAACAGCAACAACAACGGAAGTAATCGCATGTCTCTTTTTAACGGCGCCAGCAATAACAACAATGCCAATGGATCGACGGAATTGCCACCACCGGTAAGTAATTGCCCCAAATTGAGGTACCACAAATTGCTACTAGCATTATGAGCCAATCTATAAATACAAGTACCCCAAAAAAGATACAAAAGTATCTGGCAGTTACTGAAAACAGTTAAATACAAATTATGGCCAATATATGTCAGTAAATTAATGTCATGTTGAGCTTTAATCAGCTTTGTTGCAATGAGTATGCTTTTTATTTTTTGCCATTAGGTATATTTATTTATTTATTTTTATTTTTGTAAAAGAATACACTATCTTCTAAAAAAAAACAACAATTACAGTCAATTTTAAGCTTTAATGAACTTTGCTGCAATATCTTATGAGTAAATATTTAAAAAATTACAAAACATTTATTTGTAGTTAAAATAGTTGATATACGAAACCAAATTAATGTTACTTTGAGCTTTAATGCAAAGCTAAGTAGCCATAAGAAAGCTTTTTTGTCATTATTTTAAATTTTAATTATAAAGTAAAACATGTAACTTTTACCGAATCGAGCAATTTAAGTGAGCTTTGAGCTTTAATGAGCTTTGTTGCAATGGAAAAGCTTTTTACAATTTCAAATAGCCTAACTAAAAAGTAATGATTAGTAAAAACGGTAAATGAAGTGACTTTTGAGCTTGAAAATTTAAGCAAGTCGAGCTTTCAGCTTTATTTACCTTGAACACAAACTATTTAATATAGAATTGTTATATAGTTATCACTAATTTCCCAGTAAAGTAAACATTACTATATTTATTTGACTATTCAACAACACTTGACACTACAATAGATTTATATATATAGGGTATCTGTTAGTTAAACACACGTTCAACTTTCTGACAAGCAATCAGCATTTTATTGCATTATCACAAAATAATCACAAACTGTTGACAAGTTTACAGAGATTTACAGCAGCTATACCCTGTAAATATAAAGCGGCGATAGAAAGAGTATCAAAAAGCTGTACAACTTTATCAAATACATTTGTGATTACAACTTATAAAAAAAAATATAGATGGGGAGATATAGGGTATTTTTGACTATTAGAAAATTATTATTATTATTATAATTCTTTTATTTTAGTTTTTTTTTTAATTAAAATTTGTTCACATTTTTGCCAAGTTGTCCAGTGAAATTATCTATGAAATTATCTAGATATATGCAAAGACTTGTATCTGTATATAGTTGCCACATTTATATTAATATATCTCTCTCTCTATCTCTCTCTCTTTTACAGCCGCCGCAGTTTGCCAATTCACAACAACAAAAGCAACAACAGAAACTGAGCCTTTCCAATGGCGTCAGCAGCAGAACGTCAACGTCGACGTCAACAGCGACTGCGACGTCGACGCCGCTGCTGATGTCGCCGGTGCGAAGTCCGAGCATAAATGTGGGCGTATTGCGTGCACCTGCCACGCCCCAGCCGGACTATGATGTTGCCAATGGCAGAACAACAGCAGCAACAACAGCAACAACAACAACAAATGGTAGTCAACAGCAACAACAACAGCAACAACAACAACGACGAACATTGCGTTTGGGAACGGTGACAATCGGGGAATATGGAGAGCAGCGGGGAAAGCGGGAAACATTGCGAAAGATGCCATCAAATGGAGGCGAGGGTCAATCGAACGGTATACTCAAGAATGGCAATCGCAACAGCGCCAGTTTCAGCAACAACAACAGCAGCAACAACAACAACAATCGCCAACAACAACAACAACAACAATCACAACATACGGAAAAGTCCATAAAATTTGGCAATTAACGCTCAACATAACTGTAAACATAACTGTAATTTGTGCAATATGCTAATTGAATAATAATAATAATAATATTATTATATTATTATTATTATTTTTATATTATAAATATGCTTATATTATTATTAATATAATGATTACTATTTTTTTTTTCATTATTGTAAACGTTTTTTTTTTTCTACGAATTTGTTGAATATTTGTTAATGCTATTTAACAATTTAATGTTTAGCTACTATTATTTAATGTACGTAATTAAACTAATTAATTATACTACATATATAATACATATATATTGTAAACATATATAAATAACGATTTGTAATAAAAGCCCAAAAGCAAACAGACAAAAAAAAACAAATTTTTTTTATTGAAGTCTTTTAGATTTGCAGATACCCTGTACTCTGGTAGTTATGACTACCTGTGTATATGAAAAAAAAAAACATTTAACATTCTAAAGAATAATAAACAGAAATCAGGTATTTTTCAGGTATCAGTTAATAGCCTGCTTCAAATTTTGATATAGAAAAAAATCCGCAAATAAAAATTCAATATTATTAAAATTAGTTTGAAAAATCAGATAATGCTGATGCTAAAGAGAATAAAGGAAAGAAAATATATTTTTAAATAAGTTGCTGGTTTGCTTAATATGATTTCCACAAGTTGCCAGCAGATTATTGATTCGTAATAAATATCCTCCATTAGACAACAAAATGTAAACGTTATCATACCCGCGCATGGAGTGATTTTATGACAACAGGGTATTAAAACAATTCTCTGGCCGATAAGCTGTAAGAATATTTAACCGCTTGCGTCAGCCATCAATGAGCACTGAGCACAATTATTGTAGACAACCTGACAAGCCCAAAATGTCTCATTTCGGATTTTAGCCATAAATAGTCAGACTCTCGTACAACAAACTGATGATTGATATTTCCTATCTATCCAATATACGACTCTACCACTCACACCGTTCCATATACATATATATATATGTACGTACATTGGAATTGTTCAATTAATATGATCAGGTGTCGTTGTCACTTTCGTTTAAACATTGATTTGCGTACAAGACATACAACAAATAAAAAACAAATGAAAAGACCAAATAAAAAATCGTGTCGAAATCAAAGGAATAAAAATATCATTGCATACTTTTAGGATAACCGTAAAATTTGCAATGCGAAAATAATAAAAATATTCGACAACTGAAGAGAAGCCAGCCTTGGTTAAATATTCTTAAATATAGCTAATGTTAATTATATAATTCTTAAAAGGAACACTTAAATCTAGATGTCAATAATTTAATGAAAGCTCGCTTGGAGACAACTAAAAAATAAAAAAAATTAAATTGTCACTTTTTATTATTTAAGTAAATTTTGTTATATCTATTCTTATAAATCATAATAATAATAAAAAAAAATAAAAATGTTCTAAAATATATCTAAATCATGTACATAAGTGACAAAAAGTCTTCAACAATATGGAAAACAATCAATGGCTTTTAAAATCATTTTTTAAATATCTGTGCTCTCCAAATGTCTAGGATTTAATTTTTTTCGAACATATTTTCAAATCACAAATATCGTTTGACATTATTTTAGTTTTAGGTTTAAAAAATATATTAATAGAAGATAGGTATTCATTTATTAAACATACAAAGAAATTTAACATTTTTAAATATATATTTAAAATTTTATCAAATCTATCTTAAGGAAATTTAGTTTCAGGAGCACCGATCATTTTTTTATACTGAATATTTCATTGATTTGTAGAAAAAAAACTTTTTTTATTTAAATTAGTTAAGATCTAAAATTAATACCAAAATATATATCGCCTTCGATACGTTCCGAAACGGTAATAGTTTATAATTCGGTTCGGTAACGTTGTCAAATCTCTGAAACTATTATATTTCTGAGATAATTCATTAAAATACTTTATTTAATTATAAAAAATATGCTTAACTCTTGAAACTCTTTCAATACTGGTATATCTGCATATAAAAACTTGAAAAAATGCGCAGGCGCACCATCTGGCAACATTGCCAATACTATTCTTGCTTTCTTTTTCCCTCTCCTTCTGATTTAACAGCATACAAATGAATAAAGATTAGACAAATATTTACCTCATTAAGAATTAAATAATAAAATTAAAAATAATTCGCTGACATTGAAAAAACCCAATAGCCTGTTTCCAAAAGCAATAGAACTTTTCAAGCTATCTTAGCAATATTAATCTATCTAATTTATGTTCTAAACTTTTTTTAAAATTTGTAATAGAGTAAGCTTATATTAAATATATATAAGCAATTTACTTTTTATTATTTTTCGTATGAATGCTTTTCATAATGTTGAAAAATTAACTGTCTGGCAACACTAGTAAACAAAAAGCATGCTCCAAAATGGCGGCAGCACAAAAGCAAAGCAGAAATTGAAAAGGAAATAGGAGTGCAAGAGAAAGCGAGATAAGAACAGCTAACAGGCTGCTGTTGCAATAAGCGAGAGCGAGATGGCAATAGACACTGCAACTTGAATTAGACATTAGCGTTGTCTTTGTTTGCGTCGTTTAACAACACTGTGTTACAGCACATTAGCTTTATTTTAAATCACTTGAAGCTATCAAATTGTCAATTCACTGTCAGTGGACACTTTCTTGTGAGAAAAAAAACCATATATAAATAAAATACAAAAAAATTAAAGGAAATTATATTGTCAATCGAATTGTAATAATAATGTCGGATCGTCTATCGCGCACGGAAGTTTTGAAACTCAGTCTTGGTAGGTTATTTATGTGTGTATGCAATGAAAAATCGAATTTTTCTAATTTTCTTGGAAATTGCAGATGAATACATCGATCGTTATGTGAACGACGATGTGAAATTGGGACACGGTTCGAGTCGAGGATCGTATCGTCATCGGCGACAACTCTATCAGCGCACTCACTACTTTGCACTATCCTATCAGCGAGAGCATCAGGAGCGGATTCAAAAGTTGCGGGAGGCGCGTCAGAAGCGACATGAGGCACGCATCAGTGAATATCGCAGGGAGCAGGAACAGAAGCAGCAAAAGAAACAGGCGCAGGAGCAGCAAAAGAAGCAGAAAGAGGAGCAGCAAAAGAAACAAGAAGAGCGGCAGGAAATAACCGATTCGGAAGAGGAAATAATTGATGAATCGAACAATAATCTATTAAAGCCAATGAATGAATATAATTACAATCTGTTGGTGAGCATGGGATTACTTTTGCCAAAACCGAACAAATACAAAAAGAACCCAATGCCCGAGACGACTCCCCAATTGGTTATAGTAAAAGTGGAGTCCGAAAAACCGTCAACCCTTAAAAAGCAACAGGAAATCCATCAGATTGAAGATAACAAGGAAAATCTACCGGAAAATCAAATGGAATTCATCAGTAAGAAGAAAATCGAGACAGAGTATCAAAATGAATACATTATCGATGAGAAAATAGAAAACGATATGCAAGTTGAATCCAACATTAAGATGGAAGTCGAGTCTGAGATCGAAGATAAGTTGGAGTATACAAATGATTACGACATTAAAACGGAATTTGAGACAGAGTTTGGAAATTCTCCATTCTCCATTCAAACGGAGATCGAAGATGAATACAACCTGGCGAAAGTTGAATCCGAGATTGAAGATGAATGCTCCACTGAGACAATAATCGCAGAGATTGAAAAACACGCAAGGGAGGATATCGAAATGGAGGAAGATATCAATAGTGATATGCTCTATATACCCACTAATCTGTCCCTTAACGAATGAACAACATTATAACAACACACTGCACTTTACACTTGGAACTACACAACACTACACTTTAATAAATGAAACCTTTATTAACACACTAACTCTAGAGTTCTTTTTCTATATAGAAATATTATTATATATATATATAATTTATCAACATATCTTTGACACTAACTATAGTTAACATTTATTTTTTTGTATCGATAAATGTTACACAATATAAACATCTCCCCCACCCCCAAAATGACACAATGTGTGCACACTTTGTTTGGAAAACTGAACTGGCAATTCCTGTTGCCAATCTTTGGACCAACCCAACAACTTAATGGCCAACTGTCTTGTCGGCCAATTCAGTTGCCTTATCTCACTTGACCAACTTCCATAATTATTATGAGTATATATTTATATACCTCTCAGTTTTGAAAGATTTCACATTAGGCTGGTTTTCAAACCATTTTTACTAATAAATTATAATTTAACAATATAAATTTTTTCTGTCTATATATTTTAAAACATTTTGTATATTTGGCTCTATTTATATAAAAAAAATATTTTTTCTCCTAATTTATCCTTTAGTTTTGCTTAAAAAAATTTTAATTTTATAATTTTTTGTCTAAGATAATAATAATACAGAGAGAACTCAATTTATTAAAAGTAAAGCACATAACCCGATTGTAAGATTGTTTTTTTAATTTTTGTGTATTTTTTCTTTATCATAAAGTACAAAAAAATTAAATTTTTAGGACAATTTTCTTGATTTTTTCAATTTTTTTTGCTTATTGCATAAAAATTTGTAAATATAGTCGTTGTACATATTATTAAGGACTTTGTAAGCTTTAAAAATTGATTAAACCAAGCAAATTTTAAATTTTTGGAAGAGAAATAGCTTTAAACTATTTTCATAGTTTGTATTGCTATTATATTATATTGCTATTATTCATATAAATAAATTTCGAGTTTTGATTTTTAAAAACACTTTATTAGACACAAATTATAAATATAATAAATCTAATTCATCGTAAAAAAAAATATATGGTAATTAAATGAAAATATTTGGTTGAATCAAATTTATTAAGAGTTTGAATCCTTTTAGACACAAAGTATAAACATAATCTACTTCAACTAAATATTTTCGTAAAAAAAAAATATATTGTAATTAAAAATAAATGTTTTCAGAAAAATAAGAATAGCAAACAATAAATTAAAATAAATTTTGTTTTTATTGTGTTTTTATTCTAATAAAGTATGAATGTTATTAATCCACTCTAGTTTAAGTTTATCGTAATAAAAAAATGTGTTGTATATAAATTGCTTATAAATACATTAAAAGTTTATTTATTTTTAAATTAGTCTGCTAGATAAAAAATATTAAAATACATATAAATAATATTTAACGTTTAAATTTCACTTTATTTTTGTATAATATATATTTACGACTAATTTAAATATTTATTTCTCATTTAATTTATGTTTTCATTAAACACATTTATTAAACATTTTGTAATTTCAGTTTTACATTCAACGCTACACTTTATTGTAAAGCAATCTTTTTAATTAGTTTAATAAGTACAAGTTGTAAATTGCCGATTGTTATTATAAAATGTATGTAAGTTGGGAGTTTAGTGGTTTTTCGAGATGAATTACAGACCTTTCTCTGTAGTTTTGTATTTTCGTATTTTATGTGGTAGTTGATATTGTTGCCTCACCTTTTGGGCCAAGTAGATAATGCAGCGCATCGCACAGTCAGCAAGTGCCACACACACAACACACACAACAAAACACACACAAAGCTTAAAGCTATAAAAATATAAGTAAAAAAAAAAAAAATAATAATAATAAAAAACAAACTAAACGACTCAAAACGTTGCGCAGACGCGAAGACTCAGTCGAAACTTGGAACTGGCCGAGCTCGGACCACATTCGAAACCGAATTTCGCACCTCGAAAAACTCTCGCAATCCCACAAAAGTTCAAAACACATCAAAACACAAAGTCCAAAACTGTGCGGTGAAACTTGGAGAGTCGGTTTCGCTTTCGTTTCATAATAACAACAACAATCACATTTCGCAATAATCATTATAATGATGATGAAGTTGTCATTGTTGTTGTCTTTGCTGCATTTGACTGTCGCTTTGCCCATTGCGCCCACCACTTTGGACGGTGCCACGCCCATTGACGCCCAGGTCTCAGCCGCCGATTTTGGCGCCTTGGATGCATTCGCCGAAGATGCCGCCGAGAATTCCGAGACGGCTGCCAGCGAGTCAGCGGGCTTCAAGGTGAGACAAATTTCATTATTACTATCATCATTAGACCCTGTACCCTGTAATAAGTTCAAAGGTTCGCTTCAGCTTGTCAAAAGAGAAATGCACGGAACAGGCAAAAGAAAACTCGACTTATTTATCAGTATCAACAAACAAGTCGATGAACTTAAAAACACCTCAAATATATTAACATATCTAAAGAAATTCCTAAATTTCCTCAAATGAATTAGGAACTTATCTTAATCAAAAATATATAGATAATAAAATATTTAGTAAATGATGATTAAATGTAATTTGGGATTTTATTTTATTTTATAAAACTATTCAAAATAAATCATTATCATTGATCAAATCTTTTAAAAATCATCAAATAATCATTAACATGTTATTTTATTTTATAAAACTATTCAAAATAAATCATTATCATTGATCAAATCTTTTAAAAATCATCAAATAATCATTAACATGTTATTTTTATAATTTAACATGCAATAATTACGTTCCCTAATTAAAAAAAAAACATTTTACAATAAAGTTGATATGAAAAAGTTATATATTAATTAAGTATAACGTAATACATGGTTTAAGAAAATTCGAGAACACCGATTGATTTAATTTTCTGTTTAAGTTTCCAAATATCCTAAGCAGAAAAACATGGCAAATTAAAAAAAAAATAATTGCAAGAAAAATTTAAAAAATTATGATCTTGAGTCTTAGCCACAAAATCAAACCGAAACTAAATACGGTTTCTGTACGTCCCGAAACAACTATTTTGGTAAAAGGTTCTATTTCGGTTTTCGATTCATAAAAAATTATTTATTTTGGTTCATAAACAATATATAGTACGTACAGGGTCTCACAGAGTCGGTATCGCTTGACTAGTAGTGTATTTATAAAATCTGTATCTTAAATCTTTGTAGATCTCATTGCTGCCGATGCCCGACAAGACGGCGGAGTCTGTGAATCTGGAGCATGAGGCAATTCCATCCAAAGTTTATACCGCCTATGACAATACACATAAGAAGATTGCCGATATTTCGCATGTGAGTTGCATTTTGTTAAATTGTAATTGATGTATTGTGTAATTGTGAATTGTTGTTTGTTGTTCTTATTATTATACCCTGTACCAATTATGGTATGGTGTAACGGTTATGTTAGACTGTACGGAAAAGGTAAACTTTAAAGGCAAACTCCATAAAGTAGGTATATTTTTGATTGTTATAAAAAGCCTAGTTGATTAGTTCAATCCGTCTGAGGGTACGTCTATTTAAACGCGTCAATCTCTGGGAATATAAGAACTAGAGAATTAAAATTTGGTATGTAGAATCCTGGATACCAGCCGCAAATCAAGTTTTTTTTTATTTTGGAATCGGAACATTATATCAAATAGCTGTCATTGGAACGATCGTTCAAAAATCATGTTTTAGTAGGAAAACTTTTTTGCTTTTTGAGATATCCTATCCAATCTGTCAAAATGTGAATTTAAGTTCGTCTTAGACATTTTGACTAAAATTAGTTGAAATCGGTTTACTATATCATATAGCTGACATAGGAACGATCGCTCGAAAATAAAGTTTTGGTACGAAAAACTTTTTTGTTTTTTGAGATATCTCAATCAAACTGAGAGAATATGCATTTAAATTGTTCAGATACATCCCGACCAAAATTGGTTTAAATCGGTTCACTATATCATATAGCTGTCATAGGAACAATTGGTATTAAATCAAGTTTTAGTATGAGAGACATCTTTGTTTTTTGAGATATCTTAATAAAACTAATAGAATATGCTTTGAAGTTTGTCTCATATATCCTATCTAAATTTTATTTTATTCGGTTGACTATTTCATGTAGTTATCATAGGAATAATCCGTCGAAAATCAAGTTTAGTTATGAAAAACTTTCTTGTTTTTGGAGTTAGACGCAGCAAATTTGAACACAGGGTATCCTACAGTCGAGTGCGCTGGACTGATCTTATTTTTACTATTATTATGTTTATTATTGTCGTTGTTGATTGCAGCCTGTTCCCATTTTGGACAGCATCAGCGAGCATGAGAAGTATGGCAACAATGGCGACAAGTTCGACGGCATCTCTCGCTCGATTGTCAACGGTTACGAAGCGTTTTCCAATCTCCTCAACACCTTAATACAGGTAAGCTAACAGTTATGACTCTGTGTGTGTGTGTGTGTGTGTGTGTGAGAGATTGTTATAGATTGCGTTATTAGTTTGCACGTCGCATTGCACAAGATTTCGGCGTCAACAACAACGTCATCAACATCAACATCAACATTAAAATGATCATCATCATAATATAATCATCATATAATCGTCATAGTTGACAATTAACCACGTCGCTTCTGCTGCCCATCTTGAAGGTCAAAACCTAAAACAAACTCTTCCGAATTGCAATACAAATTGTTTGAGTAGACGTTGATATTTCCCAGCGCAATATTTGAATGAAATATCTTCAAAAATCATGCAATTTTAATGAATTTTTATTAATTTTTGTGGATATATTCAAACAATCTGATTTATTTCGTATTATATTTACTCTCCAGTTATAAGTAACAACTATGCCAAGTTTCATCATAATTGGTCCACAGCAAACTGAGTTTCGTGAGGTCATTGCTCTTATTTACCACTTATCATATCAATAAATCATTTGATAAAATCATATTAAAATTATATATAGCTGTGGAATACATTTTATTTTCAAAACTAATAAAATTTAGCATTTGTCGACTAAGTTTTCTTTGACAGCTATATGGTATTATCATCCAATTCGAGTTATTCCTATATATTTTGCACCTGCAGTTAAGAGAGACAGCTATACCAAATTTCATCATTATAGCTCTACAAATAGCTGAGTTCAATGAGGCTACTTTTCGCAAATTTTTTTTTTTTAAACGATTTAAAAATTAACGTTTTCAAATGCATTAAATTACAAAAATATATTTATGTTATTTGCTATAGAAGCTATAGAATAAAGTAAGATGATCCGACGTATTCAGGCATTATGTTGAATCTGTAGCTATATAAAACAGACGTCGCAAATTTCATCACTTTCCAGCTACAGATAGCTCAGTTCCAAAAGATTGTTTTTAGGAATTATCATACGAATTTGTTCTGCAAATTTAATATCTAAATTTTTCCAATTATTTCCTTTCTAGAAACCCAAAGAATTGGCGCGCAGTGTATCGAAGGGAATTACAGCCCAACTGGATATTATTGGGGGCAAGCTCGTCGGTCTCTAAGCATCATTAACAATTGGAAAGGAATCAAAATACTTCACCATACATCGAATAATTTTTTTTTTTTTTTAGTTTTTTGTAATAATTTTGTATAATTTTTATTATTTAAATAAATAGTTTAATTTATTTTGTAACTTACTCACAATTGTTGTAATTTATGATTGTTTAGGAATGTGCTTGACATATATTCATATATATATGTATAAATAATAGTATATATAACTTGATATATATAAATATATTTATATGGTATTTTGTTTAACTATTTTTTTATCGTCTTCTATTTTGTATTTTGCGGGCAGTTGTTGTTGTCATTTGTTCAGGTGCCAATATTAAAATAAACAAAAAAAAATATCGTTTAATTATAATAGAGATTAAAATAAAAATTAAAAAAAAAAATACCAAGATATTTTTAATTGTATTTTTGTTTTTGGTACTTTTTTCGTGGTAGCATAGATTCATGTGGTATATAGATCGTTAATATATATAGACTAAGCGAGCACATCACAATATGGATATACCACTAACTATTCCCAAATTAAAGCTGAATTCACAACAACAATACTGCAATCAACAACAACAAAAATACTAACAACAAAAGAAGACAATGAAATTTCATGTCGTCGTGTGATGTGAATTCAGCTTTTGGGAGTTTTACAAAATTTGTTTCTCTTATTTTTTTTTGTTCAGATATGTTACGAGTATTATACTTTACTAAACAGAAAATATATAATCGAAAATTACGTAAAATAAAGATACTGAAACTAGTATTTAAATTAATTTTTGGCACATTTCGCAGCAGTAACAAAAAAAAATAAACTAAAATTGCAAATTATTGTCTTTGCTTTAGAAAAGTTTTGAGTTGTTTTCTTTTTTTTTTTTGTTGTTTTTTTTTTTGGGTATCTTAGAGTCGGGTTCAATCCTCCCAGCTGCTGGTGCGAGTCTGTGGATCAATTGAAGGGGAATAGGACTTGTAAGTGTCGGAGGCACGCTTATGTTTCACCGTGCAGAATAACAACATCGATGTGATCAGTCCAAAGAGCTGGACAAAGGCAATTCCCAATCCAATGGCACCCACAACATTCAGCTGTCCGTTGAACCAACTCTGCAGTGAATGAGCACATCCCTTGTCCCACCACAGCGATGGATTCTCCGATCTGCCGCAATCCATGCGCATTACACCATCTCCGGATCCCTCGGTGATCAGTTGACGTTGATCGTAGAGCTGTCGGCAACAGGAATCGGGCACCCAACGTTTTCCACTCCACGACTGAATGTCATACCAGTCCTCATAGGAAGAGACGCCACAGCATTCAAACTAACAAGAGAAATATCATTTTAGAACATTGTTACTCAAAATGGTATAAGATTTGTATAGTTATTATTAGTCTTCTCTTACAAAACAGTGAAGATTCAATAAATTAATCAGGAATCGCAATCGTTTATTTAATTAGTAAGATATAAAAAGTTTAAATCTCTCTTTTTTGATCACTAAAAAAGTTCTAAAATAACATTTTTGTCTCTAAATTATTATTTTTAACTTATAATATAACTCTTTTATTCAACTTTTTGATCACTAGAAAAGTTCTAAAAAAACATTTTTATTTCTCATTTTTATTTATAACTCGTAATAGAACTATTTTATTAAATTTTTATTATTAAAATCAGATAAAAAAAATTTTGTTATAATATTTTAATTAAAATCACAAAAATTCATGGTATTGTTCAATACCTTTCATATGATACATCTCATGTTCTTAAAAGACACATGTAACCATTAAAAAAATTAAAAAAATATATATATATTTTTAATTAATGATTAAAAACATTAAAAAATAAATTTTATGTTCGACTTTTATAAAAATTATTTTAAATAAGACTAATATTTCAGGGTGCTACAGAAATGTAAACCAATCAAAAATCAACCAAAACTGTTTGAGATTTTGGTGGATTACATTTCTGGAACACCCCTAACATAATTTTATCATAATTTTTAGCTTTTATCTAAAAAATTAATTTTTTTTAAATTTCTTTTATAAAAATCCATACATCAATTTTATTTTAAAATTTATAATCCCTTAAAAATAAGTATTCCCCATATGTTGCACCTACCGACTGTTGCACACTGTCCCAAATGGCTGCAACGGAGGGTGCCACAAGGGATCCACGATCGCTGGCATTATAATGCCGCTCAATGCCGAAACGCAGCTCGTTGGCCAATGTGCGACCGAGTCCGCCTCGGAAGAGAAACGCTATAGAACCCACTAGGAACTCACTCAGGAACAGCATCACAATCAGCATAAAGTACTGCAAGTTGGAAATTATGAGATTATAAATTGTCTGTTGTTTCTTAACGTATTTATGATAGGCTGCAGTTCGAAAAAAATTAACTACATACATTTTGTGTTTTTCTAATATTACGCAATTATTTGAGACTTAGGATTAAAATAAGTCATATTAAATCTTGAAATAAATTTAAAATATCTTCAAAATTGGATTACTTTAAAAAAAATTCAATTCGATTAAAATGTAGAGAAAAATGTATAACAATAAAAATATTTTTTTGTATAAAATTGAACCAAGGCTCGAACCCAAGCCTTGGGTTCAGGGGGTATATAAAGTTTATATTATAAACCAATTCGCGAACCGAACCGATGTCTTGATCTATGCTTCGAACCGCCAAAGCGAACCTTTAACAAAATTTTGGAGATTTGCAGGCTTGGTTTTAAGACAGGTCGGTTCCAGTCTTAAATTTTTGGTAGGCAACTTAGATAATTAAATTGATCTGCATCTGAAATAAGGTACAGCAACTTACGAAATTATTTAGAGCCTACAACTCTTAAAACTTACAAGACTAATTTTTGAAATTCCTCTTTAATATTAACTATTTAATTAAAAATTTTAAGTATATTCTGAATATAATTTGATAAGATTTTGTATGCTCTTAAATCTTTTATATTATTTTTTAATTATTTTCACACTATTTTCTTTTTGTTAAATCCCATCACTAAGCAAATAACCTATAGAGAAGACATTTCATACAACTGAAAGTGTCCCAGCTAACAGCCTGACATTGCGTCCACCAGGAAATTTTTCGGTGGACGTGATGTCTGAGGGAAATTATTTTTGGTTTCGATTCAGTTGGCTGCCAGAGCTCGTTGCTGGCACAGCAAGCGAAACACAAAACATGCGTGCTATGAAATACCCTTTAGCTATAAAAATTTATGTCTTTCATATTTTTTAAAGAAAAACACCCTTAATTTAATAAATTTTTAAATGTAGATGATAAAAATAATGCGATGTGTTGTTTTAATAATTAAATATATTTGTTCATAGTTGAAATTTCTGCATTAAAAAATTTATTTGCACAGGGTATTAGAGTTTACATACAAATGTTAAAGGGAAGCAACTTATAAACAAAGCAATGTTGCCGATTCTCACTTTAAATAGAAGAGTGACATAAGTCATAAAAAAACACGATGCCATTTTTTTTAAATATGTCACTCTTCTAGTAAAAGAGCGATATGCACACACTTATTGTAAGATGCACGCATACATAGAAATCAGCCGGCGCGCCGACTACATCTGTCTCTGTCTGGCTACTTAGGAACATGTATGTGCAAAGAGGGCGAAAGATGAATGTTCGCATTTTGTTTGACTTAGACGCGCGCTGCTCGCGCTATATCAGAGGACTATGGGAACTTTGCGCATTTTTATGAAATAAATTAATAACTCGAGAACTGCGGTTTCGTTTTAGTATTAATATTATTTATTTTTAATAACTAATCGTTATGATTAATGAACCATTTCTGTTGAAAATAACAAAAGTTTTTCTCTGTTTATTGGCACAAAATCAATTTTTTATTTTGTTAAATAATTTAAGATTTATTTTATCTTGGAACAGAATCGAAGAGGAACCATATATGAACCACCAACATAAATGCAGAAAATTTAAACATAATTTTATTAAATATATAACGTAACTTCTCAAATATATTGTATTAAATAAAATAAAGCTAAAAATCATTTTTTTGTTATGTAACAGTTATATGAAATAGTGGCGTTTCCAAAAAAATATATAATATTATATTTTATTATATAACATAATATATAATACTTAAATAAAATCGTATTAGAATATCTAGTGCTGTTTAAGAGTTATTAATTAATTTCATAAAACTGCTTAAAATTCCCATAGTGCTCTGTTATAGCGCGAGCAGCGCGCGTCTAAGTCATACAAAATGCGAATATTCATCTCTCGCCCTCTTTGCACATACATGTTCCTAAGTAGCCAGACAGAGACAGATGTAGTCGACGCGCTGGCTCATCTCTATGTATGCGTGAGTCTTACAGTAAATGTGTGCATATGTATGGGCTGCTGTGAGAATCGGCAACATTGCTCTGTTTATAAGTTGCTTCCCTTTAACATTTGTATGTAAACTCTAATACCCTGTGCAAATAAATTTTTTAATGCAGAAATTTCAACTATGAACAAATATATTTAATTATTAAAACAACACATCGCATTATTTTTATCATCTACATTTAAAAATTTATTAAATTAAGGGTGTTTTTCTTTAAAAAATATGAAAGACATAAATTTTTATAGCTAAAGGGTATTTCATAGCACGCATGTTTTGTGTTTCGCTTGCTGTGCCAGCAACGAGCTCTGGCAGCCAACTGAATCGAAACCAAAAATAATTTCCCTCAGACATCACGTCCACCGAAAAATTTCCTGGTGGACGCAATGTCAGGCTGTTAGCTGGGACACTTTCAGTTGTATGAAATGTCTTCTCTATAGGTTATTTGCTTAGTGATCCCATTCTAAATAAGTGCTGGGTATAGAAATGAAATTGCATGACTTTAAGTCGCTTACCAACACTAGCAGACAGCGTGACTGTACCCAGGCGCCGCAGCAGCCGAAGAAGCTGACCACGAACCCGATTCCGCCCATGCACATGAAGATCGTGTCCGCACTGAGTCCGGCGTGTTGTGGCAACAATGTGGCGTATCCCTCGTAGCTGAGACGCAGCCACAGACCGGCTCCAAGGAACGCGCAGCTGCACAGCTGCAACAGTCGATAAAAACATGTAACGATAACGATAACAATGACAATAAAAAGCAGAATAGAGAGCGCGACAAACAAAAGCTGAAAGCGACAGCAACATTTAAGAAATTACACAAGTTATTCAATTCAAATAAATCGATACCGATAACAATAACAATAAAAAACAACAGAACGAAGAGCGCGACAAACAAAATCTGAAAGCTACAGCAACATTTAAAAAATTACACAAGTTGTCCAATAAAAAACCATTTATCGATTAACGATTTTCGTTTCGAAGATACAATTGTTTTAATTATAAGGCAATACAATTTTATACCCTGTATTTTATGCAACAATTGGAAAATAATTTTAGAAAAGTGATGTAAAAACTGCGATTTTAAGAGAATGCCACAAATTTTTATGCCAGAGATAAAAATCCTAGTTATCAGTAGCAATAACTGCAGCAATAAATATTTAAAGAGAAGAAAAGTGAGAGAGAACATGAAAAACAAGTGTAATTAATTAACAAGTGTATACAAATCGATTGCTCGATTAATTTAGCGGCTATCGTTTTGGGATTGCGATTCGGCTATAAGATTACTATTTAAATTTCTAGTTGCTATATTTTACTATTTCAAATTATTTAATAAAAAATAATGTCCATGAATATTAAAGATATTAGCTTTAATTTAAAGCGTACGTAATATATTTATTTAGAGAAGACTGTTATGATCAAAAATCTCGTTAAAATTAACTTAAAGTCAAGACAATATATTATTAATACTAAAATGTAAAATTTGATATGTTTAATAACGAAAGTCTTTATAATTAAATATTTTATGTATTGCATTTTTTAAAAGTACATTTTTTTTCAAAAATTAGTTTTTAATAACTATATTTCAGTCTTTCTCGAGGGAATTGTAAAGAGATTTATCTGTATATATACTATAGATGTTTGTTACGGGGAATTTCGCTATTATGGCATGTGTATGAAAAAAAAAAAAAAAACAATTGGATAATCTGTTTAGTGGGAATACTATACTATGTTTAGTTCTGATCATGGCAATGTTCAATGTAAAGTAGTTTAACTAGATTTAGTTAGTAAAATGCCTAGAGACTATGCATCACTAGAATTCTTCATTGACCTACATTTAAGTTAAGTTTACATTTTAAAGTTAAAAAAAAATAAATCCAAAAGTAAACCATATATACAAATTTTTTGTTCAATTGTCTGCAATGATTCCCAATATAAAAGTCGATAAATATTATTAGGAATACCAAAACTTTTACAAAAAAAAATTAGGATAACAAATCTTGAGATCATTTAAAATGGAAATAAAAATAAGGAAAAATAGGATAAAAGATTAGAAAGACAAAAAGTAGAAACTGTTTTAATTTTATTCGCAGTTATAGAATTATAAAAAAAATGAGATCTAAAAAAACACATTTTCAAATATCCATCATCAAAAAGGTTCTTCTACAAAATTTCTTTGAAAATGTTGCTTCTAATTTTTCATAATTGAGTTTCCAATTTTATAGATTTTTCTTTAATCCTTATTTAAAGTGCAATTCTTTGTTTTAGTAATTAAAGTAAAAATATTCTGAACTCATAGTAAAAAAGTGTTTGTAATCGTGCTGCTGCATGTGATACATCACATGTCCTTCAAGGACGAATATTAAGGATCCTATTAATTTATAATCATTTATTGTCATCCTTTATAATCATTATTTTTGAGTTTTATTTTTTTTAATCAAAAATAATGATTATCTGTGAAGAAAATCTTAAAAAATTTTTTATAATTATTAAAAAGTGATTTTTAAAATAAAACTTATAATGATTACGGTCCCTGCTCTTTTCCATATATAACTTTTTTTAAATCTAGCTTATTCTAACGGTTGATTAATGGCAATGTGATTAACGTGTGATTAGCAGCGATTAACGATAAGCGATTAACGATCATTGCAAAATGGCAGCTAGAAACGTTTGCAACTGAAAAGTTGCCATGGAAAAGGAGTTGCCAATGTTGTTAAAGTCAACGTAGACAGAGTTGTGTGGCACAACAAAAGGCGGCAGAGACAAAGACAAAGATAGAGACAGAGACAAAAAGACAATGGGGCAACTTGGACGTTTCCGTTGCAGACTGAGAGAACTGAGGCTGAGAACTTTTTAGTTTTTTGGTTTACCGGCGTCGCATTGATTTGCTATTGTTATTGTTGTTGTTGTTGGTGTTGGTGTTGCTGCATATCCGGCCATGGCCGAGTTTGTCATGTGGCAGCTGCAACAGATGTGTGGCATCTCCACAATTTGAAGCACACACTAGTGATGTAACAAAAAACATCAATGTATCGCATATCGAATTTTATTAAACCATGTTTCGCAATGTTTTACAATGTTTTTGCAGATACCGATATTCATCGATGCATCGAAATTTGACAAAAACATCGGTCGTAACAATTAAGACTGCTATGAAAGCAGTGTTAATTGTTATAATTTTAATTTAAAACATTGTTAATCAAAAAAAAGAATGTATGAACAGAATTGAATCAATGGTATTTATTGTGATAATATTTATTTTAGACATTGGCAATAAATAATTGTTAATGTTATGAACACAAAAAAAAAACTTGTTTTCTTTTTTTTTATGAAATTTTGTTATGAAAATGGAACATTAAACACAATCGATACATCGAAGTTTCTGACCGATGTTTAAAACGCCATCGAATTTTCATTTTGTAATCATCGATGAACATCGATGACATCAAAGTTTCGACACAAATTTACTAGGGTTGTCGAATATTTTTAAAATATCATATCGATGATATTTTCTATTTTAAAAAAATATCAAAATTATATATAATATATCATTTTAAAATATCAATATATTGATATATTTTGATATATATTTGATATATAAAAAGTAATATGCTCCACATTAAAAGGAGATTGTCTTATTTATCAAACATAACAATTTATTTCATAAAAATACAGTTCATTTCAGTATATATATCCATATATATTTTTCATAATACATTTATTTCATATATTAGGCAAACAAAAATGAGATTCAAGTATTACAATGTATCACATATTAAAGATGAATAGATTTTTTAGAAAAAATATCAAAAAAAATATCGCATACTTGATATATAATTTTTTATAAAAAATATCGATATATTGATATTTTGATATATTTTCAACAACCCTAAAATTTACATCACTAGCACACACACTCACCCACAGTATGATGTTGAGCCAGCAAAAGGTGCGGCGGATGCATGTGTAGCCGGCGTTGCCCATTCCGGAGAGCAGCTAACTGTAAACACAGAGAGAGAATGAGAGAGTGAGAGAGAGAGAGAGAGAGAGAGAGATAGATAACAGAGACAACATAAATCACAAGTTGTAAGCTTGGGGAGCGCAACAAGCGATGCGACATTGCGCTGCATTCATTAGATACATTTGTATCTATTAAATGCGCGCTTTTTCGGAAATCACACACACACCGACACACACACACACACATGTGTGTGTATAATAAATAAATTCAAATTCATAAATTACAACAAATAATAAATTTTCTGACTGTTTTGTTTTATTTGTGCAAAGCATTTCCTTTGCCTTCATGTAACTGGATAAGTGTGTGTGTGTGTGTGTGTGTGTGTCAGCGGGGTGTAAATACATACATACATTGATATATATAAATATCTAGATACATATGTATGTAAATATTATAATATATATACACACATATTTGTTTAGTTAAGCAATTGGCTAGCCGCTGAAATTGCAGCTTATTGCAACTTATATATTATATGTATATATAATTTTGTACAGTTTAATAAATTTACGACTTGCAACAACAGCAATTATTATGAAATTCTCTAGCGGCTCAAATTACACGACAAACACAGAGACAGCGGGAACTAAAGTTTTGAGGGGGAAGTACGACATGTAACTGTCCAGATATTTCCATCTACGATCAGTCAAAATAGTGTCTTGACAAGATAAAAATATGTACACCTATTTGTTTCTATTATTTTTAGAAATATTAATGTAAAAAATTAGAGATTTTCTTACTGAAACATTTTTTATACAATAACAAAAAAAAAACAAGGGGGCTCCGCCCCCTACTCGCTTCGCTCGCCTACCCCCGGCTCGCTTCGCTCGCGGTGAGGTGCGGCTACAGTCGAGCACGCTCGACAGTAGGATACCCTGAGCCCAGGTACTCTTTTATAAATGTTGATTTTCGACCAATTATTCCAATAGCAGCTATATGATATATGGAACCGATCTGAACCAAATCTGGTCAGAATGTACAAAACCAACATAAATGCATATTCTATCAGTTTGGTTAAGATATCTCAAAAAACAAAAAACTTTTTCATACTAAAACTTAATTTTCGGCAGATCGTCTGTATGACAGCTATATGATATAGTGAGCCGATTTCGACCAAACTTGGTCAGGATGTATAATACCGGCCCAGATACATATTCTATCAGTTTGGTTACGATATCTCAAAAAACAAAAAACTTTTTCATACTAAAACTTGATTTTCGGCAGAGCGACTGTATGACAGCTATATGATATAGTGGGCCGATTTGGACCAAATTTGGTCAGGATGTATAATACCACCCCAAATATGTATCGTGTGAGATTGGTTGAGATATCTCAAAAATTAAAGAAGCTTTTCATACAAAAACTTCATTTTCGATGTATCGTTCCTATGGCAGCTATATGATATAGTTGTCCGATCCAAAAATAAAAACAAACTTGATCTGCGTACGGTATCCAGGAACCTACATACCAAGTTTGAAGTCTCTAGCTCTTATGGTTTCTGAGATCGACGCGTTCAAACAGACGGACAGACGGACAGACGGACAGACGGACAGACAGACGGACATGGCTCAATCGACTCGACTGTTGATCCTGATCAAGAATATATATACTTTTGGGGGTCTGCCACGCCCCCTTCTGCCTGTTACATACATTCTGCCAAATGCATTATACCCTTTTTTGCCCATTTTTAATGGGCTCAGGGTATAATAAATAAATCTAGTCAACTTCAATGAAAATTATTCTTATTTTTTTACTGGTTCTACAAACTATCAGATAGAATAATCAAATAAGAAATGAAATTAAAATTCATAAAAAATATATAATTTTTCTTGACTAACTGTATTTTTTTATGGATTTACCACGTATTCCATATTTTATTATTCCCATCTATAGAGCATAAAGCAAATTAAAAAGTGTAAGCTAATTGCATTAACTTTAACTATTTTGGAAAATAAGAAAATTAAAAAAAAATTGTGTTTTGACAATAAAAAAATATGTACACCTTTTTGTTTCTATTATTATTAGAAATAAAATTTAAAAAATGTTGGGTTATTTATTTATACTAAAACATTAGTTATACACATACAAAAATTGATAAATAATACTAGTTAACTAAAATAAAAATTATTCTTATTTCTGTACTTGTTCTAAAATCCATAAAAAAGAATCATTAAACATGAAATTTTATTAAAATTCAAAAGAAAGATATATATATTTTTTTCAAGTTAAATTGAGTTACACACTTTCTTGACTAACTGTATTTTTTTTATGGATTTACCAAGTATTCCATATTTTATTATTCCCAACTATGGAGCTTAAAACAAATTAAAAAGTGTAAAATAATTGCATTGACTTTAACTATTTTGAAAAATAAAATAATAAAAAAAATTGTTAAAGTCAATGCAATTATTTTACACTTTTTAATTTAATTTAAGACTAACTCTTTTTCTCGAGTAACTGTATTTTTTAATGGATTTTTCTTTTATGGCTTATTTTGATATGCCATGTCAAAAAAAGCAAGTAACCTATTTGAATAATAAAAAGTTTTCTTTTGTCAAAACATTTTCTTTGCTAACTGTTCTTTTTATGGATTTTTCTTGTATACCCTATTTTGTTATATCTGTTTATGGTTCTTAAAAGTGGTTATTTAAAGGAAAATAGTTTCTATTTAAATCAAAAAATAGAAAATGTGAACTTTTATTTTGTCAAAACACTTTCTTAACGAACTGTATGTAGTTGTCAACTTGTTCTCGCTGCCTGTATCTGGTTTTTCTTTCCCTTAAAATTGCTGTAGGTCAGTCAAAACACCGCTGACCCCAATACAATTGACTTTGCTTAGCTTTCATTAGATTTGCTGTAAAGCTAGCACAAGAGATTGTAAGCATGACTATAAGATACTCTGTAAACGCTACCTTAAAAATAATTTAGATTGTAAAACTGCACAAACAATTTTTAAATTGTTCTAAAAATAAATTAATATTTATTTAAACGTTACATAGAATCAAATTAGGAGTTCCAATATTTCAGACCTGATTCCGTAATATTGCTATTTAAAATTAATGTATTAAAGCTAAGCCAATCATAAAATATTACATAAATATTTACTAAAAGTTACTCTTAATTCAATTTTATTATTTCATTTATAGTTTTCTCTCAAGCCTAAGCTGTCCCTTTCATAAGTATAAACCCATTTATTTTCAAGAAATCACAGAGTATGCCAATTTCCGACGCTGTCAAACTAACTGACATGCGACTTTTCATGGCATTTTACATGTGAAAGAAAAGCTGAAAATATTTGTATGCAAATTGTGAATATGTCGTGGATATACAGTCAACATTCATCATTCAACATTCAACAGGTTGTCATTCGTTATATTGAACAATTTATGGGCTTATATGTAAATATATTCTGTATTAAACATACAAATCTATTGTTTATTGTGCTTTTGGTATGTTAATATTGGCTTACATTACTTTTACTTGCAGATAAAAGATGACTGAATATTAGGAATTGTATATAAGATAGTTTTTAAGGGAAAGTCCCTGAAATCCCTGAACTTTTTACAAACTTCAACAAATCTTATATTTCTAATAACTGAGTTTAAAGTAGAAAAAACTATTAAATAAAGTTCGACTTAACTAACAGATATCTTAACGATAGAGGAAATAACAGAGAATACACTGTTAAAAAATGTCATCGACTTTATCTCAGCTCATTCAAAAATATCAACTGCAATTTATTTTGACACTTTTCACGATCAATTTTCCATTGAAAGCTTGTCTTAATAATTTTGACAGAGAAAGTTAAGCGAAGTGTAAAAATAAAGTAATTTATGACAGGATAAAAAAAAAAATCGTCACGTGTAAAAACAGATTGCAGCTTGTGTATTGATAAATCTGTAAACAGACAAGAGCTCAGCTGTATGACACACACAAACACACACACACACTTCAATCAGGTTTCATTAGAGTAGAATGTGTGTGTGTGGGAGTTAATCAACAATTGACAGGATGCAAAAGACAGCTGCACGTGCGAACACTGCTTGCAGGCAGTGTTGACAACTTTTTGAAGGAAAAGATAGACGTTTCCGGTGGGAAAGCCTCCAAGAAATAGCTAAATTTGCGAAGGAAAGTTGCTTAAATAGCTATCTAACAGTAACAGTAACAGTAACAGTAACAGTAACAGTAACAGTAACAGTAACAGTAACAGTAACAGTAACAGTAACAGTAACAGTAACAGTAACAGTAACAGTAACAGTAACAGTAACAGTAACAGTAACAGTAACAGTAACAGTAACAGTAACAGTAACAGTAACAGTAACAGTAACAGTAACAGTAACAGTAACAGTAACAGTAACAGTAACAGTAACAGTAACAGTAACAGTAACAGTAACAGTAACAGTAACAGTAACAGTAACAGTAACAGTAACAGTAACAGTAACAGTAACAGTAACAGTAACAGTAACAGTAACAGTAACAGTAACAGTAACAGTAACAGTAACAGTAACAGTAACAGTAACAGTAACAGTAACAGTAACAGTAACAGTAACAGTAACAGTAACAGTAACAGTAACAGTAACAGTAACAGTAACAGTAACAGTAACAGTAACAGTAACAGTAACAGTAATAGCAACAGTAACAGTAACAGCAACAGTAACAGTAACAGCAACAGTAACAGTAACAGTAACAGTAACAGCAACAGCAACAGTAACAGCAACTGTTGTCTCAGCAAGATCAGCACTTCCTCAGTTTAATCTCTTGCCATTCCCCTTTTGAGATCGACCAGCTTAACCCTATAAAAGCATTTGGGCAAATGGGCAATTTCCCTGGGCACATGTGTACATAAATCACTCTTGAACATCCGCACACACACATAGCTAGTGCTAGTTTGGTAGGCGTTTGGCTGTGTGGGCGTGGCAAGTAAGTAAATCGCAAATTTCCAGCGCCAAATGGCATTAAGTCCGTCGCGTTATTGAGTTAAATTGGAAAATAAGCGAGCGACATTTACAGTTGTTGTTGTTGTTGTTGTTGTTGTTGTTGCTGGGCAATTGTTCGCACTTGGGCCTCGAGTGTCCCCCGAGGGTTGCTATTGTTGTTGCTGTTGTTTTTGTTGATGTTGTTGCTGTTGTTGCTGCCTGTTCTGGCAAGTCCAGAAGCACTTTAACATAAAATACAATACTCGTTCAGTTTACTTATTAATTTTTATTGAGTCGTACAATCGCTTCATAAAGTACGAATTCATTAATTTGTTATAGAGTACAAATATGAATATAAAGAATAAGTATGAATTTATTTGAGTAATGTGAGTATTTATTTTAACGTATTTTAAGTGCCGCGCGAAGTGTCGTTCGACTTGGCTTATTATTGACGACTGCTTCGATTATCGCACGTTCGATACGTTGTTGTCATCGATAATAGACTGTGAATGTCAGATTGTGAATGTCGATATGTATTCGTATGAACACCGATAGGCTTGGGTATGGTTCGGTAGGAAAGGCAGTTAATTTCAAATTTATTTTTATGTCAGCAACATCCCGCCCACCGTAAAACTACGCAGGAGTTTTACCCAGCACATCCAGTACAGCAAGCTTTGAAACTGGTCTTTTAAAAATTCCAGATGACGTTTGAACTTTGGCTATCCTGATCTGGCCATCTTTAGCAGGTATCGTTTGGATTATGATTCCCTTTTTCCAGCTTCCTCTTGGTAGATTATCCTCGCAGATGATGACTACATCGCCTACACTGATGGGCTTAGTTCGTGCAATCCATTTTGTACGCCGAGTTAACGTTGGCAGATACTCTCTAATCCAACGTTTCCAGAACTTGTCCTTTAACTGCTTTGAGATTCGATATTGCTTACGAAAGCAAAAGTTTTCATCATCTCCTGGGGTTTGGGTTGAGTTTGTGGTTCCAAGCAGAAAATGATTTGGTGTCAAGGGTTCCGGGTCATCGATATCGACTGGTATGTGTGTGAGTGGCCTGCTGTTTACAATATTTTCTGCTTCAATCAGAAGACTTCTCAGAGTCTCAACTTGAGGAGCCTGCTCTTTCAATGTTATTGCTAATACTCGCTTCGTGGATCTGACCAGACGCTCCCAGCAGCCGCCTGAACTTGGATTGGAGGGACAATTGAATTCCCAATTGATGCCTTTGTTTGCCATTTCAGTTTTTATGTACTCCCAATCGAACAAGTCCTTCGTCTTTTTCATCTCATTGTCCGCTCCAACGAAGTTAGTTCCCATGTCTGACCGAATCTTTATTGGGACTCCTCTTCTGTTCACAAAATTTCGGATGCATAAAATGCATGAATCGGTCGATAAATCCGCTGCCAGTTCCAGATGCATAGCCCTTATTGTCAGGCACGTGAATAAAGCAACCCATCTTTTTTCGTGGCGTCGTCCTATTGTTACCATGACCGGTCCAAAGTAGTCGATTCCTACATATGAAAATGGACGTTGGTATGGCGTCACTCGGTCCTTTGGTAATTGTCCCATCAATGCTGGCCTTGGGATTGCCTTCTTATTTTTGCAGTATTGGCAATTAGTTTTAGCGTGTTTCACAGCCTGACGCAAGTTTGTGATCCAAAATTTCCGGCGTATCTCATTAATAATCAGCTCATCGTTTTGATGATGGAAAACGTCATGATACCACTTAACAACCAAGTTTGTTAATGTGTGTCCCGTGGGTAAGATTATTGGCTGCCGTGCTCTCTCGGGTATAGCTACTGCATAATCAAGCCTTCCATATACTACTATAATCCCGTCCTCAGTCAATTTCGGACACAATGAATAGATCGAACTACTTTTCGGGACTGCTTCTGTTTCCTTCAGGCTAAGTATCTCCTGGGAGTATGCTTGATTTTGCGCCATCTTGCATAGTAAATTTTCCGCTGATCGCAATTCGCTTGCTGTGAGTCCTCCACAGGCATCGGGTTCATTCTGGCGGCGAATTCTTTTTACAAATCTTATAATCCAGCCGAATGTGCGCTTCAAGCGCAAGAAGTTTGAGTATCGATCCATATCAATCCAAGGTTCTGAGAGAACACTGAGAACTAACTTCTTTCGCTCTTTCGAATCATCAATATTGTCTCCGAATTCAAATGAAGGCCAATTTCGCTCTTCTGAGAGTAGAAATTCTGGTCCCTTGGTCCATACATTTCCAGCTACGTATTTCATATTGCGATGTACTTTGGTAGCTTTGTCCGCGGCGTTCAATTCCGAAGGTACCCATCGCCAGTCCTTTTCTTCTGTGGATTCCAAGATTTCGCTGACACGGTGGGCAACAAACTGTTTGTATTGCCGATGATCCGAGCGTATCCATGAGACGACCGTCCTTGAGTCAGACCACAAAGTAGAGCTGTGCACATTTACGCTGTGGCATTCCAGAATTGAGTTTTTTAGACGGGTTCCCAACACTGCCGCTTGCAGCTCGAGTCGTGGCACGGACAACATCTTTAAGGGTGCACATTTGGTTTTACCTGCAATAAATCTGATATCGATTTGACCATCATAAACAATTCGCCAATAAGCTACTGATGCGAAAGCCATCTCGCTCGCATCAACAAATACATGCAGTTCGATCTTTACAGCTGGGTCTAAGAAATGCAAGGAATAACATCTTTTCAATTTGAAATATTTTACGTTGTCCAACTGGGAAATCCATTGCCTGAATCTTTCGAACAGGTCATCTGGTATCATATCATTCCAGCCAATTCCCTTTCGCCATACATCTTGAATTAAGACTTTTCCGTGGATCATTAAGTCCGCCAACATTCCGAACGGATCGTAAACCGACATGACCAAGCTAAGCAATTGTCGTTTTGTTGGGCATTTAGTGGCTTTTATGATTTCCTTGTCCACTCGATTCAGTTGTAGATTGAATACAAACTCGTCATTTTGACTATCCCAGTGCATTCCAAGAATTTTGTCCACCTTCTCACTGTCTATTTTCACTGTGGCCTTTGGAAACTGGCCCGTTGCGTTATTCAATCTTTCTTCTATGTCCATTGAATTGGACACGAAGCCTCTCAAATCAAAGTTTGCCAGTTTATGGACTTCCTTTACTTCCTTACTAATCTCATAAGCTTCCTTTTCAGACTGAAAGCTTGCAACGAAATCATCCACGTAGTGCTTGTTCCTTATAGCATCTATTACTGCTTCGGAATATTTGGGAGCATTTTGCGCATTTATATTTTTTATATATTGCGCACAGCATGGAGAGCAAGCAGCTCCAAATATCATCACCTTCATCTTGTACGTTGATACTTCGGTGTCCAGGTTTCCATTTCTCCATAAAAATCGGAGAGCTTGCTGATCGACTTCTCTTACACGAACCTGAAGAAACATCTCTTTGATGTCTGCACAAACAGCTATTTTTCCTTGCCGAAATTGGAACAGTATCTGGATCAACGGCGGGTTTTCGTCTGGTCCCTTTAAAAGCATTGAATTTAACGAGATCCCATCTACTGCTGCTGCTGCGTCGAATACTAGACGCATCTTCTTTGGTTTGTTAATGTTGTGCACGCCAAAGTGGGGTAAATACCAAGTAGAAGCATTAACCACGGAGGCCTCATGCTTTGACAGCTTAACAGCGTATCCTTTGTTGACGAAATCCATTACTGCGTGATTGTATTCTTCCATTTTTCCCGTTCTGCGCATTAAGTTTTCTACTCCATGTAGTCTCTTTAATGCCATGTTGTAACTATCAGGAAATTGTACCATGTCTTGAGTCCATAGGAGACCTGTCTCATATGCTCCTTCCAATCTCTTTGTAGTGTCCAGTAAAATTTTCCTTGCTCTGCTTACTCCGGCTGACTCCAAGGGTTTCTCAGGTACTTTAACACCAAAACTTTCGGTAGTGAAGTATTCCGCCATCATTTCGTGCATTTCCTTTTCCCAATCTGCCTCTTTTGAATGTGCGTGTAGTACAGCTGATACAATAGCTGAGATCTCCGGCTGAATTATTGACAATCCGTAAACGTACCATCCTAACGCTGATTTTGCTGCAACCAAATGATTTCCCAACGCAACGCTTTTTATAGTCGACACCAAAGGGATATTGTTGATACCAATCAGCAACAGTGGATCAGCATTTGTGTATCCTTTAATTGGAATGCTCTTGAGTTGTCTGAAATTCTCTTTCAATCCTTCCATATCAACAGATTGTAGTGGGAGTTGTAGTTCTGGTACCGAATTGCCATTTAAACGCATCCATTTCTTGTTGCCATCCTGAGCTCGAATTTTAAAATTACACTCCATTGACATCACATCCGTTGCATGCTTTCCAATCCATTTCAGTGTAAGTTTGGTCTTGTCGACGTTCACACCAAGTTGTTGTGCAAGCTTCTCGTTGATCAATGATGCCGACGATCCTTCATCTATAAATGCAAAGGTATTAACAATCGTCTTATTTGGACCAACAACTTGCACAGGCAATACTTTAAATAATATCTTTGACATACAGGAAGTAACAGTGTTTAAAGCAGCTTCATGTGACTTTTCTACTTCAAGTTTTGCTTGATCTTTACTCTGATCACTGTGCAGCGTTCTATGGTGGTTCTTTTTGCACCCATTCAGCTTACATGTCCGCGTGAATTTGCAGGACGTCATGCTATGTCCACGATGCAAACATCCAAAGCATATACCAAGTTCCTTAGCCATTGCCCATTTTTCTGCGACTGTTGCTTTTACATATGCGTCACATTTGACCAATTGGTGATCTCCTTTACATTTGTAGCAGACCATCTTATTGTCCTTTTCCATTCCAGATTCCTTTGTTGTTTGTATCACCGTCTTTTGATGCGAGCGTTGATCACCCTTGGCTTGTGGTTTTGACGAAATTAATGTTGCTCTAGCCACGCTTTTGCTTATTACGTTAAGCCAACCACTAAAGTGTGCTAGATCGGGAAAAGGCAGAATAGTGCTAGCAAAGTCGTTCCATTGTATGCGCTTTGAAATTGGTAATTTACTAATAAGTTGCTCAATTAGATACGGATTCTGCAAGTATTGTGTGGCTCTAGCTGAACGCAGATATACCACTAAATTTTCCACCTTTGTGGCAAACGGCACTATCTTTTCCAAATTATTCTCGTAAATGTTTGAAAGTTCATTTACCATTTCCAACTGACTCTTTATTAAGAGCTCAGGTCGTCCAAAACGAAACGAAAGACGATCCATTATTTGATTCACATTGACCGGGTGGATTAGTAAACCTTTGACCTCATCCTTAGCAGCACCCTTAAGACTCTTTTGTAATCTTAGCATGTTCTCCAAATCAGAGTATCTGTAGGCTGCAGATGACTCCGAGAACATTGTAAAATACACAGGCCAATCTTCCGGATTTCCAGTAAATTCCGGCAAGTCGATTAATTTTCGAGGTTGGAAAGGAGAATGATACGCGTTATGTGGGGGATTTATATTTGTCTCTGTATTTGATATATTTCTTTGAGCTTGCTCTTGCCCTGAACCTAAGCCTACCGAACCAATACCCAGACCCATGTTATGTTCATACATACCAACACCACGAACTCCAGAAACGTCTCTTCCAGGCAAGCCTCTATTTAGGTCCAACGTAGGTGTGTTACTATCCAGTCCATAATAGCCGTCTTGTCGAAGAACGCTTGTGCCACCCTGTGTGGCCAAGCCATATGCGCCGTGTGCGCCATGTGAAGTTGTGCCACCCTGTGTGGCCAAGCCATATGCGCCGTGTGCGCCATGTGAAGTTGTGCCACCCTGTGTGGCCAAGCCATATGCGCCGTGTGCGCCATGTGAAGTTGTGCCACCCTGTGTGGCCAAGCCATATGCGCCGTGTGCGCCATGTGAAGTTGAACCTGCAGGTACGTTGTGGTTTGCTGGATCACTGCTCGTGCCACCTCGTGTGGCTGAACCATCTGCGCCGTCATATGCTCCTTGTGCAATTGCACCTCCATGTGCTTTACTGCCCTTTGGAACGGTGCCTGTGCCACTCTGTGTGGCCAGGCCAATAGCGCCGCTATACGCGCCATGCGCATCCATAATTGCAGGTTGCTCCAGTTTTCCAACACGACTAGCCAGATCCTGTGTAACGCTCATAACTTTGGTAGTGTTATTTGTTAGCACAGCCATTTGCTCCAGTATACGCTTCAACATATTTGTGTTGACATCTTCCTCGATGACGGTATTATCTTCCTGATCCGAATCCTTGTCTGACTCCGTCTCGTCAGGCTTTATTGGCGTCGATGCTTCCGCCATGTCCTCTGAGAAAAGTTGCTTCTTATTTCGCAGTTCCATTCGTTTTCACCACACGTCTATATGTGTGTGTGAAGATATCTACTACGCAGTAGATCTTGTACGCAGTTCTCAGAATTTGC
This sequence comes from Drosophila phalerata, assembly GCA_951394115.2. NCBI lineage: Eukaryota > Metazoa > Arthropoda > Insecta > Diptera > Drosophilidae > Drosophila > Drosophila phalerata. The sequence goes on along the minus strand of OX596006.1, from coordinate 46,304,998 downwards.
GAATTTCACCACACGTCTATATGTGTGAGTGTGTATTACGCAGTAACTTTCGCACGCAGACTAGTTAAAATAAAGGAATGTTCTGGCAAGTCCAGAAGCACTTTAACATAAAATACAATACTCGTTCAGTTTACTTATTAATTTTTATTGAGTCGTACAATCGCTTCATAAAGTACGAATTCATTAATTTGTTATAGAGTACAAATATGAATATAAAGAATAAGTATGAATTTATTTGAGTAATGTGAGTATTTATTTTAACGTATTTTAAGTGCCGCGCGAAGTGTCGTTCGACTTGGCTTATTATTGACGACTGCTTCGATTATCGCACGTTCGATACGTTGTTGTCATCGATAATAGACTGTGAATGTCAGATTGTGAATGTCGATATGTATTCGTATGAACACCGATAGGCTTGGGTATGGTTCGGTAGGAAAGGCAGTTAATTTCAAATTTATTTTTATGTCAGCAACACTGCCTATTTCATTTTTTTTTTTTTTTTTTTTTTTGACTTGCAACTATTTCATTATTATTTTAGCTGCGCTTCATCATCATTATGATCATTATCATCATCAGGGTTAGGCTTATCATGGCTAGTATTTTATTTTCAATTGTTTTAGTCTCTTTTGTTTTTTTAATTTTTCTTTTTTCGCATCCAAGGATCGGAAACTAAATGGCGCGTGCTCTCTATTATATGTCTCCCTCCCACACACTCTCTGCCCTCACACACCCGCTGTCTCTCTCTCTCTCTCAATCGTTGGTCGAATGTAGCCGAATGATATATACCCGTCCGTCTGCTTAAACTCGTCAATCTCTGAGACTATAAGAACTAGGGACTTGTAATTTGATATGTAGGTTCCTAGATACAGGGCGCAGTTCATGATATTTATTATATTCAAATCGGACTACTTTCTCTTATAGCTGCCATAGGAACGATAGTTTGAAAATCAAGTTTTAGTATGAAAAAATTGTTTGTTTTTTGAGATATCTTAATCAAACTGATAGGGTATGCATTCAAGTTAGTCCTATACATCCTGACCAAATTTAGATCAAATCGGTTCACTTTATCATATAGCTGCCATAGGAACGATAGTTCGAAAATCAAGTTTTAGTATGAAAAAATTGTTTGTTTTTTGAGATATCTTAATCAAACTGATAGGGTATGCATTTAAGTTGGTCCTATACATCCTGATCGAATTTAGATCAAATCGGTTCACTGTATCATATAGCTGCCATAGGAACGATAGTTCGAAAATCAAGTTTTAGTATGTAAAACTTTTATGTTTCTTTAAATATTCTAATCAAACTGATAGAATATGCATCTGGGTTCCTCTTATATATCCTGACCAAATTTGTTTCAAATTGGTTCACTATATCATATGGCTACATACTTACAAATAATATGCTCTAAGATCAAAAGTTCTAAACTTGAATGTATAAATGATTGTTAAGTGTCTTCTCTGTAATGTTATTGCTGCTGTTAATCGTATTGTTGCTGCTGTTGTTATTGTTGTTGTTGCTGTTGTTGTTGCTGTTGTTGTTGCTGTTGCTGTTGTTGTTGCTGTTCATCTGCCCCGTTTCCATTGGCAACATTGGCAACAGTTGTCATTGCTTTTGGCCAAAAGACAACACTTGCTGCTTTTCACTGACGCTTGACCAAACGCCAAATGTTGTTATTATTGTAGCTAGTTGTTGTTGTTGTTGTTGTTGTATCTGTTAGTTGTAGTTGTTGTTGTTGTTACAAAGTGTCGCGTTTACGAAAAGTTTTCTCTTTTTTCGCTGTCTAGCCGGGAGTTGAGGTCGCCAGGCAGCCAATCTATGTCTCTACTCTTCCCTCTCTTAGACCCCCCTCCTTCCCCTCCCCCCAGACTCAATGTCAAGTTGCCAGCTTTGCTGATAATCCCTCTATCCCTCTTCCCCCCCTAACTGCCTCCCTCTGTGTCCCCCTTGTCACAAGTCACAAGTTGCTGTCCATTGCGGCATTTCTTTTCAGTTGCAAATTACTTCAAGTTGTTGTTGTTGTTTGTGTTGCTTGGAATCTGGTTTTGTGCGATTGTTGTTGTTGCTGTTGTTGCCTCTGTCAATAAACTGCAAAGCTGTTGTTTTGTTTGTTATTGTTGTGCATAATACTCGTATACACATTATTGTACATAAGTATCTGCCTATTTATGTATATATTCTATCACACAAAAAAACCTCTACACGAGGTAAAAGTCTAGTGACGAAAGCATATTCTAGCCCCAACATTTTTATGACCCCTTTTTGTGACGAATAAATAATAATTAATATTAAAATAATAAATTAATATAAAAAAAATTCCTGAAAATTGGAACTCTTCACAGTGCGCATAAAAATTACTTTTTGCGCAATGCCGAATACCAATTTTTAGGAATTTTTTTATATTAATTTATATTTTTATATACAAATTTTATATTAAACTTAATTTCATTCGTCACAAAATGGGATATCAGAAATTTTTGGGCTAGAATATGCTTTCGTCACTAGACTTTTACCTCGTGTAGAGGTTTTTTTGTGTTCCTCTATAAACTCAAGTATAACTCGAATAACAATAACAAAAATAACATCACATTTGGCATATGTTAAGTCTACAATAAAAAAAGGGTTAAAATAGTTTTTCTTTTGTGTAAATTATCAAGTGTTTTCTACTTGATATTTTAGCTTAGTCAGAGTAAATATATTAAAAATAATATAAATATTAATCATATTGTTTATGTAAATGTTATTGTAAAACAAACTGTTTGTTATACCAGATATTATTACTTGGAATAATTATATATTTAAACTGTTTTTTTTTGCAAAATATTTGATATTAAATAATTTTAAAATGAATATATTTTATTTTAATAATTATATTACATACTATGCTGTTACATATTTCTAGAACATATTTATATTTTTAAGGTACATTGAATTTCTTAAACAAAAAACAACATTTTTAATTATTTAAATTTAACGTTATTTATTCCATTAATATTTATTTAATTTTAATTAATTTTTTTAATAAAATTGTACTCAATTTGATTTTAGCAATTTGTTACTTTATAGTGAATTATTCCGAATTTGTATATTAATTCATAATATTACAATTTGTTTATTCTTTTATGATGTTGTATATTTATTTATGAAGAATTTTGTATTATTCTAAAATATATATTTAAATGTTTTCGAAATATATTTACTCATTTGCACATACATTTGCAATTTGCTCAAATTGCCGTAATCCTGTAACACGTGGCGTATCCTTAATATTTTTAATCGTATACTTCACACACTTTGACAGCGACACACATTCAAAAAACAAGAAACACAAATTTTGATATTTACAACAATTATCGCAAAATGCAGAACAAAATACAAAGAAAAAAAAAAAACAATCGTATTTTATTTTTAATTATTTTGAAATTGTTTCGTTTTTGGGTTTTTTTATTGTTGTTGTTGATTTTTGAGTTTGTTATTATTTTTAGGCTTTGGTTTTTTGGCTCGTCGCGTGTTCTATGCGTTCGCAGCGGCTGTTCAAAATAAACTGAAGACTGACTGACTGAAAATTCTCCGCAGTCGGCGTTAAAAATAGTCAAGAAGACGTCGAGACGAGGGACAGTAAAAAAGCCGAACCGTCGAACACGAGAGGCAACAAAATGTTGTCGTTGTTGCCGTTGTTGCCGTTGTTGTTGTTGTTGTCTGCATGCAGCTGCTGCCACAACATGTTGTGTATTGCAATCTCGCTCTCTTTCCCTCCCTGTCTCTACCTCTCTCTCTCTCTCGCTGCTTAGCTCGCTCTCTGCATATTTTATGAATGAGATTTATGTTTAGTTTTCAGTGTCACGTTTTGATCCACATTTCCAAATCAAAGAAGAGGAAGCAATAGCAACAGTTGAGAGAAAGAGCAATAAAAGAAACAACAATATATAGGCCTATATAATGAAATCTACAACTGATCAATTCCCCCCTTTCCAATGCCTGAGCAGAACCTGCGCATACTTATTATAGGCAAATCGCTCATACGCCACGTGAAACGAGCGCATAAATTAACTCAAACAAAAAAGCTAAAAAGCAAGATAAAGAAATAGACTAATATAATGTGTTGCATGTTCACATTTGATGATGTTGCAATCGCCCAAAGCCATTCAATAAATTAATACATAACTTAAGAGCGCATTCAAATAAACATAAATATTCAAATGAATTTAAGTCTGCGGGCTTCGCACTGACATAAGCTGGCAGAGGGATACCCTGTAAAAAAATATGCATAAATACGTGAATTAATTCTAATTAATTTTATACACGTAAAAAAAATACAGATTTCATTACGATGCTAAGGGTCCCTCCTTTGAAATTAAAAAAATTTGAAATTATAAATCTCAAGTTTTCACTTTTAATCAACTCCTTATATCATAATTTGTATTAAACAACACTTTAATCTTTATTCTGAGTACTTTCATTTTCTTGTCAAAAATCATGTAAAATTGAACAAAAATTTTGACTTGTGAAGTTGCTAGATCAAAAGTCGAACCAAGTTCAAATTGTGATAACTTTATCAAAACTCAAACGATTTTCAAGCGGAATGTCATTTTGCCCCTAAATTCATTTCGCATTCAAATTTTATTTAATTGTTTAAAATTGTTTATCTTTGGATTTTGGTTTTGACTGAAAACATCGAGTCCCCTAGCGGAATTTAAAACATAACAATTTTTAAATCTTAATTTCTTAATTTCAAACTACTTCTTTTATCATAATTTGTATAAAACAACTCTTTAAACTTGATTCCTTACATTTTCTATATCCAATTCATAAATAATTTGTTTTACGACGTTTTGTTATAAGTACTTACTCAACCTGATATGGGTCCTTATCTCAACTATAGTATACCATTTTTTTGGCAGTCCCCTTAGTTATAAAAATCATATTGTTATTGATGAATGTGTCTTTTTATCGCTCTAAATATAAGCATAATGATTAGGTAAAGAAAGTGAAAGCTTAGTAAATTATTTTAGTTTGTATAAATGTTGCAAAAGAGATTAAAAAATCTATTTATACTAAAAATTTGCTAATGTATTTTAGGTGCAGTAATCTGAGTTTACTGACTTTTGTACAGTAAGTCCAAAATTTATTCGTACACATGGTCTTTAAATGTACAAAAGAACTATAAAATGATAAAAAAAAAAAGTGCTCAAAATATTGCATAATTTTTCACTATTTCGAACACTCTAGTTTCCATTTATTAATTTTCAAAATTTATGTATAAAAGAAAATAATTTTAAATCAAAAGTGTGTCAATAAAAATTGTAGTTAGTGTTTGTATGTGTTGTAACTTTTGTTTCTTTGCAAAAGCTTTGTGAGCTGTGCTTAAAGCTTACAAAATGACAGTCTTTTGATATTAACGGTATATTAATCTTGTAAGCTTTCAATGAAGAATATGAAGAGCTTAATTAGTTGGTTCATCTAATAACCTTACGTTATATTCTAAATATCTCAATACTTAGTACAGTTTTAAACCTTACACTAACCAACTTATTTTTTCTATTTAATGAAACTAATTTTTTTATACGTTACGTTATAATGTAATAACGTTACGTAATTTTCCCATTTCGCAAATTCAAAGTATCTTTTTAGTACACTTTACCCAAGTAACCATTTCTTTTTGACGTAATCAATTATTTTATAACGTTATGTTGCTATGCAATAACGTTACGTCATATTACTAGAAACTTTCCCCTCCTCGCTTATTCCAAATTTCTTAAGACTACAATTTAAAACCTTACACTGACCCAAACTATTTTTTTCTTTTTGACGGTTATAATTATTTGTTACGTTACGTATTATTATATAATAGCGTTACGTCATATTACTGGGAGCTTTCTCCTTTCGGCATATTCTAAATTTCTCAAAAGTACAGTGCTAGAAATATCTTTTTACTTTTGACGTAATTAATTATTTATTACGTTACGTAAGCCGGCGATTAAAAACACCTTTTGTTAACCTCATACAAAACTATATACAAAATTTTCTTTATTTATGTAAACAAGATGAAAGAAAGACGAAAACAAGCTACAAAGCAGGAATGCAAAAGAGACTTAAAAACTATTCAAAAAAAAAAGAAAAGAAAGAGAGATGCGCATGAGCAGAGACGTTCCCCAAAAAAGAAGAAGAGTGTGTGAGGGGGAAAAATGGTTATTTGTCTTTGCGCAACTTTAAGCTGGAGACTTCAATGGCCTCCAGCCAAAGTTTGAGCTCAGCGGGCATCTCCGGTCGCTTGGCCGCCTCCGGATACGTTTTGAGCAGATCATTGACATTACAGTTGGTCAGACACTGCTTGGAGAGGGCGACAGCACGTACAAATCCATCGGCTAAGGTGACAAACTGTTGCTCCAAATAGATGGCCTTATCATCCCACCAAACGAGCTTCGTTTCGATCTTGTACGGATGGAAAATGGGAATGGTGCGACGATAGCGTACACTACTGGCACCTTGAACGGCTCCGCCACCGCGTTGACGTACCAGCTCATACAGATTGGTCAGCGAATAGAAATGGAAGCGGGCAAAGTCCAATTCACGTAAATACCGTGCATTATTCATGTGTCGCAAAAATATATCCACATCCTGAGACGTACACAGTCCGTAAATCGTCGTTGTATCCGTCACTTTGCGTTTACGCTGGAACAACCGTCCTCCGAGCACTGTGAAGACGCAACGGATAAAGTAATTCACATCCCAGATAATGTACAAGATGAGCAGCAATACCAGCCACGACATGACGACGATCACAAATCTTTGTTCGGTATCTTCTGCAACAACAAAAAAGAGTTCAAGCTGTGGAAGAGCGTAGAAAACCCGTTAGTGGCGAAAGTTTATCGTTAGCTGGTACATCTCAGTGTTGTTAGCACAGCTTTTTCCCGTCAAAACTGGCTATTTACGGAAATAAAACTAAGCGGTCAGCGGAAACTCAGCCTTTTTTTAAGTCGTAAAAAAAAAATTTTAAAAAAAAGATAATAATAATTAAGGAAATTTAGGCATTTTTTGTTTAGATATAAGTAACGGAACATCTAGCTTTTTTTGAAACATAAAGAGCTTTTTTTAGCCTCTCAAGAGTTGTCAGCACTGGTACACCTGCAATAGACTTTGGCTCTAGACTGAATTATGAACAAACCCAAAAGCAAGTGTTAATCAGAAGCATTGAACCCCACGGAATGATCGATCGATCGATTACTTAATGTATTTAAATGAATACATAATGCACTGTAAGCATCGATTTCAATTTAATCATTAAATACTTACTTATTCACTTGATTTGCATAGGAGCGATTAAGTATAGCGTCGATGACGATTAACGATTAACAAAGACGCTAACGATCAAACGATGAAACGATCAACTGTTGGCAAGCGACCGGACACAACTGATATGAAGACAGCAATAAAAGCTGCTTTCAAGTCCAAAACAACAAACGAAAGTTGTTTGCAAGCAGAGAGCGAAAGCACAAGACAGAGCAAGAGAGAAGAGAAAAAGAGAGAGAGAGAGAGAGGCAGTGTTGCCAACTCAGCTCTTTATCCGCCAGATTTGGAGTTTTTCGAATATTAATAGCGGTCAAAATATTTGAAATGGCCGTTGGTGGGAATTATAGCTATTTTTAAAGCTAAAAGACAAATCGACAGAAAATATGCCAAATAAGTTTGGGTAGATTACTATTGTACATACTTGGAAATACTTTTATACATTTTTTTTAATTTTTTTAAATTTTAAGTTATGATGAAAAATAAATTATATATATATATATTCTATATTTTCTATTTTCTGTTTTTATAGTCGATCTTAGAGTTAAATCGAATCGAATTTTAATACAGTTCTAATAGGTTAGGGTTGCCTACTTACGCCTGTAAACCCCTTTACCTTTTTTCATTATAAATAAAACCTTTATATAAAATAAACCTTTATCTGCCTTTCTTGCCGATTTCCAAGCAATTTCTAGCTATTTTTTAACGTTGATATAGCTTTTTTAGGGCTAAAAGTGTTGGCAACACTGGTAAGCGGGTGTATTTGGTGGTAATAGCATAAAAAGCAAGCGAGAAGACGCTTGTTTAGCTTTTTTTTTTTAATTGCCTAGCTTTTTTGGCTTTTTATTTTGCTTAGCTTTAAGCTCCTTGCACTTGATCGATTCGCAGTCAGCTGGCAGCTTTTTCACTCTCCTTGCAGTTTTCATTTCACTGTCACTGGCACTAAACGAAACTAACACAACGAGATGATACCCTATAGGGACTGATTCTTCATTCAATCGACTTAACATGGGGAGCTTTTACTGTAGGAATTATTAAGTTACCATTGCAAACTTTTCAAGTTGTATTTGTTAGTTCAAATCCATATTATAATTTTAAGATAAATAATGCCAAATAAATAGTATACTTCAAGCTACCCTTTTGTGTATAAAATAGTTAGAGGGTACAAAAAACTTGATTAAATAAAAGCTTAATGCCGATCGATCAATTGGGTTTTTTCGCCAACTAAACTTGTATTGCTGATCATGAAATCTTTGTAAGATTGTTCGATGGTTCAATATCAATATTTTTATCAACTCAACGATTATTATTGAGGGAGTCTTGATCTCTTAATTAAATAAACTAATATTAACAGATATCTTGGGCTACTAAACCACAAATGCTTATTATAAATACTATATTCTTTTAAAACCGCGGTTGTAATTTCCTGAACGTTTTTTAAATACCCATTGCAAGCATTCCACAAATACAGGCTATTAAAAAACGAGACTTGAGCAGTTTACCAATTGATTCTAGACAAACATCCTATGAAATTCGTTGACTTGAAAAGTATATAGTTTGTTTACTATTTACACTTGGTCAATACTTTGTGTTTTGTTCGGCCTTGGATAGAAATGACTCGGAGAAATGTAAGTTTTGCCTCACTTTCCCACGTAACGCCCTTTTGACCGGTTTCTGGTTAGTATCTTCTAGACGGGGGCGATCCATACCAACAAATAATAAGTCTGGCTTATTCATTTTTTTTTTTTTTTAAGTATAAATTTCTATTACTTAGCAACTGTTTCCTAATCACTCAATTAATATTGTAGTTAAACTTAAATACGACGTTAATTACATTGTATTCTTCTAAATAGGCATTACTTGGTAACTGAGATATATAGCTGACAGGCGTAAATTTTAGTATAATAATGAGTACTATCAACTTTTGAACCGAGATATCATTGATCTTGCCTAGAGTTCAAGTTCCAGGCATGACATTTAAAAAGCACCTTTAGAATGATCAAATTTCCCACTCTTGACTTTTAACAAACACTTTCCAGCACTGCACATTCAAGTGTTAAAGTGTGGCCCATTTTTTTTTTTTTTTTTGTGAAAATACTTGAACTAAAGTCCCTGTTCGTGCAATTGTTGACGATGATCACATTCACAGTGATCAAATTCCATGCTCTTAAGTGCAATACAACAGCCACAATGATCACATTCACATTCGTGGCGATCAAATTTCATGAACTACACAGTTTAAAGGCATTTTGCAGCACTGCCTTTTTAAACATGCGAGGGTAGTTCCAAAAGTAACCAAATTAATAAAACAAAAAACATACCATAATTGGATTAAAATTATCTATTAGCTGTGTTCCATAAATCTTTAGAGATTTTTAAAGCAACTGAATAAAAAGTTGGTATTCTTGAAATATCGAAGATTCTGACTTTTTGACTTTCTATTTATTCTAAAAGTAAATTTAAATATTTTCATTAATTTAAAATTTACCATATGTCTCTACAATAATGTAGCTTGCTTTCTGAAACACCTAAAATTGTAAAACAACCATATTTTTTATCAGACAACCGTCATACTTGCGTTAGAGCGACTACTTCTGGAACTACCCTCGTAAAGCCGGGATACACCCGAGTTGTCTCAAGTCTGGGCTTGAGCGTACCTGAATATAATTGTTAAACCAAGTCACAGATCCGATTAACGTATGCGAAATCTAATTTTCATAGACGGTTGCCTCATAAGCAAAATATTTCGTAACATATTTCAAGAAAGAAAAAAAACGAGACTATTGGGATAGGCTACACTGTAAAAAATCACACACACAAGAACAAAAATCTACAAGCTTTGTCAGTGTTGTTTTTTTTTCTAACTTTGGGTTAACTTTTCGATTTTTTAGAAGATAGTATTATAACTTTTTTGCGGAAATTCCTGTTTAATTATCTATTTATTATCTATTTTAAAAATATTGCATATTATTTAGCAGACAAGATAAAATTTGAAATCATACTGAATCTGCTTAGATTATACAGAAATCTATATACCAAATTTATTACCTTTAATTCTTTTTACTTTAAAGCAACAGGGTCAAAAAATAAAAACAATATTGATAACTTTTCTATTCTTCACATAATAAAGTATTGTATCATAGTGAAATAAAAGTGATTCGACAAATAAAATAGATCCAAAATAAGTAATAGTCTTAAATTTTAAATTTTCAAGCTGTTATTTGATACTTTAAGCATTTGTAGACACTTTCCAGCACTGCACTTTCAAATGTTAAGTGGGGAAACACCAGATATATGTATTTAAAGTTTAAGCTCGAGTGTACTTACAAAATGAAGTTAGAACACTTAGAAACACATCCGCAATCTGAATCAATACGCTTAAAATCTACAGTCACTGTTCAACACTGTACATTCAAGTGTTTAGTGGGGGAAAACACCCAAGTTGAAGTCCCTGTTGAACCCAGAAGGTGTGTAAATCTAAATAGAGAAATAAAAATGCACAATCATGCAAGTGAGTATACCTAAACACATATTTACTAGACTAGCACACATACATACACACGTTAAACACACACAGTTAGTCACGCAAATATTTTGACAAATTAAAAAAAAAATCTGAATATTTTTCATATTTGTTTTTCTTATTTTATTATAGTTGCTGTTGTTTCTTAGAACAAGATCCGTTGGGCTTAATTACCATACATATTTTTAGACTTAACGATTTTTCATTTTGTCAAAGCAGTTACTTGACATACTGTATGATTTAAATTTACATAGAGTTGGTCAAGAAAGTGTTTTGACAATATCAAAAATTTACATATTTTCGTTTGCAAAGTATATATATTTTCTATGGATTAATTTAAAATACCTTATTACCTGTCTATGGTTCTTAAAACAATTTTTAAAAAAGGAAAGAAATTTACATTTAAATTTAATTAGTTTTAAAATATATAATAATAAGTTTCTAATAGCATTTTTATGGATTTAAAATTTATTTCTAAATTTATTACTCTTAAAACAAATAATTTTTATTAAATTTAACAATTTTAAAAAACAAAACAATTATGTTTATTTTTAGTTTATCCAAAACAATTTTCTAACTAACAGTATTTTTTTTTTTTGTATAGACTATTACTTTACTCCTTATTTTATTAAGCCAGTGTATGGTTCTTAGAACAAGTTAAAAACTAAAAATAAAATAATCAAATATTTTAATTATTATTTGGTCAAAAAACTTTCCTTGCTAACCGTAATTTTTTCTTATTTTATGATGGTTCTTAGAATAATTTATAAAAATAAGAAAAAAAAGTAATAACTGAATGAAACTATTTGTAAAAAAATAAATTAAAGCAGCTTGGTGAATTTGTATTTTGTCCAAGCACTTTCCTGACTAACTGTATATAGTTTTTAGGGGTTATTAGCTTTAAGTATTGGTGTTTGTTATTGGATATTACCATATATATATGATCTATAGATTGGACTAGGCTAGATGCACTTACGGCTAGGCCATTCAGATTCAGACAACTTAAAGCTAAAGTTAAAGCACTTGACACATGTAAACATGTGTCAATATTTGCACACTTTACAATAAACACACACACACACACGCACACACACTTAAAAAATTTATGGAGTTAATTTTAGTATAACAAAAAAATATAATAATAATAATCAAGGCTGCAAACCGGTTCTGATCCGAACCTTGTAAAACCGGTTCGGTTCGGTTTTTTAAGCAGCCTAAACCGCATCATGAACCGAACCCTTGAAATTATTTACTTTGCGAACCCGAACCTATACCGAACCGCTTTCTAAAATAAAAGGTTCGGCTCGAAAAATAAAAATAATTACCTAGATTTTATGGTTCTCTAATATTACGCAATTATTTGAGACTTTGGATTAAAAGTAGTCATATTTAAACCTTCAAATAGATTTAAATTATCATCAAAATTTGATTTCTTAAAAAAAAATGTAATTTGATCAAAATGTCGAGAAAAATGTATAACAATAAAAATATTTTTTTCTATGAAATCGAACCAAGGTTCGAACCATAACCTTGGGTTCAGGGTTGCATGGTTCGAACCGCCAAACCGAACCTTTTCGTAAAATTTTGAATGTTTGCAGCCTTGAAAATAATAAACATAACTATATTTAATGTGAAATAAAGCGGCAATCTAATTCCGAAATCGAAAACGAAAACGAGCTCGCAAATTCTCCATAGAAATTCTGCAATGAGTTGAGTTTATTTTGGAACTAGTTTGTTTCGCTTTCGCTTCGTTTTTTGGAGCTTCGGTTCCGTCGCTCGGTCAGCAGCCGCTTCGTAGATTCTTGCTGGACATGTCATTATATTCGATCCACTTGCACAATTCCGGCGGTAACGGTGGCTTCAGTTTCGCCAACGACGTCGTTGTGGTTGTGGTTGTTGTTGTTGTTGTTGTTGCCGGTGTTGTTGTGCCCATTGCTGTTGTGGTTGTTGTTGTGGTTGCCACATGTCCATTCTCCGCTTGAGAGGCTTCCAATGCGGCCGCCGGCACCGTGGTTGCCGTACCCATTCCCACCGGATGCAAACTCGCCGTGGAGCTCAACGTATGCCTGGAAGCCTGCAACGGTGTCGTCGATGTCTTCGGCAACAACTCGGACATTATCGCATCCATGGAGACATCGATGACACGCTGACGACAGATGACAATGCAGTGCACGAACTTATCCGAGGGACGCACGAAACGATGCTCCATAAAGAGCGATTGCTCGTCCCAGTAGATGATCTGTAAATCAAGTTTCGATCAGAGATATATTCGGAATTTGAAGAAACCAAAATGATAATCAAAAAAATCGAAGAAATAATCATAAAAGTATAGCAAGAAATAGTCGGGAAATACTTGAGGTATCAGTCGAAGAAGTCAAAAATAATAACCGCATAAACAATTTATTTTAAAGAAAAAAATAGAGAAATATTCGGAATTTCAAGAATCCAAAATGAGAATGAAAAAATCGGAGAAATACTGAAAGAAAAATTCGAAGAAATAGTCATGAAAGTATAGCAATAAATAGTCGGGAAATACTTGAGGTAAACAATTTATTTATAAAAAAAAAAAAAAAATTAGAGAAATATTCGGAATTTCAAGAATCCAAAATGAGAATGAAAAAATCGGAGAAATACTTAAAGAAAAATCGAAGAAATAATCATAAAAGTATAGCGAGAAATAGGTGATAAAGTCTTGAGGTATCAGTCGAAGAAGTCAAAAATAATTATAACATAAACAATTTATATATAAAAAATAGTCAAGTTTAGAAAATAGTCGGTAGAACTGTCGGAAAATTTGTCAAAAAAATAGTTCAGCAAAATCGTCACTGAAAAAGTCGAGGATTTGTCGGGAAAATAGTGAAAAAAAAAAGATTTTAAAATCTTGAGTAAATTAGTCGGTAAAACTTTCGAAAAATTAGTGAGAGAAATAGTCAAGGAAATTCTCAAAGAAATTATTAGAGAATTTTTCAGGGAAAAAGTCCGAAATATGTTTATTTAAAAAAAACAAATTCGACCATTTTTGAGAAAATTTTTTGATATAAAATCAAAGGAATAGTCGAAGAAAAGGTAAATTCCAGATAATTTATATTTATATTCACTGTATCAAATAGTCGAAAAAAAAATAGAAATGTTTGAAGAATTGTCAAAAATATAATTTAAAAAAAAACCGTCGGAGAAAGAGTCCGAAAAGTTGTCTGGAAAATCATCAGCGAAGTAGTTTAAGAAATTCTACTAGGAATAGTTAAAAGAAGAAAAATTATTTAAAATAAAAAATTTTTGGAGAAATTGTAAAAAAAATTGTCAAGGAAATCGTTAGAAAAATAACCGGAAAAAGTAATGCTTAAATTGAAGAGAGACAAAGATGATGTTTTAAAGGCTTACCCTGGAAATAATCTTGAAGCGATGAAAGGGTCGTATGAAGCGGCGATAGCGTATGGTGGCGGCACCTTGGAACACTGAGCCACCCAGACGGGTGATGGTGCTATACAGTTTGGTGCGCTCATAGAAATCGATACGGGCAAAATCGAGTTCCCGAAAATAGCGTGCATTATTCATGTGATAGAGCAGAGTGTCCACATCGTTGCTGAGGCAAACACCTGTCAAACAATACCGTAAAACGATGTTGGGGGTCAAAAAAAGCAAAAAACGACTGAGGGTGGTTTGGGTGGTTCTTTTTGTTTTTTTCTTTGTTGTGGTAAGACTGAAGGTGAAGGTGATTGGTTGCCGGCACTTGCAAGGCAGCTTTACGTAAGGTCTTGAAATATTGAATTGAATTCGATCAAGTCCACTTACCATTGACTGTGGTGGACTCCAGGATGTGGCAACGTCGCTTCACAAAGCGCGCCAGCAGCACACAGAGGCACATGCGCAGGAAATAATGGAGTTCAAGTAAGCCATAGAGCAGTATAATGCCCATCAGGCAGCTGAGTGCCACATAGCACAGCTGTTCCATGTGGCAGCCACAAAAATGTGCTGATACCAAGATGAATTCTATGCTGCTTCCTTCAGGCAAAGAAAGGAAGCCGTTGAAACTTAGGTTGAACCACTAATAGGGTGGGTTATTTTTTTCTATTTTTATATCTATTTGTTTTGTTTGTTGATTTTTTTTTTTTTTACGGCTGGGTTGTTGTCCTGGCTAAAAAGGCTCTGTTGCGGAAGCTGACGTTTGATTTCAAATTAGGTCATGTTGCTGACGTTTTTGGCCGCATCAGGTGATATGGCACACACACACACACCGCACATACCCGTACACACACACAAAGGACTACTTGAGGTGTCGTCCAAAAATTTGGGCAAAAGCTAACAGTTAAAAGCCAACGGCAACAGCAACAACAACAACAGCGACAACACCAACAACAAACACATGACACAAGCAACTAGCCAAAAAAAAAAAAAAATCAAAAAATCAAATTTGGTATTAAATATTGGCAATTAAGAAAAACGCGCGCCAAACAACCGCAACGACAAACAGCGCACTGAAAATGTGTTTCTATTATTTGTAGTTTTTTTGGCCAATTCACTTGCTGTTGTCGCCGTTGTTGGCCAAACGTTAAAGCCGTCGGCAACGCCAGCGTCGACAGTGACTGCGACTGCGCTGTGTTGTTGTTACTCAGTCACTCAGTCACTCTCTCGCTCTCTCTCTCTCCCTCTCTCTCTCTCTTTGCTCTCTCTCGCTTGCTTGTGGCATCCTCGCTGTTAGCTTTTGAGCTTAGAAAGCTGTTTTAAGGGTTGAACCTGTTGCCGCTGCTTCTGTCGCTGTCGCTGCTTCGGTCGCTGCTGCTGCTCAGCTCGAAACACGAAATTGAAAGCTTTCAAGCTTCTGCTTCCGCTCGCTGCTAATTGCATTAGTTTACAAAAGTTCCTTATCTCGCAACAATCTAGTTTATAAGGCAGCTAAACATGATTTCATCAAAATTCGCTTGACTGATAGCCGATTTCCACGACCATTAACATTCGGCTCATTTGCTCACATTTGGATGTGGCACATTTTTCGCCGGGGCGAATGGCAAAAAATCGGCACATTCATTATGGATGAGCCAAAATGATCACTCGGATTTTGTACTATAATGAAGTCTACATATGATGAAAATGGCGTCGAATGAGCCAAATGTGCTGTCGTGTAAATAGGCTATAACATACATATTTTTTATTAAAGTTTCGGTATACTATATACGAATTCCGAATATTTTTTTTTAAATTAAAAAAGAAGATAAAAAAATACTAAGAATAGAATTTTAGGAAACCATGATAAGGAAGACAAAAAGGCATCGCAAGTTAGGAAATTCAACTAAAAAAAAATATTCAAATTACAAATAAAAGGTAAATAAAATTTGGAAGATAAAAATTAGGAATGTTTTTAGGAAAACACTATTGGGAATCCATATAAACGTTTTTTTTTTAAGTGAACTTAGTTATTTCTCAAATTTAGCATAATTATAATGTACTAAACTATGATTTTTTTAAGAAAAAAAAAATAATACACTTTTTTTTATTAGTTTAGCATTAAACTTATAATTTTGCTAAAAAAAAAAAATTAAAAATATACCCTACGATAATTTTGTTGAATTTTTTAGCATATCTAAAAATTGTATATGGCAATCGGTTGATTTTGGAAAAAAAAATTCACAGCGATAGGTTTTTTTTTTTTTGTTATATTTTTTGTTTTAAGTTATTATTTTCAAACATAAGCGGACATTAAAAAAGTAGCCAAGCTTAATAACATAAATCACTTCCCACGCTTAAGAACATTAAAAAAATAGTTTTCAAATGCGGTTTTAGCTGTCGCATAAACTTGGTAAATGTTAATCCAGAGATTTTTTAACTGTCGAGTACTTGTATTATACATTTTGTATTCGTAAAATGTACAAAACAAACAGTTACAAAGTTCTAACTTGACTGTTCTTTGGGCCAAAGTCATTTATACCCTAACAAAAGAGTGCGTATATGACTATTCAATTTTTAGAAAATAGAATAGCAAATTTCTTGAAACCAAAATAGGTGAAGAAAAAAAGAATCATAAAATTCGAGTAAAAAAATTAGGAAAATCAAATTTTAAAGACGATAATTATTCCTAATTTTGTCCCTTGCTTAATTTTTGTATTCCCTAAATTTTCCTACTATCAGTATTCCCAACTATTCAAATTTAAAGAACAAAAATTTTAAAAAATTTCGAATCTTAAGCTTTAATAATTTATCTGTCCAATTTTGGTTTACTTAACAGTATTCCTAATTTTTATTTCCATATTCTCGTAGTCCGAGTATTTTGCGATATTCGTGAAATTAGGAAATTCTAAAGCGATAAATTTAATTCAAAATTAATTCTGAAAAAAAGTAGACACACTATTACAAAATAGTTGTATTGTTATTTGTTGTCATTACAGATTGCAGAAAGGGTATACATAAATCAATAGAATTCAATTCCACAAAACTTGGACGAATGACCTTAACACTATTTTTGGAGCTGATAAATTGCAGCCGATTTGGAAATCGAACCCGGAACAGATAAAACACACAATACATATAGCACTTCACATATCGAATAGAATTCGCCAATCCAATCCCATCGTCAATCGAATACACTCCAAAGTTGATAGTTCCGAAATGAGAGAAGAATTCCAATTAGCAGTTTAGTTTGCACACGCTATATTCACACACGGGAAGTTTGCTCAGGGGGGACTGAATAGAGCTGGGGATTTCGGAGGGGGCGGGGAAGGGTATTATTATACACATATTTGTAGATGATGCGACGGATTGCAATTACATTTTCAGTTTTCACTTTATTTGTTTTCGTTTTATATATTTTTTTTTGGTTTTTTTTTACGATTTCGTTTTTTTTTTTTCCTTTGACGTTGAAACAAATTTGAAAGGTTCGAAATTCAAGTCTTTGTTAGTTTGGAATATTTCGTGTTGTTGCTGTTGTTGTTATGGTAATAGCAGTAGTGAATAGATATATATATATATATGGCTATATACTGAAGTGTTAGAAATGTTCAGATTGTTTTGTATTTGTGCTTGTTCGAAAACAAGGAAGGGGAAAAACAACTTTTTCATTTAACTCTTAACTTATTTATGACTCGACGTCTTTGTTATTATTTAAATTGCATTCATTTGTTGTTGTTTATTTAACACATTTTCTTTTTGTTTTTTTTTTTGTTCTCTTAATTTATAAACAAGCGCAGAAAAAAAATTGATATACGTTATAAACTAACAAAAACAAAATCACACAAAATAAGCCTTAAAAATTAACATTGTGTATTCAACTCTTGTTTGATTCTTTTTTTCTAATTAAATCTTCTTGGTTCACAACAAAAAATTAAAAAAAAAAAATGGGCATAAAGTTCTCTAAAATTACAAATAAGTTTATATTTATATATATATATATGTATATGTGGTTGTTATATATACATATAGTTAGGTATGTACAAGGGCTAGGTGTAGGGTATATTGGGTTAGCTTATCAGTTTCCTCGATTACATTTAGGTATATATTTATATAGATAGTGTGTTATATATAGGGAAAAAAAACTGACTTTAAAATGTACAAAAAAAAAAAGAAGAATATAATAATAATAAAAAAATTGTGTTTAGGAAACATTATTTAGCAGCTTAGCAGGGAATATAGAGTATACATTTGAGTTAAAGAAGTACAAATTGTTATTGTTTATTGTTCAATATATATAAATATATATATATGTAGATATAGGCATAATAGACAATTTACGGATTGGCGGCATGGCTAAAATCTCTTCATCTTCATCTTTCTCTTCCTCTACCGCATTCCTCTTTCCTCGTCCACTAAATTGCTCGCTCTTGCTCTCGCTCTTAGTTCTTTACTTGTGCTCTTTTCTCTTTTGCTTTTTCTATCTCTTTCATTGTTTATACAGCTGTTTCTTTCTTGAATTTTATTTTGTTCTGGATTGGATGGTCCACATTGATTATAAGGCATACAAAACACATACATATTTTGATTTCACTTAATTTTTGGGTTTTTTTTTTTCAAAACATACAAATTATTTCTCTTGTTCACTCTGTTCTTTTAATTAAACACTTAACGCTATTCCCTATCCCTATCCCTATATGCAGCATCATTATCTCTTTCTCTCTGTTTCTGTCTCTAACATTCTCTTTCTTTATATATTCTCGACATCAATTCAAATTTCATACAAAAAAAATTCCGACGAATCCCTGGTCATGTTAAATTTCACATAGTTTGCGGTAGCGGAGCAGCAGCAGCACCATTATCTGATCATCATCATTATCATCAGATCACATCATTATCATCATTCTTCACATCAACTTCATTATCAGCATCATTAGCATCATTATCATTGTTAGCAGCAGCAGCAATCAGCAATCAGCTTTCCATCATTTCCAATTCCATTTCATTGTTCCTTATCAGCTCTCTCTCTTGCTTTCTCTCGCTCTCTCTTCGCTCTCGTCTCTCTCTCTCTCTATTTAGTTGGCTGCTTGGCACAGTGCCTCAAAATCGCAGCGCTCAACACTGTCCGCATAGTTGCGTCGCAGCGTTGCAAGCGGACAAAGATCGTCATCCTGTGGACAACCGGGCAGACGCACCACACGCTCCTGATGCATCACCAGCACTTGAGGTTCCTTCTTAATGCAACTGCGAATACAAATACATTTAATAAGCTTTCTCTTCTCTCTCTTCTTTCTCTCTCTCACTTACTCATAGCGCACAAAGGCCAAATTGGTTGCGAACGCATCGATTTCACTGGTACGCCAGAGCCGTTCCTTGCCAAAATCCTTATGCGTCAACGGATGCTCATCCCTGGCCACGCCCAGATGGGCCAACATCTTGAGCAGAGTCCCCGAATGGGTGAAATAGAATGTGGCATTGGCGCGTCCATTTGGCGTACTACAATTTATAAAGCATTGGTATTTTTAGTAAAATATTTAATTTTATCTTATCAATATTTAGTAGATTCTCAACAGGAACTATTAACAAGAATATTAAAAGGTCTTACAATTAAGGCTGCAAACCTCGAAAATATTGGTAAAGGTTAAAGCAAGACATCGTTTCGGTTCGCGAATTGGTTTATATACCCCCTGAACCCAAGTTTTGGGTTTGAACCTTGGTTCAATTACATACAACAAAATTGAACTAATGAAATTTTTTTTTAAAAAATAAATCAAATTTTGACGATAATTTAAATTTATTTAAAGATTTAAATATGACTTATTTTAATTCGAAGTCTCAAATAATTGCGTAATATTAGAGAACCATAAAATTTATGAAGTTATTTTTTATTTCGAACCGAAACTTTTATTTTAGTAAGCGGTTCGGTATAGGGTCGGGTTCGCAAAGTAAATAATTTCAAGGGTTCGCTTCACGATCCGGTTCAGGCTGCTTTAAATAAATATTTTTTTTTTTCAACGAAATTATTTAAATTTGAATGCAGACTGAAATTATAGGCCAAACCATGATAAAAATGATATTTAGGTTGAATTTTATGACCGAATCATGATCTGATATTCCATTTGAAAATCGGTTGAGTTTTGATAGATATATATATATATGACAGTTTTAACTTGGTTCGACTTTTGATCTAGCAAATATACAAGTTAAAACTTTAGAATTTGTAAATATAAAGAAAGACTAATAAATAATAAATATAAAGAAAGACTAAATATACATTTATTTGGTTCTTAAAATAACAATTAATACAGTTCAGGGTCTGGTATTTAAGCATGAAACGGTTAGTTTCTGTTAACGGTTATGAGATTTGCGCATTGTAATCTTGCTGTGTCTTCGGTTGAACAGCAGCTGATTAATTTTGCGACGTATTTGCATTGTCGATGTGACGTCACGACGACGTTGTCGAAGCGAGACAGCAAGAGCCGAAGTGACGTTGCCGAAGCCAAGTGAAAGATCATACGAAAGTATTTACATATGTATGCAGAATGCGATGCACTGGGCTTTAAATATGCATTATTGGTAATTGGCAATTACTTTGAAATTCTGTTCGCCTGGTGTTTGTCGCCCTTTTTCTCAGATTTATATTGAAACTACTTAGCGTATAAATATATACCACATCTATTTGTACAGCCAAAATGTTGTCGGATTTGTTTACTTATAAAAAATATTTTGTTTTAACATAAGTAAACAATATTTGTACTACATATTTAAAAAAAAAATAATAAGTACCGCAAATTGAAATTTTTAAAAATTGTTTACGAATAACGTTTGTCATAAAAAAAGCTGCTATCAATTTGTTCCACAAAAAAGTAAATTTTACAGTGTAAGTCTGACTTACAATGGGCGTAAAAGTACGAAAAGTGAGAGCTTAAATAAATTTTAAAATAAAATATATATTCCTGCATTTGCATGATAATATTGTGTATGCTATGTTGTGTGAAAATTTCAGGCTCCTAGGACTTATGGTTTGGGCTGTGCAATGATCAGTCAGTGCATGAGTGAGTCAGGACAAAGAGTTTTCTAAATGTAATGTTGAATTGTATATTTGATAGAAACTCACTCGATGGCCGCAAACATATCGGCGATTGCCGGGCAGGCAATGCGATGGGTCAATTCATAGCCGTAGCCATCGTTCCAGTAATATTCCAGATCCTCGGCAAATTCCAAGGCGCTCAACGAGTTCACATCGAAAAAGCGACACCAGACGGATGGCGGTTTAAGGCGTTGCCAGGCCGTCTCAAAAGCGCACACTGTGTACATGAGTTGAACGTCTTGTACCGATAAATCCGATAACTGTGTAATCGCCCGAACATGCTCCACTGCTGACTGCATCGCTGGCTCCGCATTGAAGCTACGTGCATTAAACATTGTTTCAGGATTCTTATCGACGTCCGTTTTCCAGCGGCTGCAGAGTTTATAAAACTGTAACGAGACCAATAAAATGACAATGAGTTAGTAATTAAACGAGCACTTGAAAAGAAACGAGTATAACTATTACTCGTCTGATTAATTGGTAAAAATAAAGATTAGCAGTCTGATCGAACGAGTATTTCTACGGAGTATCAGTTACTCGTTATATTTAAAACTGAAACGAGTACTTCTTAAAAGAGTAGCAGCTATTATATAAAAGTTTTAGTTAAAAATACTCGTTGAAAATATTGAATACAACGAGTTGCAAATACAACGAGTTGCAATTACAAAGAGTTCTAAGAGAGCCTAGCTCCCAATCGTTAACTTTAAACACAGAGAAAGCGAGAGATTCAAAAAAAGATACAAATACGTGTAGAAAAAGTAACGAGTATTTAGGATACTTGAAGCATTTACCTGGTGTGGGACTGTAGACAGCAACCGTATTGTCCACAAAACCCACCGCCAGCTGGACGTTGAACGAATGAAATGATAGGCATGTGGGATGCGGATTCCTTGAGCCCATGAATCCCTCGTTGCTGCGCAATGAACTCAGTGATTTGCCCTTCAGCGAGTAGATGCTTATTTTGGATGCATTGCCGCAGGCGACAGCATCCGCAATGGGATGCGTTGCCATGGCGGTGATATCACCGCCAGCTTGCCACTCATGTGGCACCGCCGTCAATCCATCCCAGTGACTCCAACCGCGCAGATCAAAGACACACACTTTGCCCGCATTACAGCCGACCACAAGAGATCGATCATCGGCTCGCAGGCAGGCATGTAGAATCGGAGCTGCATGTTCCCGTATGACCCGTATAATGTGAGGAGCACAACGTTTATCGAACAGCCGGACACTGCCATCGGAACAGCCGGCGACAATGGTGTCACAACGTCGATTGGCCATAAAGGGGGACAGGACACGAACACTCGTATCCCTGCCCAGCTGGAAATCATTGAGTTTGAGCTCTCGTTCCACATCCCAAATGCGCAGATAACGATAGGAACCGCCGCCAACGACCAAATGTTGACTCGTCTGTTGCCAGGCGGTGACAATACCCATGCCAGATCCATTGCCATAGTGTAGACTACTTCCGCTGCCCAGCTGCGAGGAACTGGACACACCAGCTGCTCCAGTTGCTCCTGCGACCGCTGCACCCGATGAACTGGACGAACTGGAGGCACTGTTTGTGGGTAAATTACTCGAGACACCACCTGTTGTGGCGCCACCACCGCTACGAGGCAGTGCATCCCAGGCGCTAATCAGACGCGTTGTCAGCGGTTGGGAGTCATCATCACTGGTGGATTGCCAGACACGTATGACGCCATCATCGTGTGCGACAAGCATTAGGCCCACATCCTGGGCATTCAATAGCTCAAAGCTGCTGACACGGGCAAAGGGGGAACCACTAGCACCACCAAATCCACTGTACTCCAGGCGGGAAGTCTTTCGCACACTGCCACTGTTACTGCTCCCACCACCAGTTGCTCCACCCGTTGCTCCTACTAGGGAACTGCCCACCGATGTCTCCGGATTCGCTTCTGTGGCATAGCTCAGCACCGAGTTCTTGACAAAGTCATAGACCAGCACCTTCTCCTTGTAGGCCACGGCTATCTGTGGCTCATATGGCAATAGCTTCACTAGCGACGGTGTAAACTGTGTCTTTCGCGCCCAACTGTTGGCATCATTGAGGCGACTTATCAAGCTGCTTATCCGACGATGTGATACCCATTGACGCATAAACTCATTCCGCTGATAGCGATACTTGCGGGTACGCAATTCACTCGAATTCCGATCGATGGGATAACGTTGTTTGCCCTCCTCCTCCTCGCTGCCGCCCTCGGCGCTGCTGTAGCGTTGACTGCCCGGCCGGGTGAAGTACGAGATGGCCCAGGGGATGAACTGCGTCTGGACAATCGGTTGCAGTATTTGTGCTTTGCCATCGGCATAATGATTGGTTTCGCTGCCACTGCTGCGTGCCGAATGATTGCCATCACCAGCAGCTAATCCGGCTGCCGATCCGGCTGCTCCCACGCCACTTATTCCGGGCGGAGCCTGTGCTGTGGCCCCACCAGCTCCGCCGTCCGTCTCATCATTCATGGAGCTGGTGCGCAATTTGCGCTGGGTCTCCGCATTGGCACCACCGGACAGCCGGAGCTTCTGCACCCACTGACTGCCATGGCCCACATGATGACCATGATGACCATGGTGGCCATGATGATGTCCGGCACCCACTGGCGGGGATTCCCCACTGCCACCCAAATAATTGCAACGTGTATTCGGACTGGGTGGCAAACTCACACTCAAACTGCTATTGTTGAGCTTCTCCAGATCACGGGGTGCTGCGGAGCCACCTGAACCCGTTCCGGAGCCACTGCTGTTGCTGCCCGCTGTGGTGGCATTGGTCGCCTCCTTGGCCGTAATCATGCACAACGCCGCATCCCGTACATGGGCAATAATCCGTTGTGCCGTTGCCGCCACCGCCGGAAATGGATCCTGACCGAGATTATAGATGCCCAGCCAGAGTTTGGTGAATATGGACTGAAAGGGTATGAAATTGGTGGTTGTGGTGCTGCCGGAACCGCTGCCCGTGCCCGTGCCGGAGCTGCTCATATTGGAGATGGAACTGGAGCTAACACCACGTCGTATGTGTGGCACAAAGCGTTCCAAGCTATGCGTGGATTGGGCATAACTGGCCGGAGGAGCATGTGGCATGCCATGGGTAATGCTCGCACTTCTCTCCCCGCCGCAGGAGACCAAAGCGGAGCTATGACTATTCATCTGTTCCGCCAGATAGACCGTTACGAACTGCGTCTCAAAGAGCAGTACCATCCATTGTAGGGCCGCAGCCAGTTCCAGACGCACCAATGGCGACATATCCTCACCCACCGTCTCCAGCAATGTGATGGCAATGATGCGATCAATGTTATTCGCCTGCTCCTCACTGCGATCCGTCACGGAACTGATAAAGGTGCCCAAGGCAAAGACGGCCGCAGCACGTACCTCCGGTATGGGATCACGGAGCAACACATACAGCTTCTCATGGGCCAAATCTCGAGCACCCGACCAACGCGCCTTCTCAAAGTTCTGCCACAGCATGCCCAGACAAATGGCCAACCATTGTCGTAGCAACCAGCTGCTGTCATTCAATTGTTCCAGGCAAATGGACAATAAGGGTCCCTGCAGGGCGCTCGTCTGTCCCAGCAGGAAATTGTGCACAATGGAGGCGAGCACAAAGGCGGACAAGGTGCGATGTTGTTTGCTCACCGTGTTATCCTGCAGCACGGACAGAAAGTACTTGTACTCCTTGACCAGATCCACCTGACAACTGGGATCGACCGCCAAGATCTTGGCCCATATGAATACCAAGACGGGACGCAATTCGCGCGTTGAACTCTGCAGCAATTTGAGTACATAGGGAAAGATGCCCACGCCCAGAGCAAGATTAACCGCCCAGGGACCCAGATCCAGGAAGCGTGCCAATAGCTCCAAGGCACGCAAACGATGTACTTGGGAGAGCAGTACCTGGAGTACAATGGGCAACTGTTCGGGTGGTGTACGGGATTCGGATTCCGAGTCCAACCAGACTTGGAACGCGGTCAATTGATGCTCAAAGAATGGCAATTGTCGATATGGAGCCTGTTGCTCCAGTATATCCGGCAATTGTTGCAGCGCCAGATCCACAACCAAATCCCAGGCCTTCCACATGGCATGACGATGACATGGCGGCAATGCCGGCAATGAAACCGGCGTACAATCATGACTGCGTAGTATACGTTCCGCTAATAGGAAATTCCGGAATAAACTGGCCACCAACAGATCCTGCCGGAACAGACGTTGGAACAGCTCACGTGGCAATGTATTCCACGCAATTGTATCCGTTATCGCCGTAAATATCCAATTCAGTTCACCCATCATTGTCCGGCGATCATTGACCTTGCCGGGTATCTTATCAATGAGCTCACTTTGGATGCGTGGCACCATGCCCAGTTTCTCCTGCATCGCATACCATTTGAGGGCGATATTAATGGGCGTGGTCAGGCAACTGGTGAACAGATCCGCCGGCAATTGGGCATTCATTGGTAGTATCTCATTGGCGGCACAGGCGGCCAAGTGTATGCAATTCTTGTAGCTAACCAGCTGCGAGGCACTGGAGGATTGTCCAGCCGAGGATTGAGAGTGCGATTGGGATTGGGATTGAGCCTGTGCCTGTGCCTGCAGAGCCTTCTCCAGCTCGTGTTCATGCTGCTCGGCAAAGGGTTGAAATGAGTTGATGATAATGCCGGCATTGGAGCAATCATACACATAGATCGATGGTGCTGCCATCCAATTGATCAGCTCAAAGATGCTCAGCGGTATATACTGTGTGAAGGTTCTATTGAATACCCAAATCTCACCATTTGCCGTCGGCTTTGGCACACCATGTCCATTGTAATGAAAGAGTATTCTTTCACCCTTGGCATTACGGCGTAATGAGGTGCACAGCTTCTTCACATCCTCCACCGTGGGATCATTGCATTTTTTATAGCGTGCTCGGGGTTGCCAACGTTCATATTGCATCTGAAGATTGCTGCCAATCAATTCCATTGCCTTGGGCACGGACACGGAACTGGGATCAATCCAGCATTCGAGACGTGAGCACGGTTGGATTTTAACCACATCCGGCGGATCGACACCAATGTTAAGGCACAGGACAAGCGCCACACTTGCCGTCTTCATTCGTTCCCGTATACGCCATGGATGACGCTCATAGATCAATGGTTCTATCGATTCCTGATGTCGTTTCGCCGCAAAACTCAAGGGTATCTCATCGTCGTGCGTAAATTGCAATGCCTCCTCCTGTACGGCTGTCCACAGTGTATCAATATTCGAATTCGAACTCGAATTTGTGCTCGTTGTCGAATTCGGATTTAGATTCGTAATTGCTTTTTTCGTTTTGCGATGATGTTTGTGACCCGACGACGACGTTGTTGTTGTTGTTGTTGTCGTTGTTGTTATTGTTGTTTCTTTAGCTCGACGATTGCTGCTCGTGTTGTTGTTGCTGCCGCCGCTGCTGCTGCTAGCGCTGCCACTGCCACTGCCACCGCTGCCACTGTTACTGCTGGCAGCTACGTCGGCAGCGCTGTTAATCTTGCCAGCGTTGCCATACATTGTTTCACACTTTGCAGCACTGACACTAGTTGTTGTAGTTTTGTTGTTGCTGCTATTATTGCTTTTACTGGCAATTGCCGCAATTCTTTCATTATATAGCGATTCCATCATTTTTTGCTTACAACACGCTATATATATATTTTCTATTTTTTTTCTATTTACAGTTTATTGCAATTTGCTTATTACAGTTTTAGCAGCTATTGCAGCACATGCACACGCTCATTTCATGTGTGTGAGAGCGAGAGCGAGACGGCGACGGAGAGGGAACAGCGACGACGACGACGACAGCAGCAACAACAACAACAGCGACGACGTCGACGACGACGGCTGCTGCACATAACCAAACAAATTTTGCACTCGCACTTCAATTCAACGTTTTAGTTTTAGTTTTAAATGTATTGTTTTCGTTTTTTAACACGCCCAACTGCGCTTCTGCTGCATTATATTGATTTCGTTGACTTTTCGTTACGATTTCGTTAACACAAATCGCTGGCAAATGTATTTGAAGCAATCAAAATTGTTGCACTACAAAAATACGCATTTGCAATTGTTCTTGCTCAACGCGCACTGGTTCAGCAGTTATCGCTCTCCCTCTATCGCACTCATGTATGCCACTGCCTCCCTTGTAAGCGACAGCGTTGCCACATTGTGCAACAACAGACCAGCTACAAAGCAAAACTGCCAAATAGCGCGCTAAATTCAAATTGAGCTCATCATATGCGCATTTTCCAAATAAAACGCAATACTCGTTCGATATATATTATATATTCTATATATAAATGTTTTTTTTTATTTCTTAAGCTTACCCGCAACACTGGATCCTGTTTCAGGGGTCTTGGATAGGTAATGGCATGTATGCGATGACGTCCAAATAAACCGGTGGCAAAACTTTGTGCACTCTTCAGCGTTCGCTGTGTGGCCGTATATTTCATGTAAAACCATTCGGGATTATATAGATCCGGCAATAAGTTGGGAAATCGCAATTGCATTCGCTCAGCGAGCTCAATTAATTCGTCTTCTCCCTCGGCAACCAGCAGTTTCTCATCTTCGGCATCAATGTGTTCCCAACTCCAGCGACGTAGTCTTTTTAGCTCATCCGCACAGAGATTTGACTTTGATTGCTGCAATAGAAGTGTCTGCAATTCAACCAGACGCTTTTGGGCATTCAAAATAATTAATTTGCTGGGATTTCGTGTTCCATGACGTATGATGGACCATATTCGCGTCGGGTGGCAACCTTGTCGAAACGAATGAAACGATAAAGGAAAAGGCAAATCAAGTAAATGTGCTCGACCGCTAAATGCTCAGTAGGCATTTAATTCAAATATCATAATTAAAATAGAAATTAAATATATCATTGTTGTTGAAATAAAATATGTGAAAAATAAACATTTTATGTTTCATTATCATATTATATATATTCTTAGTCCTAAATCTGTTCAAAAACTTATTTTATTATTTATTTTGTTTAGCTATTTTTAAATTTTAATTTGCCCACTATATTCTGGCAACACTGCTCTCACATCTGTGGAGACATTGTCACAAATTCTTAAGCCTATGTATTCTTTGGGTACTGGGCTAACCAGCAGTGACAAGGTGTATTTATATAAGGTGACGTCTTCGTTGACAGCTGAGGTCACGGATGCCACACTTGGCGTTTTTGCGCCAAAACTGGCTTTTTTTTCTTGTTGGCTTGTTGAAATTAGCTTTTTTTTGTTTTAATCAAGTTTCTTGAGAACTAAATATTTTCGCTACCAACGATATAAATGTATTGAACCATTGTATTGGAATTCTCAATGGTAATGTTAATTTCAAAAATGTGCTTGTTGATATAAGGTTAATTAAAATATTATTTATTAAAATAAAATGTATATGCATGTGTTAAAATATTTTGTATTGCAAATAATTTTCTTGTTTTATATGAAATGGGTAGTTTTCATGAAATTTATCTTTATTTTATAAAATTGGCTATTTTTCATTTTTGGCCCTTTTTTATTTTATAAGGTGGCAAGCGTGGCTGAGATAGTAAAACTTTCAAAAGTGCTCTCTCGGCTCTCAGAGAGCGACGAACTGTCAAAATAGGTAACTGTATTAAAGCTGTCACCTTATATAAATACACCTTGAGCTGTGAGCAAATGTCATGATTAAGAATAGCAAGTGGCATACCATTATAAATCGGCGGAGTATCATTATAATTGGCAATGGCACGATATGGAGTTTTGGTGGACAGACGTTGCTCGATTTCATGGCGATCCAAATTATTGCAGGCAACCGAATCAGTTAAATCAGCTGTTATTTCATTATTTGTTATTTGTGCTCGTTGTTTTGGTATCAAAATCAACAGAAGTAAAGTTAGTAGAATAGTTGAATTTAGCATTTTTCCGGGGATTGAAATTTGTCAGGTATTAAAATATATATTTAGTTAAAAACTCAAAACATTGAAGAAATAAAACAAGACACACACACACACGTCTAATGTGAAAGAAAAGTGGCACGAATAAGCGGCAAAAGTAAATACAAATGAGAATGCTGATAAAAGGGAAGCTGCAATTACATGTTTATACATATATTATATTTGGTGATTGCTCGCATTAGTGCTGGGACCGATTTTTTTAAAAATCGATTTAAAATCGATTTAAATCGATTTTTTATTATTTGGTTGGGCAAAAAACGATTTTTTAAAAAAATCTATTTTTATAAAAAAATCTAGTGCTGCTAAAGGAGTACTTATGTCTAGGGATTAACATCCCACACCATTAAATACCATTTTTTTTTATTTTTAATTATGTTATTATTTTCCTTTTTCTATTTAAAGCGAGCTTTAATTTGTAATTCACATCATCTTAAATTGGGTTTCATGAGTTTTTTAATTTTAGTTATGTTATTATTTTCCATTGTTTATTTTTATTTTTGTTCTAAATGATGTTTTTTTTTATAAATAATGATAAATGATGAATTGTACTAAAAAAAATATATACTTCAGTTCGAAAATAAAAGTTAAAACCAAATTTAGACTTTTAAAAAAAAATCGATTTTTAATCGATTTTCACTACTTAAAAAATCGAATTAAATCGATTCAAAAAAAAAATCGGAAAGTCCCAGCTCTAGCTCGCATAGTAAAAAAAAAATGAACATAAGCACACATCACTGTTGTCAAGATAGCTATTTTATAGCTAGATCTGGCTATTTTCAGAATTCGTTAGCTAGAAAATTGCTATTAGCTGTAAATCATATATATAGTATATATATATATGTATATATTATAAACTCATATATTCAGCAAAGTTTTGCTATTATTTTTTCTGGTAAAGCTATAAGAATCTGACCACTATAACACAATTATATGGTTTCTAGACAGAAACAGCTTTTGTTTCCCCTAAAAACTTGCCAGCACTGGTGTGGAAGACTGCGACCAGGTGTAAAGGCTGCCACCCTACAAAATGTCCCGATCTGGCAGCTTGTTCTTATTTAATCAAAATGAAAATTTGGTTACACCCAAATTTTTTTACCTAATTTCCAATTTTTCTTTAAATATTTTTTTAAATATTTTGCAGAATTTTTGTTAGAATTTTGAAAATTTTTTCATATATTTTTAGAATGAAATTTATAAAAATGTTTTCCTTAATTTAATCTTATGTCGAATTTTAAATTTGTATTAAATTATTAATTTATATCATAGTTATTGCATATTGCAATTTTTGTTCTAATTAATGCTGATTTGGTATTTTTTAATTATCATCTGATATACCAGAGCAGTGTGGTATATTTTTGGTATATTACCTCAATATATCGATAAAACCACTGCAGATCATGTGTGCGCTACAATTATTTACATTTTATAATAATTGTTTGCAATTAGTTTATAAAAATTTACACAACTTTATTTTTCAATTGTATTAAATAAAGGTGATCTTTATATGAATGAACTGAAATAACTCAATTTTGCAATTTGAACTAAAAATCGAAATGGACCTTTTTTCTGGGCACCAAGGCTGCCACATAGTTTTTTTTTGGGCCCAAAGACTGACAGCTGCTGTCAAAACCGCGAGTTTCCAAACAAATGCGTCTGCCTTGGGGAATTTAAGTGAATAAAGGACACTTTCTGTCAATGGGTAAGTTAAAGTATAATCCTAAAATCAATTCTACAAAGAAAATGCTAATATTTAAGTGTATTCGCAGCGCCTGTCGCTCAAAATAAGTCAACGCCAAAGCGTAAAACGCGCGCTCAAACAAAAGCCGGCCAAATAAAGCAATTAATAATAACCAATAATAACAATGAGAACGTTGATAATGAAAAGCCAAAGAATTCGGAAAATAAAGCTTCAGAGAATGACCTTGATGAGAAGACAGCTACAGTGGTTCGTAAGTTAAGGACACGAAAGAAGCAGGCGCCAAAATCTGATGAGGATTCCGAATCGGAAATTCCAAAGACACTATTAAGGAAATCTTCTGAGAATGTCGATGAAGAGAAGACAGGAACTCGAAAACCCAGAAACCAGCAGAAGCAGGCGTCCAAAGATTATTCCGAATCGGATATTCCCAAGGGACTTTTAAAGAAATCTAAAGAGAGTATCGAAGATGAAGCTTCAAAGAAGAAGACAAGAACTCGAGGGAGTACAATACGAAAGAAGCGGGCTTCCAAATCTGGAGAAGATTCCGAATCAGATATTCCAAAGAAAAATTTGAAGAAATCTTCTGAAAATGTCATTGATATACCTTCCAAGAATGTCGTTGATGAAGCTTCAAAGAAGAAGACAGAAACTCGAGGGAGTACAACACGAAAGAAGCGGGCTTCCAAATCTGGAGAAGATTCCGAATCAGATATTCCAAAGAAAATTTTTAGGAAATCTTCCGAGAATGTCATTGATAAACCTTCCAAGAATGTCGTTGATGAAGCCGCCAAGAATCCAAAAACTCGAAAGCTCAGGACAAAAATCATAAAAAATAAGGCAGGGCCTACAACTGATCTGAATAATTCAAATAAAATTGCAACAAAGGAAGCGAAGTCAATTGAATGCAACAATAACAATAATAATTACATTAATCTAGAACGGGAAAAAGTCGAATTTAATAAAGATTGCAAGCGCCAAGGGGAACTTTTGGAGGCACTGTGCATTGCACTTGAAGAACCGCCAGAAATGGAACCCGAAACTGGATATACTTACGAAGATCTTCAGCAGTTCCTGCTGAACTCGACCATTAAGGAAATGTTTCCATTTGCCTTGGAGATGAAGAGCACCACAGAGGTGAGCAATCTACTAATCTTATAGTAGATATCGATTAATTTTTTAAACTTGTTTGAAGATCCATTAGCATTTAATTTCAATAATAAAAAAGACCAAATATAGGAATTTATTCCAATAAATATAACATATTTATTTGATACGTTTGTTATATAATCATATGTTTCTTTTGCAGATTCTTCAGCGTCTCATTAGAGCCATATACGAACTGAAGAAAGTGCAGCTGGATCAACTGCTCGATCTTTATCATCTGGCCATAATGATGCAGACTTATCAACCTTTGGAGACACACATGAATTATCGTCACGAATTATTGGATGCCGTGGGCGAATTATCAGTTGAACTGAAGCCCATAGATATAGAATATATAGGGATTAGTTTATGCGATCGATTTGTGATTGGCACGGGAATGAAACGCATGCAGAAAGTCGTCGATATGCACAATTCCATTGTGATAATGATCAACAATAGCGATGCCAATTGTCAAATAGCGATGACAATACTTTTGGCCACTTTCGCAACAGTTTCTGGTGTTAATTTCCCCAAAGAGGAAACAGATATTGTAAGTGGAATTCCATTAATGTAGACTTCATTCTCATATCAAACGTATTTCAATTGAATTTTAGTTCAGGGATACTAAAAATTGCATTTTTTTTAAACAAAATAAAATAGAAATATACCAAAGAATGAATTACAATAATTTTAAGGTCATTAAAAGGATTATTATTATTTTAAAATCATTGAAAGGATTATTATAACATGTCAATGATTTTGCAATTATAGACTTTTTATGGATTTCATCAATGATTATAATTTATTTCGAATAATTTTATAATAATCTAATATTGTAAGTGGAATTCCATTAATGTAGACTTCATTCTCATATCAAACGTATTTTAATTGAATTTTAGTTCAGGGATTATAAATAATGCATTTTTTAAAATTAAATTAAATAGAAAAATACCAAAAAATTAATAACAATAATTTTAAAATAATTAAAAGGATTACTATAACCTTTCAGTGATCTAGAATATTAAATTTTTTAATGGATTTTCATCAATGAAAATGATTTATTTTGAGTAATTTTATAATAATCTGATATTGTAAGACGAATTCTTGTAAATAAGGATTATTTCAATTTTTTTTAAATAAGAAAATCTACGACAATGAATCAATTATTGATAATGATACATTTATAATCATTTTAATTATATTATTATTTCTAATATTATTAATATTAATATTAATATCATTTTATTTTTATACTTTTATTGCAGATTAAGAAAGCTTTTGAAATGGCTGTACTCGTTGAGTGGATGCAACTTGTGGAGTCGGGTCGTGAGGCCGACATGTTTGTGCTTGTTCGCTGCTTTTCGCTGATTATTAACACGAAACAAAATCGGGAAGTACATTTAAATTGGCATCAGGAATTAGGCAGCAAAATTCACACGTATTTCATGACGGTTTTACGCACCGTGCGATTTTCCCCAAATTACAATTACTTTGCCATGATGGTGATTATTTTCCGAATTTCCTTATCATTTTGCAATTGTTAATTCAGTTTGTTTTTAAATCTTGCAGATTGAACGTTTTATTGCCTTTTGTGTTGTTCGTGGCGCCACAGCGCGGTAAGTTTAAATTCGAGTGCTTCAATTGAAAGTAATGCAAATAAAAAACAAATTTGTCGTTTAAAATTTGGAATTTTTATATGAAAGTAAACTTAATTTTGTTCAGTTTAATGCTTGGTAATTTTGTAGTTACTTAAGGTTACTTTTATTTAAAAATTTTTTTTTATAATGTGTTAATCTTAGCTGTACTTTAAATAATTAATGTATGCCAAAAAGTATAAATATTTAAAAATGTATAGCACAAAGATTGCGGGCCGGCTTTTCAATCTTAATTAAATATCTTCAAATTTGACATTAATTTTAATATCAAAATAATATCAATAAATTTTACGTGAAAATATCTCTGATATAGTTATCAAACCCCTTTTATAGATATTGAAAAACCGACCCTATTTATGTTCATAAAATTAACTTTAAAACAATAAAGAATACTTCAGTTTATTTAAAAATTAAATAGACCTACTGATTATTTATTCCTAACTCCTTTTTATTAAATTGTATAAAAACAAAAATTCAATTTCAATTTCTGTGCCTTTTTGTGTTTATTTTAAATCATTTAAAAAATTTTTTTTCAATCACACATTTGTTTGCTTTTCTCGCTCATTTAATTTACTCGTTACTCGTTAATTTCTTTTGAGCGAGTGACAAGAAATTTAGATAAATTTTTAAATGCACTTGAATACTTAAATTGTATGCTTTTAATAAAATTTTATTCTTTACAGCGCCTTCACCATGGATGTGATATAAAATCTGAAATTTCCAAATACTCAATTAATTAATTTGATGGATTATAAACTGCGCTTATTAAAAATAGGCGCGTTAATTGAGAAAACACAACAAATCTAAATCACACTTTCTAAACTGAAGACTACAACACGATTGAATTTATTTTAATTAAAAAAAAAAAAGGAAATGGAAAATTCAGGCTACCAATTTGCAGGGTATTAGTACAGCACTTTTGAAATGTTTAATTTTAAATTTTTTTTTTTTGTCGAGTTCTAATAAGAGAAGTGTTTGAAATTTATTAATATTTTTTATTTTTATAAATGTAAGTTAACATTATACACGACTCGCTGCGATGTCAACAAGTGTGTGTTTATTCAAAGTTGTGAGCTTTTTTTGGGGCCGATAAAAAGCTCTCACCGGCCGGCAGAACGCCCATTTAAAGGGAAGAAGAAACAGGGGGGGGGGGGGGACAGTTTTGGTCGCTGGCTTAACGCCTGGCATTTAGTCTGATTAACTTGGCTTTGTGCACGCACAACATTTATGATTTAGTCGCTCCAAGAGCAAGCAAAGTGTCGGAGTTGCTAACCAAAAATACCAAAAAAAAAAAAAAAA
Organism: Drosophila phalerata; assembly: GCA_951394115.2. Classification (NCBI taxonomy): domain Eukaryota; kingdom Metazoa; phylum Arthropoda; class Insecta; order Diptera; family Drosophilidae; genus Drosophila; species Drosophila phalerata. Next base: position 46,269,985 of record OX596006.1, on the reverse strand, counting down.
AAAACATTAAATAATACAATTAATAATAAAATAATGATATGCTAATTAAAATAAATAACTTACAAAGTAATAGAAAAATGTGAATAAATTAAAATAAATAAATAAATACAATTAATCAAGAAAATAAGGAAAAAAAAGTGTAAAAATATATATACAACTTTGTACGTTACATTGTGCGGTTTATTTTTAAATTTTTTGTTGTTGTTTTTCATTGAAATTTGGGCGAAAAATTCGTGTTTTTGCCTAGCATATGGCGCCGGAAAATGCGCCGTCGCACGTGCCAGCTGATTATTGCGCCAAAAACGAATAAAAAGAGGTAATAATGCCCACATAACGGTCGTTGTCCTGCACTACCATCCCATACCCATCCTACCCACCCTACTGCTGGTCTCTCCCAATCCCAACCTATGTGTGTGTATGTTATGTCAAGGGATTTGTATTTGTGATTTGTTGAGCCGCTGCACGCAATAAAACTTAGTTACATTTGACACGCCACCTGTTGTTGAGCACTGTGCTTTTCATACATACCGTTAGAAATACCGACGATTTACACAAAAAAAAAAAAAAAACAAAAAAAAACTGATCGATATTGATAACTTTTTTTTTCTTTTGGTGTATATTTTTGGAATATTACCTACACTATCGGAGCTGTCATAGATAAAAATCCATAACGATAAAAATTATTTAAAGGCATTATTTAAATTCTAAATACTGTGCAAATCCAGTATTAGAAGCCTGTTCCACAAATGTCTTAAAACATTAATATAAATGCACTGTTTTAAATAAAATCATCATTCTTTCAAAAGTCCCTTTAAGTTTAGAATATTTGAAATATAATGTGTAAATTTAAAACACTTTTTTGATGTTATTCAAAATTAATTTTAAGACTAAAAGTATTTACTGGTTTTCATTTCAAACATTACTTTTACCTTTTATCTAATATTTTAATAACTAATATGATCCAATATGTAAATAATAAAAAATTAAAATACAACTTTTTTTTAAATTAAAAAATAAAAATGTATATTTCTAATTCTTTCCAAGTTGAATTTCAGTTTAAAAATAAAGTTCAAAAATCGTATATATTATAATTAGTTTTAAATAACTCATGGGAATACCCCAAATTCATTTGCCTAATGCATTGAAAAAGAATAATTTCAACATTTTCAATGCATAAATTAAATTGTATTAAAATAAAATAATAATACTAAATGAGAAGAGTAACTAAAAAGCGTGTAAACAGTTTAATCAGTGATACTAAATCTCAAGTACTAGCATCAATATGAATTTTGGAGTATGATTAATCTGAGCCAAATAAATTGGGGACTTCATTGTTTTCGATGTTGTTGTTGTTGTTTGTTGGCGCTTATCATGAAAACAAGCGGTAATTAATTTTTTGACTTGGCCAATGGACAACATGAAAATTGTTGACAATTGACAGACACGATGATCACGCACTGATAATACACTGTTAAAATGGACAACAAAGAATGACGAATCACAAATGACGAAGAGTGGAGAATGGAGAATGGAGAGTGGTCAGTGGAGACTCGATGAGCCGAATGTCGCATTTTTTGAGCGTCAAACAGACTGCCAAAGGCGCCGATAACAACTATGTTTCACTCCCTATCTCTTTCTCTCCATGTTTCAAACACGGCTGCCACATTTAGCGTTTTTGCGCCAAAACTGGCTATTTTTTTCTTATTGGCGTAATGACACATTTTTTTTTTGGAATTGGCTCTATTTTGCTTTAATCAAGAGTTTCTTGAAATCTATTAGGAATGTAATTTAGATCTAACTAATAAATAATTTGAATATTTTTTATTTTAAACAATTTTTTTATACTTAACATATGTTTTAAAAAAATTAAGTTTTGCTAATAATTTGGTTGCTTTATAAGAATTGAATAATTTTTATTAAATTGCCTTTTTTTTAATGAAATTGGATCTTTTTAAAATTTTGTTTGCCGCATTTTAAATTTTATGAAGTGGCAACCGTGGTTTCAAATAGTTTTCAACACCTGTCAAAGCAAACAACGCGTTTAGCTTTGTGTGTGTGTGTGTGTGTGTATGAGTGTGTATTAATGTGTGGGTGTGTGTGTGTGTATTTTGCGTGCACTTCCTTTTCGACAGGACGCGCTCACAACACAAAAGAAACAAACAAGAAATAGGTATTATCTAAGATACGCCGACTACTTGATATCCTTTCATTGTCCTGTATTTCATATTGAACCGATCCGTCCTCAGTTACTCAAGAAAATGTTTTCACAAAATAAAATGTGACATATCTGCTTTCTTTATTCATAAGATTAGATAATTCGATCAAAATCATGTTTTTTTTTATATCTAACATTTTTTTTTAAATCATAAATAAGAATCAAATAAGTATTAATATAAAAAGTCCTTGAAATATGTACATATATATTTTTTTTTTCTAAGAAATATTGACTAAGTTTTTGTTAGAACACCCTCTTGACTTAATTTATATAAGAAATCGGTGGGTTGACTTGAGATACTAGAATTAGAAAACATATTTGAACTTTTTCTTAGAACTGACTGCACTGTTAAAAAAAATGTTCTGAAATCAAGATTTTGGTCTCAGAACTAAGATTTTTGGTCTAAAAAATGCGTCGAGAACATAAAATTCTTAATTTAAGAAAACACATCTTGGTTTCAGGAACATTTAAACTAAGACTAAGTTCTTATTTTAAGAATAATTGTTCTTAAAATAAATATAAAAAAATAAAAATGGTTTATTTTTAATATTTGTATATATTTTATTTTGGCTTGGTAATTTTATAAATGTTATTCTAATTTTATATTAGTGGGGTTCGAACCGCCGTGTCTCTAACGGAGCCACCATTTATTTCGTATGAAATTGTACATGTTAGTACCTTGCTAACAATTTAAGATTTTTATTCTTATATTAAGATTTTATTATTTTTTAGATTAAAAATCGTAGTTTTAGTAATTTGGTCTTAAAATAATCTTATTTTAAGAACCAAATATTTAAGATGTATGTTCTTGATTTTAAAAGCTGGTCTTTTCTTTCAGTGTGTAGCTTAGGAATATGGGGTATCATTTTTATTTTAAATATATTTTTACTTTTTTTTGAAAAATTCGATGCACCCTTACATATTGGCTAAGAATATTGAAATACTCGCTGCAAGGAAGTGTATTCGAAAGTGCCACAGCCACAGGCAATTGGTAAAAGTGTAAAAAAAGCGAATAAGAAAAAGAGCTTTTTATACCGTTTGCCGGCGCTGTCAAATTGCCGTTAGCGCGCGCACAAAACGTCCGCGCTGGCGTCGCTGCCGTTGGCCGACGACGACGACGACGGCGACGGCGACGGCGACGGCGACGTCAACTGTCGCCGCCTGCTTAAAAGCTAAGGACAGTTCACAGCGTTTAGTTCGTAACGAGACGTCGCCTCGCGCGGTTTGGCGGCATAACAAAAACAAATATACAAACTAACATACGCAAACACACACACACACTCACACACACACACACACTCGCACATATGTGTTCACACACACATGTGCATATGAAACGAGCGTTATATTTAACTGTTGTTATTCAAAACAAACCGAAAAAAGCGGCCTACAAAAACAAAGGCTATAAAAAAATACCAAAAAAATAACTATAATTATAAAACTAATAAATAACAGTAGTTTAACTGCAACAACAACAAGAAGTAATACAAAATTCAGCAACAAAATATTGCTTAAATAAAGATTCTTAAAGTTTGTTATAATCAAAGTATATATTTCGGTTATAATTTTTCAAAAAATTTTAAAATCAACTATCAGCTAAATTTTTAAAAATTTATGTGTAACGCTTTGAATCGGTTACTGTTTTTTTTTTTTTTATATACCGATACACAATAAATTTTAAAAATGTAAAAAAAACATTAAAATACATATACGGTTCACAGCAATCTTTAATAAATATCTTCGTATATTAAGAAAAATACTTTGATTGCAAAAAAGGTATTTTTAAAAAAGATTAATATTGAAATTTTAAATTAAAATTAATTTTTAAAACATTAATTACAGCTGCTAAAAAAATAATTTAATTTAATGCCAAACGTTATTTATGAACCGGTTACTAATCGGTTATTTTTTTTTTTTTTTTACAAATTTATTATTTTTTTTTTTTTGGTTACGGCCTCATAAAAAAGTTCCTGTTACGTTTGAGGTTTCAGTTACGTTTACCAATTTCAATCGGTTAATACCGGTAAAGGATTACGGTTTCGATTACGTTGTCGATTGCGGTGTTAATTCCAACTTAAAATCATTCAAACTAAATGCCCAACTTGTTATACAGTGTAAAATGCAAATGTTTTGGTTTTTTTACTGTGAATTTTTTTGTGATAATTTCTGTCTACAATATTTGTGTTGTTTTTGTTGTGTGTTTGAAGATTTCAAATGAATTCTGCAAGTTGAAGTGTTGCTGTTAAAAAAGTTAATTAATATTAATATTGAATATTTCTGTTTAATAATAATGAAGCGCGTATTACGAATTTACATTAATCACAAGATCAATTAAGCGTTCGATGCCGGCTAAATCTCAATTCTCCGGTCTACAGTCTACAGTCTTCAGTCTCCGATCGTAGCCTGTCTCCACGGCCCACGCTTTGAAGACAGCTTCTTTCTTCAGCTTCGTCTCCGTCTCCATCTCCATCTCCGTATCGATCGTTATCTCGAATCTACGTTTCTGATTCGATTCTGGCTTTGACTCAAAACTAGTTTCAGTTTTGCAAATTTCGCCCCGAAGCGCATAAATCTCAATTAATTTTAGTATTTATACTTGAGCAACTTTTTGCATTTCTCTTAGTGATGGAAATTCAAATATCAATTTAAATATTAGACATCGTAAAAGAAAACATAAAATTCTCGATTCATTGGAACATTTTGAAAAGTGTTTAAAAATTGTAAAAAAAAAAATTAATATGAATTATTATTTTTATTTTCTGTTTTAGAAACCTATTAAAGTCTGAAATAAAATAAAACTAATTGAAGATATATACGTAATAAAAAGAATGAAGACAACATTTCAATAAAGAAAACTAAACAAATTCAAATAATAAATCGAAAGAAATTGAATTGTAAATAGTTTTAAATTGCTTTGATTTTTTTTAAACATCACTAATATTTCGCGACCTTTTTGACGTGATCCAATACAAACATGTTGGCCATGATCAAGACGGACAGACAGACAGACAGCCAGCTGTTGACCCGGTCTAATAAATATTGAAACTGAAACAAGGAATAATCACAGCATAGAATGATCAGAACAACATTAATGCAATATTGATTAGGCTGAAAATTTAATTAACTTCAATTATGTTATAATCAGAAAGGATTTCGATATTAAACAGCGAAATTTAAAATGTTTCACAATTTTGAGAAATTCTCCAGCTCTGAAAATATGACTTTATAAAGAACATTAAAAAAAAAAAATAAAAATTTGCACAATGGATCAATGAAAAAATTAATGTAGACTAAAGATGACTTTAATAATTCTAATTTAAATATGCTTAACATTAAAACCTTTATTGTAACTACATTAACAATATATCTGAAAAATGCTTAACATTATATTAATCCAAAAGTTGCCAAAGATTATTAAATAGTATTTATTTAATCAGCTGAGTTCATTAAATATATTGTATATTCTAAAACAAAAACAAATTGATTTTATTAAGAAACACGTTTATTTTGTTCCTATGACGACTATATATGCTATCACAATCCGATCTAACCAGTTTCAACTTATATGCCAGTTTTATCAGAATATTATATTTTTTATTGTAGTTGCAGCGGCGAGAGTTCAAAGTTTTTTTGTTTTATAAATATTACTCATACGACATGTTGTGCGTTGTGAATAAATGTTTTTGAATGAATTGGAAAACGGGGAAAAAAAAAAGAAAAGCTATGAATATGAAATTTGAATATTCTATAATAATCAGGGACAGTAAATAATGGATTTTTTGTTTTTTTCAATTGCAAAAATCATTCATTTTTAGTAAGTGTAAAAAAACGTAATAAAGGTAATCTATGCAATTTTATTATGATCTTAAGATCAGAAATAATCATTATTTTTGAGCAAAATAAATAAAACTCAGAAAAAATATTTTTTTTGCTCAAAAATAATGATTATTTCCTGAGTAAAATATTAAAAATCCTAAATCTTAAGATCATGGTAAAATTAATTATTATTCCTGAGTTTTATTTTGTTATTCTCAAAAGTAAAATAATAAAACTCATAGAAAAATGATTACTCTTGAGTTTTATAATAAAACTTATAATGATTACAGTCCCTGATAATAATATTTTATTGGAACTCAACCACAATTGTGCCACCCTCAAATATCTATAACTATTATTATGAATATCATTCGGACGTGTAAATTTAATAGCATTTTATTGTTGTTGTGGTTGTTTCGCGTCTGCAATTACAAAGTAACAAAATGTCAGCTAATTAATGCGATCTGACCGAGTGAACATATCGTATTACCCATCTGGTTAGATCCGCTGCACTCTAGTAATTGCTATACAATCACTTTTCAGTTCATTTCCCTTTGGACGTGACGTTTGTTATTTTAAATTTGAATTTTAGTGGCAATTTTTACTAAAAATTTCAATTTTATTTCAATGCATTTCTTATTTTAATGTCAAAGTGTAATAATTATTAATGATTATATTGATAATAATCTACCTTATATGTGGTCTAACTTGATTTTACGTTTTCTTATTCAATCGAACTGTTAAACTTCAGTAGTAATTAAATTATTTAACAAGCAGTTTAACGACAAGTTGAGTTAATTAAATGACTATACATGTTTAATGAATGACAATGTGGTAGTTGTAATGAATTTTAGATAAATTAATTACAATATTTAATATTATATTCGATATGCAGAAAGCTCTGTCAAGTAACTTATATGTACATTTACTTTAAAGCTTCAAACTGTCAATATTATAGAATATTAATTTTATCATTATTTGAATTCTAATTTAATTCTGCATCAAAATTGGAAAAATCAATTTTTTCTATCACTGTCCATTTTTTCATACTTTTGCCTTAACACTTTTTCAATAACTTCAAACTGTCATAACTTTAAAGTAACTTTACCGAATTTCGAACGGAATATCATTTTTTTTATCATTATTTTTCCTCTTATTTAATGCTGTATTAATATTGGAAAATTCAATTTTTTTTCCAATAACTGTCCATTTTTTTTAAACTTTGGATCACAGTCCATTTTTTTTTTTTTCATACTTTCGGCTTAACACTTTTTTTAAAAACTTTAAACTGTCATAACTTTAAAGTCACTTTACCGATTTTCAAACGAAATATCATTTTTATCATTATTTGGCCTCTAATTCAATGCTATATTAATATTGGAAAATTAAATTTTTTTTTTTTTAATTTGTCCATTTTTTCTATACTTTGGATCACATTCTATTTTTTTCCATACTCTCGCCTTGACACTTTTTCAAAAACTTTAGACTGTCATAACTCTGGCAAAACTTGACCGATTTCCAAGCGGAATATCATTTTAATTATTATTTGGCGTCTTATTGAATTCTGTATTAAAACTGGGGTTGAATTCTTTCTATTACCAATTTTTTTTGCATTTCTATCTATTTAAAAAAAAAAGTGTTTTGAAAAACTCGATATTTGTAACTCGACTGATCGACAATTCGATTTCAATATTTTGATTTTCAACTCGATTCGATTTGTTGACAAATACTTTATTTTTATGCTATTTTTTTTTTCCAGTGTTGACAACGTTGTCGTTGTGAAAAGCGCAAAGCTTAAGTGGAACAACATTGGAGATTAAATTCATAAGCCGCGTTTTGTGCGGCGTCGTTTCTCCTCCCCTCATAAATCAATCACATCCACAAAGCCTAGAGAAACTGATAAACTGATAAAGTCGCTGTGACGGCGACGGCGACGGCGACTGCGGCAGCAGCAGCGGCAGCGGCAGAGGCAGCGATATGTTGGCCACGCCCAGCGGCGGCACAGCGCCCACAAATGAGAAGCTTAACAATGGTTATATGCAAACAAATGCGCTGGATGAGCTAAATGCAACGGTCGTGTCGCCGCTGCTGGGCCAACAACAACAGCAACAGCAGCAACATACCCAGCAGCAACAGCAATCCTCACAGCAGCAACAGCAACAGTCACAACAGCAACAGCAACAGCAACACAAGCTGCCAACTGTTGTGTTTCTCAGTCCGGATGGCAGCGGTGTTGTTGGCAGCGCCTTGCAACGTAATGTTGCCAATGTTGCTGCCACAACGGCGGTGGCAAGCGACTGGTTGCTGCTAAAAGAGACGCAACAGCGACGACGTCTCTTCGTCCTCGCAATCGCATTCACAGTCCTTGGAGCAGCCATTGGAGCCTTGGCCATTTATTTTGCCAGCTTGCATCAACATTGTCAGTTCTATCAGCGCAACGAACTCACGGATGCAGGTAAGACATGCTGCCACAAATTGTGGCAACTTCACTGCAACAAAAAAAGGAGACCTCCTTCTAAAATCAAGAACATACATCTTAAATATTTGGTTCTTAAATTACGAAATTTTAAGACCGAATTATTAAAACTAAGTTTTTTAATTAAAAAAAATCATAAAATTTTAATATAAGACCAAAAATCTTAAATTGTTAGGAAGGTATAAATATGTACAATTTCATATGAAATAAATGGTAGCTCCGTTAGAGACACTGCATTAGTTGTAAAGCAGTGGGCCGGAGGTTCGAACCCCACTATTAACAAATTAGAATAACATTTATAAAATTACCAACACAAAATAAAATATATACAAATATAAATAAAAAATTGAAAAGAAAAAATAATCTTAAAAGAAGAACTTGGACCAAGTTACTTGGTCTTATATTAAATGTTCCTGAAACCAAGATGTGTTCTCTTAAATTACGAATTTTATGTTCTCGACGCATTTTTTAGACCAAAAATCTTAGTTCTAAGACCAAAATTAGGATTTTAGAACATTTTTTTTATCAGTGTTGCAACAAACACACCTATTTTTGCCCAATATACCATCTATAAATGCTTCTGAAACCTCTATTAACTCTCCAAATTCATTTAATTCTTCCATAGTCCATTCTAAACCTATATTTGCCCAATATACCATCTATAAATACTTCAAAAATTTTTTAAGTAATAACATTACTCCTTCGACAATACAAAATTTATTAAAAACAAGTGGGAAAGGCTATAGTCGAGATTCCGACCATAGAATATCCGTTACTTATTTCAATATATATTAAAGTACCAAGGCTACAAACCTTCAACATTTTGTTAAAGGTTCGGTTCGCCGGCTCGAACCATAGAGCAAGACAACGGTTCGGTTGCCTGAACCCAAGGTTTGGGTTCGAACCTTGGTTCAATTTCATACAACAAAATATTTTATTGCTGTATATTTTTCTCTACATTTTTATTTTATTAATTTTTTTTTTTAAATAAATAAAATTTTGATGATAATTTAAATTCATTTAAAGATTGAAAAACTACTTATTTTAAGCAAAAATTTCAAATAATTGCTTAATATTAGAAAACCATAAAATTTATGTAATTATTTATTTTTTTCGAACCGAACCTTTTATTTTAGAAAGCGGTTCGGTTTAGGTTCAGGTTCGCAAAGTAAATAATTTCAAGGGTTCGCTTCATGATCCGGTTCAGGCTGCATAAAAACACGAACCGTACCGAACCGGTTCTACGAGGTTCGGTGCAGAACCGGTTTGCAGCCTTGGTTGCAACAAGTAGCAACATATTTAAAATTGGGTCAGCAGCAGGCAATCAAGTTTGAATCCGTTTTGAAAACCATTTCATGTTGCATATTAAGGAGCAATCGGGGGTAGGAGAGAGGGATTGGAGAGTGGGGAGGAGAGAGGGAGACGGAGAGAAGTGGGGAAGTGTTATATCCGTAATAATCAAAAACACAAATGCTGCAAAAACTCAATTTCCTTTGAACCAGAAACGAGCAACAGGCGTCAAATGGTGGCAAGCAACAGGCTGCCATTTGGTCGCATCTTGTGGCAAGCGGGGGAGGGAGAGTGGGGTAGGGGGGATGGGGAATGGGGCAGGGGTTTTTGCTCTTGACTGTGTGCTGTGGCGCCTTTCATTTCCGCCTGCATTAAATGCTCCGTGCGACGTTTAGAAATTCAATTATAAAATATGTCAAACAACCAACAGCAACAACAGCAACAACAACAGCAACAACCAACAATGCCTGTCGCCTGTTTCCTGTGTCACATTTGTTGGCCAGACCACAGCCATGCCCACAACTCCCCCTTCCCCCCCTATCACTCTCCCTTAGCCTGTTTCTTAACCTTTAAAAGCAGCTGCCATTTAGACATTGCTCATTGGACTTCAGCAATTTTTGCATTCATTCACATCAGCAACATCTCATTGTTCTCTCCATCTCTTTCGCTCTTTCGCTCTTTCTCGTCGCTAACTGCTCTCATTATTATCCGTGTATTATCTGTTGACAGCCACACAACATTCTCTGTCACATTTCTCTCATTTACATACATTTTGAAAAACCAATTAATTGTCCCTAGGAATTTCGCTTGTTGTGGACTTTCAATCGATTCTCGTTGACGCGTGTCTATTTAATTGAATGACTCACACACACACACAAACACACACACACACACACACACACACACACCAATACACACACTTTTTATGCGTGTTGTAAAAAATGTGCTTTTAATATTTAGCTTCAGTCAAAAAATATATAAAAAAAAAACGTTGAAATTCATTCATCGACTTTGCTGCGAACCTTTTAATTTTAACCTACCCCATATTTAACCTGATTATCAGCAAAGCCTATATTAAAACCATAAAGGACACACACACACACACACACTTACAACTTTAAAAATAAATATACAATCTATAAATAAGCTATTTAAGAAAATACACCACTTTTTTTCAAGGAAAATGAGTTGAGTTATATAAATAATTTATAGGGTTCGATTCTGTCTATTTTTAAAAAACCTACAAACAAGGATGTTAAATCGTCGGTATAACGGAGAATTTAATTTTTTTTATATGCTTACACATTCTGCGGCTTTTGAGAATAACCTTTTTTCTGTATTACACTTTCACCTACCCTTTTTTTTTTTTTTATTAACTACAACTCAAGTCTATTAAATCAATATACAATTAAAAATTTTATTTTTTAATTAGGAATTTTTTGTGTAAAAAATAGCTTATATTTTTTTTGAAAAGCTATTTCATTATAAACGCTGAATTATAAACTACTATCTATAATATATATAAAGATATATGTTATCATGCTTAACATTTATCCAAATTCTTGGCTTGATCCTTTGAGTTTTAACATTTCTTGGTTGGCGAGCGAAGCGAGCAGTGCACATAGCCCCCTTGTTTCTTAAATTTTCCCAATCATTATTCATGTTTCTATGCATTTTTTTTTAAATCTTGTATTTGTGGAATCTTAATATCTTTTGATACTTGTAATTATCATATTAAATTGCAATTAAGCTGTTATTTAGAAGACTTAAAATTTCCTGTTTTTCTCTTAAACTTAGCTTACATTTCCTTCCTTAAATTCGTTTCCTTTTCTCAACTTCCTATTCCTCTTTTGACTTGCGTTTTCATCCTTAACTTTCTTTTTTTCTCGTTGAACGGAACCAATTAGAATTAAACACTTGAGCTAATTACTTGAGTTTCCTGTTTGAAGTGGGTTGAATGTATGCTATCTCGTTCTAATGAAACTGTGCAACATTGTGGCATACATCCGGTGTCTGGTTCAACACAGCAATACCTCGAGGTGTTTGATTTGCCACCGGAAACGACAGGGAAGCCAAAGTATCTTGAAAATATGTAAATTGTTAGTCAACGCGGTGTATTAAAAGGGGTCTAAAGAAAGGGGTGCAAATATAAAATAAGGGTGGGAGAGATTACTGTATATAACAACGATTGAGGGGCACATGCAACATGTGTCGTGTGTCCTGAATATCCATTCAATGTCCGCAATCGACGAGCTATCGACCTTTTTATCGACTTTTTATGTTCCTTTAATAAAATAGATGCTCTCGACCCTTTCTCACTTTACGACCGTTTGTACCACCCCAAAAAAAAAAATGTAGTGCAAGTGTGTATAACAGTTAGAAGGTGGTAAGAAACGCTAAAACTTTCGTTTGACACTAATTTATGTATTTATTTTAATACTTAAGTTCATTTTGAAATACTAAATTTATTTTTTTACATAAACCCTAACTATTTGAACTCAGGAACTATACAAGTTAAAGCTAGGAAACTTTGTATGCATATATTTTAGAACTTTTTTAATATAATATAAATAGTTTTAATACCCTGTGTCCATTTAATGTGGACAGAAATGGGTATAATGATTTTGTTATTAATATTTTGCTTAAATATTCCTTTGAAATTCAGATTAAATTACTTTAAAAATATATGAATAAAAGCAAAAATGCTGAAAAAGGTGATAAAATGTGTACATTTAAATTTTATAGGGTATCTTTTTGTCAAAAACAATTTTTGAAACACTTGCTATCATTCTAAATTGAATATAAAGGGTATTTCTAGGTCGTGCAACTCTAGTTATTATTTTAAAAATTAGATAATCATGTTTACCAGGGTATATGTTAGTTATGCCATTATTCATTTAATCTGTTATTGTTTTCTAAACGAGTACCACAGCTATTGCAGGGTATGTACAAACTGTCCAACTTTTGTGATAACATTAAAAATAAATTATTATTATTGCCACATAAATTATTATTGCTCCAAAAAAGAGAGCAAGCGAGCATTACAGGGTATCTAATTGACATGCAATGCTTGTTAACGCTCTCGAAAGAAGAAAAGACAGTTCTACAGGGTATGTGCAGGCCGTGGGACTTGCCACTTAATCTCTTAAAGTTACTTCAATTAAGATTGTGAAAATCCTTTTTTAATCAAAAATTCAAATTCAATTTTCTTGAGTGGTTTTTTTTTAATCGAAGCAATGCTAATCTTAAGGGGATAGAGTTTAGGAAGGTGATTTTGTTGAAGTGTATAGATGTGTGTATAGGTAGGTGTATAGGTGTGTGTGTGTGTGTGTGAGACAATTAATTATCTGTTAGTTGGAAAAGGTAAAAAAAAACTCCACTCACAAATTCTTAAATTACAGGTGACTACAAGACAAACGGAGGAGCTGAAGGAGTAGGACGAGGAGCAGGAGGAGGAGCAGGAGGAGGAGCAGGAGGAGGTGCAGGTGAAAGAGTAACAGGAGCAGGAGCGATAGGAGGAGGAGGAAGTGGACAGGACAATATCTGCATGACACAGGAATGTGTGCGAACAGGTGAGTAATGATCCTTTAAAATAATGTATAATCAGGGATGTTTCAGAAATGTAATCCAACCGAAAACCAAGCAAAAATCTATGGCTTTTCAGTTGATTTTTGTTTCTGGAATACCCCTAAATGATAGGGATGATGATAGTGATGAAGGAAGAGAGCAGAAGAAAGAGGAATGCAAGTCCTTAGCCAAGTTGGACACACACAAATGTGTCGCTGTCAATCCAGACACTTTAATATCACTTTGTAAATGTGTTTTTTGTATACCCTGCAAACACTGAAAATATTGAAACTAGGGTATAATGTTTCTGTGCAATGGTACACAGCAAAAAGGCTAAAGAAATTAAACATAAAAATGAAATTTTAAATGTTTTTTAAAATTCCATTAAAATTAGAACCGAGAACTAGAGAGAACATTTTTTTTGTTAATGAAATTTATGATATTTGAACACAGAATAAAATAAGAGGCTAAACCATGCTCAAAAATATATTCCGCTTGAAAATCGGTTCCTTTTTTTTTTTTTTTTTCAAGTTTTGAGTGTTTGAAGTTGCTCAGTCCTTGAATCAAGTCAAAATTTTTGTGCAATTTCAGATGATTTTTTACAAAAAAATAAAAGGTCTCAGAATCAAGTTTCAAGTGTTGTTTTATACTAATTACGATATAAGGAGTTGATTAAAAGTGAAAACTTGAGATTTAAAATTTTGAATTTTCAAAATATCAAAGGGGGGACCCTTACCATCAAAATCAACCATGGCTAGAGTAATCGAAAAATAAAAAATTGTTCTAAATGAACAAAACTTAAATACAGAATTAATATAAAGGCCAAACCATGATCAAAATGATATTCTGTTTGAAAATCGGTTCAGTTTTGATCAAGTTATGAGTGTTTGAAGTTGGTCCAAACTATGATCTAGCCACTTTACAAGTCAAAATTTTTGTCCAATTTCGCATGATTTTTTATCAAAAAATTAAAAGTTCCAGAATCAAGTTTCAAGTGTTGTTTTATACTAATTACGATATAAGGAGTTGATTAAAAGTGAAAACTTGAGATTTAAAATTTTGAATTTTCAAAATATCAAAGGGGGGACCCTTACCATCAAAATCAACCATGGCTAGAATAATCGAAATATATAAAATTTTTCTAAATGAACAAAATTTAAATGCAGAGTGAAAAGGCCAAACCATGATCAAAATGACATTCTGTTTGAAAATCGGTTAAGTTTTGATCAAGTTATGAGTGTTTGAAGTTGGACCAAACTATGATCTAGCAACTTTACAAGTCTAAATTTTTGTGCAATTTCACATGATTTTTTACAAGAAAATGAAAGGTCTTAGAATCAAATTTAAGTGTTGTTTTATACTCATAACGATATAAGGAGTTGATTAAAAGTGAAAACTTGAGATTTAAAATGTTCCCTTTTTTACAATTCCAAAGATCTACACTGATAGAAAAAACACATAGTGAAAGCAAATATTTCCTTATTTGATTTTAAAATTTAAGATTTAACTAGAAAACGTATTAAAGTTAAATATAATAAACTTTTTTATATGTCAAAGTTAATATGAACATAGTAAAACCAAAAAGAAAACACTTTAAATTAAAAATAAATTTTAAATATACTTACTTTTAAAATGCAAAAAAATTACAAAAAATCTTATTCGAATTGATGTCAGATTTAATAAAAAATGTATTAAAATTAAAGCCCATTAGAATTGAAATAAAATAATAATAATAAATAAATAATAGTAAATAAAAATAATAAAAAACAGTAAAATAAACACAGTAAAAATAAAATAAAAATTAATAAAGAAACAAGATAAAATAAAATAAACAAAATAAATATAGAAGATTTAAATGCAATTTTTTTCCCTTTAATACAAATGTAATGTTTGTTTTTTAAATATTAAATTACTTAAATTGAATATGAAACATATTTAAAATAAAAATGTTATTTTATTTATTTTCGATTCCAAGTGCAGACACTTTAAATCTATTAAATGCGTATTTAACGCTAAATCATAGAGCAAAATATTGAAATCAATGTGAAAATATGAAAATTTCACAGCATTTTTCTATCAGTGTAGAGAACACAATTTGTATGGCGAATTGAAAGTACTGAGGATATCTTGTAGTCGTGCACTCTCGACTGAAGCTTTCTTACCTGGTTTCAATTATTTATTTAACAATTAACTTGGTTTAGTGGTGCTCAATTTGATGTTGATTATACATATGTGCCGATATGGCTTTGGATATGGTATGGTTGTGTTTATTTATATTATATGTAGGTCCAAATGCATTTGCCAGGTCATCAAGTGTCTCTCTCTCCCTCTCTCTCTCCCTCTCTCCCTCTCTCTCCTGTATCTTTAAGGGAAGAGAAGACAGTCAACGTTTAACGACCTTTTTATGGGCCACAAAACACACAGAGCTGGGAATGTGACATTTGGTTGATGCCACATGCCACATGCTACTTGCCACTTGCCACTTGCCGCATATGCCGCATGCCACATCGCATGCATGCATAACAAATGCATAATAGTCTTTCTTAGAATAGTTAATGTCTGCCTTTCTTCTCTCCCCTTTTCTTTCCCTTTTCTTCCCATTTTCTTCTCATTTTTTTTTTTTTTTTTTTTTTTTGGTAAGTGCTTTGAGCTTTTATGCCACAAAATGAAGCAAACTCCATTTGCAACTCGAGACATTTCATTAATTAGATGCGTGGATAGGTACAACTCCTAATTATCCTAGGAAAATTTGCTGTAGAAAATCTTTGTGGCGTAACAGCAAATGTTAGAATTTAAAGCACATGATTTATTATTTTTTTGAAGCTCAACTTTTGTTATTTGAAATCTCAGGACCTTTATGAGCTAGAGTTGAAAAATTTGGTATGTGATTTCTGCTTGAACTAATCAATCTGAGCTTTACTCTAAATTACTGGTTCACACCTTATTTGTCCTAATATCTTCTAGTTTTTTATAGTATTCCCTTGACGCAACCCAAATAAAAAGGGACACAAGTTTTTCATAGAATTTTATATAAACTTTTAACAACTATTTATGTCAAAGAAATCCATAAATAACCGCGAAATAATGTCATCAAAAAATATAGAGCATACTTTTGGGAGTAATTCAAAGAGCTGTTAACACTTGCATATTTTTAACAATTTGAATAAATCATAAATTCATAAGTAGTTAAAGTTGACTTCGAGTTTAATAAAAACAAGTGGGCGGCTAAAGTCGAGCACGCTCGACAGTAGGATACCCTGTGTCCGGGTACTCTGTACTAAAAGTTGATTTTCGACCGATTGTTCCTATGGCAGCTATATGATATAGTGGTCCGATTTGAAACAAATATAACACCAACTTAAATGCATATTCTATGAGTTTGGTTAAGATATCTCAGAAAACAAAAAACTTTTTCATACTAAAACTTGATTTCGACTGAGCGTCTCTATGGCAGCTATATGATATAGTGTTCCGATTTGAACCAAATTTGGGCAGAATGTATAATAACAGCCCAGATGTATATTGTGTGAGATTGATTGAGATATCTAAAAAAAACCCAAGAAGTTTTTCATACTAAAACTTTATTTTCAATCTATCGGTCCTATGGCAGCTATATGATATAGAGGTCTGATCCGAAAATTAAAACCAACTTGATCTGCATATGTTATCCAGGAACTTTCATACCAAGTTTAAAGTCTCTAGCTTTTATGGTCTCTGAGATCGACCCGTTTAAACAGACGGACAGACAGACAGACGGACGGACAGACAGACGGACAGGGCTAGATAGACTTAGCTGTTGATCCTGTTCAAGAATGTATATATACCCTTCTGCCTGTTACATACATTCAGCCAAACACATTATACCCTACGCTCCTTTTCAGGGTATAAAAAGCTATGAAATTGTCTAGTCTAGTGCCTGATTTATAATCCCGACGTATCCTTTGGCAGTTAAAGTTCTGTTGCATTCATATGTGAATGTGCATAGTTCTGTTGATTTATGGAGGTCGCTTTCTTCTTCAACTTGCCGACAAATTTAATACGCCGTGAAAATATTTCAACTTTTCTCTACAGTTTTTTTTGTGAAAGGCAACAAATTCTATGACCAAGTGTAGGACAAACTTTTAGGCGTAAATTATACTCTATCAAAGGAGCAAAGGTCTCCAAATGATGATAAAAGTTTGCGCACCGAGTTTTATGATCGAATGTGAATTATGAGTGTGAATGTGAATGTGAATGAATGTGAATTTCAATTAATTCAACAGCTGCTAAAGTTCTCAGCTCTGGGATAAGATAAGCTATTGATTTATTGATAAATTGACTGATTGATGGTGTGTTTTATTGATTGCAGCTGCTTCATTGCTGTCGGCTATGGACTTGACAGCCGATCCATGTGAGGATTTCTTTCAGTTTGCCTGCGGTACTTGGAACAAGGTGCATCCCATACCCGAAGATCGCAGCTCGATCAGCACTTTTGAGGTAATTCAATGGGTATTACTATATTATCCTATAACTCTAATAAATCTGTCTTTCTTTGTAGGTGCTTTCCGATCAGCAACAGTTGATTTTACGTGGTGTTTTGGAAGAACCTATCGATGATCGCGATAATGAGGCAACAATCAAGGCGAAGACCTTCTTCAAGAGCTGCATGGACATACGTGAGTACAAGATAACCCCAGATTAGATCACTAGATTCTTAAAAATTAGCCTTCAAGTTTTAAAAAATTAATGCCAAAAATGTAGGAAAAATGTCTAGATTTTTCAAGAATTAATTGGAATTCGAATTTTTTTTTAATTTTTTTCTCCACTACTATTTCTTTAAAGTTTCAAATCGATTCTTTAATTGAAATTCATTTATATTATTTATTTCCTACAATTTACTTTATTTTTAATTGAACTTTAAATAAGAAAAATTTTAAATATAAAATTTTATTTAAAGTTATATTTCTAGCAGGGACCGTATATAATGATTTTTTTTTTAACTACAAAAATCTCTTATGATTTTTAAAATTTTGATTTTTACAATTTTTCTTCACCAATAATCATTATTTTTGATCAAAAAATAAAATAAAAATCATTATTAATCATTATTTTTAATCAAAAAAAAAATGCAAATTATTATTAATCATATTTTTGGTTAAAAAAAAAATAAAACTTAAAAAGATTGATTATTATAAATGATTTTTATTTTTTTTTTTTTAATCAACATTAAACTCAACTAGGAATAGGATTCTTAATATTAGTCCTTGATGGAAGTGTGATGTATCATAAGAAGGATATTGAATCATAGATCAAGAATATGTAATCATATCGGCGAAGTTTAACACAGATGCCTTAAACTATTGTTGAGTGTTATTTTGAAAAATCATTATTTTTGAGTTTTATTTTTTTTTTATCAAAAATAATGATTAAAAATTATATTAATTTTTTTTTTATATCTAAAATAATGATAATTGATGAAGAAAATCGTAAAAATCATTATATAATCATTAAAACGTGAAACGGTTCCTGATTTCTTTGAATCTATTGAAACTATTGTTTATTTCAACTTGAAATTTGATTAATATTTATAGAATTGTTAATGCTAGGTTAGCTTATTAAAATTGAAATCTATGGTAATTTTGTAGCCCAGATTCGCAAGATTGGCGTTGGTCGGTTGGAGCAGGTGCTTCGCTCCCTTGGAGGATGGCCGGTGATCGAGTCCAATTGGCAGCCACCCGAAGAATTGAGTGTGGAGCATTTGATGGGAATGTTGCGTTTGAATTACGGAGAAGCGGTGCTGATCGAGCTGTATGTGGGAGCGGATGATAAGAACAGTTCGGTGAACATATTACAAATGGATCAGTTGCAATATGCGTTACCCTCCAGGGATTATTATCTCAAGGCGAGCAGCTATAATGATCGTCAGGCCTATCACAAGTATATGACACAGATCGCTTTACTTTTGGGTGCAAATCCGGCGACAGCGGCTGCGGAACTTCAAGAGGTAGTGGTCTTTGAGACGCAGCTAGTGAACGTCTCATTGGCCGAAGCGGATCGTCATGATACGAGTGCCATTTATCGCAAGATGACGTTACAGGAGATGCAAATCACAGTGCCGCAACTCAATTGGACAACGTACCTGCAGACGGCTCTGGGAAAGGATATTCAACTGCAAGCGAATGAACCGTTGGTCACCTACGGCCTCACCTATCTCCGGGAAATGGGACACATTTTGAAACGAACCGATCGTCGTGTCATACACAACTATATGTTATGGCGTCTGGTCATGTCGCTGGTCACACACATGATCGATGATTTTCAGCGGGAACGTGTCGAATTCCGTAAGATCCTCATGGGTATACAGTCGGAGCGTACACGGTGGTCTCAATGCGTCGAGTGGACCAATAAGAAACTGGGCGTGGCTGTCGGTGCCCTTTTCATCCGAGATAATTTCAATCAGGATAGCAAAGAGGTTGCCCTCGAGATGATCCATAATATACGGGCCGCATTCAATGAACTGCTGGCGGAGAATCATTGGATGGACGATGAGACGAGGGCGGTGGCCAAAGAGAAGGCGGATTCAATGAACGAACGCATCGGTTATCCCGAAATACTCACCAATGTCACCGAACTAGAGCAGGAATATGTCAATGTATGTGTTTCTTTCACATTTTTATAGCTCAACTGAAAAACCTTTTCTTCTCTCATCGTATAGCTTACGATCGTCTCGGATAATTTTATCAATAATGTGCTGAGCATTTTGCATTGGGAATCGGAGAAGTTGCTTCATTTGCTGCGTCAACCGGTGGACAAGGAAAAGTGGACTACCGAGCCGGCTGTGGTAAATGCTTTCTACAATCCCAACAAGAATGATATCGGTGAGACATTTTCTACTTAATTCTTCTCTTGATCATGATCGCTTGATCTTGATGTCTTGATCTTGATCGCTTGATCTTGATCTTGATCTTGATCTTGATCTTGATCTCTTGATCTCTTGATCTCTTGATCTCTTGATCTTTTGATCTCTTGATCTCTTGATCTTGATTTCTTGATCTTGATCTCTTGATTTAGATCTCTTGATCTTGATCTTGATCTTGATCTCTTGAAATTGATCTCTTGATCTTGATCTCTAGATCTCTTGATCTTGATCTTAATCTTAATCTCTTGTTCTTGATCTCTTGATTTCTTGATCTTGATCTTGATCTTGATCCCTTGATCTTGATTTCTTGATCTTGATCTTCAGCCTTCCTTTCATCATCTTCTTTTTCACAATGAAACTACGATTTTGATTTTTATTTTGTTCACTTACATTTAGTTCTCCACATTCAAGTCTTGATTCTTTGATCTTTTTCTTTAAATTAAATCTAAATTTTCTATATTCCATAACTACATACATAAGTGTTTAACCGATCTTTAAATTGCTCTCTTTTCCTTCTTTGTCTACTTTTTAACTTTTAATTGATCTTCTCATAGCTAATTTTTATATCATTTGTTATTTTTTTTCATCTTCAGTCTTGATTTTGCCATTGATCTTCTTTATCTTGAATTTTGATCTTCGCTTTATCAAGTATATCATAGACAAAACTTGATTTCTCTTTATTGTGCAATTGTTATTTTTTCTCACAATTTTTTTTTGTACGTTCTTCATGTTTAGATTTTAATTACTATATTTCTTAAACTCAAATTCATATTTTGTTGATCTTTTTTTTATCTATTTCTTTAAAAAAGAATGATTTATTTCCCTCTATTGGTCGTGTTTCTCCACAGTTTCTTCTTAAGCTTAATTCTATATTTTCTCTCTCAAATCTACATATATTTTCTAACTTCAACTTGTACTTCTATTTCTGATCTTGTTTTTTCCAATTCTTGATCTTCGCCACATTTCAGTCTTGATTTCATAGAGAAAATAGCAGATCTTTGCCTTCATATCTGTACATCCGATCTTCACTTTACTTTTCTCATAGATACCTATAATTCTTATATTTTTTGTATTCTCTCTAGATTTCCCTTCTTCCGATCTTCGTGATCTTTTCAAAACCCCAATATCATAAACTTGTTGATCTTCATTTTAGTTTTTCCCGCGGGAATACTGCAGCCCTTGTTCTACAGCCAACACTTTCCCAAGTCGCTGAACTATGGCGGTATTGGCGTGGTGATCGGTCACGAGATCACCCATGGCTTTGACGACAAGGGTCGGCAGTTTGATAAGGAGGGTAATATGATGCAATGGTGGAACAATGCCACCATTGAGGCATTCCGAGAACGCACTCAATGCGTCATCGATCAGTATTCACGTTACAAGATCAACGAGGTGGACATGTACATGGACGGTCGGATGACCCAAGGCGAGAATATTGCCGACAATGGTGGATTGAAGCAGGCATTTCGGGTGCGTCAATTAAATATCATACTCGTATAGCCCAATTAACTAACTGATCCTTTATTTGTTGCTTGATAGGCCTATAAGAAATGGGAGAAGCTACATGGACAGGAGCTGCAATTGCCGGCTTTAAATATGACACACGATCAGCTATTTTTTCTCAACTATGCGCAAATCTGGTGCGGATCGATGCGACCAGAAGATGCGTTAACCAAGATCCGATCCTCGGTACATTCGCCCGGTTTTGTTCGTGTTCTCGGGCCGCTCTCAAATTCCAGAGACTTTTCGCATGCGTACAATTGTGATGTTGGTACCACCATGAATCCGGCGGATAAGTGTAGCGTCTGGTAGTACACACGATCATGATCATGATCATGATCACGATCGAGATCGAGTTCACGATCATTGATCGTTATGTACCACAACATATCTAATGCTTTGTATAAGTTTATTTTTTTATATATTTATATATTGTATACTTACTATATAACATCAGAAGAATGAAGGGCGTCTAATTGTTTTTATTGTTTTGATCCTCTTGTATTTGTTTTTGTGTGTTTGTTTTTTTTTTTTTTGTTATAGCAGTTATTACGTATATAGCGCGATAGTACGAACATAGTATACTATATATACTATATAACTAAATGTATTTGTAATGTAATATGAATGCCATATCTAAACCATATGCAAAGTTATCTACATTTAAAATAGAGCACTCTCAATCCTCTACCCTGTACTCAGTACTCTCTCGCTCTCTCTCTCTCTCTCTCCATCTCTCTCGGAAACGTCCGAAACAAACAAAAATTATAAGAAACGGCATTAATATTCCTAATAAAGTAAAGTAAACGAAACGAAAAATAATTCCGATAAAGCACGATCTTTCTATATAGTTTTATATGCAGCATATTTGGGGAATGAGTCATATTTATTTCTCTAAATAATTACGGATTATTTTAATATTCTACAGAACCAGAAATTTGAATTATTTAATATGATATATTAAAAGGGTTTTCTGATTTTTATTTGGTATTAACTTCATAAAGGTATCGAAATATTTAATACCATCTTATAGTATACTCTAAAATACATATATTACAGTCTTATCGTAAATTCTGTTTGTATTATAACTTTAAACTAGGTTCTTCCGATATTTAGAGCTGCGTTTATGCCATGAAATTCACAAATTCAGAAAATCTCTGTAAACAAAATGTTATCCATCAAAAATTCAACATTTTTCAAGTAAAACTTACCTCATACGATATAGAAATCAACGTTTATGCCATGAAATTCACGAATTCAGACAAAGTGCGCAATAAAAGTCAGAATTTCAATCATATTACGATATGTTTGTGCGATTTTATTGTTGCATAGTTACTTCAGATGTTTATGTAGCTTATATGTATGGTACAATATGTTTTGTATATATATATATATATATATTATTATATCGGGATATATTTATCATGTATATATAGTATATCATTTGTAAAGTTTCGTTGGGCAACCGCTAGGTGCCGGCACTAAAGCTATGATAGGTCTATGTGAGACCCTAGTTTGTATCATATGTGTTGTATCGTATATAGTCTATATATATCGTATACCGTATATCGTATCACGAATATATATATATTGGTATAAAAACGTCTAGCAAAACACAGTCCGTAGTTAAAAGCGATATCGCACCCAAGGACACAACTAGTGTCCAGGCCTATTATATATCTATGTATGTGTATAACAATTGGTACAGTTTAAACTTTAAAGTATTGGAATTATATTGGAAATTCGCATAGCCATTGGAAAGTCAGTGCTAGTTGACTGGAAACCGCTAAAAGGGCTATGAAAGTTCACTTATAGTGATGGGTGTTTAATTAAACACTAAATATATAATCTGAAGTATTCTTGGAAGGCCACTGGAAGTCGCCTGGAAGTAAGTTCAATCTCTAAGCTTAAGCAACTTAAAGATAACTTGGAAATTAAGTAGCATTAAAGTTTGAATTAACACTACTAGCGTGGCAAGCCACTGGAAAGTCAGTGGAAGGGCTACTGGAAGTCGCCTGGAAGTAAGTTCAATCCCTAAGCTTTAGAAACTATTAGTTACCTTGGAAATTAAGTAGCATACAATTTTTAAATTAACACTGCTGTAATGAAAAATCATTGGAAAGCCATTGGAAGGCCACTGGAAGTCTTTAAACTTAAGTAACTAACAGATACACTGAAAAGTAACTAGTACTCGAGTTTGAGTTAACACTGCTAGAACGGAAAATCATTGGAAAGACAGTGCAAGGTCACTGGAAGTCAACTGGAAGTGAGTACAAGCTTTAAGTTGAACTAAAATTAATAGACACACAAAAAGGTAACAATAATTAATGTTTGCTGTAAGACTGCTCGAATGGAAAGCCATGGGAAGGTCACTGGAAGTGAGTGGTGTTTGAAAGCCACTGGAAGGTCGTAATTTAGCTATTTTAAGGTCACTGGAAGCCGCGTGTACTGCATAACTTTGGTACAGTGAGCACAGTTTTGAAAACTGCAAAAATTAACTGGAAGCCGCTGGAAGATCTCTGGAATCTTTGTACATATGTATGTTTAGAGTATAGTATTGTGAAGCCTGCGCTCTAGGAATACTGCGTATCATTCATTATCTTCTGGAAACGTGGGGGGGAGACTTAAGAAATCATTCCACGCGGAATTATCACACATGCTTATGCTCTAAGAACAAAAAAAAAAAACCTGGGAATTCACATGTTTGCCATAGGTACTTGGAGTAGTTGTAACTCC
Source organism: Drosophila phalerata (assembly GCA_951394115.2). NCBI lineage: Eukaryota > Metazoa > Arthropoda > Insecta > Diptera > Drosophilidae > Drosophila > Drosophila phalerata. The sequence goes on along the minus strand of OX596006.1, from coordinate 46,245,487 downwards.
CATTAGATGCGCAATGAACGACGGCTTGTTGAGGTTGTTGTTGTTGTATGTCGTCTCTGGGACCAGGATTGCTCATCCGCCCGGGCAAAGATCAGATAGATGAAATTGCCGAGAACATTGAGTATAACAGCCAGCCAGAAGACAATATGCCATTGGGTTAAAGTCTCGCGATGATTGATGATCAGCCCAATGACATAGGGAGCCAAGAATCCACAGATATTTGCCGCCGAATTGGTAATACCATACATAGTGCCCGCAAATCGGGGACTCAAGGCAATGTGATTCATCTGATTGCCGGCATAGACAGCGCCACCAAAGGAACCGACACCAGCGAGCATAAAGGTGACCCAAATCCAATCACAGCCCACATAGATGATGCCAATGAGACCCAAGGAGGGCACTACCGATGATATGGTATTCCACAATTTATAGGAATTGAGTTGACTGATATAACGACGGGCCAACATCCAATCTGCTAACGCTGAACAGGCAATACCCATGAACCAGGATGTTAGATAGGGTATGGCATTGAGTAGAGCATTCGATTGTATATCAAAATGGAGTATGTTGCTCATATAGGTGGGCAGTTCGGTCAGTTGTGTGTAGAAGGCCCAACTCTGGCCACATTGTGTTAGGAGTATGGCCCAAAGTGGCACGCTTCTTAAGATGGAACTCCAGGGTATATGTTCGGTCGGTTGTGCTTCTAATTGATCCTGCTCCTGATCCTGCTGCTCCTCTGGCAACTGTAGTGCACGTTCTATGTAGGCACGTTCCTTGCGAGAGATGCGCGGATGTTCACTGGGTCTATCGTACACCAGATACATCCAACAGCCGAACCACACAATACCCAGCAATCCAAAGATATAGAATGCCGATGGCCAGCCGCCCAAAAATCGCTGGGAGCACAACCAACCCGTCAATGGCATCGATATCACCGTGCCAATATTTGAGCCGGCATAAACGATAGCCGCGAATTTATTGCGCTCCAACGGCGGTATCCAATGGGCCAACATTGCGTGCATTGCCGGATATGTGACACCCTCGCCCATCCCCTCCAGAATGCGCACCAGCACCAACAGCGGCAGATCCCAGTGTGCCGCCAATGGCGTCAAGAGTGTAAAGATGGCTGTAATCAGCACACCATAGCCATAGATACGTTTACCGCCCACCAATTCGGCCATGCGACCTCCTGGCACCTGGGTCAGCACATATCCATAGAAGAAGCTGCCCAGGACAAGTCCCTGTGTCGCCTCATCCCACACAAATTCACCCTCGACGGGCACAGATCTCTGCCAGAATTGTGACGTGTTGTTGTTGGGCGTTGTCGGAACCGGACACGTGTCGTTGGCCAATACGGAGCTATTGGTGTGTGGTATTGCCGTTTGATTGACCATGGCCACAATCGCCACCGAGAGATTCACACGCATCGCATAAACCACGGCGAATCCAAAGAATCCCATCAACCCAAAAATGTGACGCGTTTGCAGCCAATCATCCCTAGAATCCGAGCCAGCATCGTCATTGCCTGCACAAAAGATACAAGATACAAGATACAAGATACAAATCACTTTATTAAATATACTGACCAAAGGCATACAAAACATACACTGGAAGCAAAAAGAACAGCTTCTAAAATCAAGTATATACATCATAAATATTTGCTTCTTAAAATAAGATTATTTTTAGAACAAATTACTAAAACTACGATTTGTAATCTAAATAATCATAAATCTTAATATATAAATAAAAATCTTAAATTTTTAGGATGGTATAAATATGTACAATTTTTATATGAAATAAATGGTGCCTCCGTTAGAGACACTGAATTAGTTGTAAAGCAGTGGGCCGGAGGTTCGAACCCCACTTTTAACAAATTAGAATAACATTTATAAAATTACCAAAACAAAATAAAATATATACAAATATAAATAAAAATTAAAAATATATAATTTTTATTTTTTATTTTAATTTTAAGAACAATTATTCATAAAATAAGAACTTGGACTTACTTTAAATGTTCTTAAAACCAAGATGTGTTCTCTTAAATTAAGAACTTTATGTTCTCGACTCATTTTTTAGAACAAAAATCTTAGTTCTAAGACCAAAATTTTGATTTTCGAACATTTTTTTTATTAGTGTACTAGTAATCGCATCCAATTGAATCAATTTTTTGAATCCAGTTGGAACTGTTTTAACTGATATTTGACACCAAGTGATATTTTTGTTAATTCAACTGCTCTTTAAATCAAACTGTTATTATAAATCCGTTTGGAAATGTTGTTGTTGTTGCATTCAATATTCAATTGGAATTATTGTTGACCCAACCAACTAACCAATAATATTTACTAATATGCTAATAGTCATACTAAACGTTAAATTGGAATTTCTGTTTATTTTGTTAATATTTGAATCGAATTGGAGTTATAAAAATTTGTTTATAGTGGGGTTCGAACCCCCGCCCACTGCTTCACAACTGTACCATTTATTTCGTATGAAATTGTAAATAGTATATTTATACCTTCCTAACAATTTAATAATTTTATTCTTATTTTAAGAATTTATAGTTTTTTATATTAAAAATCTTAGTTTAAGTAATTTGATCTTAAAATAATCTTATTTTAAGAACCGAATATTTAAGATGTATGTATTTTTGATTTGAGAAGCTGGTCTTTTTCTTCAGTGTAGAATATAGTAGTAATATTCTTAACAATTTCAATTTATGATTTGGATTATCTGCATTTCCAATTGGATTTGAATATTAAATCAAATCCAATTGGAGTTAAATATGCAGGTTTTTAAGTAGTTAATTCAATTCTAATTCAAATATTTGTTGTTTTAGTTAATGAGACTGCATATGCAATTGGATTATCAATTAAGTGGTCAATTGGATTGTGAATTGGATTCTAATTTTAGTGTATTCGTAAATATCTAATTTGAATAAAAGATTAGTTGGATATCTAACCAACTACATTCTAATATCGATAACTATTCCAACTGGAATTGAATCTTAGTTTTTATCCTACACAATTGAATTTAAATATTTTCTATCGTAGTCCAGTTGGATTATATAATCAATTGGATTCTAAGTCCATTATAATATCGATAACTATTCCAACTGGAAACTAAAATTTGTTTTTATCTTAAACAGTAGAATTTAAATATTTTATGTCCTAGTCCGGTTGGATTATATTACGATCCCAATTGGATTTAATTGGATTTTGCTCACCTGCTATCAATGGCCGATTACCGCTACAAAACGCCCCCCGTTCATCATCGGCATCCGCATCCGCGTCCGCTTCCGTGTCATCGTCATCGTTATCGGCATCGGCATCGGAGGAGGAGCGTATGAGATTACCGTAATAACAGCTGGCGTCGCGCGTTTCGTCCGTCCATCTTTGTGGCGGCATTTGGACAGCTCCAATAAGACTCCAGCTCCAAATCAAGTTCTAATTCGTTCCAATATGCAGATATGCAGATATCCAATTGGCAACTGCTGCTTTGATTTCCACTGACTTCTTGTTTTAATTCTTGTGCAATTGCCAGCACATTTTCTCTTTTTTTTTTGTTTTTTTTTTTGTTAACGTTAACGTTTTTATTTCTTTTTCAACTAACAACAAAAAACAGCAGCAGCAACAGCAACAACAATGACGCAGGCCCAAAAGACAACTCACCAACAGCTGGAGCGAGCAGCGACTGAAGCGTCGCGTCGCAGTTTCTGACGTCGCGACGCCAACAGAGAGCAGCAATAACAATAGCAATAACAATAACAACAACAATATCAACAACCACATCTAAGCAGCCAAAAATGCCATGTAACTGTGTTGTTGTTATTGCTTTGGCTTTTGCTTTTGCTATTGTTGTAGCTTTAACCAGTCACTCTCTCACTAACGCGCTCTCTCTCTCTCTCTCTCGCTCTCTGTTGCTTGCTTGCGCGCTCTCTCAATTTTCTTTCTAGTTGCGCTCTCACTCACTGAGCACCAACTTTGACTTTGCTTGTGAAAGTAGAGCAACAATAATAATACTAACAAAAAGAACAACAACAACAAGGGGAAGTGAATGGCGCTCTCTTCTGCGCCATTCAACGAACTAAATTGAATGGGATGGAGCGAGAGAGAGAGAAGGCGTTGTGTTTAGCTGATTTGTAAATTAAAAATGAGCATTGTTCAGTTTTAGTTGAAGTTCCCACATTGTGTGTATATACATAGATATATGTATATATCTATATACAGATATATCTGTCTATATGTACATACATACGTATTTGCACACTCTATGTTTGCGCTTCAAAAAGGGGCAGCAAAGTTCTAATTTTTTGAATATAACGACTTCTGTATATCCTATAATTATATCGAATACAGTAGAGCAAATCGATAAATTTAATTTTTGCTTACTTTGTTTACAAATCTAATGCTGGATAATAAACTACTGATTTGAACAAGTTTTTTAAATATATCTCACACAAAAATTAATGTTAATTTAAAGTGTTAAAATAAATATATTGTTTTTATCAAAAAGAATAAAATAGAATATTCAATCTGATCATTTAAAAAATTTCAAATATTATATAGAACTTTTTCGAAGTTTGAACAAAAGTTGGTTTTACAAATGTTTAAATGTTGGTTTTCAAAAATGTCTTAATATAAAAACTGAGAATTCAAAAATTTATTTAAGAAATGTTCTAACTTCGATTCTACCTCAATTTTAATTATTCTATTTAAATTTTGTCAAAGAGACAAGTCTAGAGAATTTTAAATTCTACGAGTATTTAGTTATGATAAAAGAATGTTTTTTTAAATATCTTATTTGAGTTGAGCGCAATGTTTTCGCTATAATTTTCTCAATATTTACCCAAGTTTATCACTTAAGCAAGTCTAACAAATATAAGTACTTATACCTTATCATATACACTGCAATACCTGTTGATTCATTAAGTTCTAATTGCGCTCTACATAATGAAAAAAAAAAATACTATCTATGTAGGAAGATAACAAAAAAAAAATATCAATATAGTAAGGTGGAAATTTAATAGATAATGCTACTGAAGAACAAAACAGTATTATACTCTATTTAAATAAAAGCGAAAAAAATTGAATCTTTGACATTTTGTGTGAAATGATGAAATTTAAGCAAACAGGTTTTGGACAAACTCTCAAAACGAGTTTAAAAATTCTAAAACAATTTCTACAGTTATTGCAAATAGTTAGAAATCAGCTAATTCGATAGTTCATTCTATAATTAAATTAGTATTACTTGTTCTAGATATAATATATAAGAATTTCATATTGTCTATTGAGTCATCACATCGGTCAATTAGGAAGATATTGTTAATCAAACAAAGCATTAAGATAATATTTTTGGTTAGGGTAATGAACCCACTGGGATTTCTAAGAAGATACACGCCCACTTCTTGGAGCGAAAGATAGAGAGAGAGAAAGTGAGAAAGTGAGACTGAGACTGAGATAAGGCGCATGACAGAGACTTCCTGTTGCATGTGAATAGAACTGACCTTCAACTTGAAAAACACCCTGCTCAAAAACTGGGTCAGTTAATAGAGGGACAGCTTTAAGTTTAAAAAAAAATGTATTGAAATAGTGTATATTCCATAAAATGGATTATTTAAAAAAAAAATTTTAATGTTTAGGAAATATCGTTATATATATGGTACATAAATAATTTATTACCATTATATTGTAGAGATATTTGCATATCATAAATACTCCTTGAGATAATAATAGATATGCATATCTTTCATCTTAAAAATGGTATATTCAAAGACATAGAATGGAGTATTTTAAAAAAATTTGGAGCAAATGAACTAGGACTGTTAACTTGTTATAGATCTATATAAAAATTTATAAAAATGTAGAGATATTTCCATTTAATAAATGCACCTTGAAGTAAAGATACATCATTCAGCAAAAACATTGTGTATGGAAAATATAAAGAAATATTTAAAAAAAAAAAAAAAAAGGATAAGTAAGCGGACTTAATAAGGAATATGAACAAGAAATACATTCACAAGTAAATTTCTTAAATTGCAAAGATATTAGCAACTCAGAAAAGCAGCTTTAGATAATAATAGAAACATTTTTTCGGCTTAAACATCGTGTATTGAAAACAATCAAGTGGAGTATTACAAAAAAAAAAAGAAACAGTTCAGACAAAACGGACTACATATGGAATATGAACAGTTTACGGAAGTATATATAAATTCATTAAAATGTAGAGATGATTGAATCTCTTAAAAGCACCTTGAGGTAATAATAGATATACATATCTTTCATCTTAAAAATCGTGCATTGAAAACCACAAAATGAAGTACTGAATAAAAATTTAAAGCCAAAGAAATCGGGCTGTTAACTATAGATCTATTTCAAATCTATATACAAATTTATAAAAATGTAGATATTTTCATCTAATATTAACACCTTGAAGTAAAGATATATTCTTCAGAATACACATAAAATATAATGAAATATTAAAAAAAAAAAAAAAAGGATAAGTAAGCGGACTTAATAAGGAATATGAACCAGAAATACATTCACAAGTAAATTTCTTAAATTGCAAAGATATTAGCAACTGAGAAAAGCAGCTTTAGATAATAATAGAAACATTTTTTCGGCTTAAGCATCGTGTATTGAAAACAATCAAGTGGAGTATTACAAAAAAAAAAAAGAAACAGTTCAGACAAAACGGACTACATATGGAATATGAACAGTTTACGGAAGTATATATAAATTCATTATAATATAGAGATAATTACATCTCTTAAAAGCACCTTGAGGTAGGTCATTCCATCCATCCAACCATCCATATATCGATCCATACGACAATCCTTTAATTGGCAAAAATGGTGCCAACGGCAAAGACAATGATCTTGCGCTGTTGATTGATGGTCAAGGTCTCGTAGTGATAGCCCTTGACGATCTTCACATCATTCTGGTTGGCCTCAAAGGATGCTCGGATGGGTGACAGGTCCACGTTGAAGCAGTTGATCATGAAGGTGTTATCCTTGAGCAGAGCACACACCTCATAGGCGCTGGCCAGTTGCTCATTCCAGATGCTAATCGAACTGTACTCCAGGGTCTCCTTCAGATTGACCTGGGTGGCCTCCTTGGGAGTACGGAACGTGTGCATGGTAATGACTCCTGTGGGACCGTCTCCCAGAAAGTTGTGCGTCAAATCGCTGACCAACATGGGCGTGGCATTTGGGGGCACTGTCTTTGGGTTGCCCACAACCGTTTCGGCCTTTAACTTTTGCAATTTGGCCAAGGTGCGCACATAGTTGGGATGATTGGCCACCTGGGCATCCAATTGCTGCATTTGCTCTACCAGACGATCGAGGAACGGTTCACGCACACTCTCCTGTATCAGGAGGGTGGCAACGGCATTCTCCGCAAACGGATTGTGCAACGAGGCAACCACATGATGCAACGCCGAGTTCAAATCACCGCCATCAAAGACAATCATCAAACTTGGCGAATTCCATGCGTATTTCACCAGCTTTTCATCCTTGGTGACTTTCGGTTCCCCAGCGGCCAGTGAAGTATTCCCATCGTCGATAACACTCGGCAGCTAAAAAGATTATAGATTACAGTTAACAGTTAACCGATAACAGATAAACCATGTGCAACGTTACACGCGAGTCTGCTCGACTGTGAGAGACTCGGCATAAAATTAGATTTAGATCAGTGGTGGGCAATCTAAATTTTAGATAACCCCAAGACTAGTGATGTAAAATTATATCGAAATATCGAGAATATCCCATCGTCGATAAAAGTCGGCAGCTAAAAGATTATAGAGTATAGTTAACAGATAACCGATTTGAAATAACTCGATATTTGCAACTCGATCTACTTTTTTCCGATATATCGACAACTCGGTACCTATTTTTGGCGATTTTCTATTTCGATATAAAACTCGATCTAATATTTGGATTTACATCACTACCCAAGACTCGCAGATTCTTTTAGATACTCTACTTGGTATTTATATAGGATAAATTGCATATTACTATTTTCAAATAATTTTTTTAACTTACAACGAACCAAAAAATATCGGTATATTCTATTATTCAATAATTATTTTGAAACCAAACTATCATGAAAATGTCAAAATTTCAATAATTAAAAAAAAAAAAAATGAAGTTATTATATTTTAATAATTATATTGTAAGCGAATTTTTAAAAAATGGTAAACTTTTAATTATATTTCAACAAACAAATTAGAATAGCTAACAATATGGATTTATTCACTAATTTCTCTAAAAAAATTATTTTAAGGTCGATTTTTTTTTATGAAAATTATAAAATTTTAATTATTTTTCTATAGAAATTAAAATAGTTATGATATTGAATATTTTTACTATTTTTCAAATAGTTATTATTATTCTTTCTTCTAAAATAATTATTTTCTAAGCGATTTTTTATGAAAATATCCAAATTTTAAAATTCTTTGAATTATGACTTAAATGTTTTCAAATAATTAATTTTGTAAGCTGGGCTCAAAAAACTGTATCATCCGGAATATTGCCTATTTTTGAATTTTGCTAATTATTTAATAAATTATGCTTAATTAGAATAAAATGCAATTGTTTTGTGCAAGTTAATCTGTTGTTGAATCTGCGTTTGAATTTTAAAGATAACTCCAGTTGTTCGAAAGTTCTGCCTATTTTAAAATTTGAAAATGTAGTGCTCCGATCTACCTGTTACAAGCATGGTCACAAACTTATATGCCCCTCTGTAACCTTTGGCTACAGGGCTGAAAACAATAAAACATAAAAAATAGGGAATTTCAATCTACTTACGGTCACTTTGCGATCCTGCTTGCACTCCAGCTTATGAACCATGCCGTAGGTGATCACTGGTGTTGGTAACATGGGATTATTGGGTAGATTTGCTCGCTGCTCCTCCGTCAGATTATCGACCATGTCTCACACGATTTTTCGCAAAATGGTTCACACAGATGCTCGTGTTATCAGTCTTTCGTTTTGTCGTTCTCTCTCTCTTTCTTTCCTACACTCACGCACGTTGATCGCACAGCAGCTGATAAAACTGGTCGCAGCGTTGCCCAATCGTCATCAATTTGTATTATATCTTTTTTATGTATTTTTCTAGTTAAATGGTTTATACTTTTCAAATGTCAAACAATGTGTGAGTGTATTTGGATAATAGATTCAAATTTCGAGCATTGAACCACTTGAATTTTATTTCATTTAAAGTGTTCTCATATATCGATATATCGTTTAAACAATTGTATAGAAGCATCGATATATCGATATGTAATATCGGACAGTTCTAAAAAAGGCAGTTTATTGGAGCAGAATCTTTGCATATTGCCAAATTGGTGATTTATGTAGTTCTTTTTCTATGATTTTGTTATTTAATTGTCAAACAATATTATTAATATATATGTGTTTTATTATTAAAACAATATACAGTCGAACTTCCCTAGCTCGAACTTCTATAACTCGAACCAAATTGAGTGCCAATAGCGTTTACTGAGGAATTTACAAACAAAATATGTATCGATATTTTGATATACCAATATTATATCAGCAGCCTTGGCAGTGGTGCCAACATTTTCATCCAACATTTCCCGCCATAAGCTATTCTGAAATGTTTCTAGCAATCGTATTTTGAAGTAGCTATAAAATAGCTAAGCTGGCAGTAGTGTCAACAACCCAATGGCGCTGTGCAACACTGCGACAGGTTACGCCACCGCGACGCTGACGCCGACGTCGCTGGGGGTCTGTTAGTGTCACAGTGTTTGTTGTTGGTCGCTTGGCGCTGCCCCATGCACAGTTAACAGTTTACAGTCAGATTCAGTTTTAGTTTCAGATTCAAATTGAAATTGAAATCGTTCGTGCGCTGTTCGCGTTGCTCCGCCAATCACATTTTTTTTTAAATACATAAATTTTACAAATTTGTTGTTTTTTATTGTTGTTGTTTACGCCCCAGAAAACGGCTGGTGTCATATTTACTGTACTGTCGCTAACTAATTGTAATTGTTATTAAAAAATATATATAGAAGTAAAGAGAGAGACATCAGTGTCATTGCTATCTCGCTTGCTCAGCGAAGACCAACAAGTGCGCGTTGCCAATTGCATTGCGGATTCTGTGTGCGTGCGTGTGTGTGTGCCAATCTCTCTTTCTCTCTCTCTGTGTGTGTGCTTTGTTGTTGTTTTGCCAGTGACAAAAGTGCGTTCAACCAATTGAAAGTGAATTACAAGTCAAAATAGATTTAAGAACAAAAAAAAAAACAACACAAAAAATCAAGTGAAACAACAAATAGACAGCAAAGTTTTCAAAGTAGAACAATTCAAAATATTTGTACTAAAATAACGAAACAGCTGTCGAAACCAAAAACCAAGGCAGCGAGCGGGCAGCGCAGTCAACGGCGACAGAGCGGTGACAGTGTTATTGTTGCACTCTCTTTAAGCGCACTCTCTCTCTCTCCCTGTCTTTTATTTTGGACTGCGTGTAGGCGGCGCAACTGTAACTGTAACTGCATTTGAATTTGCATTTGCATTTTTTTTTGTTTGTTTTGTAAATTTGGGTTAAATTCAACAGCAACAACAATCAGCAAAATGACCGATTTAAATGAATTGATGGGTTCGCCATTTGTGCGCGTTAAGGTAACTATGAGTAAAATGAGTGGAATGAGTAAAGTGAAAAGGGGAAGAGGGAAACCAACAGCAACAACAACAGCAAACACTACAACTACAACAACTACAATTCCTTGCAAGCTCACTCACTTATTGGGCTGCCCGCATTGAGCAGAGCCGTCGGCAGAGGGTGACAGAGGGGGGTTATTGCCCCCGCCCCCCTTTTTTTTCACAAAATATATAATTTTCTCAATTCACACAGAATTGCAACACATCTCATTAAATAGCAAAAAAAAAACTGGAGTAACTGGAGTTAATTTTTTGATCAATTTCTGCTCTCACATCTAATTTTATATTTAATATAATTTCAATGGGATAATTAATCGGTTGTGACTAGTTAACAAGCTTTGTTTTGTACCGCTAGAAATTAAATAATAATAAATATGAAATTAATTATATAAAGATGCAGAAATGTTGAAAAATCGATTGCGATCAATTAATTTCATATATTAAGAAAGTTATACATTTTTCGGGGTTTTCTAAGCAAAGTATATAAGTATTTACCAAAACACAGTTAAAGCAGGGATTGCATTTTTTTTGGTAACTTAAATTGCAGAAAGAATTTTAATTAGTAGTATAGAATTAATAGTGTGGTTGAAATTGAAAATTTATTTATTTCAGTTTTTTTTTAACCAAAAATTTAAATTCTGACAGTTCTTTTACATAATATTCAAATGGTTATCTTAAAAATCAATTCTTTCAAAATCTCTACGTATTCTTTTTTATGAAAAAGAGAATGCTTTGTTCCTCCCCCTCCCCCGTTTCGAGCAAAGCTGCCTACGCCCATGGTATCAAGTGTTAGATAATGCAGCGCTGCTCAAGCGCTGCTCAAGCTCTGCTCAAGCTCTGCTCAAGCTCAGCCGCGCCCAAGTCTCAAGTGTTGCTTAATGCTTAATCATTAGCACATAACGACGCTGCGTCGATCGACGTCGCGTCGCTGCTGCTGAGACGCCGCGTCAAACCGCAAAAGTTATTCGATATGTGTGACTTTGTTGTGGAAGGGTAGAAGGGGAGATGGGGTAGGTGGTGTGGGGTAACCAATTAGCAACTTCAGTGAGACATGCAAGCGGTTAACGTTGTTGTTCTTGTAGTTGTTGTTGTTGTTGTTGTCGTCTGCTGCTGCAGCTGCTGCCGACGTCGCTGTCGCTGTGGGGCTTCATTTGAGCCGCTTACTCAATAGACCAAGCTTAACTTGACGAAACTCTATATAACACATACGCCCCCTCTCTCACTCACTATCTCTCTCTCTTTATCTCTCTCTCTCTCGCAGGTCGTTGCCTTTGTGCATTTTATTTTCATATCGAATGCTATGCTAGGCAGCTGGGGACATGGAGCCTACGAGTTCTACAACTTTCTCTTTATCATCGCCATGTTCTGGACCATACACGCCAAGGAATCCATTGAGGCGGTGCAAACGGTAAGTTATCCATCCACTTTTCACTAAATTCCACTAGTTTTTACCGGTGAAAAGACCGCAATTTGAGCTCTATTCCTTAACGGTTATTAACCGATTGCAATTGGTAACCGTCATTAAAAACCCTAACCGACATAAAAAGTTTTCTATTATACCAATATCGAAAAACCAAAATTATTCAAACCAAGGATGTAAACCTTCAGAATTTTATTAAATTTCGGTTCGGCTGTTCGAACCATAGAGCAAGACATCGGTTCGGTTCGCGAATTGGTTTATATACCCCCTGAGCCCAAGATTTGGGTTCGAACCTTGGTTCAATTTCATACAAAAAATATTTTTATTGTTATACATTTTTCTGTACATTTTGATCTAAATAAATTTTGTTTAAAGAAATCAAATTTTAATGATAATTTAAATTTATTTGAAAATTTAAATATGACTTATTTTAATCCAAAGTCTTAAATAATAGCGTTATATTAGAAAACCACAAAATTTATGTAATTATTTTTTTTCGAACCGATCCTTTTATTTTAGAAATCGATTCGGTTTAGGTTCGGGTTCGCAAAGTAAATAATTTCAAGGATTCGGTTCACTATCCGGTTCAGACTGCTTTAAAACCCGAACTGGTTCTACGAGGTTCGGTTCAGAACCGGTTTGCAGCCTTGATTTAAACCGAAATAAGCGTTAAGTAACCGTTTCATTTATAACCGTTAGTTCCGGTTCAATCCGGCCTTAAATTGAATTATTTTGTTAAGGTGTAATCAACGTTTTTAAATTTGAATCTTGATTTTATTAAATAGATTTTAATGAAATTATTTTTTTTGCTTAACCAATAACCGATAACCTAAATACAAACATAACCGAAATTCCAAAATAAAGCGATACTCGATTCGGTTTGAAAAAACTAGTATGAAGTTAATGAGAAATAAAATCAAAAATATAACATTTATAATAAAATTGTATTATGCACAATTTTAAATTTATAACAGAAATATAAAAAAAGTGCAGTTAAAAATGCAATATTTTAAAGTTTTGTAAAAGCTACAAATAAACATTACTTAATAATAGTTCGAAAAAAATGCGCAAAAACGTAGAAAACTGTTTGTATTTGAATTGGAATTTAAATATACTTTCCTTTTTTAGTCAAAAGCTGACGCATTCAACACATACACACACACACACACACACACACACACACACATGGCTAATCAGTTGCATGCAAAGCCGCTGACTGATAAGAGTTTTCTCTATTTCCCCTCTCTCTCCCTCTCTCTCTCTCTCGCTGCCTTTTTTCTAAAACAATTGGACGATTCATCAGCGTTAAATTAATTTCATTGTTGTGTTTAAAATATATATAATTTTTTTTGTATATATATGTACATATACAGTGTATTTTATCTATCCCAGAACCGGTTCTGTCAAAATCAGAGAGAATGAAATTAACATATATACGCTGAGTTGACTATTTTCTTTATTTATTATTTTTTTTTGTATATTTGTCTCTCGCTTTGTTTGTTTGTTTAATACCTCTGGCAATCCTATAAATAATTATTGTTCTCATTGCTTCCTCAACGCTAGCGATCTCAGGGGGATTCTCCAGCCCCCTCTCCCCTCTCTTTCTCTCCCTCTCTCTAGAGAGAGTGAGCTAAATGTTGATCCATACTTATAATTCACGTTGTTACACTTTCAGTTAAATATATATTTATTTTAGATATAAACGTATCTTTTCATGGGTCCTACTTAAGATAAGATTGTATTTATCACACTAGACAAAGGTTTTACTTTTGGATAAGTCTTTTATTTATCTCTAGAATTTCGTCAAATAGGTAGAATCTATATTATAGATTCTATAAGGAAAATAAATTTGTAACATTAAAGAATAAAAAATGTAAAAAATTGCAAGTGAGTTAAAGTTAAAATTATCTTCAATATACTTTGGGTTATAAAGAATGATTTAATAATTCCCTAAAACGATTGTTCAAGTGCTATTTTTAGAAAAAAATAAAGTTAAACGTAATATGGAAAATCTACATATTTTACATCTTAATTTCGTAAGAATTTGGAAAAGTGCAGCATACTTTTAGGATTGACTTTATAGTTTCTTTAAAAAGTAAGAAATCTCTTTTAATTAACTTATTTTACAGACTTAAAAGTTAAGATTGACTCGAAAAACAATTGAGAAAATTAAATTAGCAGTAAAAGAATCAATCTTTCGAGTCTCAGAAGAATAATATACAAGATATAAATATATAAAGTTCTTAAACAATATGAAACAGATTATATCGAAAATATTTAAGTCAAACTTCTTGTTTATGTTATGAAGAGTTTAAAAGTAAATGATCGAGATATAATTAAAAAGTACATCTGAGAATTTATTTTATTTTATTTATAATGAGTTCCATAGTCAATTGAATTCTTTTGCAACGACTTCCTGGAATCGTTATTTTTAAAACAATTCCCTAATAAAAGAAAAAAGCCACAAAAATGCGTTCATAACAAAAAACTTGACACAATTTATAAACTGTGGTTGCACTCCAAGTCGATAAGTAAGAGAATGTGGTACGGTGGTTTAAAAAATAAGTTACCAAATGTGGCACCATGATGAACAAAGCAACATAAAATCACAATATATATAATATATTTCATTCCCGATAAGATCTAGAGCTAAACTGATTTGGTTAAATATAGTATAGTGTCTCTCAGTTTATTTGAGCCACTACTCTGAAATATTACAAATTCTAAATTCAATTATCCATTAATGGTAAGAAAATGTAAATCAAATTTGAACGCAGTTATTAATATTAAATTTTAAACATATTTATTTTTGTGAATATTTATTTTACAAAATATAGTGGGTCTAATAAGCTGTGAGTCACGGTCTATTGAGTTTTTTTCTGTGAAAACTTTGATGTTATTAAATTTTATTATTTTTTTTGTGTTTCACATAAAAAATACTTGCAATAAAATATATTTATACATATCTAAATATAAATATTATATTCATCTATATATATATATTTTTAGTGGTTGGTCAACCGGTTTGCAAACAAGTTGAATTTTTTTTGGCCCAATAGAAAAGAAAAGAAAACGAAAACACGTGGAGGCATGTTAATGTTTAGACGGATTTGGTTAGCCACAAATAAGACGGTTAATATCGCGTATATAAGGTTTATGAATAAATATGTGTGTGTGTGTGTGTGTTTGTAGTTCCGTTAGATGCATATCGTTATATAGACGCATAACTGGAAGAGTTAACAGCTTGAGGCGTTTATAGCGTGCCTTATATGAAGTGGAGACCCCAATTTGAACTTTGACATTACCCAAAATACCCCACACTAGAGTCGTAATCTTTGGCTAGACACGCAATCCAGAACCGTCCAGAACCCTAAACAGACCTCAGCTGACCCTTACCATATATGTATGTACAATAAGTACAGTGGTTCACAGCTTAAATGACCCACTACGCTTTAAACCATGTTTGGTTTTTATCGCTTGAATACAGATATTTAGTTTATGAATTAAACAATTTTAAATAAAATATTTCTATAAAAGAAAGTCGATTTTTTTTTTACTTCGAGAATCTGTTCGAAAAAAGTAAATCTCTAACATTTGAGGAACACCGACATTTCGAACGGTTGTTTTCAAAAGCAATTGTCTTCAAAAACTCTAGAGATTTCTGGAACATACCTGAATAATTTACAACTGTATCTGTTGGCTATTAAAAAATAAATTAAATTATTATTTATTTTCTAATTTACTTTTACATAACGTTTACTAAAAGCAGTCGACAAAGAGAAAAAATAATTAATTTAAGTTTAAATAAAATTAAAAAATAAATAAATAATAAAATAATAGTAAAAAATAAATACAATTTTATTATATTATACAATTTTTATGAATAACTGAAAATATAAAAAATTTAAGTTTAAGCTGAGGGTATTCAAAAAAAAATTATTTAATATATATGAATAGTGGGTTAAATAACCTGATAACCACTGTACATATAGTACATATATCATCAAAATATCAGCAATCAAAAATGAAATACAGTTTCATTTGCTTGGCTTTTTAGCGGTCAGTCACATGAAAACGCAAACTCCAATCCCGATGTTACCCCTACTCCTACTCCTACCCCCTTTTCTCACCCATACCCTTACACCTACCCCTATACCGACACCTACATAAACTCCTGGTTTCTTTTTTTGTTTTGTGCTTCGTCATTAGAAACGCCTTTTAATCAACTCAACTATGCAAAAGTCAAACGATGACCCAAAAGTCCAGTACCCAAAAGAGTAATAGGGATTATAAATTTGTGACAATGTATGTAACAGTTAGAGCGAGGCTTAACTGAGCATATAATTAAAAAAAAAAAAATGCTTAAGAAAGAACCCATTTAAGGCTACTACCTTTAGTTTTGGTTTCTATAAATAGCATTATAATTCCGATGTGCTCTACAAGTGTCACGGTAATCAATTTAAAAAACATATTCAAGAAAAAATTACCATAAAAATGATTTCCAAGAGCCCTTTCAGAGCTACTACCTTGCGTTTTGGCTCATATGAATAGCAACCTCTATACTAGGTCTTCTAAAAATTTAACCATGATCGAGTAATAAATTTAAAATAGAAAAAAAGTGTACCTACCGAGTATGTCACAGTCGAGTACACTTATTTATGCTTGTTAATTGTGCGGTCAATACAGCACCCTCTAAGTTCGGTACCGCCTCCATTTTTCCCCAACTAAATTGTACTCGATTTCGTGGAAATGTTTGCAAACTTTTCAGGACAAACCTATGAATTTTATAGCATTTAATTCTCTGCCTTTTTCTACAAAGAAAAATATATTTATATACATATATAGAATTTTCCTGAACAGTTAGAGGTTGAGGTTCTGAGGTTTGACTTTTATGGTGCACCTAAAAGTAGGCTACATAAAGCTATGAATTATTTAATGTGATTTTTATACGCTTTGTTTTGTATGGTCAAAATGGTTATTAAAGGGTATTAAAGGGTATTAAAAAGTTGAACCAAAAAATGGGGCATACACGACTCTATAAAATTTATATTTAGCCAAGTTGAGCTAATATCTTAGAGCTATATTAAATATAAATGGATTTAATCTGTCATAAATAAAATTTGAAATAAATTAAACTTGAAATTTTCTAGAACTAATTGTGCTCGTCATACATACCAACATGTATATATCGATAGAGAAAACTATCGATATATATTACTTACTTTAAGCGAAGCAAATGCAATTTAAAAGTTACTCGAAAATGTATTTCAAATTGATTGAAAACCAAAATAATTATTTCAATTGAAATTAGCAATAAATCAGCAATTTCTTAAGAAATTTATTGATATTATCTTGGAGAATATGCAAACTGGAACATTCTTCTCTTAAGCATTTCTATCTAGTATTCAGTTGGAAGGACAAACTGAACCTTTAGAAGCACAAAACACACCTCAGTTAAGGGCCAAAAAGGTGTGTCCAGCTAATGGAGTGTGTGTGTGTGTGTGTGGGTGTGTGTGTGTGTGTGTATGTGTGTTCGACTTTGTTAAAGTTCAAGCGTTCAAGGTTAATGCAATTGATTTGACTGGACAAGCTTAAGAAATAAAGAAAGCAAGAAAATTAAGAAAACCCGGGTAATAAACCAAATCAAATATTGGTTTCAGTTAGGATTATAAATTATCAGATATCAGCTAGCAGTTTATAATATGTTGCAATTGATTTAATTAAAACAGTATAATTATGTTTAAAAAAAAAAATCTGTTGAAAAAATAAAAAAAAAAGCAACAAAAAAATTCTTTGATTTCAAAAACATCTGAATGCAAAAACGTTTTTAAAAACGTTGACATAACATAATTAAGTTTAAGGCTTGATTGAACACAAATTAACCGTTGTACATGAATCGGTTACTGATCGGTTAATTCGAAACTAAACGTTATAGTTGAAACGGCCACTTAACGTTGATTTTGGTTTGAATAACTTTCGATATCGCTATAAATAATAAAAAAAAATTTGTTCAGTTAGGGTTACAGTTACGGCTATCACCTTCAATCGGTTAGTACCGGTTAAAGGTATCGATTTCTTGTATGTTTTTAAATCCTATTCACAACTGCAGAGCTTTGACATGATTCAAGCAATAGCTAGTCAAATTAGCATTAGCATTAGCTTAATCATTAGCATTATCATTAAAATTGATCAATCATTCATTATCATTGTATTTCTCATTACAGGCGCTTGTGATCAATGGTTCTAGCATATTCTTTGATATAGTCTGCATAGTTAATGGTTGGCATGGCATGAGTAAGTATCGATCATTTCCCTAGCGATTTCATCACGAATTTTGCTTGCTAATCGATTAATCGATAACAATAATTTTCTTTAATACTTGTAATTTTCATTTACTTTCTCTTTTTATAGATGGCTGGGCAATAGCATTTGGCATTATCAATCTGATATTACGTCCGGTGAGCGTGGCATTGCTCTACCGTGAATTCAATGCCCGTGGTGGCAGTTTGCAGGGTGGTTCCGTATTCCCCACCACACAGCAACAACGTAGCTATCAGGACATTGATCGTCCCACACAACCCACACCAACAAATTCGCAGCCAGGACCAAATGTGGCCAGCATTTTCTAAAGCAACGGCGACTTGTAATACCCTTCCAAGTACCTAAAAAAAAATACAAAAAACAAAAACTAACTAAAAATAACAAACATAAGAACATCACGTTTGAAAGACCCTAAAATTAATAGTTAACAAACCGAAAAACAAAAAGATATACATCTAAATATTTTTTTTGTGTCGTTTTTTTTTTTGTTATAAAATAATAGTATAAACTAAGCAAAAGGAAAAATTGTAGTTATTGTTTTGAGCTATAAATAAATAAAGACAACCTCTAAAGTTGATGATTTATAATATTATATAATATAATATATATAAATATATTTATATGTATTTATAACAAGCGCGTAGCGTCAGCTACTTTATATAAAATATATAAGAACATAACGCCTACTACTAAATATCTATGTAAACCTAACATCATGCAAGCAGATTTAATAATAATAATAATAAAAAAAAAGGGCGTTCCATTTAGATGTGCTCTGTCTTGTCAGTGTATCTGTATCTTGTATCTTTTTATCTGTATATCCGTTGTGTCGCATTTCTAAGTAGCTCAAATAAATAATTGAAATAACGCCTGTTCAACTATGTACAATGTCCCTCATCTAAGTTATATTTAAAAAAAAAACAGGGCGCAACCTTATCGAATGACACGCCCCCCTTATAACTAGAAACCCTCCTTGGCTGCACGGAACTTGAATTTATTGCTGCGTCCATCCAAACAGGGAACTTGAACCAGATTAAAGTAAATGGAGCCCATCAATTGCGATGCCGAAGTGTTTGTCATCTTCAGACATGAGAACAACATATCATCGCAGATACAGTGTGATCTAAAAAGGTAAGATTCGTTATTATAATTATTATGTTAAGAGTATCTGTATTTCACTCGTTACTTACTTTGTGTACAGCGAGTCGTTCATCAGCTCGTATTTGTTTTGATAGGCACGTATCTTGATCGGACACAGATCGTGCTGTCGACAACAACGATCCATCGGCATCTCGCTGCCCAGATCGCTGTAAGTTTCGGCAATGTCGCCAGTGCCACACCACTTTGTGCCTGCAACGAGTAGCGAGTGAAAAGAACGAGTGATTAACTAACGAGTGATTAACTAACGAGTGATTACCTAACGAGTGATTAACTAACGAGTTGACAGAAAATGTTAGGAAAACACAAAACTTCATCTTTAAATCAACACTGTCAATTTCATCCCATTTACTCTTATTCACAAACTTCAAACTGTCATAACTTTGTCAAATTTTAACCGATTTTTAAACATTATTCGGTCTCTAATTCAAAATTTAATTCATTTATAAATTCTAATTTCTTGAACAACACTACCAGCGAGTAAATCAAAACATATATCAACTAGAAACTAAATAACAAGCTAAAAACTCAGCAAATTGACGAATCTAGCTAGTAAACTAGCGAGTAGAAAAACTAGCAAGTTCACAACCAAACGAGTTGAAAAACGAACTAATCACGCTGGCAATACAGCGAAAATGCAAACCAGCGAGTATCAATATTAACGGGCGAGAAAACCAGCGAGTAGAACAACTAGCGAATAAGCTAACTTCTTGCGAGTAAAGAACTCGGCTAGTTATGTGGTAATAAATTATAAATCAAGTAACGAGTAACTTCTCGCTGTCAACTTACCGGGTATAATGCCACTGAGCAACGAGAAGGGACTGCGCGGAAAGATATTTGCAGCGAGTTTGAGGGCAACGCCATCCTGATTCGATGAGGAGGCTTCACTACCATTGGCATTAGAGCCCGACTCGTTGTTGTTGTGGTTGGCAGTGCCGCTGCTACGCTCAGAGCCTTCGTCGTTACTGTAACGAGACCTGTGCTTGGCCGCATAGCTGAGCTTATCCACATGCTCACACTGATCCATCAGCTTGAGCATCTCCTCAAACTTGATCTCCAACGGTCGATTGTACTGAGCAAGGCCATTGAGCAGCATTTTTCCCTCCTTCTCGTTACTATATCAACGAGTCGAGAATGAGGAAATTAATGATGAATACAGATGTTGTGGGAATACTTACTAAATTTCGATTAATTCGCAGCCAATAAGCAATTTCTGGGGTCCCAGCTCGGTGACAGCAATGGTCTGATCGTGATAGTATATCATAATGAGCGAATCGTTGCTGACGCGATTCCCACTACAACGAACGAGAGAGAGAGAGAGAGGAGAGTAACGAGAGATGAGGTAGGAATTAATAGTGGAACGCATATGGGCACATGGCCAGGTCTGTGATTATGGTTACTACGTGACGTCCATGACAATGGACGGTCTGACTGACTGACTGACAGATGGGACTGTCAGTGAAACTATCCAACTGTCAACTGTCCAATTGGAATTTATTTTTTTATCCAGCTGTACGTCAGCTGATTACTGATCATGCAATATCAGAGATCTAAAATAAGAGCTATTTTTAATATCTAGTATTTTTTTAATAAAAATGAAAAATACAAGTCACTTTTAAATTTTTAAAATAAAATTAAATATGAAAATTATTTTATTTTTTTTTTGTTTTATTATGATTGACATGTGAGGTATCATATGAAAGGTATTCAACCAGATTTAAAAATACACCACTTGGATCAAAAATTATTTATTTTTATTTCAAAAGCAATTTTGAAGTTTTTGAAAAAAATTGAAAATAATATGCTCTTTTATAATACAAATGTCTCAGCAATATTTTGACAAAATTTCAGCCCGTTTGGGCTGCACAAATATCAGTCAGTCAGGACAATTAGTTTCATATATATATGGATATGTTTAATTTGCAATCACTGATATTTACAAATATAAATAAAAATTGAAATTATAATCGAAAAAGATGAGATAAATAATCTTTTTTTTGCGATTCCTGATTTTTAGAAAAGTTTTAGATATGAATTACATTGTAATATTAAAAAAATAAATTGAAATTAAATTATTATATCATATATTTTTTTTTTGATCAAAAAATAAGACTTAATATTAAAATTTATAATAGTAAAAACTAAGTCCAGCTTGCGTTTTCTGAGCCAAACTCACCTGTAGGTTTTCATTTGACGCAGACTGCGCTGTTCGATGATCTGCTGTGTGAATGATTGAAACGAGGGGAATCCCTGTAATCCATGTGGCAGACTAAATGATAACGTGGGCTTGGCCAATGCCACCGTGGAACTGAGATACCCCAAAAGTGCGCAAAACACCAACGTGGCCAGCAATTGGAGCCGTCGCCGTTTGAGACCAAAATTCGAATGCATTTTGCAATATTGAATGCAAAAAGTTGCAACTCGTTGCTCGCTACTCGTTACTCGTTGATGCTGTGACTCGTTGAGATCGTCGCATTACTGGGAGACAAACACACACACTCGGTACTCCTTGGAACGTGTTGTGTCGTGCAACGTGTTGACTGCGACTTAAATTCCGCGTAGAAAAATACCTGCCACAAAATCAAAATCATATCAGTTGATTCGTTAGTCGTATTCGTATTCGTATTTTTTATTCGTATTCGCATTCGTTACTCGTTAATATTGTTATTGTTGTTGTTGTTGTTGTTGTTGTTGCTGTAACTCAAGTGTTGCTACGTGCCTCGGGGTCTTGCCCCCTAAACAAAATTTGAAATATATATTTTATTCATTTGCAGTTTCAAGTCACGGAGAAGGCACGTCCTCACACAGCTGACCATATTCACAAGCTTTGCCGAACCTCGAGCAATCGACAGTGTTATCAACTTAGCTTTTTTCCGCCAGATCTGGAGTTTTTCGCAAGCTAATATTCGGAATATTTTAAAATAGCTGTTGGCAGGGATTTATACCTTTTTTTTGTAATACTGGATGTATTCTAAATTAATGCAACTAGATGATTTTTTTATAATTGTTCCAAATTTTTATTTTTCATGGAATGCTATTGGCTATTTTTGTATTTCTTAATCTTCGACTCTTTCAGATCCTAAATGTTCATAAGAACGAACAGACAACCGTATTGTATATGCTTTATAGGACTGGAGTTTCTTCCCCCTATAACATGCTTTTTTTCTCGCTTTTTTTTTCAAATTTACTGGCTTTTTCTAGCTATTTTAAAGTGATAATATAGCTTTTTAGACTTTAAAGAGTGGGCAACACTCGCAATAGACCCCAATATGAAATTCCTCTCCCCGCAAACCTCTTTTGCACCCACTCGGACATTTTTCCCGACCTCCTCTCCGATAATTTCTCCCTCCCTTTGGTTCGGTTCACGTGCGCTAAAAAACGCGACGTGGCGTTGATTGTACCGACTGTCCCTTCAAATTGCCTCCCACTTTTCATTTTCCACTTTCCTTTTCCTTTCCCCCTCATTCTTAACGGCTTTGCATAATAGTTCGCGCACACTTGGCGTATACGCAATACGATTTCCTTTAGATCCCAATACTTAGATATAAGCAATTTAATGACAATATTTTTTTTTTTTATCGAATATCGTTTATTGTAATGGGTATTTAGCGTCGCAGAAAAATTTCATATTCAACGCTATTGCGTTCCCTAAAAAGTTTTGATGGGAAACTTTTTGATAAGACACAGATGTCTCTAGAACTATCTATTATTCTAGAGTTCTACTTTTATAAGAGGAAGCATAGGGATAAGGCAAAAAATTTAAAAATTATATAACAAGAAATTATTTATTGAATTTAAAAAAATTAAATAAAAAATAACATTTCATATAATAAAATATTGAATTCATATAAGCAATTTATCAAATAAAAATTTAAAATAGATTTTATGCAATATAATCTTAATACAAATTTATTTATTGATCAAAATCATATCAATTAATATTATTTAATTTGTGTTAAAAAATCATAGCATAAATCTTATTTTTAATTTATATATTTAAAGTGCTTTCAATTGATTCTTAAGGGGCCAAATTTGTCTGGTCATAAAAACAGAGGCATCTATTTACATTTGCTGATTTTTTTTTTCCTTTGTGCTGGGCATGTGAATTGATTACGCATTTTTTTTTACGATTTTTAGACCTCACTTCCCACTTTCTCCGCCTCTTTTCTTTCCTCCTTCGCCAATGACTAGCCCTTTTTTTTTTTTGCATTTGTAGCTTGTTTCATATGAAACAGTTTTCAAATCAAGTTAATAAATCGTTCACACTACGCAACGCTGGACAAAAAAAAGACCGAAAAGGGGAAAAGGGGGAATTTTGTTAGAAAAGAGGAAGAAAATAAAAATGAACTGTCCACAAGCACGAAACATGCTAATCATTATGATGTTTGCCACCGAAAAATAAAGTTGATTATTATGCGTATAACACAAAAACAACTAACAAGATATACTATATATATATATATATTCGAGTATAAAATACAGTGACTCTCAGCTTATTTGACCCACTAGTCTTACATAAATACTTTGAAACTCATAGTTTATCTTTTAATTAGCAGAAAATACAAATAAAATTTAAAGTACAATTTATTATTTGATATTAAGGCTTATGCAATCTATATTTATTTTATTTATTTTAAAAAAAAAATATCTCTGATTTTTGCAATAAAATGTTTCAGCAATGAAAATCAGGTACTGTAAATAATTATTCTTTTTAATATTATTTTTTTAATATAAAAATTAAATATTTTCCACATTTAAAAATTCCTAAAACTTAACAATATTCTCTTAAGGCTTATATATTATTTTCGCCAAGATTTACAAATTGATCAATTAATTTGATATGCTCATAAAATATTGATTATTCCTTCAGTTTTTTTTTTATTTTCATAATGTTTTTTATTGCTAATAAAAAAAATTAAGCTTTACTAAAAATAATGCTGGGACAAAATTTATTTATATAATTTTTTTTTTTTCACAAAAAAAAGAAATTTTTTTCAGATGTAGAATATAACTCAAAATAACCATAAAAATCATTATATTACAAGTTAATCAATAAACTATTTTTATTGATTGTTTAAAATAATCATTATGTTGTAATTTTTATAAAAAGACTTTTAAGCATTAAAGTTTCGGAAAAAAATAATACATAACTAAAAATGTAGTGGGTTAAATAAGCTGTGAGCCACTGTAAACATATGTTTTATTGTCTGTACACTCCTATATATATATTTATTTATTAACTATTGTTTTGTTTACTATTTTTTTTATGATTTTTATTATTTTTTTTTTATATTTTGGCTTGCTTTTTTAGCCAAGGCCCTAAATACGAAAGTTTACGCAAGCGAACAAAACAAAATATGGTCAAGTCAAGTCAGGAGTGTGTCTCCGAGGGGGGAAAGGGGGGAGTAATAAAGGGAGCCAACTCAAAGTGAAAGTACAATGCATTGTTATTGTTGTTTAGGTGTTTTTTTGTTTTGTTTTTTTCTTTTCGGCAATTTCGTGCGATTTCAATTGAAACTGTGAACAAACACGAAAGATGACAAATTTATTTATCTGCGCTGAGGCATGCGACATTTTGTGGTATGTGGCAATGTTAAATGTTGTCCAACACCTTGACAACAGCATCGCCCACACCTCCAAAACACACACACACACACATACACAGAGTCGTTGAACAAGCCCTGTTATTTAACACTTGACACCTGAAATCTAACTTGGCCCAGACACTAAATGGCCAACTGTCCAACTGCTTAACTGGCTAATTGAATGACAGTTTTTTTTTTACTTTTTATTTCAGATTTCAATGCTAACTTGTGGGTTAAGGTTGCAGCTAACGGGTCTTTAGTGCAGGTTAAATTAAATCCACCACTTAGTTTTAAAAAAACACTCTAACTGTTTATATAAAAAAATATATATTTCTAAAAAATATTTGTAGATTTATGCAGACTTATAAACATTTTATTTGTCGATATAAAAATATATATACAGCTGGAGCGTAAATTAAGAAAGAAAGATATCAAAACCAAAATCTAGGAATACATTTTTTATTGACTTATTTAATAAAATCTAAATGCAGAATAAATGATGAGACCAAACCATGATCAAAAAGATATTCCGCTTGAAAATCGGTTAAGTTTTGATAAAGTTATGAGTGTTTGAAGTTGGTCCAAACTATGATCTAGCAAGTCTTTACAAGTCAAAATTTTTGTGAAATTTCTCATTATTTTTTACCAAAAAATTAAAAGTCCCAGAATCAAGTTTCAAGTGTTGTTTTATACTAATTACGATATAAGGAGTTGATTAAAAGTGAAAACTTGAGATTTAAAATTTTGAATTTTCAAAATATCAAAGGGGGGACCCTTACCATCAAAATCAACCATGGCTAGAATAATCGAAATATATAAAATTTTTCTAAATGAACAAAATTTAAATGAGGAATGAATAAAAAGGCCAAACCATGACCAAAATGACATTCCGTTTAAAATTCGGTTGAGTTTTGACAAAGTTATGAAAGTTTGAAATTAATTAGACTTTGGATCTTACAACTTTACAAGTCAAAATTTTTGTCCAATTTCGCATGATTTTTTACCAAAAAATTAAAAGTCCCAGAATCAAGTTTCAAGTATTGTTTTATACTAATTACGATATAAGGAGTTGATTAAAAGTGAAAACTTGAGATTTAAAATTTTGAATTTTCAAAATATCAAAGGGGGGACCCTTACCATCAAAATCAACCATGGCTAGAATAATCGAAATATATAAAATTTTTCTAAATGAACAAAATTTAATTGCATAATGAATAAAAAGGCCAAACCATGATCAAAATGACATTCCGTTTAAAATTCGGTTGAGTTTTGACAAAGTTATGAAAGTTTGAAATAAATTAGACTTTGGATCTCACAACTTTACAAGTACTTATTACGATAAAAGGAGTTAATTAAAAGCGAAAACTTGAGAATTAAAATTATAAATTTTCCTTTGGAGGAAATATTTTTGAAATAAATTATTGATGTTACGGTTTCGGTAACGGTGCTATTCCCTGATATAACTACAAGAAATCCTAAGGAATATTTATGGTTTATCGTACACAGAATAAATATAACAGATCCTAACTCGTATTTCCCACTGAATTTCCCCCATTAAAACATACTCCAATCTTAGATTATTAAGCATTTCCTTTCACACATAATGAACTACAACTTTTTGATCAAGTTAAGATAAATTAGCAGATTCTATAACTCATCTTAACCTCCACTAACCTCTTTTCCCCATTCATAATAAGCTTTAATCTTTCTTTTCTGAATATCTTAGACCTCGTTAAGAGTAAGAGTGGAGAAATTGTTGAACTACTTGTAGAATAAAACCCTAACTCACCTTGTTTTTATTTATAATTTTTTTTTTGCGACTTGGTCCGACTTTCTGACCGATTAACCGGATAGACGCGACAACAGATGCGACCCAACTGACCAGTTTTTTTTTCCTCTTTTTTTCGCTGAACGTTGAGATCAGTTGATCATGATCTCGACATCATAATTAACAATACATAATCTCATTTTAACCCACATTAAACCAACAACAATAACAGTTCATAGTTGAGTGACTTTTTCTCTGTGTGTTTCCTGATTCTCCGATTATACGATCTATGTATGAGTCGTTTTTGACTTCCGTCTAGCCCGAAACAATAACGTGAGCAACGCCAGTTAATGGTATTAGAAACAATAGAGTGCCCCAGAACCCGCTTTAAAAAAAAAATATATATATATATATAACTATATATATAAATAAAAGGGAAAAGAAAAAGAAAACCTGGGCGAAAGTGGAATGCAAATTACGTTGAAATAGACTAAATAAATCAGAATGACTCTTTGAATTCTCAAGATTTTTCATGACTACCAATACTCTTAAAGCACTTCAATATTCCCAAGGCTCTTCAAGACTTAACAAGAAACATAAAGACTTTTCCATACTCTGTAAAAATTAGCAAAATTTATAAAACTTCTAAAACTTTCAACACTCTTCAAGTTTATTTACACACAAGAAAACTCTAGATACTTCCAATATTTACAAGAAACCTTTCAATATTTTAAAGACTTCGAAAACTCTTATGTATACTATAAAAGATTTCAAAGTCTCTAATAATTTTTCTTAATTATTTATGTACTAAGTTTAACATTGTTCGTCACAAAATGGAATATCGGATATTTTTGAGCATGAACAGACTTAAGTCAAGATTTTTTAAACTGTTCAAGACTTTAAAAACATTTATGTAAACTTTAAAAGATTTGTATATCTCAAATATTACTGCGGACAGCACAAAATTTTTTTTTTCAAAAATATTCATATAATAAATTTAACATCGTTCTTCACAAAATGGAATTTCAGATATTTTGGGGCATGAAAAGATTTAAGTCACTGGACTTTTACCTCTTAAAGAGGTTGTTTGGAAGTTCAATACTTCATAGACTATCCAAAAGATTGAATTTCTAAGACTCTTTTTTTTGGGATTTTGGCGAAGAAAACGAAAATGAAAACGAAACTTGGCTATAAGTTGAACTTGGCTTTTATTTGGATTGTTGTACAGTGGGTTCAAAAGTGCAAAGCTTTGCATAAGACACGAAACACCAATAATAAAAGACAATAACAACATGAAAGTATTATCTTGGCATAGGTCAGTGAAGCATGAGCTTTTTGTGAGCTACGTTTAAAAAAAAAAAAAAAAAAAAAAAAATCTCGGCCGTGGGCGAAATTCGTTTCGTTTGAATTCGTTTTTTTTTTTTTTTTTGTATACTTAATGCCGTTGTTGACCCGCTAAACAAAAAGTGGTTGAATATCTTACCAAAGTGGTTGCAGTAAAAGTGTTGCTGCTGTTTGTTGATGTTGCTGTTGTTGTCCAGTTGTTGCAGATGCGCTTAAAGCAACAACCAATGAACAACCAACAACTTTTAACTGGTTTGCAGGTTTGCTGTTTTTTATTTCTTTTTTTGTTTAACTTTCACATTGGGCGCACACGCTTAATTGTGGGCTTTAATCTTGGCTAATTTGCTCCAGTTTTTGATTTGTAACACACGCCAGACGGCACGAAATACCGATTAAAATGATTCGACGAGAGATGCCATTCAGTTGTTCATCATCATCATCATCATGCTGTGCTGAGATGTTAATAATGATGCTCCGATATTTATCGTGCTCTGATGCGTCGCTTCTTTCTATTTGTAGACGCTTCTCTCCTATCACTCTGACTCTGAATCCATCTTTAAACTCTACCAATTCTCTACTCGTCAGTCTACTCGTTATTGTTGTTGTTGTTGCTACTGCGTGTCAAAATGATTAGCAATGGTAATGCAAATCATGCATGTCTGTAAAAAAAAAACGAAACATGTGCACGCTGTGATGTAAGAAGACATTAACCTATTGGTAGCACTAAAAGCCCTACGGCACTCGTTGAACTCCTAATGACTAACAGGTGTTTACTCGTTCAAAATCGCACTCGCTACTAGCTCGCATTAATTGTCATTATTTTGAAATAAACACAGTTAAGAGATCGAGACACTATTGAGGAACTCGTTAATAGCACTCGCTTCTAACACTTGCTATTAAGACTCGTTAAATTAGACTTTTTAAAGTGCATAGCTAAGGGAGTTAAAGCCTATTAGCTTCTACTATTTTGTCAAATGCGGTAATAGCACTTGTTTATGATTAAAATTCTTTATAAATACCCGTTACTTACACTCGCTACCAGCACTCGCCATGTCTGATTTTCAACTATAGTAAAGGAAGTAAAGTTATGTCTACTAAAAACTCGTTTGATACACTCGCTACTGATACTCGTTACTAGCATTCGTTATTAACACTCGTTTCTTATACTCTCATAGTAAATTTTTAAAGTAAATTGAACTATTTGAACATAATTGAGAAGTGTATATTTGTTTTACACGTTATTAGCACTCGTTACTGTTTCTCGTTGCTATAGTTAAAAGTCAACTTTATTTAGACGAGTAGTTTTGAAGTTTACACGCTTATATGAGAACTTTGAATAACCACATCATATACTAGAACTGGTCTGTATCACTCGTTACTCAGTTATTCCCACTTGTTGATAGCACTCGTTACTTGTAGTAAGCGACTTTTGCTAGAACTCATTTGCCAACAATGTTTGATTTTAAATTTTAAAATAATGCTCATTTTACTTCAATTATTGTAAATTATACTAGTTCAAGCTTACACTCGTTACTTAATTATCAAATATAGAGTGGTATTGAGATGTTATCAACTAGAACTTTAAACTGACAAACTTGATGCTCTGGTTTTATAATCTTCACTTACACTCGTCGCTCCCAAAACCTTGATTTGCCGAGTCAATTGGGTACAAGTGTTTTAAGTGCACCGGAGAAGCAACTGACCATTCGTTACTCGTTAATTAAACAGCAAAGACACCACTCACTTGACTAAATATTTAGTTAACAATTTAGCAAGCAGTAATTACTCATATGCCAAGTCACTGCATTTGAAGTTCAAGAGGTATCTGTTAGAACTTTGGCAGGAAATGAGTAATTAATCACTTGAACTTGAACTCGTACTCGTTACTCGAACTCGTTACAAAAGCGTAAATTCTACGCTTGATATCAAATTAATTAAGCTGATATTTTGGTGCATTTGAAGAGCTTTATACTTGAACTTTAATTATAAGTAGTTTAATTATAAAAACTACAAAATAATGATTATATTTCTTAACTTGAAACTTAATTATATTAATTCGTCTGGGCTCACTGACTAAGAATACATATACATATATATATATATATATATATAATATATTTTTATGTTTTTGTTCCTATAAAAAAATCAAATTTACAAACTTTTTCAAAAATGATGCTCAAGGAATAATCGATATTTTTCTAACTTAACTTAACTTGAAATTTAATTATAATGGTTTGTCTGAGCTCACTGACTAAGAATTCATATAAAGTTATATATATATATATATATTTTTTTTTTTTTATTGTTCTATAAAAAAGTCAAAATTACAAACTTTTTTAAAAATAAAACTCAAGGAATAATCGATATTTTTCTGGTGTGCTAGAAAAACTCAAAACTATTCATTTTTTTTTTAAGAAAATCAATAAGATAATTAATATTGGAAATACATATAAGAACGTGATTTTGTTGGCTAAAAGTTTATAATAATAATCATTATTGAAAGCTCCAGATTCTGAACGTAATCATTAGTAAATGTTGAGGTAGGGTACTTAACGAATCGTGTTGACCCAACTTCGCACAATGTCGCTAATCATGGGAATGGGAATTCGAAATTAGGAAATTGAGAATGATGGCGATGATGGCGTTGATGACGATGATAATGATGTTGAAGATTGAAGATTGAAGAGGTGAGCGTGTGTAAACAAGTTAACTGCTTGTGCGGATCAAGAAAGATAAATATAATGATGAAACAAACATAATGATGATGTTGTTGTTGACAACTGCAACTTGTGGCATTCCCACAACCATTCCCAGTCGATTGTCTTTCCTTTTTCGCTGCTGTTGTTGTTGTTGTTGTTGTTGAGGTGGTTGTTGTGATATGTGTGCCAGTTTCACAAGCGTTTTGGGTGAAACTCGGCCGCGTTGAGTTCAGCTGAAAGGAGAGGGGGAAACCCCTTCATCTTTCCACACTCTCCACTACATTTCTACACAGAAAGAAAAGAGTCCGTCATAAAATTCCTTCAATGCGGCAATCCCGGATTTTCTTAAACCAAGTACAAACTACTCGATTCTAGCACAATTTTTCTCAGCAATATTTTGTTTATCAGTTTTTATTAGGGTTGCCACAGAAAACGAAACCAAACCAAAATCTTCCAAAAATTATTTAAAATCATTGATTTAACTTATAATCGATACTGTAACTTTAAACCAATAATAACCGATTAAAATTGGTAAACGTAACTGAAACCCTAAATACAACTTTTTTTACTATCCCGAAACCAAAACACCGAAAATATTCAAACCGAATAACCGCTTAGTAACCGATTCATGTATAACTGTTAGTTTCGTTTCAGTCGAGCATTTTATTCAATTATTTTGTTAAGAGCTAATCATTGTTTTTCAAACCAATATTGATTTTTAATTTAAATATTAATCTTATGAAAAATATATAGTTATTTAAATCAATTAATTTTTGTTTATATATTACCGTTCTTATAAAATGTCTACCACTTATTTCTTTTTTTTGTGAACAGAAATTATTTCGGTATTTTAAAACCGAAACATAACCGTTATGAAACGGATAAACAAAGATTTGGAATAGCCGAAAACCGAAAACCAAAATACAAACAAAAGCGAAACTGATATTCAATTTAAACCGGTTCGATTTCACGATTTTATGCCTTTTTTCACTTTTTTTATCTTATTCGCATATTTACTTTATATTATATAATAATAATTTGAATACACACTTAAAAAATAAAAAATACATGCTAAATTTTAATCTTAATTTTTAGCATTTATTTTTTTTCACTTTTTTATCCCATTTGCATATTTACTATATTTTATATAATAATAATCTGAATACACACTTAAAAAATACATGCTAAATTTGAAAATTTTAATCTTAATTTTAGGCATTTATTTTTTTTTCGGTGTAGTTCAGATCCACATGTAATCAACACAAAAGTATCTGTGTAACTCCAATTTGCATCTGCAGTTCAGACCTTGCAATTCGCACCACTTAAGATTGGTTTTAAGCACAGCCATTTTTTTAAACTGGCCTCTATGAATTAGCAAACAACAACAACAACAACTTGAACAACTAATACAACAACTTTAAAGTCGTTTCTTTTTAGAACTAGTCGCAATTATAAATAAATATTTGCCATTAGATTTACCAACCAGCTAACTTTGTCGATCAGTTTCACTTTTCAAAAAACAGCACTCGAAAAAAACACAACGAAACCGAAAAATACGAAAAACGAACGAACTACAAGAAGAAGAAGAAGATGAAGTGGTTAAGCTTTTTTATCCGCATGCGCTTTACACGAAAGCTCGCAAACCGTTCGCTGCCGCGCAAAGTCAGCAACTGATCGATGAAGATTCAAGTGCTATCCAAACCGAATCCGAAACCGAAAGCCATACCCAAACCGAAGTCCAAGTCCAAGTCGAAGTTAGCAGCCGAAGTTGCGACGCTGCACAGTGGTTGCAGTGTTGCCAACATTTGTTTGAAAAAAAGAGCTGTTTTTGACGCTAGGAACGATGCAAAACAGCTGAAAATTTAAAAAAAAAAGCCATAAAAAAGCTAGTTTTTCAATTCATTTATTTTCTGTATTTTCCAACGAGAGGGGAAGAGTGAGCGCACAAAATTAGTTGCTCAATTGTTTTCTAAAATTAAAGGCCTGACTCTAGCCGGTCCGAAAATACAAATTCCTGTCAAATTTCATATAAAAAAAAACTTTGCCAGGAATTTTTTTCGTTTTTTTTTTATATGCAGGCCTTAAACTGATAAAAATATTCCCGAATTATTATTTTTAAATACATTTTTCCTTCTCATTTTTTTTTTTTTTTTTTTTTGTTGTATATAATTAAATATAGAACTCTAAAATATAAAGAACAAATTACAAACATATTCAACACCTCTGAATATGTTTGTAATTTTTTCTTTATATTTTAGAGTTCTATATTTAATTATATACAACAAATCTCTAATAGCGCCAAAGCAACCCAAAAACCAATTGTTGGGGTTCCTGAAAACAAGCAAGCATTGCTTACAAATGTCTACAAAAAATTGTTGAGAGATTTCACAAAATGATATAATTATGGAATTAAACTAAATTAATTTTGAAATTGAATAAAAATACATAACATACATTTTTTATAATTTTGTTAATTATATTAAATATTAGTCAACCTAAAAATATTGTTGAAACTGGAGGAAAGCAATTTTTTTGACTTCGAAAATATGTTTAAAAAAACCAAATCTCTGACATTTCAAAATTTGTTTAAAGCAATTCTCTTCAAAAACTCTAGAGATTTTTGGAACACAGCTGATTTTGTTTGCAAGTTATAAATTATTGCTTGCCAGATTGACGGAATTCACCACTGTGCGCTGGCGTTGACGACGTTGACGACGTTGACGACGTCGACGACAGACGACAAACGACGACGAAAATGTGTCAAAAGCAAAAGCTGCGCTTGACTAGACACACAGACAGCAGCAACAACAACAGCAACAACAACAAGTGCTGCAAGTTTTGGCAGCTTTATCTTTGTATGCGTGAGTGTGTCTCTGTGTGTGTGCTTCTGTGTGTGTGTGTGTGTGTAGGTGGCCTGCATTGCAATCGAAAAACAGGCGATCGGTCGTTGTTGCTGTTGTTGTTGTTGTTGCGCCTACGTTAACGTAAACCTTTGCGTTGCACAGTGGGTTGTTTAGCCGCGTGACGTTGCAAAAAAAAAAAAACAATAGGGCAAGAAAAAGTAAGACTTTTAATGCAGTTGAATAAAAAAATATGTATTAATAATTAGATTATAAAAGATAATCTTTTTATTTATTGTCTGCCATCTCTCAAAAAACTAGCTCTTAAAGGGCAACATAAAAAAATAGCTAAATTCTAAAATAAATATAATAATGGTTATAGGCACTGAAGCAAATTTAGCTATTTTTGTGGGGCTTTAAAGTTTTTTTTTTCAATGTATAAAGAAAAACACTAAAATTATACATTATTCTTTGTGTTTTGGGTGCTTTTTTTTTTAGCCTTTTTTAGCGTTTTAAATTTTTCCCTACCATGTTTCTATATATTAGTTTTTTATTTTAAATGTGACTTTTTTAAACGGTTAAAAATCGGCAATAGTGCAAAAAAAAATAATAATAACAAAAAAGGTAGTCGAAAATAATTTAAAAAGGAAGCTGACAGCATTCTTAGGCGAATGTGACAAGTCTGCACTTAAAAGAACAAAAAAAAAAAGATAAAAATAAATGAAAGATACAACAAAAAAACCTAGTAAAAAAAAATAGCACCAGAAAACTAGCGGCAGCTTAAAAATAAGAAATCCCCAAGAGGCAACCCCCAAAAAATATATACAAAAAACCAGACGATAAAACTCAACCTGAAGCTGTCTGCCTTTTCAGGTGCAGCTAAAAGCAAGTGATAGTGAAATATTATAATTTTATGGTATTATATATACATACATAATATACCTAGTTTATAAAGCAGCTAAACCAGATTTAGCAAAAAATCGTTTTCCCACTTAATTGTGTTATTTGGCAATATAATCTAAACATAATTTCTCGATAATTCCAAGTTCAATCTTTTTGTAAATTCTAGACTTTAAGTTTAAAATGGGAAAATCCAGATCAAAAGATAGTAAATTATTGAAATTTTTTAATTTTATATATATAAAGCTTAAGCACCCTTAAATCTAAAACCTATGTATCTTGTTTTCAAATGCAATGATATTTAAAAGCAATTTTGACAAATTGATCCACTGTGCGTCGCGTCTCGTTTTGCGCCCAAGTGAAAACACTTGAAACAACTTTTACAATGTCGCTGCTGCCGGCGGCCAAAGAAAAGTGACAGTGGGCCAAAACGAGAGAAACAATTAAAAATGATTTCAAACTATTTGACAGACAACAAAAAACACAGCAACAACAACAACAACAAGCACAGAAATGTGCTGAAAACCGAACCCGATTGTTATCTACAATCTTCACCTTAAGGGCCATTAAAAAAAAACACATTTACAACTTAACCATTTTTTGAGAATTGTTGTTTTTTTCGAACGAAAAAAGTTTAATCTGTGTTAGTCTTAGCCAGAAAATAAAACTAGAGCAAATTTCTTTTGAGAAAAAGATATTTCAAATGGAAATCTCTTGAATTTTAACTGAATTAAGCAGCTGAAAAATTAAAAGTATTTTAAATTCGACTTGAAGCTTATCAATTTAATTCACTTGTTTTTTTTAAATTCACAATTGATAAACAGATCAATTATTTTTTTTAATTTTCAAAAATATGTTTTAGACATTTGTTTTTAAGTGGAACTGCTTTTTATTATGAATTAAAAAAAAATAGGAATGTCTTAAAGATAATAATACAAAAAAAATCCATAAAATAAAGATTCCCCTGGATAAATCTGCAAGGTATATTTAAAAGAGCTTTAGGAGCTTATGTAACTTTATTCATATATTTACCACCCGAAATGAAGAAATATTAAATTTTTTTTTTTTTCATTTTATTTTGAGATTTTTTGCTTGGGCATTTGAACAGATGGCAATGCCAAAATGTTGTAGCTACATTATTATTATAATTATTATTTAGGCATATACATATTTATCTCCCTATATAAAGATAATACTATGCATACATAGGTATCGTTAAATGTATTGTATAAACTTGACTTACTTATGTATGTAGTTTTTGTTTTTATGTTTTTTGCAAATTAAGTTGGAAGCTGGCATTACTCGAAGGTTAAGAACTGGACAATTATTTTCCAGCTGGATGGATCAACACGCATATATTTATATGTACACCTTAAAAAGAGGAGAGTGGAGAGGAATGCAAGGGAATGAGGGGTGGTTAAGTGGAGGGGGAGGTTTGATTGTTAATTTGCAGTGTAGCAAATACTATTTACGTATGTCTCAATAAACATTTTACAAACACTACAAGTTAGTCAATAATTTGTATGTGTATTTATAGTTAAGAGAAGAAAAAAAAATAAAACAAAACAAAACAAAAATAATAATGCATTGACGAATTAATTGTAGTTACATTTACGTTTAATTCGTTATTTACTTTGTTTATACATGAAGTAGCAACATATTTTATCATATTCATATGCGTATTCAAATTGTGCTACAATTTGTTTAATCAATTGATTTAACAACTGTTCGGTCTAAAAAAATTATTGATCAACAATTTATTTAATTTAATTGATTATCAATTTATCAATTATTTAATACACATATAGTATATGTATCTATCAATCACATCATTTATTCGTATTTTAGAATTAAAATATGAACGGTTATTGGATTAATCCAATTACAAGTAGGTGTTTTGTAAGTGCATGAGTGTGTGTGTGTGTGTGTAAATTTAAAGAAATTCTTCAGATTGAACACAAATTTTAACAAAATAATTAAATGATAAAGCAAGCTTTTTTTTTGTTTATGAAAAATAAATAAATTTATACAAAAGAAAAAATCAAGAAAAGTTTTTATATTCGACATGCCGAAGATTTGATACACTTGCAGAAAGCTGTATATTCAATATTTGACAAACTTTTAATACTTGCTGCAAGCGTATAATCAATAAAGTAATACATTAAAGTATATATAAACAAAAGAAAAGAAAATGATAACAAAATGACAAGTGCTGAATTTCATCTTATTTTGACGACATGACATTTAACTATAATTCTTGTATAGTTACATTAAAACAAAAAAATATATAATTAAATCATAAAAGAAATTAAGATATTCCACGTGGGCGTTGAGAGGCGCAAAACGTTATCCAATTGAATTATTTGTTGTTGTTGTTGTTGTAGTTGTTGTTGTAGTTGTTGTTATTTTGTTGTTGTTGTTGTCATGGCGATTTGCTTTTCATCTCTCTTGCCAAATTTGTTAACAAAATGGATTTGCGCTTTAAGCTAAAGTATAATTAATGTAAGTGTATTTTGTATATGAGAATTTTTGAGTGTGTTGTGAGTGTTGTGTTGTGTTGTACGTGTGTGAGTGTGTGTGTGTGTGTGTTTTGCAACACCTAAGCAATGATATATTGCCGCTTGGTCCGCTTCTCAATTATTGCTCGGCTCGGAGGATGTGGAACCTGAGGCTTCCTCATTCTTCTGCGATTTCATATTGAAAAACTTGGTCTTCACTTGATCAATGGTAAAGTCCTCCTCAATCGCTGGATAGCTGGACTTCTGTGAAAAATTTAATAGTGTCATCAGTAAATTCAATATTGTAAATATTTAAAAAAAAAAAAAAAGAAGAAGCATTTTCATTACGTTTTGTGTTAGATTTTGACCGCGCAATAGTTGCCAGGTTTCGAGAATGTGAGCATAGCGTAAATACTTTTCAAATTCATGGAGTGTCTCATAGACATGGCACAGTCCCAGATAATCATACTCCAAGCCAGAGTAAGTACGTCCAAATAAGCGCAGGCCTGCAAATAATTTAAATAACATGGGTTATTAACAAGCAACAAAGTTTATTTATGGAATACTGAAAAGTTGAACCCTGTCAGAGCCTTAAATATTTAAAAAAATATTTTATATAAGATTTTGGGACGAGTATTTCCAAACAGAAATTTTATTTATATAAATTTAGAAAGATATTCACAGAACAATTCAAAATAGAAGCGATCCTATGGTAGCTATATGATATAGTATATATGATATAGTGTTTAGACTCAAACAAAAATTGGTGACGATTTATAGGACAACATGATATAAACAATTTGTGAGTTTGGTTAAGATATCTCAAGAAATAACAAAGTTTTTCATATGAAAAGTTCGTTTTCGACCGATTCTTCCAATGGCAGCTATAGTGGTCCGATTTCAATCAAAAAATTCATAGTAAAGATTGATTTGGAACGAACGGTCCTATGGGAGCTATATAATAAAGTGGTTAGATTTGAATCAAATTTAGTCAAAATATATAAGACTATATAAAATACACAATCTGTTAGTTTGGTTAAAATATCTTAAGAAATAACAAAGTTTTTTATACTAACAAAATTGTAATACCTAATTCAAACTCTAAAAAGAGATGGATGCATGGAAAAAGAGAGAGAGGGGGAGAAAGAGAGTGATAACTTACTTATATCAATGCTGCGCAGATAAAGATCCTCGGCCTGTCGAAACTTTTTCATTTGATAGTTGTAGAGCGAGGCGAGATGGCCAATTGATAGACCCACTTCGTAGTCATAGGGTCCGAGTAGATCGGTTTTAATCTTGATTGCCTTTTGATGCATTCGTTCGGCCTCATCGAACCGATTCATTGTTTGATATAAACGCCCCAGATTGCCATAATGTTTGGCCGTTTGCACATTCACCTCACCGAACACCTCCAGCGATAGTTGCAAGGCGAAATTGTGCAGCTCCTCGGATTGCAACAGCAGATCCTCCTCATCCATGCCATCGGCGATCTTATCGAGTGCAATCTCCTCCAGCAACAGTGCCTTCACACGTTTGGCCGATGCCAACATCAAATGATTGCTTGGCACCAGATTTTTCATTATATTCACCGCCTTATCGACATGATCCTGGGCGCAACTGAAATCCCCAGTGCTATATTCATGCACATAATAAGCATAGGATAGATCCTCATGTGCAATCGCCACATGAAAGTTCATATTCCCAAAGATGCCGCGACGCACAGTCAATGCCTCCTTATACACATTCACCGACTGATATACCGAATCCACATTCAGCAAAAAGAATCCATAATCCAGCAAAGCATCGCCGTACTTTTGATGATTTGGACCAAAGGTTTCACTGCGGCGAAAGGGAGAGAGAAAGCGAAATATGGATTAGAATGAGATGAAAGTCACAGATACTAAGTTTGTTTTAAGTTTCAACAATAAATTTAAATGTCAATTTTAAATTATGTTTGAATAAACAATGCAATTGAGACTCAGCAAATGTGTTTTGAAATTATCCTACTGCTAATTTGGTAGAAATCGGACGAATTCATTCATAGAAAAAAATTGCTATATATACATATTTAACTTTAAACTAATTTTAATTTTACAGAGGGTATTTAGCACAAAAACGTTAACTTAACAAATTAAGAGTTTAGTCAAACTAAAATTCTTTTTAGAATTACATGGCATGGGGCTTATTTTATTTCTTTTATTTTATTTTATTATTTTTATTAAAGGGTTAGAATAGTTGCCAAATTCTGGCTAAGATTAAAGAAAGCGCTGAGAAAGACAACAACATTTAAAATATTGAAGCATAAATTTTATAGAATATTTTTGAATAAAGATACAATTACAAAAATTCTATCAACGTACAAATTTCAGTGCATTTTTAGAACAGCAAACAAATATCTTTTAAATACAGCATTTTATACAAACTGTCAGTCTTTAAATAATAAACATATAATTTAAATGTACAGAGGAATTTTTGCTAAAATATTGATTGTTTCTCCAGCACTTTTTCTAAATTGTATCCATTTCTTAGAATTGTACTTGAGATTATTATTTACCGGGCACGTCGAACCGCCTGGCAGATGAGTAAATTGGCTCGGGAAAAATCGCGCTTGACCACACAAGCCTTGGCCGCTTGACGCAGCACATCAATGCAGACGCTGCAAGAGGAAAACGAAGGATTAGATAAGAGTGAATATTGAAAATAATGTGATTAAATCGCACCGTGAGGGAGCTGTCATTTCCAAGTAGTGCATGGCCTGCACGCTCCACAAGTGACTGTTGTGGTACTCGTTACGGGCAAAGAACATGGACGAGATTTGTGTATAGACCATGGCAATTAATGGACACGGCACTCTTTCATTTATTATGGGACTCAGTTCCATCAGCTCAGCGAATGTTTGTTGTGCCAATTTGAAATTGCAGTGTGATGATTCCGCATAGAGTAGACTGCAATTAAAACAAATTGATTGAATGATTGATACAATTAAATTCAAAAAAAGCAGGCAACTTTTAAAACAAGAATTGGCTTGACTTAAATAAAAAAGAATTATTTTCAACTTTAACTTTTGATTTACTTAAAAAAAAAATTTAATAATATATCAATATAGCAATGCTTCTCTATATATATCAATCTATATATAAAACATTTTGTCCTGACTCACTCACTCACTGACTGATTATTGCACAGCCCAAACCGTAAGTCCTAGCAGACTGAAATTTTCACACAACATAGCTGAGATAATTTTAATCATCGAATTTAAAAATAAAAGTTATTTTTTAAATTTTTTAAGGACATGAGGAAGGAAGTTATTGGGCCATACAACTGTAAAGTAAGAATTGTTTGGTTTTTATACTAAAACTTAAATATAAAATATGATTTTCAAATTAAAATTAAAATTTAGTTATCTATTATATACATAAAACTCTTTGAACTGACTGACTGATCATTGTGCAACCAAAGCCATAAGTCGTACAAGTCTCAAATTTTAATACAACATAACTAAGACAAACTCATCTTAAGATAAGACAGCGTTTTGCGAAATTCGAAGAGCAAGTGGATCAAATTTGAAGTCAAAGTTCACACTTTGAGAGAATTGCTTAGCGTGAAGAACTTTCTTAGTTCTTTCTTAATGTTTTTTTGTAAGTGAATGAAAAAGAAAGTGTAAATTTTTGGAAATAATCAAAATATTATGATAATTACCGCTGCAGGCAATCGAGGCGCGTAACCAGCTGATTCTTAAAGGGTTTCATGTGCTTCAGTCTTTCGTTAAGGCACGACAACACCGAGATGCTCTCCTGCATCCAACCTGCCTCGGATAGAAAGCTACCGAGTCGCAGACCCAAATCAATAGCGTGTCCATCCTGTGGCGACAGTGGCTCCAACTGTTGTTGTTGTTGCTGTGGCTCTGTGTCAGCAGTTTTGTTGTCCATGCGACTGCCACAGCAACCGTAGCTGTTGTTGCTGCAGCTGGGAATGGCAATGTCATCGTGTTCGTATTTATACTTCAGTTGGCTTGGCTGTTTGGCCAATTTATCACCATCAGCCTGTTCATTATTCACTGCCCCAGTTGGTGGCGTCATCTGTGCCTCAGTTTGTGGCATCAGTGGCAGCCCAAAGCGTCCCACATAAGCATCGCTGAGGCGACGCGGCAACGGTTTGTTGCTGGCCATCAATGCGGCCACAATACGCAACAGTTGTCCGCGTGCCGATGTGTAATGCACCAGGCAATTGAATACATCCAAATTGGACAGCTCCTCCAAGAGTGTGTCCTTTAGATCCTCGCGCTTTGACATCTGCAAAATACAAAAAGAAGAGATTTAACAAGTATCGAGAACCATTTGTAGAGTCTTAAGCTTTAAGTTAGCTTATACAAGCGCATTTAAGCTCAATCATATCAAGTTTACACACATATGTTGTTATACAACACTGTTTTCGTAGTGCAGCTTTACTTTCAAGAATACTCTATCAAGGCGACAACAATAGAGTTGAGCTTTATGCTCTAAGTTTGCTAATTCAAGTGCATAAAAGCTCAATCATATAAAGATCTTATTCTTATGCTGCTTTACAACACTGTTTTCGTAACTTTTAACTTTATGTTTGCCGCTGTAAGTGCATTAAAGCTCAATCATATGGCATTATATCGTTGTTTTGAAAAAAATATGGTTTTAATCATAATTTCTATATTAGTCCAAATATAAATTGTCACAAAATTGGATATCAGCAATTTTGGGGGCAGGAAAATGCTTATTTTACTAGACTTTTTCCTCTTGTAGAGTTTTTTCTTTGGAAGACAAAAACTAAGACCCTTAAAAAATAATATAATATAACAAGAAGCATGTAAAATAATATAATTGGTAAAAAACAAAACAAAGGATGCGACCATAATACAATCTGATTCATTTAATTATTTAAAATAAATACAAACTGACCACAGAGAATATTTTTGTACTTCGATAAGCCAAGTGTAAAGCTCAATACAACATTGACATTTATTTTTTCGACTGCATTCAAGCTTAAATGTATTTAGTTACTTTTCTGATTCTGTAGTGCAGTTACTTAAAGGACTTTCCAATAATAATAATGCAACTGCAAGTGTATTAAGGCTTGAATATGTCAAGCTCTGATTTATTTGCTGTTACACAACACTTGCAGTTGTGAATCACCAAATTGTGTAACGAGTTTAAAATTGAAACGTTAAAATTTAAAGAAAAATGAATCGAGTTGTCGATTAATCGGCAAATTAATACATCGATTTCTCAAATTACAATTATTTTATTTGTAAAATTCAATTTTGATACAGAATCAAATAAGAGGCCAAATACTCTTGATATTGCAATTCCGCAAGGAAATCGGTTAAGATTTGACAAAGTTATGAAAAATTGAAGTTTTTGAAAAATTATCATGGGAAAAGTATGACAAAAGTAAGGCAAAATATTTGACAGATGTGAAAGAATTGAGTTTTTCATTGAGAAAGTATAGAAGGAATAAACTGTGATCGAAATTATGGAAAAAATTACAGTGAAGTGAAAAAATGGAATTTTTAATTTTTTGAAGCAAATTAGAGGCCAAAATATGAAAAAATTGACATTTCGTCTGAAAATCGGTTAAGATTTGACAAAGTTATGAATGAAATTTTTTAAAAAAAGAGTCAAGGGAAAGGTTAAAAAAAATTGAATTCTCTAATTTTAACACTGAATCATATTCAGGTTGAGTAATCGATTTTTACAAGAAAATCGATTCAATTGATCGTCAACAAAAAAATAATTAAGTTAAAGTAGTTAAAAATCGCTTTAAATTAAACGATGTTTTTGATCAGAGTTATTTTAGTACTTTTGATACTAAAGCAATATTTGCTATTAAGTATTCTTTATTTGGGATTCGGATCAAGATCCGAGACCAAATGGACATTGGCCAAGTTCAATGGCTCGAGATCAGGATGGAAAGTCGAAGGGCGCGATGACTGCGTAAATGATCTATATTTAGACGACGACAACAACAGCAACAACAACAAGAGCAAACACAGCAACGAGAAGAACCAGAAAAACAACAACAACAACAATCGTCATCATCATCTGCAGCTTCATTGTTGTCGCATTTAATAATTTATTATTGTAATTGCCGCGTCATTATGACAATCTCTCATTTATGTGTGTGTGTGTGTGTGTGTGTGTGTTTGGATAATCTATTGATGCATTTTTTATATTA
Source organism: Drosophila phalerata (assembly GCA_951394115.2). Classification (NCBI taxonomy): domain Eukaryota; kingdom Metazoa; phylum Arthropoda; class Insecta; order Diptera; family Drosophilidae; genus Drosophila; species Drosophila phalerata. Next base: position 46,202,075 of record OX596006.1, on the reverse strand, counting down.
TTTTTGTGACGAAGTTTACATGCCCTATCGGATCTATATAATCCAAAGATACAGTGGATAAACAAAAGCTACAATATATTCAAAGATATCATATCACAAAAGCTATTACGCTGATATAATGACAATAATGACATGCGGTTTCAAAAACAGACATACACAGTTCGTCATGAAAGTCTTTTCACATACAGATTACATAAATTGCATGTTTTATTTTATTTAACATGATATATGATATTATTATGATATATTTCGATATATTTTTACACCACTAGTCAAAATACTTTCTTGACTAACTGTATGTGTGCAGCATCCTCTAAGCTCGTGTACCAAAAGCTTTAAATGAGCAGTAAACATAAACAGTAAAAAAGCTTTGCTATTTCAAAGCTTTATTGCATAAACTGTAAATCAAAACAACGTCCTGCAAAAACAGCGCAAAAGATAAGCAACAATCGCACCGATCACAAAAAAAAAAAAACAAAAACAAAACAACCACAAAAACAAATGCGGTAATAGCAAGGCGATAAAAACACACAAACACACACACATGCAAGCAAACAATCGTTGGTTGTGTGTGTGTGTGTGTTTGCGTGTGTGTTTTAGGCGCAGCTGATTTTGCACGTGCGTGTATTTGTTTTTGTTTTTGATTTGTATTTGATATTTGCTATTGGTTTTTGGACAGTGTGGCAACTTACCATCTCATAGACATCAATAAGGAGATTGCGGGGCAACTCTGGCAGCTTGCTGATGCGTTCCAGGGCTGGCACCTTCAGATCCAGGCTCTTGACAACCGCACTCAACGATAGATCGTACAAAGCCTCCGAACTGTTGATGTTGTGACCGGAGGCCGATGACATCAAAGCCAATAGCTGCTGTTGAGCAGCCATATTGCTTTTGCTTTTGTTATTGTTGTTACTGCCTCTGTCTGTTTGTTCTGCTTTCTGCGCTCTCTTTTTTTTGTTGTTGGTATGCGTTGTAGATTCCTAGTTTCCAACGAGAGAGAGAAAGAAAAGCCCGCTTTACACTGCGCAGCCTGCAACAAGTTTCGTTGAATTAAAAATATGTATATGTATATCAAAATATGCAATGTTCAAATTTATGTTGCTTGCCACACGTGCGTCAAAAAAAAACAATAAAATAAAACAGTCAACTGTCAAACGGTGGTAATGTCACACACACACACACACACACACGCACACACACTCGAATTCATACACATACACATTGGCAACTAGCAATAGAGAGCGAGCGAGAGAGCGAGACACTTGCGCTAACTTCACTTTCTTTTGAGACGTTCTTCGTTTTTCCTTTCCCTTCTTTTTGATGTCTTGTTGTTGTTGTTGTTGCACAGCTGCTGTTTCTGTTAATTTCACTGCTCTGCTGCTGCGACGAGTTCCTCTTTGTTACACACACACGCACACACACACATAAAGTCAGTCCAAACTAGCTGGTTTTTTTTTTTTCGTTTTTCTCTTTTATTTTGTGTGTGTATAAATATGTTGCTAGTTATATTTCAATTTACGTATGTAGAAACTTACACAATATCGAATGCATTTGACTGACTGTCCGTCACGTTGTACGCAATATCACACTTCGTAATATTACGTTCGTATTCACACAATTGACGTATTTTTTGCTTCGATTTTATGCCAAAAAAAAAGAAGAATTTATATTTGTCTTGGGAACAGGGTTGTTGTATTAATGTTGATATATCGATAGCTATTTCGTGACGATGAATATAGTTTTGAGCGATATTTGTTTTTGACAGTAATATCAATATCGATATAATTATGCGATATTTGTAACACTTGTGATTTTAAGTTTGCCGCCAACTTTTTTTTACTTCGTGCAAGAGGCGAAAAAAATCTATTTTGATCAAATTTATGACAGTGGAGTACAAATTAATGGTAAGTTTCCACAGTAAATTCGACTAATATAAAGTGAACATATCACAATTTTAAAGACGCGCTTAGATATTGATATTATCGATACTAGCAATATCCACATTGCTTCATGGCGAGGAGAGCAAACCTTATAGATCAATCGATAATTCATGTCAATTAACAGTTGCTGTGGTGATTTTAATGCGTTAACAGCAGCCACTTTGCGGCGTTAACAGACTGCTCGATATAGAGTTAACAGCTGACAAACGGTTACATTACAAATTAAGCAGTGCTGTAAAATGTGTAAAAATAATTCAAATCAATGCCGTTATGAATGAGTCTTTTTATTGTTTAAAACTTGACAATTTTGTTATGCTACCGAGGGTGTTGTTTGTTGTTGTTGGTGGTGTTGTTGGTTTGTTAGTTAGGCATATGGAATAAATATGTCAATGTCAAAATAGATCAAATGCATCATCTTCGACCTCAACGAGTCCAAAATCGTTGGTACTGCCAAACATCCACCAATGTCGCAATATATTGCGTATGAGCAGAAATCGGGTCGTCACAAACTCAAAGAAATGAAAGAATAATGCGCTGGATGTGAGCAATGCACATGATGCGACAAATACCTCCTGTACCGTTAGCTGTTCGGTGCTGCCCTGATTCAAATTGTCCATACAATGCAATACCTGTACACAATTAAAGAAACGCAAATAAGCGCCGATTGTGCCAATTAGCATTATTCGCAATTGCCGTCGATTCAAAATGCAACGATTATTCAAACAACAGCACTCGCTCACCTGCTGCAATATCACATGGGCGAGTGGCATTAACGAGGCACTGAACAGCACATGCTTCACGATCATGCCACAGCAACGACCGCAACAGAATGCACGAACCATCTGCTTAAAGCTCGCCCGATCCGCTGTGATATTGAATGGGGCATTACAGATCTCACAGCGATTATCGCGTCGATGCATTATCCAGCGTTTCAAGCACTTCATATGGATGTAGCCCTTCAAAAAAACAATCATTATCACATTATTAATCAAAATTCATATTCAATAGGATAGGAAAAATAAATTTTTTTTTTTTTTTTTACTTTGTTTAGCTATTACTTTTGTTCTACTTGTCCGATTCAGTGGAATAAAATATAATATTACTAGATAACGCTTTTAACCATAAAAACTGTATTATCTTAAAAACTGTGAGTGGGGTGGGTTTTCGTGATTTGTGAGGGCGGAGAGGGCGTGGCTTAAATTTGAAACAAACTTGATCTTTGTGTGGTCTATAGAAATCTATGTGCCTAATTTGATTACTCTATCACTTAAAGTTTCTGAGATCCTTTTGTTCATATGAACAGACAGACAAACGGACAGACACACAAGGCTATATCGACTCGGCTACTGCTGCTGACTCAAAAAAAATGGACAATTTTTGTTGATATTTTTTTAATTATGAATTAGCATATCTTGAGTATTTTTAGTCTGATCCCGACAAGATTTGTATCAAAACTCGTGCTAGGACCAGGACTTTCATGTACAAAGACAAATTGTCCTTGTCCTTTCGTCGTTGCAGAGTCTAAAAACGCAAAATTTTTCAACTCAAAAAGCGGGGACTAGGAATTGATGTAAGAACTTTGATTTCTTGGTGATAACATCTTAGAATTGTGCGATTACGAATATGGGGTACCATTTTATTTTATTTTTTTTCGAAAAAATCGATGCACCCTAATATATAAACTATATGGTGTCGGAGATGCCTCCTTCTGCCTGTTACATATATTCCAACGAACACAATATACTAGTGATGTAAATCCAAATTTTAGATCGAGCTTTATATCGAAATAGAAAATCGTTAAAAATATGTATCGAGTTGTCGATAAATCGGAAAATAGTAGATCGAGTTGCATAAATCGAGTTTACAAAAAATTAAATTTTTATACCCGTTACTTATAAAAAATAAGTATAAGGGTATATTGTGTTCGTTGGAATGTATGTAACAGGGAGAAGGAGGCATCTCCGACCCTATAAAGTATATATATTCTTGATCAGCATCAATAGCCGAGTCGATATAGCCATGTGTGTCTGTCCGTCCGTGTGAGCGCCTAGATCTCAGAGACCATAAGAGATAGAGATACCAAACTTTCACTAAAAGACTTCTATATACCTCACGCAGATCAAGTTTGTTTCAAATTTAATCCACGCCCCCCTCCGCCCCCGCAAATCGCGAAAAACCACCACACCCACAGTTTTTGAGATAATACGTTTTTTGTGATTATTAGCGTTATCTATTAGCGTTATCTATCATCCCATTGAATCGCATTAAGATCGGACATGTAGAACGACAGTTATGGCAAATTAAAGTTTTCAGATCAAAACAAGTATTTTCTTTAAAGGACTTTTCAATATATTAAAGTAAGTAACGGGTATCATATGGTCGGGATCTCGACTATAGCCTTTCCCGCTTGTTTTAATTGAAAACGCAATTGTATTTACAAAATACACTTGTACTCTTATAAATCTCTCGTAATCTTATTTTTCTTGCATCGTTTTCATGCCTAATTCAAACTTTTACAATTTTGTCGCTTATATATATACGGATTCTTATCAAAAATCGAACGACAAAACTTAATATTGAAGTTAATTAACTACAATGAACAAGCCCCAATGAGTTGTCGATTTTTCATGATAGTCGATTTAATCAACTCGATAGATCGTCCATAAAAATCATCGAGTTGAAGTACTTGATAATCGCTTGCGCGAAAATCGAGCTGTCGATATTTCGATATATTTTTACATCAAGTAACGGGTATAAAAAGAGACTTGTGCACAAGTGCAAAGTTGCTAAAGTGCACAATGTGATGTCACTCACCACGCTGCCTTTGCATTTGCAGGGACAGTTGATGATCTCCATGTCGAGACGATTCCATCGGCAGATGCGGCACGAGTTGCCAAATTCATTGGCCGAGTGAACGCTCTCCTGTGACGATTGTCCGTGTCCCGTTGCCATAACCGTTTCCGTTTCCGTTCCCATAACCGTTTCCGTTGCCAATGTTGCCGCTGTTATTGCTGCTGTTGCGCTGTTGCTGCTGTTGTTGTTGCTGTTGTTGCTGCTTGTTGGCAATACGAGTGGCAGCTGTGTGGCAGCAACACCACCGACGCCGCCGTTGCTGCAACCAGCTGTGGCATTGCCACAAGCATTGCTTGCCTCCAACTGCAATGGTTGTTGCTGCTGTTGCTGCTGTTGTTGCTGTTGTTGCTGTTGTTGCTGCTGTTGTTGCATTGTCGTGCCGGCAACAACACTGTGCAACAACCGCAAGGCTGTTGCCTCGGATAACTGTGCTTGCTCCTGTTGCTGTTGTTGCTGCGCCATTTTCAATTGTCAAACGGTACAGTCTCGAATTAGTTCCAAATTAAGCCTCGTCTTCTTCTCCTTCCCCTTTCTGTTGGATATGGTCAACTATGTTGTTGTTGTTGTTGCTGTTGTTGTTGCTGCTGTTGCTGTTGTTGTTGGTGGTGTTGTTGTGTGTTGTGCGCGTAACTAACCTTAATTTTGATGTACGAATTTCACACGGAATTTTGTTTGGACATTTTACACAAAACTGAACGTTCGACTTTCACAGCATGTCTGAAATATATATTTCTCAAACTCGGTATTTTCAACAAATTTGACTTATGCCTTATTTAACCGCTGCCTGTCAATGCCTACTATGTTTTCAATTTCAATTTCAATTTCAATTTGAATAACTTTTTTAACAGCGACGATAAATAATAATGTTCAACTAAAACAAATCATTCACTTTTAGTAACTGCAGAAAAAAGTTTAAAAAATACCAAAAAATTTCTTTAAGTTGAATCTATGCAATTTCATCATAATTTTAAGATTTTTCTGAAAAATCATTATTTTTTTTTAGCAAAAAAATAAAACCTATAAAATAATCAGTATTTTTGAGCAAAAAAAGAAAAAACTCATATCAAAATGATTATTTCTTGAGTATTGTTTTGACTTCTTTTTTAAGGAATATGGACAAAATTTATTTACATTCTTCATCAGTGAACCATTTTTAAATTAAAAAAAAAAATTTAAAAAAAAGGTTTAAAATTATATTTCCAATCATACAAATATTTAATTTAATTCTTTTTTTTTTTTTTTTTGCTTTATGGAATATGGACAAAATATTTACCTTCTTGATCAGTAAACAAAATAAAAAATAGTGTTTAAAATTTGATTTGAAATCATACAATTATTTAATTTGAATTTTTTTGGTTAATTTTTTAGTTTTAATTATTTGCTCAATCAAATAAAATATTATGAAACTCATAGAATAATGATTATTTCTGGAGTTTTATAATAAAATTTATAATGATTACAGTCCCTAGTTTGTTTTTTTTTTTTTGTTCTGCCAACATAAATTCGATAAGTTGCGCGCAGTGAAACGATAAATTTGGCTGATCGCTGCAGCGTAGAGCTGCCAGATCTTTGACAGCTAACAGCGTAGTGTTGCCAGATCAGGGGCAACTCTGTAAACATGTAAATAACTCCACATAACGTTTAAATAAAAAAGACACATATTTCATTTTCAATGTTAATATTAGCTTTAGATACATTTTTTTTTATTTATATTTTTATTTTGATATCGCATATCGTATATCGTATATCGCTTGCCGCTGCTGCGAGTTAGTAAATTTGCTCGTAATTTCGCTCGCTTCAAGTTGTGTATATATAATGTTTTATATTTATACTCGTTTAAATCGTATAATCTTCATTCTTCAACTCAGCGGGGTTAGTAATGTTTTGCGTCTTGTGTTTTTTTTTCCTTTTCTTCTTTATATTTAAAATTATGACAAAAAAATCAACAATTATTGCATAGTTTTGTTTTTTCTTTTCTTTTTTTTAAGTTCAATAACAAATAATAATATAATAATAATAGTAATAGTATTATAAAAAAAAAAAAAAATATGAAAAGATAATAATGATAAACAAAGACAAAAAATAAAAAAACGTAGAAATGTTCTTGCTGTTCAATTATTAGACGAGCCTGCCATTTGTGGGGTATATCAGTTATTAGATGTGTTTCAACACAAAATGCCAAAAGTTATACATATAACATTATTATTATTATTATATTCGGTTTTCTTCTTTTTTTTGGGATAGACTTGCTTATGATTTAATGAATAGATGTGTAGTTGTTGCTGTTGTTGTTGTTGTTGTTGTGGCCTAGCACGTGCTGTTGTTTTTCCTCTTCTTCTTCTTCTTCTTTTTGTTGTTTACTGGCAATTGCGAAAACGACGATAGATACTCTGTACATAGACAAAGACGCACTTCCAATCGGGTCGACTCATCTCCACCATATCTTCCACATCCAGTAATGGCGCAATTCCAGCTTTTTCGCTATTTAAATCAAAACAATTTATCGATTAGCAAACGATCAGTGTTATACAGATAATATCGATATATAATAGACCGGCTGAAAAGTTCGTATTGTTTCATATGAAGGCTGTCTATAAAATTTTTATTATTAGGGGTGCCACAAAAATTGAAACCAACCGCAAATATCCCAAATCTCCATATATTTTTGGGAGGATTTTTTGCTGGCCTGGTTTCACTTGGATTTGCAGTTTCATATTTAGTTCACACGTCTCGGTACGTAACGCTACGTATGGGCATTACGTTGTGTTAACTACATATAACATGGCAGTGTTAAAGCAATTCTTCGCAATGACGTATTGGAAATAGTTTACGAAATTTACCAGCACTGAAGTAGAAATGGTCGAAAAAGAAACATATTATCGAAAAACAGTGTATCGCCTTTGAAGGCATCCATCCTAAACATGGACCGTTAATAATGATTATATTTATTTTTTTAAATTCAAAAATCACCTACTTCTATTGGAGGTAGAAAAAAAACAGCTACACAAAAATCTTTAGTTTTGTAAAATCTCTGCATTTTTACCATGATTTTTAAAATTCTGATTTTTATGATTTTCTTCGCCGATCATCATTACTTTTGATCAAAAAAATTTAAACTCAAAAATAATCATTATATTTGATCAAAAAAACTCAAAATTAATGATTATAAATGATTTTTTTCGTTCAAAATAAAACTAAACAATACTTTTTTGGCTTCCGTGTTAAACTTCTTGCCGATACGATAACATATTCTTGATTTCAATACCTTGCACATGATATATCACATGTTCTTCAAAGACGAATATTAAGGATCCTATTAGTTTATAATCATCATTTATAATCATTATTTTTGAGTTTTATTTTTGTGATCAAATATAATGATTTTTTTTCATTTTTTTTTTTTTGATCAAATATAATTATTGTTGTTCAAAAAAAATCGTAAAAATCATAATATAATCATTAAAAAGTGATTTTTAAAATAAAACTAATAATGATTACTTTCCCTGATTTTAAATAATAAATATTAATTTTGCCAAAAAAAAAAGTGATTTTCTTTTCTACAAAACGATACGAACTTTTCCGCCCGTATATAAGTATATAGTATAATTTATCGATAGTACTCACTCAGCAACGGTGAAGGCCATCTCGAAATTGTGTCGGCGAGTTTGTTTGGTTAGTTTACTATAATCAAATGCATCTGGCAAGAAATGATGTATCAGCGCACAAAAGGCCAAGCCGTCTGACCAGCTCGAGCTAAAGTTGCTTATTTGGACGTTCTGTGAATTACATTTAAGATTATTTATCATAAGTGTGTTCTCATCATCGATAGGATTGGAGGGGAATATAACGGCTTTTATCAGCATGGCACTTGACATGGTGAAATTATAACAAGGTGATGTATTCACTATACTTTTATTCACCACACTGTCTGCAGAGTCAAGTCAGAGACAGTGTTGAGTATATACACTAGAGTGGGTCAATTTTTTTTATCGGTTATATTGATTTTTCGTAGATTACGAATTTAATAATCGCTTGGTGCATTTTTTTTTACTCCATTCAAATTGAATACTTTTATTCACCACACTCTACACAGAGTCAAGTCAGAGACAGTGTTGTATAATTTTTTTCTTTTTTTTTTCTTGCGATTTTAGACCTATGTTTCTTGGGCAATTCTTCTTAGAATTCATCGTAGATTACGAATTTCATAACTGCTTTGTGCATATTTTTTTTACTCCATTTAAATTGACCCACTCTAATTGTTCATAATTTCACCATGTCATTTGGTTTGCATTTTTAATTTGTTTGGTTTTGTTTTTATTTTTTATTTATAATTTTTTTTTTTCATTTTGAGCAGCGACATTTAAGCGATTTTTTTTGTTTTTGTTGCATTTAAAATCCAGCCCCAAAAAGCAGCAGACGAAGCAAATGGCAACAACAATAACAACAGTAATAAAAGCGTTAAAAAAGTGCAGCTGCAAAAACATCGATGTACAAACGATACTTTTTTTTAAATGTAGCACAAACATCGCACGTGTAATTGCCGACAATCGACTAAAATCGACAATCGTGTAAAAAAAAATACAATTGAAAAACAAAAACTTAATTTTGTTATACAGGTGTGTTCTAGAAATCTCTAGAGTTTTTGAAGAGAATTGGTTTTGAAGACAATCGTATAAAATATCGATGTTACTCAAATGTCAAAAATTTAATTTTTTCGAGCATATCAATTTCGACCAAATTTTTAGGCTGAGGAATATTTTAAATAATTAACAAAACTTAAAAAAATTGTATTTTATTAAATTTTAAAATTAATTTAACCCGAATCGTCCTGAGCAACATTTTTTCGAATTTCTTAATGAAAATTTCAGGACTGATAAATTTGAGATCGCTGAATCCGAAAAACACATTCATTTTGTTCGTCCTTGTCAGGATAATCGACAGGACAATTTTTTCGGCTGTTACCATATGGTAACGCTGGGAAGTACAGGGTACAGGTTTTCATAATGCTACAAAATACAAATGTTTGAGAAAAAGTCTAATAAACACAACTTAATCCAACAGGGGGGCTCTTCCTTGATTTATAGGACAAAATTTGGGTCAAATCGGTGCAGTATAACGTATATATAACACAACTGTCATAGGACCAATCGGGGTCAAATTCACCTTTAGTATGAAAAACTTTTTTCTATTCTGAGATATCTCAACCAAACTCTTAGAATATGTGACTTATATGTTGCTACACATCCTGACCAAATTTGGTTCAAATCGGACCACTATATCATATAGCTGCCATAGGAGCAATCATATTTTATGAACAAAACAGTGCGAAACGCGAAAAAAATGTATGGAAAAAACCTGTACCCTGTACTTCCCAGCGTTACCGTATGGTAACACGAAAATTAAAAGCGTAAATTAACTTTAAAAAAGTGTTTTTTATTTAAAATTTGTTTCATAATTAAAAAGAGCACTCTTTTACCTTTGTAATGATGGGTGCATTTCATATAGTTCAGTACTAAAATTAGTTAAACGATTTAAATTTACTTGCGACGAATTGCCAAATGCCGTATTTTTGCACTGCAGAATATAATGAGCAACTTAAAGCGCATTTTTCGATCAGCTAACTTCAAGAGATTGTTTCAATCAACTTTTTATCAGTTAGAGATAACAATTTACTCTTAGAATATCTTATAAAAGTTAATCTAACGTTAATATGTTGTCTAAAAATTAAGTTTTAGTAAATGCCTATTGCTTGTTACCATATGGTAACGCTGGGAAGATTCGGGTTAATTCATTTCGACAATTTTTTTAACATTGTTGGTTGTTTTCAGGAACCCCAACAATTGCTATTGGGTTTGCTTTGGCCTTGTTAGAGATTTGTAGAACACCTTTGATATTACATTTTTTTTGTCTGCTGTTGCATTACATTCAGGTGTGTTCCAGAAATCTCTAAAGATTTTGGAGTATTTTCGATTTGCAGAACACATCTGATTAAAAATTTTCATGCAGCGATTAATTTAGAAAACAATCGAAATAACTGATGACAGCCGTACATTGTATGTTTTTTTTTTCAGCCCTGGTAAATATGTAAGTAAAAACAGCGCTTCATCTTCTTCGTCATTATCTCTTCTTCATCTTCGTCTTTATCTTGAATTTCTTTTCAAGGCAAACTGCTTTGCGTGCGTTTGTGTGTGTGTGTGTGTTTGTATGCGTGTGTATGTATGTGTGTGTGTGTGTGTTTGTGTGTATGCGTGTGTAGATGAATTGCTCAAAAGCTCAGCCAAAAGTTAAGCGTTGTTTTTAGTTTTTCGATTTGGTTTTTGTTTTTTTTTTTTTTTTATTTTTTTTTACGTTGGTTTTGTTTTTGTTATTGCTGGTTTGTTTTGGGCCTAAGCGTTAGATTTTATTGTTAAAAACGTATTATTTCAAAACGAACGGCAGTAAAATGCAAAATACTAAGTAAACAAATCATAATTTATATAAAAAAAAAAAGGAAAAGGCATATAACAAATATAACGGTCTATGGCTGTGGCTTTGCATTTTTGGCTTTTTTTAAATAGATTTTTATTTTTGGTATTTTTTTGGTATTTTTTTGGTATTTTTTGGTATTTTTTGGTATTTTTTGGTATTTTGTAGGTTTTGGATACCTCATATTCCTGCGTTTTGTGCTGACACCACTGTAGAAGTTGATCCTTGACAGTGGCGGCGCGAGCATTTAATGCCGGATCGGTAAATTTGAAATACGGTTGTGCTGAACCGCCGGGGGTCGTGGGTGTGCTTGTTGTTGGAGATGATCTGAACAAATGATTCAAGGTTGGAGGGGCAGACGTTTTAGCGAAACTCACATTTTTTTTTTTTTTTTTTTTGGTATTTTTATTATTTCTTTTTTTTTTTAAGTTCTTGTTTTTACCCCTGCAGAGGGTGTTTTAAGTTTTAAGTAAAACGTGAAATACAGAATTAACCCAATATATAATTCACATATCTAATTGATTTTTGTTATTAAAAATATAAAGTTAATAGATTTCATTATTTATGAAATTGTTCTAAGAACCAACTCTATTAAAATAAGAGAAAAAATAAAATACTTCAAAAAGTATACTTTATTTCTTGCAAAATAAAATAATCCAAAAAGTGTACTTTTTTTTTTTGCGAATTAAAAAAATTCAAATAGTATTCCTTTTTTGGAAGATAAAATTTTAAAAATATTTATATTCGTCTCGTTTTTCTGTTTTTTAAATCATTAAAACAAAAAATGCTTCCATAGTAATTTTCGGTATTTTATTTTTTCTATTAAATAGAAAAAAAAACAAAGTTATTTACATAAAAAAAGTGAGTCTGATATTTAGATTCTTCAGATTAGGATTTTCTGTACTTTAATATTAAATTTGTCTAATTCGAAAAAAAAATAAACAATTCAAATATTTTAAGATCTGAATCCTTGATTTTTAATTCCCAAGTTCGGACTATTAAATGCCATAGGAAGGATCAATTGAAATTTAAATACATAGCTCTGCAAGAGTATTAAATATTCGGCATGCCGAAAAGAAACTTTTTTAATTAATTTTTTTTTTGTTTTAATACATAAATATTTGTTGTACTTATGTATGTATGTAAATTGGGTAAATTCGAATTGTTTAGCTCGTGGATGTGTGTGTGTGTGTGTGTGTATGTGTTTGTGTTAGCGGGAAACAACAACAAATATATATGTATTATATTATTACAATATTCTTAAAATAAGGAAGAGCTAACGGTTGTTTCGTGTGCCTCTGTGTATTTGTGTGTGTGTGTGTGCGTTTAACTAAATTTGTTGTTGTTGCTTTTTGTTTGATTTATCTTGTTGTTGTTGCTGTTTTTTTTTTTTGGGAGAGACGACAGGTGCGTAAGGAAGTGAGAGAATAATAATAATAAAATAATAATAACAGACAGAGCTAAGTGGAAAAGGGCCCAGAGGCTAGAGCGAGACAGCAAGAAGACAAAAGACAGACCTACAAATATTTAAACATAATATCCTATGCACAAGAAGAAGACAGGACATTTGATTGCCGATCACCAACACCAGAGAATGGGAGACAAAAAATAAGGCGAAACTGGTGAGTGAGTATGTGTGTGTGTGTGAGAGTGTTTGTTTTTGGTTGTTTGTCAGTGTATTGTGATCCTGCACCATATGTGTGTGTGGTGTGTTGGTGTGTGTGTGTGTGCAAGAGAAATGCAAACAAAATGGCGCTGCCAGATCTGTCAAAGTTGCCATTGCTATCACGCTGCCAGATCAGTCAACGAGGCTGCAACGAGGCTGCAGCGTTGCCAGATCAGCTGGCGCCGTTTAATTTGAATTCAAATTCAAATTTAAATATGCCAACATTTCACAGTTTGTTTGCATTTTCTTGCGAATATAATTTATATATATATGTGTATGTATGTATGTATTTGCTGTTCGGTAACTTATTCAGTATTTAAAAAGTATTTGAAAATATTGCTTACTTTTGAGCCTGCTGCTGGGCAGCTGCTTTGTCGAGCTGCTTGAATTTGGCCAGCGGCGAAATATTCTTGGAGGCAGCGCTGCCGCTCACAGTGCGTGTGGTAACTAAAATAATAAATAATAAATAAAAGTTAAATAACTATTTACTTACACAAAAAAAATTACAAGGAATACTTAAAATTTAAAAAAAAAATAAGCCATAGAAAATGAGATGCTTATAAAATGGAAATCAGAGATAGAAAACCAAAATTTTGTTGGGAAATTAAATTTTGAACAAAAAATTTGGTAGACAAAACTTAGGAAAAGTCAAAAATCACGCGAATTTTAGTAAATATATTTTTAATTTTAACTTTTAAGCTTTCTCAAAAATTTGAAAAAAATATGAAATAGAAAACGAGAAGCTTATAAAATGGAAATCAGAGATAGAAAACCAAAATTTTGTTGGGAAAAAAAATTTGATAAACAAAACTTAGGAAAAAGCCAAAATAACACGTGAATTTTAGTAAATATATTTTTTATTTTATCCTTTAAGCTTTCTCAAAGTTTTGAAAAAAATAAGACATAGAAAACGAAAAGCATATAAAATGGAAATCAGAGATAGAAAACGAAAATTTTGTGGGAAATTAAATTTTGAAAAAAAAAACTTAAAAACAGCTAGAATCAAGGCAATTCATATAAATAATGAGAAATAATGTTTGTTAAAATATTTTTGATTTCGTCATTTTCTAATTTTAGTCTTAAAAATTTTTTTTTTCATATTTTTAGTACTTAAAATTTTTGTTTTGGTTGAATTTCCTGCTTCATGATTCTTTTTTTCATCCTTATAGCGGTTTCCTAAAGCTTTTTTTTAGTTTTTGAAACTTCTAAAAATCTTGAAAATTCGTATGATATATGAACTATATCATAGTATAATTTTTTCGTACCTTTTGTTGTTGTTGTGGTGACAACGGCGCCGCCATCTTTAGACTTTGTCTCGGTGCGTTCACTGGTCGTTGAGCTTTGTTGCTTGTGTTGTGCTGTATGAAGAAATGTTTTAGACGATTTTTGTGTTTGGTTCAGCGCGAGAAGAACAAGAGAAATGGGGAGAAAAAAAGAAGCAATAATTACAACAATTAGTCATGCAGTCAAAAACAAATTCAACAATATATAAACACTATCATTAGCTCTATTAATACAGTTAAAGTTATTGAAAATGTGGAAAAAATTTATAGTAAATATTAGAAATGTTATTCATATTATTTATCTTGGCTTGAACTAATCTAGAGCAGGCAACTATATATTTGTTTTTTTTTTTTTGTACACTACACACGGCAACAAAAGGAAAATACGTTGCAAATTAGCTAAATTACACTACAAATAAAAAATGGTTGATTAAAACTGCCAGCGCAACGATTGGCAAACGAAACGTGCGCAGTCTGGCAACTCTGCCAAGCGGCTGTACCATGCCGCGTGTTTCAAAAATACGCATTGAAAAATATTACACACACTTTTAAGATATAAATAATAAAGTACAAGTTAGAAAAATTGAAAAGTATAGTAACAAAGAAATAATAGATGAAAACGATAACGATAACGATAACGTGACCGTTGATGGTTTTTTTTTTGTTTTGGCGGCACATTTGCTGGACGATTTGGTGGTTGGTGTCTGTGACGCTGGTGGTGCTGGTGACGCAACTACTACGACTACTTAAATACTTAAATGTATTCAGAAAACAAGAAGACATGCACAACAAATTATTCTTAAAAAAATATATACAGAAAAAAAACAGATACAAAAAACGTTGACAACATGCGTGAAAAAAAATGTTTTGGCGTAGAAAGCGAAGAAAATACAGTCAGCACAGCAAACTGCAGCTGAGCTGTTACAATAATCGATAAAAACAAAAAAAAAAATATTGGGACGGGTATATATACAAAAAAAGAGACTGAGACAAAAAGAGAGAGACACAAACAGTCCAATATATATATATATATATATATATATATAGAACAGAAGGGACAACATGGGATTTAGAATTTAGTGTGTGTAATAGAGTGGGTCAATTTGTATGGTGTAAAAAACAAATTCACAAAACGGTTTTGAAATTCGTAATCTACGATAAATTCTAAAAAGCATTCCCCAAGAAACCATGGGTCTTAAGCCAATATAGAGCTTCCACTTTTTACAGAGAGGTTATAACTATTTCATATATTAATAGGTGTAACTTAGCTTAAAAAAAAATAATTAAAAACACAAATAGAGGGCGAATTTTAATAAATTTAGAGATAAGAACAAGTTCGAATGAATTTTAAAATTAATGCAAAATGAACATTTCTATTAAAACTTGAAAAAAATTTTTAAAATTCAATTTAAAAAAAAAACTACTAATTCTTATTTAAAATTTATTATAATTCGGCTTCTATCTATGATTTTTTATTTTTTTTTTGGGTAAGTTTGCTCCCCATAAAAAATTGAAAACTCAATATTAATTTTAGACACATGATTTCTTGGGCAATTCTTCCTAGAATTCATTGTAGATTATGGAAAAATAAATGGACCCACTCTTGTGTGTAATGTTTTATAGATTTTTTGTTTTATATTTTGTTTGTTTTTGCTGGACCAACCAACCAATCAACCAACCAGCCAACGTAACATTAACATAACGTAACGAAATTGGAAACGTAACGGAAACGGAAACAAAAACGTTTAAAGCGCCAACTAAACTAAACTTTATACAGTTCTTGGAAGGGAGCAGGCAAAAAAATGTTGTTTATTTATTTATCAAAAAAAGAGTTAACAAATATGTATATATACATATATATATAAAACAGTTGTGTGAATAAGTATATATAAAAGATATATGTATGCAGTTAGGCCGGGCGGGCGTAGGTAGCAATGGTAAGTACATGGAACGCGCTAATTAAACAAGGTGGCAACGCTGTTTTTTTTTTTTTTTTGTACATTTCATGTGTGTGGATTTGAAATTTGTAACTTTTTTATCTCACTCACAAATTGTTTGTGGTATCAAATGCTGCTTCTTTTGCCGTTGTTTTTGCAATTAATTTTTTTGTTCATTGTTTTTTTTTTTGAATTTGCAGTTGTTGTTGTTGTTTGTGGCATCCTGCGGTTGGAGCAGCTCAGCAAACTCGGCAGTGTGTGGATTTTATGTGTGTATGTGTGTGTGTATATGAATTTCTATTTTTTTCTTTAAAAAAAAAAAAAAACCCTTTTGTGGTCTCTCCTATAAAAAAAACTCTTCCAAAATTGAGCGCAAGAAACAAATGAGAAACGAAACGGAAACGAAAACGAAACTTAACGAAACGTGAGATTTGGAACGTTTCGTGTTGACTAGAAAATTGGTGGGTGGGGGTACTTGTTGTTGTTGTGGTTGTTGTTGTTTTTGTTGGAATTGTTGCTAAAACAAAGCCTAACAAAAAAAATAACTACGCTCAAAATTAACAGTAGCGAGTATTTAACGGTAAACAGTAAACAGTAATCGTTAATCGGTAATCGGTAATCAGTACAGTTACAGTTATCGTCTTCGTTGTGTGTGTATGCGTGTGTGTGTGTGTGTATCGTTTGTTGGGTCCAGTTGCGTCTCGCTGGGCGGCTCAAACTGGAATGACTGCTGTGTCTGTGTGTGTGCGAGAGTATGTGCTTGTTATCGATATACATATATCGATAAACTGTTTTTTAAATTATCGATTAATCGATTTATCGATAAATCGAAATCACTTGAAAATTATGCGCCCAGCATTAATTGCTCAAATGCATCCTCCACATTGCTCTCGTCCAACAAATTGAGATGCGCTATATGCGGCATTGTTTGACTGCGACTTAAACCACCGCCAATACCAATACCACCACCAGCAGTCGCACCACCAACCATTGCACCAACAGCTGTTGCACCACCAACACGATACAGACCCGCTGTCGACACATTACCATTTGATGTTGAATTCAATGAACTTAACGATTTGCGTGCAGCCGATAATTTTTCACTTGTTTTGGTGCGATTAATCGCCGATTTGCGTTGCGTTGTTGTTGTGGTTGTTGTGGTGCGTAACTCCTCCAGCTGTCCATTGCCCGTGGGTGACTTTTGGCCAGAGAAATAGGCAGCCACAGTGCGTTGCTTTTGACCCACCTGCTCTTTATCAATGCCCGCCTCATATAACTTGGGTACCGCCAACGAATGTCCCGATTTGGTGCGTCGCAATTCACCACCAGCGAATGTACCACCACCACCGGCAACCACTGACGGTTGATTGTAACGTATGGCAGCTGTACCATTGCTCAACTGTTGCTGTGGTTGATTACAAATCTGTGTCCACGAATCGCATTTACTTAAACGATTCATTCGGGAGCCACCGCCATTGTTATTTTGCTGTTGGTGGTGCAGCAGCAACTCCTCCTCGTGTTGCCGACGACTCAGCGAACTGAAGGCGTTCACATTATTAAAAACTATATTTCGGGGTATTTGCTCCTCGGGTGTTTGCTCCACATTCGCTGGTTGCGGTTGCGGTGTTGCAGGCGTTTCCACAATGTGTGGTTTGTGTGTTTGCTGCTGTTGTATGACGGTGGTAATGTTGGTAGTGCTCTGACTGTGTGTAGTGCTGGTTTGCTTGCTTAGTTGCGGACTCTGATAGGCATTGGGCACATAGTGGTGTCTTTGTGGTGGACCAAATTTCTTTAATAATGGCGCTTGTTCTTTGGGCAGCGATGATTTTACAATATCGGGTGTATCGGGTGGTGCCGATGATTTATACTCTTGCTGTTCGTAGTACAATTTATGGTGGCTCTCACGTTGCTCCAATACATTTCCTAAACTCTTGCGACGCAGCTCCTGTTGCTGTTGTTGTTGTTGTTGCTGGTGTTGCACCTGTTGCTGTTGTAGCTGCAACTGTTGTTGCTGCTGTTGCATTTTATTGTTGAGTGATTGCTGTGACATGACACGTTGCTGCAGTGGTGCCGGCTCAATGCTGCTAGGTGGCATCATTGATTCACTTATCGTATGACTTCTAGTGCTAAGCCTAGGTCGTGCTTGTTGTTGTTGTTGAGGTGGTACCACTACGACCGGTGTTGGTTTTGGCGCCAATTGCGGCTTATTGCTGCGATCCACGGGTGGTGGTGGCATTGTTGGTGCTGCTGCCGCCTGTACATGCATAGGATTTGCTGTCCAGCTAGTCATGGACAAACTGGAGCTGGCATTTGAATGCTCCGAGCTGCGTCGCATGCGATTTACACTCAAACTGGACTCTTGTTCATCCGCTGAATCATCCAGGGGATAGGTAACCACATAGCTTGTCTGCGCCTCTGCCGAGTAACCGGGTTGACTCAGTGGTTGATACTGTGGCTTGCGATTCGCCTCAAAATTGCTGAGTTGTGGAAAAAGCGGCTCTACCAAGGGTGCTTGATACATGCGACCATCGGGAGACAGACAGCCTGGTTTGCTAGGTGAACTAGGTGCGGTTAAAGGCTGCACCGCTGCTGTGGGTGGTACAGTGCTAGTTTGCGCTCTCAATGACGGCTTGACGGCAGCGGTACCAGCTGCAGTACCAGCTGCACTACCATTTCCACCCAGCTGTTTCATCGTGTAGAGCAGCGATTTGGCCGCTCTTGAATTTCGTCCGAAGACCTCATCATCACTCACATGAGCGGTACGACGTCCAGCCACCGTAACGGCTGTCTGACTGCGTGGTTTACGCATCACTTTGATTTCCGCACGATACTCGTGCATATTGTGATCCGAATCCAAATCCAAATCATCGTCCGTGTTGTCCGTCATAATGGGTGCCGTCAAACAACTTGTCGGACTGTCGATGGGACTCGCGAAATCGAAATGACGCGTCGACTGTGGTGGTGTGGGTAAATACGTGGGATTCGCATTGGTCAGCACAAGTGGTGCAGCCAGTGGATTCGTTAGTGGTTCCATGGCGCTACTCAAACACGGTTGACTGCGATAATTACTTAAATTCGTAGCATTACGACGTGTCACCGCTGGCGTATAGTCCGCATAGGTAAATGAGATGTTGGTGGGTGGCGGTGGTGGTGGTTGTGCTGCTGCTGCTGTGGTTGCTGGTAGTGTTGTTGTTGTTGCTGTTGCCGCATACAGTTGCAACTCCGGCTGCATGGCATTGGGCAGCGAGGGTCGCTTCTTGAATTCACTGAGTGCCATCGGTGGTGCCTTCGAGCGCAACGAATTGTGACGTTGCACATAGACACTGGTTGGTGGTTGTTGCTCCAAATTGTCCCGTAGCGAACGCTCTTCAAAGTGGTGCGCCTTACGCTTAAAGTCACTGTTATCCACCCGTGGTTTGGCCACCCAAGGCAGACCAATGGGTGAGGTGGCGGTCGTTGAAGCCGGTGACGGTGTATTGCTGTAACTGGGACGTGGTTGCAGATGAGATTGTGATGTGCTGATCTTGCCACGTCCACTTGCTGTTGTTGCTGTGCTGTTGGATTGCCAATTGCTGGCGGATTTTTGTGCAATGGGCTTGTAAATGTTTTGCGCTGGCGCTTGACCTTGATCGATGGGTCGGAAAACGGATTGTGGTGCGTGTATGAACTGATTGAGTGGTTGCTCCTGTTCGCGTTCCCGTTCCCGTTCTCTTTCCCGCTCTCGCTCGCGCTCTCTTTCTCTTTGCTGCTGCATGCGTAGTTCCATTTCCTGACGTCGCTGTCGCTCCAGTTGCTCCTGCTGTTGTCGCTGTCGCTCCAATTGCTGCTGTCGTTCCAAGTGCTGTCGCTCCAACTGTTGCTCATAGTAATCCCGTTCCAATCTGGCACGCTGCTCGCGTTCGTAGCGCGCTTCCTGCTCGAGACGCAGCTGCCGTTCCAGCTCCTGGCGCCGCTGACGCTCCAGCAACGCCTGTTGTTGTTGCTGTTGCAGCTGCAACTGTTGCTGTTGCTCGCGTTCTCGCTCCCGCAGCAACTGTTGCTCGTGCTGCTGTTGGTATTGCTCGCGTTCTCGATGCAACTGTTGTTGCTCCCTTTGATAGTGATGCGTCGGTGGTTGCGGTGGTTTACCTTTTGTGGCGGTCGCTGCCAATCCCGTTTCAAAGGTATGCTTGATATTACCGAACTTGTGCGTCCAATTGGACACGGAACGTGCACCCGCCCAACCTAAACCGCCTTGATGATTCTGTTTATTGATGAATGCCAGAAACTTGTGATCATTCTCTGTCTTGGGCTCAAACGGTGGTACCACATGTTGCACCCGACGCTTTACACTCACTTGCACCGCACGCTTTAAGCCAAGATTGGGTCCAGCATGGCTGTGATTGCTGCTGCGACTGTGATCCTCCAGCTCCGAGTCGGTGTCACAATCCGCCGAGCTATACTTGGCCTTAGCCTTGGGTATATCGATGGTATTGGCGCGTTTCATGAGCTGCTTTTTGGTGCCGTTAAAGCGTGGTGCTTGACTTGTTTCCATGGCGGTTGGTGCAGCCTCATAGCTGGCAAAACTGATGCCATAATCTCCCGATAAGGGTCGTCTATTGTTACTATTATTGTTGGGCTTAAGTTGAACCTTGTTCTGGTTATTTGGCACAAATTGATTGGGTCGATAGAGTTGTGTGCTCGGCGCACCAACAATCGCACTGGAGCTGGCATTACGCTCTAGCGGAAGCGGTGCTGTGCTTGGCACCACAATGGTCTGACTGCCTTGGGGATTCAGTATAAGCATATCCTCCATGTAGCGTCGTGCATCAGCGAGCTCCTCGCGACTTACGCCGACCGTATGGCGACTGCTGCGTTGACGACGCTTCGCGAATCTCTGTCGATTGCTTAGATCCTGATCGGGACTCTCACGATCGTCGGCAACGGTTCCGGTTTCTCCGGGCAGAACCGGCAACTTTTCGGGTGCACTAAGACCGCTTTGAAGCCGTGCTATTAGGGAGAGTAGCGCCTGACGCTGACCACCATCGACGGCCAGCTCTTGGCCCAATTTGAGGGAGCACTCGAGGCGGCTGAGTGCATCGGTGACTTCCTCAAGTAGACCGCGATTTGCATCGTTGCCATTGCCACTACGCTGTTGCAATGTATCGCGCAAACCGGCGGCCAAGAGTCGCAAGTCTTCACCGCTTTCGGTGCCCGAATCTTCCTTTTGTGGCACACTCAATCGTTTCACTTGCTGTTGTGGTTGCATTGTCGTCTCTCTTTTTTTGTCTTTTGTCGGGCTAACAACAACACTTTGCTGGCTAATCTTATGTAAACTATCGCTATTGCTCAATTTGTTACTATTACTAAGACTACGGTTCAAGGTACCACCTAATTCTGTAGCTGCTGTTGCTGGCTGTTCTTCTTCAACTTCTACTACTTCTAACTGCTTTTGTGGCAGGGACTCACCCTGTTGACCGTCAACCACTGTGGTTGCTTGCACCACCTGTTTGCTTAGCTCAACTTTGGCCAACTTCTGCTCCACCTGCTCCACTTTGGTTGAGCTTGAGCTTGAGCTTGTGCTTGACTTGGACTCCAATTTGCTTTCCGATTGCTTTTCGGACTGCTTTTCCGTTTTCTTCTCCACTGACTTGGACTCTGGCGGTGGCTTTTGCTCCGCTTCTTTTTCCACCTCCTGCTCCTCCTCCTCGTCGCTGTCGTCGGTTACCTCCTCAATTATTTCCTCATACTCGCTGGCGCTGCTTTCCTCTTCTGCTTCCACTTTGGCAGCGGCCTTTGCACCGCCCGCCTTCAAAATTTTCTGCTCTAAAAACGCGCAACGCACAAAAATTTCATTGCAAATGTATTAAAATAATGTGTGAGAGTGATAGAAAAAGAGAGAGAGAGAGAGAGAGAGGGAGAGAGAGAGAAAGAGATATGACTTTATTTTGATAAGAGTTCGCAAAGCGTTGTAACGAGCAAAACAACGGGATAGGGTATACAAAAAGCATGATAAACAGTCGGAAATGTCGAAAAGGTCGAGCAGGCCGTTCACTTAGGCTGCCATACATACATATGTATGTATGTATGTATCTATAGCACTCGCTGGCGCTTGGGCAACGAGAGAAAGCAACGAGTACCCAGCACAGCAAAGTGGATTATAGAACAAAATTTGGAATTTGGAGACAGGGACGGAAACAGTGATCAAATCAAAAGCCAAAGAAGCAGATGTTTGGCTTTTAATGAGACGAGTAACGAATAACGAGTAGGCAACAACGAAAGAACGAGCAAACGAGTATGAACGAACGAGTGAACAAGAAAATGAACACTTGTTTGAAGAGAAAGAACGAGAAGCCTTAAAGCCTTTAACGAACAACGAGTGAACGATACATAGGACGAACGAACGAGTGAAAGTTTAACGAAAGAGCGAACAACGTGTGCACGTTTAACGAGAGAAAAGAAGAACGAGAGAGTGAATGTTTGACGAGTAAACAAACAACGAGTGAATGTTTGACGAGTAAACAATCAACGAGTGAATGTTGAACGAGTAAATGTGTAAAGAGTGAGAAAATAATAAACAAACGAGACAACATTTGACGAATACAATAATTGATATGGAAATTATGTGTATTTAATGAATTGTAAATTGTGTAGATAAATGAATGAGAGATAGATATATATTATCTGACTGACGAGTAATTGCAATACCTGGCCTGGAATATCACTTTATCTAGCTACTTTAGTCTAGCAACGAGAATGCGCTGTTTGCATATCTATAAGATACAAATACAGAACACAGTCAGAAGCTATAGTAAGGCGAGAAATAGTGTGAGACACAGATACTATATATACTATATATATAGAGAGTGAGAGAGTTAGACAGAAATATATTTTTATATATGTAAAGAGAGAGAGCGTGAGAGAGAGAGATATAGTGTAGACACTACTTAAATAGTTAGATAGACTCCAATAACCCGTTATAGTCTCACAGTTAGCAATCGTCTGTTCACTTCCTGAGACTGCCATTATCCATTGGGGGTTAGTGCTGGTATATGCTGTGGTTAGGATGCACATCTTATGTCAATTACAAGACTTACCTTCGCGTTCCGCCATAAGTTCGCGTAAACGTGCACGGATCTTGCGACGCTCCTCGTATGTGGAGGCCTGTTCCAGCTGCAGTTTTCGAAAAATCAAATCAAATATCAATATTTTTAAAAGTGTGTTAGATTCAAAAAAAATCTTTTAAATACAATACTTTAATTGGTTCAAAATGAAGAGAAAAATGTATAACAATAAAAATATTTTTTTGTATGCAATTTAACCAAAGTTCGAACCTTGGGTTCAGGGGGTATATAAATTCGCGAACCGAACCGATGTCTTGCTCTATGGTTCAAACCGCCGAACCGAACCTTTAATAAAATTTTGGAGGTTTGCAGCCTTGCTTTTAATCAAGTTCAACTTTTTGCAACTTTTAAAAATAATTAAAAAAAAAGGTTTCAAAATTATTTGAATAACTTTATATTGTAAACTCAACAGTTGTTTGAATTTCCGTATTGTCTTCAGACACAAGGAACATTTTTAAATATTCTTGCTATTATTTTTCTCTTTAAGCTAAAACAATTTAAATTTAATTTTTAATTTTTTTTTTATTAAATTAGAAGTTTAAGAAAAATTTTAAATTTCTCTTATGAAAAGTCTTTTAGAAATATTTGGACATATCTTGGAATTATAGAGTGAAACGTATGGAATTGGAACAGACTATTGTAAGTGGAAAATCATTATGGAAATTGAACTTACCAATTGCCTAAGTAACTGCTCGTCCCAAATTTCCTCGATGTCACAAGTTGTGCGAGTAACTGGTGCTGAGGATGTTGTTGTTGTAATTGTTGTCTTCTTGTTGTTGTTGTTGTTGTTGCTATTAGTGTTGTTGTTGCCAGTTTTGCTGTAGCTGCTGCTAATACGTGTCGTTTTTACCTGAAATAATTGTGAGAATTGTGTTTAAAAAGAGATAGAAAAATGAAAATGTGTAAAACTATTGGCACAGTGTGTGCTGAAAAGCAAACGCCAGCTGTTTTTGGCTCTAAATACAGACGATGAACGCATTCGCCGGCAACGTCAAGACAAAAAAAAAAAAAAAAGAAATAGAAAATTGAGAATAAAAAAAAGAAAGGCCAAAAGCAATTTTACAACGACCCTGATCAACGATGATAAGGCACAATAAAAAAAATATATATATCAAAAACACAACAATAACAAAACAAACGAAATCGAACCAACAATTTGTCGTCCTTAGCCATGGCCAGACGTAATATCTTCCGGCTGATTCTTGATTCTTCATGCTCAATTCTCAATTCTCAATTCTTGTCGCCAATTGTAGCCATGAGCCAATTTTTGTTGCCTTCTTTTCTTTTCTATTCTTTTGCTTGATTGTTGCTGCTTCGACGTTAGACAGCAAACTGTGAACTGAGCTGAACGCGCGAGCATACCTGGCGTATGCGTAATGCCAAGCATATTGCGCATACGCCGCGTACAACAATCTCAACGCAGACAATGAGGAAATGCGCGAAAATTGTGCAAATTCTTTGCAAATCAATAACTGCGAGCATTTCCATGAGTCATCTACAGTTTTCGATCAATTCTCAATTCTTTGGCTGATCTTGAAGAGATTGAGGTGTGCATTTTATAGTTGAAATCTAATTAATAAAAAATATTCTCTTAAATAGAGCTACTTTCATTTTAATAAAACGCACTAAAATATGTAATATGTAATATTTTGAAATTATTTTCTCTTTCTAGATCTTTTTTTTTCAACAAATCCAGAAATCAAAATCTACTAAAAATCTAGGGTGATTAAGTATATAATTTCTTTGAAAATAATAAAAGCTAATATCTATAAAATTAGTTGAAGCTAAAATTTTTAAGGGTGTTGTTTAGATTAGAATTAGTGAAGAACTTAACTCACAGACTTAAAATTTTTATGAAATTTGTCTTAGCTTGATTGATTATAAACCTTTTTATGAAATGAGATTTAAGAACTACAAAAAAAATGTGTCTACCATTAAGAAACTCTCTAAAGTACTACATTTATTATTATTATATATAATATTCTTTATAATAATAAATAAAATAATTCTATGATATCGTAAGAAGAACCGAAACAAAGCCAGAAAATATCAAAATGCCATAAAAACACACTCAAATGTAAATACATATTCGAGTCTTTAATATCTCAAACTTTCCAAATACATTTCAAAAATACTCCACAAAATATTTAAAAGATCATTGCCGAATTTTTGAATAAATACCACAATAGATTAATGCTTCAGGTTGCAGTCAGATGTATTATAAACGAACTTTTTGACCGTCAAATACTTAAAAAAAATACTCGAAGCATTTTCCACTTTGTTCAGATACTTAGTATCAACTGTATCTGAAGTACTTAAGCTCTACAATTGTAGTATATGTAGGGTCAATAAAGCGACTGAAGACCCCGTAAAAGATTGAAAAGATTGTTGTAGAACGTAAAAATTTCGATTAATTAAGTATACGCAGCGGTTGCCCGCAATTGACTTTTGTTGGTGGCAGAAACAACGTAAAATTAACGCAAGATTTCATTTAATTTCCGTACGTCAGTCGATTTTTCCCATTCCACGTTGTTTCCCCCCTCTATTCTGGTCGTAAAGCAACTGACAGCTGTCCGAATCAACCCCTTTTTCCCCATCTTTTCCGCCATTTTCCTGCCAACGAAATTTTTTTGGTTGTTTATAACAATTTGACCAAATTTGGTCAGCAAAATATTGAAGAAAAAAAAACAAGAGAAAAATTCAGAAATTTTTCAATATTTTCAAAAGATTGAGAGCAAGAAAGAGCGAAAAAGAGAGGTAGAGTGAAAGAGAGAGGAATATAAGGGAAGAGAGAGAGAGAGAAAGACGCTAAACACGCGCTGCTATTTTTAGTTATAGTGATTATTTAAGAAATACACAAAGCAAGAGAGAGAGGGAGGGAGCAAGAGAGGTGGAGAAATATAAGCGATAGAGAGAGAGAGAGAGAGAGAGAGATGTAGACAAAACTTGTTAGAGCGAGAGCAGTTTCCATAATTTTGCTGGTACGCATTAAAGAACGTTCTTTTCCGCCTTCACAATATTTAAATATACCCTAACTTTGGAGCATGCTCATAAGGACAAACCGTTGGAGAATATGTAATTATAAATACCCTAGTAATTTATATTTATTATTTTATTTATTACGAATTTCTCATCTAAATAGTAGAAAATTTTTAAAATTGAACTTTATCACAATTAGATCCCGAAAAAATATGCTAAACCTTTCCCAAGATTCTCATTTCTTAGAGTGCTTTAATTTATAGTGTATTCAATCATAACAATATACCCTATAAAGCGCTATTAATTTTCTAAAGCAACAAATATAAATTCAAAAAAGAAAGTCCAAAAAGAAAAACACAAACCAATTTGTTAAACATTTTTCAACAATGAAAATGAGAGAGAAAAATAATACAAAGCAAAATCAAGAAAAACAAATACAAATTTTCTTTGCCTTACAATGTGGACCAACAAAAACAATATGAAAATAAATATTAAAAAAAAAAAAGAAACAGATAAATATTTGTTGCATTTAATTGAAAAATTCATTTGAGTTTTATTAGCATTTATTTTTATAATAATTTTCATGTGTGTGACGTGTTGCTGGCTATTGTTATAAATGATATTGTTGTTGTTGTTCTGGCTATTGTAGTTGTTCTAATTGTTGTTGTTGTTGTAGTTTTTGAATAGGCTTGCCAAGTTATTTGGCGCAATTCCGCTAAAGCGTAACAAACCTCACAAATTGCCGAAAGCAAAGCAACAACAACAACTACAACAACAACAGCAACAACTACAACAACAACAAAAAAAAGGGGGCCGGCTGTTGGCCATAAGAGCAGTGTTGCCAACTCTTTAGCGTTTAAAAAAGCTATATCCACATTTAACAACAGCTACAAAAATCAAGAAAATCTGCTAGAAATAATAAATAATAATAATAAACACTGTATCTTTCTAAATCTGTATTTAAAATCGATTAAACCCGGTACGCTGTCAGTCCGCTTATATAAACACCAAGATCTTAGAGATTTTAAAAGTTATTTTAAAAAAATGTACAATTAAACTCGATTTTCCAAAACAATCGTTTTTTTTTTTTAAAGAAAAGCATTAAAGAAATATTAAGATAATTTTTACAACTTAAAAAAGTTGAAAGTTAAAAGTCAAGTTGAAATTTCTTGAATCTTTTAGAATCCCGAAAATCAAAATATTTGCCTAAAGACAAATGCAAAAATTTGGCTTGAATTAAATATTGTTTTTACTGATTGCGGGATTACCATCCCCGATTTGTTGTTTCTGTGTGAAATAATTCCAGTATTTTTTTTTTCTGAATAAAATACATAAAAACACGAAATAAATCTAAATTCGAATTATTTTTAAATTTTTTTCCAATAGCAAATAGTGCAAATATATTTGCCAATCATAATCCACTTTGATATCATTTAAACTAAAATAAATTTCGTTAAAAATGAAAAGCCATATATGGCACTATATGCGGTAGAGGGTTAAAATGAAAGATAAATTTCCGCTATTCGGTTTTTTTTTAAATCATTTTCGCGTTTGGCATACGAAAAACTCTAGTTTTGGCGGGAAAAAAGCTAAGTGGGCAGCACTGCATAAGAGTGGTGAGCACGGTGAAAGGGGTAGGGGAGGGGGGGGGGGGGTAGAGAAAGAGGGGGTAAAGTGGAGTGTGAGTTTCTGCAGCCAAGCATGGAAATCAAAATGGAAATTGCAGGCCGAAAGGCACACAACAAAAAAACAACAACAATTAAAAGAAATGCTGCCACGGGTGTTGTTGTTGTTGTAGTTGTTATTGTTGTTACTTTTGTTGTTGTTGTTGCTGCTCAACTGACCAAAGCGAATGCAGTCAGCTGCAATTGTTATTAGTTGTTGTTGCCGCTGCAAATTGAGCAACAACAGCAACAACATATTGGCTTTGACACTGTTGCTGCTACAACAAAAACAACAACAACAACAACAACAATCGAAACAACAACAGCCATATGATTAATGCTTTTAAATTTGTCTCTAGTAAACAAAATTGTTGTTAAATTTAGCCAACAACAAAGAAAACAATTTAAAGGTGTTCATCAACGTGAGAAAAGCCAAAAACAAAAATTGTTTTGCTATTTTAATTTTGAAATTTATTTAAAATAAATCTAGATTGTTACAATTTAACATTACATAAGTTATTTATTTTCCAAATTTCAACGAGAAGACATTATTTTTTTTATATGAATTCAAATTTTTAGTTTTTAAATTGAAAAGAAACTAAGAGTAAAACTTTAATAGTTTAAAGTTCAAAATAAGACTTTCTTAAGTTTTCATAATTTTCATTAGACATTCACTTTTGATATACAATATTATGAAATGAGATTTGATTTTTGCATTCAATATATGTTTAAATTTACTATTTTAAAATTTATTTTAATAAAATACAAGTGTTTATCATCAGTTTAGACTGGCAATTTTCCATATCCATGAGTATTGCATTTTTTTTTTAAATCCATGGCTAATAAGAAAAATTTCAAATGGAATTGAAACCCAAAGATTTTTCATCTATTTTCCAGCAATTCCACGTATATTCAAATTTTCAATGTTTTCATTGTTGCTTTTAATTTTTTTTCAAAACATTTTTGTTACCAATTTTTAAGGAGTTATCAAAAAAAAATAAAGATCTCTAAAATCAGTATTAACTGTTTTAATTTTCCAATACATAAATTAGCTTACAATTTGAAGAAAATTTTAATTAAGAGCTGCTATTTTTTTTTTTAAATTTTAGTTTCAATTTACACTTCACAAATTAAATTGAAAACAATAAAATAAAATGCTCAGGTCAAAACAAAAAAAAAGGCCTTCAATTTCAGTTTAGTGTCGTTCCAAATTTCCATGAGATTTTGAAAATTCAAAATACAATGCAAAAAAGATTTTGCTGTTTGGTTTTTCCAATATCAGTTTTATTTTTTTTGTTGGTTTTTTGGCATATTTTTAGACACATGGAAAAAGGCAGAAAAAGTGATTTTGACATGCAAAATGAGCGAATAGCTGAGACAAAGATGAACGAGCACAAAATACACAGCGATTATGAAACGACGTTGAGCAAAAAGAAATGAAGTGAAGTGAAAAGAAGAGGTGAAGTGAGGGGAGGGGAAAAAAAAAGAGGCAACAAGATTTGCCACGCTGGGAAAAAAGCTGTTAAACTAACAACAGTTAACTGCGGGAAAAACCGGCTCAAAAAGTTAAAGCCAAAGCCAAAGCAAACCACTTGCCGCTCTATACAAACTTTTTTTCTTTCTTTCTTTCTATCCATCTATCTAATTTTTTTTTTTTTTTTATTTTTTTTTTTTATTTCTTTTTCTAAGCAAACAACCAGCTGAGTGTGTGTGTGTGTGTGTGTGTGTTGTCGTGTTTATTTGCCCCAACAGAAGCTGCAAAATATTATTATAAACATGTTGCGCTCGAATGAGTTTTGTAGCTATTAAAAAAAAAAAAAAAAAACCGGTTCGGAACCGAACCATGAACCAAAACCCCCAAACACATTTAGCACTTCAAAAGCCCATGCTATGAAATAGTCCACAAATTGGGAGCAACTGGGCAAACTTAACAGTTAACAAATTGTTGAAATATAGTTTAAGAACCTTGAATTACTTATGGAGTTTAATAGAGTGTATTAAAGTGTACTGCAATAAACTTTAGTTAGAATTTTAGAAGATACATTATAACGACAACAAATGAAGTCTTTTCTAGTAATAATCAAATGTTCTGTCAATTTATCGTTCCATTAATATATTCAACTAGCATCGTTTAATTATAATAATATATATCTTTAATCTATACATCTCTATTAAATATTTACAGCTAGATTTTTAAAAGATGTATAATCTGTAAATCTTTTCATTTATTAATGTATTTTAAAAATTAGAATCCTTCTATTATTTATTCATTTATTTCATAAGCTTTTAATTCAAATTCTACCTGACTATTTCGTCTACCTACAGCTAGAATTCTAAATGATTTACTTATTTATTTTTCTGACTATCTTTATTATCTACAGATTCCATTTGTAACTAAGTAACTGGGATTATTTGTTATATTGGTAAGTAATTTTAAAATCTTACTTACTTTTACTTATACTACCTCTAAAAATTACAATTTTTACTGCAAAAATTGAAAAAATATAATTTGCAAAATACAAACTGAATAGGAATAATTTTATTAAAAAAAAACTTGATTATTTACCTAGATATGATAGTTAAAAAGTTAAGAAATATGATTTGAAAAATATAAATTGAATAGAAATAATTTAATTAGAAAACTTGATTATTTACCTAGATATGATATTTTAAAAAGTTACTACTATGAAACTATTGTTTAAACACAAAATCAGTATACAAAAAATTGATTTATTATGGAAAAAACTTATTTACTTTGGCTATTTATAAAACAAACTGTTGATTTAATTGATATGATATCATCTAATACATCATTCGAAAGTCTTTAAAGGTATGTCTTCTACAAGATGCTTAAATCTTTGACTAATTTGTTTTGCCCATTCTATTAAGTATGCTTTGTTCCCTTTCCATCCCTCCTTTCTTTTCCCTTCGCTTTTTATTTTTGTTTTGTGTTTATTATTAAGTATGCTTTATTTATAGTTTATATTTTGTGACCCATTTTCAATATTAGTATTGCAAGTTTTTCCATAATTTGTGTGTGTTTTTGGTTTAGTTTCGAAAAGTTGCCTTCGTATTGAGTTTGGTAAAAGTAAAAGTATCTCGGCAATGCGAGAACTATTTCAGAACTAACGTCAGATCTAAATGTATCTGCTATCTATCTATAATAAACTCCGAGACGGGCCATTGTCTTGGGGCTTAGTAGGATCTATAAGCATGGCTGGTATTTGGTGCACAAGTGAAAAAAAGAAAGAGAAGAAAACGGCCCCACTGCAATGCACAATTCAAGATGTAGATGTATCTATGTATCTATGCGACTGTAGCTGTATCTATATATCTTTAGCTATAGCTATAGATGTGTATCTCTGGCCCAAAATGCTCCAACAAGACACAGCAAAAACATTGGATTCGTCTCCTTATAAATAGTGTCTAGCGTTGCGCTATTTTTATCGAAAATTTATCGTACGCTTGCGCTCTCATTCATGCATCCCTCTGGCAACACCCCACCCCCTTAGTAACCCCCCACCCTCTGTACCCTCTTTGCTGCACGCCTCTGTCTACGCCACCTGCTCTTTTTTTTGTTTTTTTTTTTGGTTTCCGAAAATTTATTTATTTATTTAGTTTTGCTTTTCGAGGCGCTTTTGCTTTTGTCTTTGCTGGGAAAAATGTATCTTTGTATCTTTGTGGCGCTTTTTTTGTATCTCTTAGCGATATATATTTATATAGACGCGTACACTTTCAGGTGCATTTTGAGGTGTCGTGTCAGAAATTCATCTGCTGCCTCTCAAATTATGCGCACTAAAAATAATTGACAAAAAAAAAAAAAAAAAAAAAAAAAAATGATTGAAGCAAATCTGCAACAGCTGCCACAACGGCCACGCCTACTCTTTGGGAGGCTGGCACACACACACGCACACTCGCACACACACACTCACACACTCGCACACACATTCGCACACACACTCGCACACACGCACACTTACTGCTGCCTTCTTCTTTTAGTGTTATTGCCGCTTCCCCTTTTCAGCTGTTTGTCCAAACTTGGCTAAGACACTCGCGTTTTGGCTTTAAGCACAACAACAACAACAACAACAATAATAATAATAGTGGTACAAAAAAAAATAAACACAGCAAGTTCTAGAACAACAACAACAATAACAAGAAAACTTGTTGCCTTTGGCTTTTCAATTTTCTTTTGCTTTGCTGTTTTTTTTTTTTTTTTTTTTTTAACTATTGATTTTGCACTTTTTTTGTGTTTGGTTTTTTTTTTAAATTTTTTTTTATGCCGTTTGTCAAAGCTGAGAATATTTTCTTGCCTCTCGTCCCGTCTCGCTCGCTCTTCTCTTCTCTGCTGCGTTGCTCGTCTCGTCTTTTTTATTTGTAATTTTTTTTTACTTTCTGCTTTCTTTCTGTCAGAATCTTTACTTTGCTTTCTTTACAACTTTCTGTTTGATCGTGAGCACAAAAGTCGCACAAGTGATCGATGCCGCCTCTGAGTGTGTACTGACTTGGCCAACCGAACAACCCAACAACCGAACAACCGAACAACCGAGCAACCCGACAACCGAACAGCGAGACCGACAACGCTCCCCATTTCCCATTTCTCATTCCTATTCACGTTCCTGGCCAGCAGCCAGTGTTGCCTGCTCAGCTATTTTACCGCCAGTTCTGAAGTTTCAGAGATTTTTACGAATAGCTTAAGCTTTGGAGTTTCAAAGTAGCGAAGTGTCGGGAATTATAATCAAGGCTGCAAGCCTCCAACATTTTTTTAAAGGTTTGGTTTGGCGGTTCAAACCATAGAGCAAGACATCGGTTCGGTACGTGAATTGATTTGTATACCCCCTGAACCCAAGGTTCGAACCTTGATTCAATTTCATCCAAAAAAATACTTTCATTGTTATACATTTTTCTCAACAATTTGATCTAATAAAATTTTTGTTTTTAAGGAAATCAAATTTTGATAATAATCAAAATTTATTTGAAGATTTAAATATGATTTATTTTAATCCAAAGTCTCAAATATTTGCGTAATATTAGAAAACCATAAAATTTATGAAATTTATTTTAGATATCGGTTTGGTTTAGGTTCGGGTTCGCAAAGTAAATAATTTCAAGGGTTCGGTTCATAATCCGGTTCAGGCTACTTAAAAAAACCAAACCGAACCGGTTCTACGAGTTTCAGTTCAGAACCGGTTTGCAGCCTTGATTCGAACTATTTTTTAAATATCAACAACCTACTGGAAATATGCCAAAATATTTTTAAATTTAATTATAAAGTTACAACTAACAACTTTTTCTTCAGCAATACTTTATTCAAAGTTTAGAAATGATTCTTACATATTTTTATCGATAATATTGATAGGTTTTGAGTAGTTTTATAAAAATGTAATCATGCTCATTATATTTAGAAAAAAAAAAAAAAATCACATATCCGTTTTAATTTTTTAATTAATGTATTTTGTATTATTATTATTTTTTTATTTTTATCAATATTATTAACAATGAAAAAATTAAGGTTATGGTCAAGTTTTGTGTTTCTAGCTATAAGAGTGTCTGAGAACTTGGGATTCTTATAAATCAACTTAATTGTTATATAGAACCAGAATATATATGCTTTATATGATGAAAAGTGTCTTCTAATGCCTGTTGAACATCTTATATTATTCCTATATTTTTTTTGGTTGGCTATTTTTAAATGGTATAGCTTTTTTAGGCCTAAAGAGATGACAACACTGATCAGAAGCGAGCATCACGCACACGGCACTAAAGCGTCAAGAGAGAAAGAAAGAGAGACATGCAGCGCAAGAGTGTGAAACTATGAGAGAGAGAAAGGAGTGCGCTGCGAGAGAGGAGAGTGTAGAGAGAAAGAGAGAGAGAGAGAAAAAGAGAGAGGGAGGGAGAGGAGATGGCTAGAGATCGTAGAGCATAGACAAGTGCTGTGCGCACACGTGGGTTTCCATTTGATTTGATTTGCTTTTGGCCATTTATGGCTGACTAACGGTCGAACTATTATATGTTGTTCTTATACCCTGTATGCATTTAACACAGACAGGCCAGACTGACTTGAGAGTGAGTTCGATTTAAGTGTTAAGAAAATTAAAAACTTTTTTTTTATAAATGTGGAAATTTGTAAGATTTCAAAGGGATTGAAAGATTTGAATATTGTGATTAAATTCTCGATTCAATTCTATGCAGAAAAGTCTCTGATTTTAAAAATTTTTTTTTTTTAAATGTTCCTACTTTTTTAAGATTTAATAAAATAATAAATATTCTAAAAGTAAGACATGAGAATTTTTGACCCGTTTCAAACTCAAGCTAATATAAAACTATGAACATACTGAAATATACCCTATCATATCAAAGGCTATCCTCTCTTCGATTTAAGAAGTTTTCTTTATCACTGTGGATATCAGGCATATAAAGCAGCAAAAGACTACAGGGTAGCTGTTAGGCGACTACCGCTTAACCTTAACAGAAATAATAATTTCAATAAATTTAATTCAAGCAAAAATCGCTAAATTTAACCAATTTAAAAGTGCACAAAGATTCTTAAATATATAAGAAATAAATATATATATATTTAGAGTTGATAAATAATAATAATAATACTGTAGGTTAAAGGATATTTTTTAAGTGTTGTTAGCTTACCGCCTGACTGTTGGTGTTGTTGCTGTTGCTGTTCCTGTTCGATTGCTGCTGTTGTCGCTGTCCCGCCGGCAACATGCTCTCCACACCCTGCATTATGACACTGGCACCCAGAAATTTATTAAGCAGAGCACGTGCCTCGCGATCCTCCGAGCTGTCACCAGGTTCAACCACTGAAGCGAGAGATTGAAATAGAGGAAATTGATTAGAGTTTGAGTTGAAACTATTTTTGTACACGCAGAAAAAACACTAATCTTTGTACTTTACTTTAAAGAGGTGGTAAATGTAGAAAATCTTATTTCAAGTTCGCTTTCGTAATCCCAAAAAACTGAAAATGAACATTTTCGAATATACTTTAAATACGTTTTGAGATTAATTTAAGTTCAAGATCAAAACATACTAGTACGCAGAAATCTTAAACTAATCCCTAAAAATACTTGTTTCTAGTACAAAATACTCTCACTTTTAAGTTAATTTCAATCTTGAAACAAAATATTTCAAAAATATAAATCATTTTTATACTAGTTGAGTGTAAAAAACTGTTTTTTTTTATACCCGTTACTAAAAAAAAAAATGGGTAAAAGTATGGTTGGAATGTATGTAACTGGGAGAAGGTGGTATCTCCGACCCCATAAACTATATATATTCTTGATCAGCAACATCGGCCGAGTCGATATATATATATGTGTGTCTGTCACATTATCTATTATCCATTTATATAATCTATTAGTTCTCTTAACCGCAGCAATAGAACGGCAGTAATAGCTTATCAAAGTTAATTAATTCAAAACAATCTCCTAAAAGTATGCAGTAGTTGTTATTTAATATATATTGAAATAAGTAACGGGCATCCTATGGTTGGGAACTCGACTATTGCCTTTCCTGCTTGTTTTTTTTTTTAGTGTATAGGATTACTTACCATTATCGGCATTGCGCATGCGTTCGAGCACATCATCCACGGAGGTCACAAGACGCTCCTCGCCGCTTGTATTGAGGAAGGAGCGAGTGGAGCTGGAGGTTCTGGTGGTACTGCTGCTCGTCTGACGCATCTGTGGCTCCATTTCCACCTCAATCACGCTGCACACATCATTCGATTCGCTATCCTCCGTTTCCTCATCAGCCAACTCATGTTGCATTACGGTTTGAGATTGTGTCTCCGATTGATTGGAAGCCGAGGACTCTTTGCGTATGAAGCGTTCGTTGATTTCTTTGGCGGAATCACGACGCTTCGGTATGGTATCAATGGCGTCCATTGGTCCGGTGATCTGCTTAAATTCCCGCTGCAACTTGGTATTGGCATCCACATGAGATTTACGCTCCAACTGTTGCTGCAGTGTGACCAACTCTTCGGGATTGCTCGAGTAAATCAATTCCTTTCGTTCGCGACGCGGCGGAGATTTGTCATCCGCATAGAATTGCTCCTCAATGACATAGCCTGTGACTTCTAAGGTCAAAACGAATAAAACAGGGATCGACATAATATCGCATTGGATTAAAAGTTGAAAGGTTTTAATTTTTATCAAAATTTCCTATTTTTAACTTATCATGAAAATTTAACATTTAAATCTAGAGAGTAAAATTTTGTTTAAACGAATATAGTTAAATTCAAATGCAGAATGAGTTGAGAGGTTAAACCATAATCAAAATGATATTCCGCTTGAAAATCGGCTTAGTGTTGACTAAGTTATGTCAGTCAAAAGTTGGTCAAGTGAAATTTCTTTTAAAATTTTCCATGATTCTTGTAAAGAAAATGTAAGGTCTCCGAATCAAGTTTAAAGTGTTGTTTTATACTAATTTTTATAGTATAAGGAGTTGATTAAAAGTGAAAACTTGAGATTTAAAAGTGATAATTTTCAAAAGTTCAAAAAATTCAATTTCTAAAATTATAGGGTAATAATTTTTTGCACGAATTTAATAAAATTCAGATGCAGAATGAATTTAGAGGTCAAACCATAATGAAAATAATAATTGGTTTAAAAATCGGATTGTTTTTGACCAAGTTATGCCAATTTAAAGTTGGTCATACTTTTGATTTAGCCACTTTAATAGTCAAATTTTTTGTCTAATTTAACATGAATCAAGTTGAAGGTGTTGTGTTCTACTAATCTAATAAAATTTCAATGCAGATTGAATTTAGAGGCCAAGATATGATCAAAAAATAATATATCTGAGTTATATTTCCTCATGCAGATAATAAGATGATAATTTCAAGTTGAATTCGATTTTGTTTTTCATTTAAACTTACCTTGCTTTGTCTCACACGTCGCCGGCTGTGTCTTCTTCTTCAGCGCCCGTATGCCAAAGAGGGGCAAACCGTTCTCGTCGGTGGGTCCAACTCCATAGCTGGATGTAATGGAGTCCTCCTCGCGACGTTTGCTCGAACTGGTGGTAGTGCTGGTACTGCTAGTGGTGCTGGTACTAGTCCTGGCCATTTTGTTGCTGCTAATGGTGGTGTTGCTGGTGGTGCTAGAGGCTGAACCCTTACGGGGAGTGGGAGAAGCTGAGCCAGAACCACGCAAGACCTTACTGCGATCCGCCCAAATGGGACTCGGTTTGCTGCCCCGACGATCCGGCGAAGATTGTACGCTGCGTGGACTGCCGTTGTGGCTGCTGGTTGTGGTGCGTGTTGTTACCGTTGTGGTCTTGCTCGGTGGACTGCGACGACGTGGTTGACCCACCGGAGTACGACTTTGAGCCGGACTGGCGCTACGCTCGCGTGGTTTTACCGGCGGTTTGCCATGTCCCGTGGAGCAGTCCGTCTCTGTACGTCGAGCGGTGGTGCTAGTGGTGCTGGTACGCAGCTCCTTGACGTTCTTGCTGTCCGGACTGCGACTGCGATCGCGTGGCTCCATCGGTTGCTCCGGTGTGCGGCGACTGTTAGTGTTTGTCTTGCTATCCGGACTGTAGCTACGATCGCGTGGTTGCTGTGGTTGCTCCACTGTGCGACGCGGTAACTGTGGACTGCGACTGGGCGTAGAGCCGCTGCTGCTGCCGCCTCTTGGCTGCAGCTGCTCCGGCGACCGCTTAATCGAAGTGGTGCTCGTGGTGGTGGTGGTACTGGTAGTGCTATTACCCGCATTAATCATGTTCTTCTTGATGAGTCGCATTTGGGCGCGAATGCGACGACGCAACTCATAGCTGCTGACCGTCTCGAGGAGTAGCTCCAGCTGCACCAGATCAAAGATCTGTTCAATGTCGATATCCTCGCTGGGTTCCGAACGGGATGTTGTACGTTTGGGCACATCGAACTTGACAGCGGCATTGGGATTGCGTGGCTCAACGCTGGAGTCATCTTCAATGGATGATTTCCGTGAAAAGTGCGTCTTTGTGATCTCCAGAGAGTCGCGACGAATGTGCTCGAGGGAACTCTTCGTATGATCCATATAGGAGGGACGACGTCCACTCGGCTCCGCCGTCGGACTGGGCGAATGCTTCTCAAAGATGTTGCGACGCGATGCCACCGTGCGTCCGGATTGAGGCTGTGTCGGCCTGCTGCGGTCTAAAAGTGGTTCAACGTGGGTTTCAGTGGGGCTATCAGGGGAGCTGTCAAGGTTGGTCAAGGTGATTGGTTGTTGGTTAGTTGGACTATGTGTTCTGGTTGTATGTTTGATGGTGCTGTGCTCAGTGCTGGCTTTAACTACGGTGCTCGAGTTCAGTGGTGCCTTGTTGATCGTGGTCGTGGTAGGGCTGGTGATGCGTCTGCCGGGCGTTGTTGGCTGTGGACTAGCGCTGTGCGGTGTGGGCTTCACTCCAGTCTCCTCAGTTGTGGTTTTCACAACGGTAGTGCTGGTAGTGCGTCTGCCGGGTGATGTGGGACGTGGACTAGCACTGTGTGCAGTGGGCTTACATCCAGTTTCTTCAGTTGGGCTTTTCACTCCGGTGGTGGAGCTCAGTGGTGCCTTGGTGGTGGGGCTGGTGCGTCTACCAGGCGATAAGGGCTGTGGACTACCGCTGTGGCAAGCGGGTGCGGGTCCTACCTCCTCAACATCCACATCCACGTCGCTGACCACCCACTGTTGTTGGGAAATATGCTCTCTGCGTTTGGTGGTACTGCTGGTGGTGCTGTGAATGCTACTCTTACGCGTCTCGGTGTCGTTTGTGGGTGCGGTTGTCGTTGGCTTGCCACGTGGTTGCTTCTCTAGGGAAGGCTTGCGTGGTGCCGTGGTGCTGCGTGTCGGATTGGACACTGTCTGATTGCGATACGAACGACGCTCCTCTGTGATGAGTGAGGTGCTGGGACTACCACGTGGTTGCTTGGTCGGAGTTGCCTTGCGATCCACTGGACGTTCCATCGGACGCTGTCCGAAGACCGAGGGACGATTGAGTATATCCTTTTGACGCTTCAGTTCAATCGCTGTTGTGTGGTTCTTGGACATGGGCTGTAGTTCATCATCGGATTCGGGTGCCTGCAAACGCTCAACACGCTTTGTTGTGGTTGTCGTTGTATGTTGTTCCTCGAACTCCGAATCCGATGGTTGCTCCGGCTCTGATTCCTGATCCAGCTGTGGTTCCGATTCCGGTTCGCTTTGACGTGAAATGTGACGTTCAATGTTGGCAACCAATCGCGGTGATTTTTGCGGTGCAGTGGGTGCCAGCTTCTCGGCGGTGTCAATGAACTTGTGCACCTTCTCCGATACGCTCAAGGTGCAATCGTCCTGACGCAGCTCCTCGTCGATATCCTCATAACTGGGACGTTCAATTTCCCGAGTGGGTGTAATAGGTTGCTTGGTTATATTCTCGGCGGTCTTAAGGAATCGATCCACCTTCTGGTCAATGCTCAGCAAGCACTCATCACTGGCCGAGACCTTGGCGTGCTCATCGAACTGGCGACTAAAGGGTACCGATATCTTGGGCTGCTTTACCTGCTCTGCGGTGTGAGTGAATTTCGATACCTTCTCATGGACACTCAGCAGACACTCATCGACATCGATGCTGTGGCTGGGGTTTCCATTGGTAGTCGTGGTGCTGGGATAATCCAAGCTCTTGGGTGCCTCCACCATGGGATTATCATGAATGTCCGCCTCAATGCCATTGGGATTACGTAGCTCCGAGATCTGGCAGCCCACGTAGGCATTGGCCTCCTCCTCGAAGATGGGAATATTGGTAATCACCGGCTTCTTTTTCGGCTCATCATCCGGCTCCTGCACCACATCGGGATAACGCGGTTTACCCGTATCCAGCTCAGCTGGAACAGGTGTGGGCACAATACGATCAGGAGATGGCTCCCGAGAGCTCTTCGCATGCTGTATATCAATGATAACGTTCTCCATTTCCTCGCTGTTAATCAACTGCTCGCTGAGATTGATCGTTTTCGTGGTAAAGCACTTGCTGGGACGGGTACGATCGGTGGGTCGCTGAGCGGAGATTGGATTCAATGTACTCATTTCCGGAGTGGTTTTCGGCTTGCCATTTACCACCTTGATAACATTTTCACTGGTAGAACGGGTCACCTTATCCTTATCGCGACGCGTAACACGCGGTACCGGCGCTGATTCCTTACGCTCAGTAACCGGCAATTTACGTGCCGGTACGGTCATCTTACGCTCTGTCCTAGGTGACAGAGTTTTGGGCGAAGTATGATCTATGATGATCTCAGTGTGCACTGAAATATTGCTCGAACGACGACGCTCGCTGGGCACACGGTTGGGACTTGTATCTGGTGAAGAGGATTGTCCATCAACATCATCTGGATGCGGCTTTTGTTTGCGGGGAGACGACCTCAATCGATCCTTTATAGATGGCGAGTTGTTGGGCTCACTTGGCTTTCTATCCATCTGATTTGTGCGCGTTGTTGTCGTTGTCATTGTGGTGCGAGTCTCTTCTATCAGACTGTCCCGCTTGGCAGGCTCACGTCTTGGTAGGGACTCCTTGCGCGGAGTCTTCGTCACTTTTTGTGGGGTTTCCTTAACAGGCTGCTTGGTTGTGGTGCTGCTTGTTTTTGTGGTGCGCGAGTTACGCCGTTCTGTTTCTGTTTTCGTAGGCTGAGGCTTTTTAGACTCGGACTTAGGCAGCGATTCTTCTGGTTCGCTATCGTTTGGTTGCTTCTTCTTTGGCACAGATTTAGTACCATCTGTAGGACCAACGGGACGTGTGGTCTTGCTTACCTTCTCCACAACCGTTTTACCATTGCAGTCAATGATCTTCTCGGTCACAAAATGTGTTGTTTCTGTGTGGGACAAAGGCTCCTTACGAGTAGGCGACGGCGACTTGAATGTCTTCCTCTCCGGAGATGGTGACTTTGAGGGACGCTTTGTTATTACGATGGTCGTCTCCTCATCCACAGTTACAGTCTCTGCATCGTCCTTGGGATGCTTGCCGGGTGACGAACGCCCATCCTTAGGCTGTCTACCACTGGGACGTGGCTCTCCCTTGTCCTTAGGATGTCTACCAGCTGCAGGACTTGGCTCTTTCTCATGTTTGGGTGTAGACCAAGATGGTTTACCAGCTGCTGGACGTGGCTCTACCTTATCCCTTGAGGTTCGCTTGGTAGTAACAACGGTAGTCTCTTCATCCATAGTGATGGTCTCTGCATCATCCTTGGGATGCTTACTTGGAGACCAACGTGGCTCTTTCTCATCCCATGATGGTTTGCCCGCGGCAGGACGTGGCTCTAACTCATCTTTGGGGTATCTACCATCTACAGGACGGGGCTCTACCTTATCCTTAGGATATTCACCAGAAACAGGACGCGGTTCCTTTTCCTGCTTTGGTGTAGACCAAGATGGCTTACCAGCTGCAGGACGGGGCTCTACATCATCCTTTGAGGTTCGCTTCGTTGTGACGACGGTAGTTTCTTCTTCCACAGTGATGGTTTCTGCATCATCCTTTGGATTTTTACTAGGAGAAAGTCTTGGTTTACCCGCGGCAGCACGTGGTTCTTTCTCACCCAAAGGATATCTTTCAGTACCAGGACGTGGTTCCTTCTCATGCTTAGGTGTAGACCAAGATGGTTTACCAGCTGCAGGTCGTGGTTCATCCTCATCCTTTGAGGTTCGCTTCGTTGTAACAACGGTAGTCTCTTCATCCACAGTGATGGTCTCTGCATCATTCTTGGGATGCTTGCTGGGAGACTTCCTTGGCTCATCCCATGATGGCTTACCTGCGGCAGGACGCGACTCTACCTCATCGTTAGGGTATTTACCAGCTGCAGGACGTGGCTCTACCTTGTCCTTAGGATATTGGCCAGATAACGGTCGCGGTTCCTTCTCATGTTTCGGTGTAGACCAAGATGGTTTACCAGCTGCAGGACGTGGCTCTACGTCATCCTTTGAGGTTCGCTTCGTTGTTACGACGGTCGTTTCTTCTTCCACGGTAATAGTTTCTGCATCTTCCTTGGGATGCTTACTTGGTCGCGGTACATCTTCGTCCCTAGGTTGATTACCAGCTTTGGGCGTCTTGTTTCCCACAATTTTCTCGGTGTTTATGAACGTTTCAGTTTCTTTGGACTCTGTTACATCCACAGTCAGCTCGCTGCGGTGGTGTACCTCAGACTCTGGCTCTGACAATGGCTCCTCCACCTTAATAACAGGTTTTGTGCGTACCACAATCGTTTCGGTAACTCGCCTGGGCTTATCATCCTCATCGTCATCATCGGGGCAATCCTCGATCTTGAACTCAAAAGTTTCTGTTTCCTTCAAGACGGTAGTGCTTTCATCCTTATCCGTGTCATCATCATCGACATCATCTTCAGGTTTTGGTACATAGTTTCCTTGGGTGTCGCCATCCTCTTCCATGCCCAAAATCTTACGACAGCGATCTTCGAAGGTTTCGCGACGAGTCAAGCCCTTTTTGCGGTATGTGGGCTTAGTTTCGCCGTCTTCGTCCGACTCGGGACTCTTTGAAATGAAACCACCGTCAGGAGATTCGGGAGTCTCTGACGTTAGGGGCTTATCAATATCATCGTTATCGGGCTTTGGGCCTTTCGGTACTGGGTGTTCGGGAGCCTTACGAGTGGGCTTAATTTGACGTTCGTTCGATATAAATTCTTCGTTAAGATTCTTCGTTGTGTTTGTCACCTTTTGAGTGACGGTGCTCCTGAAGATCGCATCCTCCAGGAATTGTGTCGGTTGCTGTTTGTCGGGACTTGATTGAGGGGTATCTCTTGGTTTTGTCGGAGTTCCAGCTGGCAAATGTCTGTCTGGACTTTGACGTGGTTTATCATTAAGCTTACTTGGAATAGGTTCTGGTTCAGCTGAATCTCTGGGTTTTATTGGCAGCTGTTTTTCGGAGCTTTGACGTGGTAACTCTTTTGGCTTTCCATCCTTGGGCAGTTGCTTCTCGGGACTGCCTTGACGTGGTGAATCCTTGGAAGCGTTGGAAGGAAGCTGCTTCTCGGGTGTTTCCTTGGGAGAAGTCTTCCAGGGAGCTAAGCCTGGCTGCTGTTTCACGGGGCTACTGGAACGTGGCGACTCTTTGGGACCCTGATGTGGTACCTCTTTAGGCAATTGCTTTTCGGGACTCTGACGTGGAGATTCTCTAGGTTTCGACTGAACTGTTGATGGTAGCTGCCTCTCAGGGCTACTGGGAGCATTAGAAGTTACCTGCCTTTCGGGTGTTTCCTTGGGGGAAGTCTTCCAGGGAGCTAACCCTGGCAGCTGCCTTTCAGGACTCTGACGTGGCGATTCCTTTGGACTAAAACCTGGTAGCTGCTTCTCAGGTATTTCCTTGGGAGCAGTCTTCCAGGCAGCTAACCCTGGTAGGTGCTTTTCGGGAGTTTCCTTGGGAGAAGTCTTCCAGGGAGCTAACCCTGGTAGCTGTCTTTCAGGACTCTCACGTGGCGATTCCCTTGGAGCTGGTACCAGCTTCTCGGGGCTACTGAAACGTGACGGTTCTTTAGGTTTTGCGGGAACCGTCCCTGGCAATTGCTTCTCGGGACTCTGTCGTGGCGATTCTCT
The DNA here is from genome assembly GCA_951394115.2 of Drosophila phalerata. NCBI lineage: Eukaryota > Metazoa > Arthropoda > Insecta > Diptera > Drosophilidae > Drosophila > Drosophila phalerata. The sequence goes on along the minus strand of OX596006.1, from coordinate 46,158,649 downwards.
AGGCTTATCAACATTTTTCGGCTTGGGTATGTTACGCTGCCTAACCTCAATGGTGCTCTCATCGATAACAATTTGATCATCGATTTGAGCCACCTGCTCTGGCAGAAACTCACGCTCCACCGAAGTGGTCTCAAATGTCGTCTCCCGCTGCATTGTGCGTCTCTCGACGCTGGGTGACTTGGAGCTACGTCTGACCGGAGTGGGCTCCTCATCATTATCATCATCATCATGAACGTGATCATCGGGATTTAGGGTAGTGCTGTTGTGATAGGGTTTTCTATGGCTGGTTGGGGTGTAACGATGTGGTGCATGTTGTTGCCTGGGACTCTTGGGCGTTGCGGCTGCTGAGGGGAAGTACATCACAACGTCAAGGCAATAAGCTAACAGGTTGAGTGGGGGACAAGGCAGGGAAGGGCAGGCAGCGCTCTACCACAGTTTTGTGATTCGTGTGTACATTTTGTTGGGTGCTCTACGGTTCCAAAAACATGCCCAGCTACGTTCGTTAATGGATTAGTTACGACTACAGCAGCAAAGAAGTTCAACTTGAATGCCATTTCGGCAGCTAAGGGTTTTGATGGTTAATGGCACTACGTGGGGTTAGCTGGGCTGGTAGTTCAATCAGGCAAGCAGGCGGTGTTTAGTCTCCATAGAGAGGCGGTGTTAATATGCTCACAAATATCCCCAAATTAGTTGTCATTAATTGGATTACATTTTGGTTCAACCCCCGATTTCTTAGCCAACACTACAAACATTTTAGACCTTACGATAGTATCGCCAACTATCGTTTCGAATTGTCGCAGAGCTAACGTCATACTAAGTTTCCTAAAATGTTTGCAGAGCATGTCCAAGTGAAAATGTGGTTCGTGTGTGTATGTGTGTGTGTGTGTGTGATGGTGTGTGTGTTTTCTTTAAGGCAATACATAGAACATTCCAAAGTGGTTTCAATTTGTTTGTTTTTTTTTTTTTGGTATATAGTATACAGTTTTTATTAGCAAAGTTCGAAAAAAAAAAATATATATATTACGTGTAGTAAAGATAGATAGATTGGTAACGGTAACGGTAACGGTATCATATACATATATAGTACGTGTATGTGTTTATGTGCGCTTGTAGTAGAAGAAGACAAAGCAGAATCACAAGGTGTTTCTATTTGCTTTCTTTTCTGGTTTTCTTTTTTTTTTTTTTTTGTTTCGTTTATGCCTTACCAACGGTTTCAGTACTTGTCACCGCCGTGGCAATGTTGGGTGTCTCTTCGGTGGTTGCATCCTTATCGGACGGACCAAGCTTGTAGTAGTTTCTGCGCACACAGGGTGGCTCATTAACGGCATCGACGACGCTGCTGCTAATTTTACTGATGGCATCGTTTGTGCTCAGCATTGTTTTTGTTAAGATATCGCTATCAGACGAATTGTTGTTCTGGTTGTCGATGGTCTTGGTGGTTGGACTTGTTGTTAGTGTTGGTTCATTGTTGTTGTTGTTGTTGTTGATGGTGTGTTGGTTGTTGTTGTTGTTGTTGTTAATTGTAGGAGAAGTGGGTGGCAAAGAGAATATATCGGCTGGCTTAGTAGTAGCATACGTATACTGTGATTGGTTATCTGAAGGATATACATTCATATACATAGATTCCATAGATAGATATATATATAGGTTGTTTTTACTAATTGTTTATTAATTTTTTTTTTTTGTGTATATAATTTATATATTTATGTGTGTGTGTAGTGGTTGTGTGTTTAAATATGTGTGTGTGTGTGTGTGGTTTAACTAATTCGTACCTGTCACTGTGGACGTCTCAGGAGCTGAAACTGGAGTCGGTACCGGAGTCGGAGTCAAAACTGGAGCTGTAACTGGAGTTGGAGCTGTAACTGGAGCTGGAGTTGGAGCTGTGGTTGGAGTTGGAGTTGGAATTGGTGCTGTGGTTGCTGTGGGTGTTGGTGGCTTATTGGTAGTACTTGTTGTAGTGGTTGTTGTCGTTGTTGTTGTTGCTTTCGCTGTCGGCGATTTGGGCGAACGCTGCGGCATAAGATCGATTGTTTCGTTAGAACCTTGGACGTTACGTGTCGTCTTCAGTTTGGTAACGACTTGTTTACCCACACTCTTGGTGGTGGTGGTGGGTATACCCACATGTCGTGTCACCGTTGTCGAACTGATGCGACTCGATTCCGATGGGGCATGACTATCATGGGATCCCTCACGTCCATCGCGTCTGTACGTCCTGCTCGAGGAGATGCTCGACCGTGGCGTCTGATGTCCGCTGTCACGACGCGGCGGCTGCTGGTGATGATGATGGTGCGATCCGGTCGAGGTGGTACTCTCCGCCGGCGAGCTGCTACGCAATGAGGCGGCAAATGCACGATGTGCGGCATCCACTTCGCGCTCCTTTTGCAATTGGCGACGTGTCATCGATGTGGTTGTTGTCTCCGTGGTGCTGCCGGTAGTGCTGCGACCCGGTGTACGGCTACCTGCCGCCGGTGTGGTTGCCTTTCTTGGCGGCGATTTGCTTAGCGGCGAGCGTGCCGGAGTGCTACGAGTGGGTGAACGCGCCGAGGGAAATCCCTGAGTGCCGTAATCCTCACGTGGTTGTGTACGCCGTGGACTTGCCGGTGGTGCCGACTGTAACGGTTGCGAGCGACGCTGTGGCTGCAATTGCTCCGGCTCTACATCCGTCTGCTCCACCTGCGTTTCAATAATGTGCTCCGTGTTGGACTTGTGGCTCGCACTCTGTTTGTGGCTCACCGTGGTCGAGTGGTGGTGGTGTACCACCTCGCCATCCGGCTGATCGGGACGTGATCGCGGCTGTGGCTCACGTGCCGATGGAAAACCATGTGTGCTATAATCCTCAACTGGAGCACGACGTGGACTAGCCGGCTGCTCCCAACTGGGCGTACCCGTAGTCGGAGCCGTAATCGCTGACGGAACCGGAGCATGATCATCGCTCACGTATTGCGTTTCGGTAGTGCGCTCTGTGGTGCTGCTCTGCTTAACATTGCGACTCTTTTCCGATTTAACCACTATAATCTCCTCACCACCATCCACGGTGGAGGGTCGTTGGCTAATGAACTCCTGGGTGGGTTTATTCGATTTAACCGAAGGAAATCCGTGAGTGGAAAAATCAGTGGTCGGCGATTGACGTGACGGTGTCGTTGCACGTTGATTGGGAAACTCCTGGGTGGGTTTATGCGTCTTCACCGACGGAAATCCCTGAGTGCCGTACTCCTGACGGCCTGGCGATGGTGCCTTCAACTTTTGCGGTTGCGATTGATGCGGCTGCGGAGCACGATCATCATACTCCTCGATGGTCTCCGATGTGGTTTCCGTGGAGAAGCGACGACTGGACTTTTTCACCGATGAATAGCTCTCCTGTTTGATGAGCTCCTCGGCATCCACGTTACGTCGCACCGTGTCCACATTATCGACCACATCACGTGGTTGTGACTGCGTCTGGTGCACATCCTGCACACGACGTTGTTGTTGTTGTTGTTGATGTTGCTGTTGCTGATTCTGGGTTTGATCCTTATGGACTGTGCTTGGATTCAGTTGCTCCGTCTCGTAGCGCTTGTTCTTGACAATGGTGCCATCGGGCAGACGCTTTACGGTGGTAATCATCTTGACATTCGGCTTGGGATACTCCACCGTATTGGAGATGATCTCGCCTGGCTGTGACATCAGATGTTGCACATGACGTTGATATTCCGGCGATGCCTTGTCCATATCCACATAACGCTTGTTCTCCTCGTAATGCTGTTGAGTCTCCACATTTCGTGTGCTCTTCGACTGTTCCCGACTCTCCGAGAAGCGTTGCTCCTGGAAGCGTTGCTCCTCGCGTTGTTGTTGCTGTTGCTGTTGCTGCTGTTGTTGTTGCAACAGACGTTGCTCCTGGAAGCGTTGCTCCTCGCGTTGTTGTTGCTCGCGTGTCTCACGTTGCAGCTGCTCCTGCTGACGATTGCTCGTCTGCTGGCTGTCGAGCAAATAACGCGGCTTTGGAGCTGCAACCGCATCATCGTCATACTCAACGGTCGATGACGATGACACGAACTTCGAGGTCGATGAGGATGTGGTGGAGCTCATTTTCATTTCGGTGCGTCCCGAGGACTCATCACCAAAGACGACCTTCTCCTGGAGATGCGTATTGGAGCTTTCGGCGGCCTTCTTCACATAGTTCTTATCATCACCCTGATGGGATGCACTCGAGCGTTGTTCGTTGCGACCTTTGAACTCCGCAACGCCGCCACCATTGAGCTTCTCAACACCTGAAGGGGGGTTGGTGGTGGTGGTGGTGGTAGTAGGTAGTAGGATTTGGTAGTAGTAGGAGTGGTTGGTGGTTGGACATACAAACAAACAGAGTTGAGATACAGATACACAGATATATAGATATATCGAGGGACACTGAGAGACAAAGAAACCAATCCACATTCAATTGAAACTTACCATCTGTTTTGGCCAATGTCTCTGTACGATAGGCCCTGCCATCGGGACTAACTTCCGATGAGGTTTGCACATCCCAGCCGGTTGTATTCGGTTGAGTCAATGTCATCGAATGAAACTTGAGCTCATGCGTTGGACTCATCGAATCACGCACCTCCTTCGACTTCAGACTCTGGAAATTCTGATCCAACAGGGCATCACCATGGCTGGTGACCAACGGATCCTTACCGAACCCGGTCATGGTATTGCCATTCGATTCCGACATATCCGGTTCGTGTCTATATAGATTCCTCAGACGCGATTCTCGCAACTTGTAGAGATGCGTTCGAATTTGCTTCTTACGTTCGGAATCCTCCGATTGCTGCCACTGCAAATTGTTCGAAAGTAAAGCGGTGATTAAAGAAATTCGTAATGGAAAGTGTTACCGTTATTAACCGGTATTAACCGCTAGAATTTAAAATTTCTAAGCGTAAGTGAAACTCAAACCGAAATACAAAAATTTATATTACACCGAAGCTGAAAAACCCTAAATTATTCAAAGAGATATAACCGTTTGGTAACCGATTCACATAGTACGGTTAGTATCAGTTCAATTCAGCATTAAATTCAACCGTCTTATACCGGTAGAATCAAAGTTTTTTAAACTAATTTTGATTTGAAATTTCTGAACTTTGTTTGAAATTTGGGATTTTGTTTTTTATAAATTAACTTTTTTTTGGGTATTAAAATCATGCAGGTATTTCGAAGCCGAAAACCGTTACGAAACTGATATGCTATTTTTTTTTTGTAACTGCTAACCCAAAACTGAAGTGCAAATATCACCAAATAGCATAATTGAAACCTATGATACCCTGGAAAAAAAAAATCCATACATATTATCTAATGTAACTGAAAATGGTATATTGTTTTGGTGACTTCTCAACGTCCTTGGGCTAATTGAACCGGCTCAAGTGAGGCTCAATGCCCACGCGCTACTTTTTTTCTCTCTCTGTAGATTTTTTTTTTTTTTTTTTGTTTTTTGGTCGCGCGCTCTGAACAAACGCGCCTTTTATGGACTCGATCTCGACGCCTCGCACACTGGCCGCCAATTAGCTGACACTAGACACAATAAACAACAACTTGAGATCTGTTGAGTTGAGTTGATGTTGAGGTTGGAGACGAAGCGAGCTGCAAATGATTGAGTCAGTCGCAAATTGCAACTGACAGTCGCCTCGCCATTGCCATTTATATCGCAGAATCGAGAAAAAGAGATTCTATTCAAATCAGTTACAGCATCCACCCACGGTCTAAAACAATTTCTCGAACTTTAAGTCCGGTGTTAACAAAGTTTTCCCAGCAGATTTGTAACGTTATTACAGCAAGTTTATTTCTTAAAGTACTCCAAGAAATTTTTTGAAACTTATGCTGACAAATTTCTGCATTTTTCAGATTAAAAAACATCTGTCAAGCAATTTAAACTACCTTTTAGTTGATCTTGAGCTCATCTTGCTACATGCCAAATTTTTCCAGTCTAACTAACTTAGTTCCTGAGACATAACTCAGCTGTCTTATAATATTTATGAATCACTCAAGTTTCATCAAAATTCTACAGTATATTCACATATGTTCTTAAATGATAGTACAGTAGTTTCTCAGAAACATAAAAAGTATACATTTCCTTGGTTTTATATTTTCTATTTATTGCAACATAGTTGCTTATAATTCTTAGAACAACTAAAAAAAATAGATTGAGTTTGACTGTTTCAAAAATATATGTGACACTTTTAAATTGATCAAAACAATTGCATGACTAACTGTGCCTAATTTCATCATAACTACACAAATTTCTGAAATATATTAACTAAATATTATCAACAATTATTTGCGAATCTTTACGACTTACAAATACATGAATCACTTTTCAAAATTCTGCTAAAAATAGTTTTTCAAATGCACGAAAGGAATTTTCTAATCGACAGGTTGAACCATAATTATATATTTTTATAATATTTGTCAAGCTCATCTAATGTTTATCGCCTAGGTATCAGTTGGGTCCCGGTCTATCGGTCTATCGTCTATTTGTGTTTATTTTTGTTTGTTTGAGGCCAGTTATCAGGAATTTTAATGACGCTTGATTTATAAATAAAAAAAAAAAAGTGCAACAATTGCTGACCGATAAGTTAAATGATTGACAGAATGAGAGATTGGTAAACATTAAATTAAAAAAAAAAAAAAAAATAAGTATGGAAATTGAAAATACATAAAAGACTTTCTTAAGTCTAAAAACAGAAACCTAAGCTAAAAAGGGATTGAACAAAAATGGAGAATAAAGAATATATTGAGAAGCAGATTAAAAGCTTAAGGAATAGTTTCAATGAAAGATTAAATAACTTAATGAAGTATTGTATAAAAAATACAATTGGCTCATTTCTAAATCTGTTTCATTTGCAGCACAAAATACTATATGTGTGAGTATGACGAGTATATAGAAAATTCGTCAACAGATCTTTTTTTTTTTTTTTAATAATCGACAGGTTTTGTTAAAGAGGGGGGAAGGTAATAAAAGGTGAGAGGTGGAGAGGTGGAGAGGAGGGGAGTTCGACAAGTTCTGACCGTCGATCAACAAAAAATCGTTTGGCAAACAAAATTTACTGAAGTTGTTTGTGTTGAAGTGGTGATATCACCGCCAACTAGTCGAAAGCGGAAAACATTTGTATTAACAACAATATTAATAATAACAACAATGCCAACAACAAAAATAACAATAACAATAATAATAATGAAATTGGCAAATGCTTTGTTAACTGTTTTAAATATAGACGCTTAGACGTATGCAAAAATTCTAAACAAAACTCAAAACTGATGGCAGACTCGGTTATAGAACATCATAAATCATTTTTCAATTTCATAAATTAAATTTCCAATAAATAAATAAAGCTTCAAATACTTGTGTTGCATTTAATGCAAGTCAGTTATGGTTTTTAGTACACTCAACAATATCAAAAAATAATGTTAAAATTCTTTATTTCAGTTTTTTTTCCTCTAACAAATAATTTTTATATTGATTAATATGACTAGTAGAAACTTCAATAAACTTTTAGTTGAATTTCCCATCATTCCAAATGAGATAAATGATCAGCAGTATAACCTTATAAGGTCAAACTTACTATCGTCATCGTCATCGTCAACAATAATATACAAATTAGAAGTATGGAATAAATTAAAAATTTTGTATAAACTAAGCAACAAAAAAAAAACTTCAACATCAACTTCTTCTCGAATATTTAATGAGATATTATAATTATAAAAGTGTATATAATATACAAATATAATTACAGAAATGATTCAATCTCTTAATGATCTACTTCTCGTTATCTCGATGCATTTAAAAAAATTTCTAAAAATAACATACAGTGAGTCAAGCATTTGTTTTGACCAAAAAAAATTAATATTTATATTTCTTAATATTAAAAAAAGACAGTTAAGCACAAATAATCTTTTTTGAATGAGAAGAACTAGAAAATTACCAAATAAAAGTTTTATTTGATTTGAAATATTTTTTTTGTTTTTGTTAAAAGAATTATAATTATAAAAATAAATTATAAATATTTTAATGAAATATACAACATTTTAAAATTAGAAACAAAAAAATAAATATTCAATTTATAAATCGAAATTAATAACGATGTTATACCAAATGAAACCGATTCCTGGAATTTTCATCATTTAAACCAATCCTAACTTTTGCCCCCGTTAATCTAATACCATTAAAACTGACTAACTTTACAGTGAAAAATGCGTCATTCTTAATGATAAAAAAAATATGATGGAACCCTTTCTCCAACATTGCATTTAAATAACAGCTGACGTGTTTTTTCTTTTTTTCCTTTTCTGAAGATAGTCTTTCACAAAGCGAAGACACTCCATTTTTGCTAGACTTTTATAGTTTTTACAGCTTTTATAGCCCCCACTTTTGCAAAAAAAAAAAATTATATATAGAGAAGAGACCAAAGAAATCGAAGCGAAAGCTTTCACTAAAAATCAAGTCAATAGATGATGATCATAATAATGATATTAAAAAAAGAGACTAAAAAGCAAAAATATTGTATATTAAGTAGAAGAAGAAGACAAGACACAAAAGTCAAAAAAGTAACAGATGGTGCTAGATAGTATATATGGGGAGTTTATGAGACAGACGAAATGTGCAACAGAGAGAGAGAGAGAGAGAGAGAGGGAAGAGAAGAAGCAGCATTTGCACACAGGAACAGGTCGCGTGGCAGCCGCGACGTCGACGTCGACGTCTGCGTCGGCGTCTAGACCAAGCGTCTTGAAATGCCGATTCGCCAAATGACGTAATTTCTAAAAAAGCCAACCGTGATAACCAGTTGGCAGTCGACTGCGACGTCGCACCTTCGCTGCCAGCGGCAACCTGTTGACGTCGACGGCGACTGCCACGCTGACGCTAACGTTGAAGCTGTAGCAGACAGTGATGCCAAAAATTAGGACAAAACGACCAAAGAACACAGTGAAAAAAAGGCTGAAAAAAAGGAAAATTCGGACAAGATTTTTTCAAATTTAATTTAATAGTTTGAAGGCATCTTCAATTATTGTCTCCTCTGCCATTTCTTTTATTTTAAAAGCCATCACGGCTTCAATTTGTTTTAAATATTTGTCGTATAATTTATAGAGATGACAATTTATAGTCCAAAACTTTTCTGTATTCTCCCATTATCCCATTTTACAAGGTGAATTTTTGCGTATTTAGCAACTATTTTTGTTTTAATTTCGTTTTCGATTTGAAAATTTTCCAATCTAAATCTATTAAATCTAAAAAAGGCTAGATTTTCGAATAGAGACTGTTTGATATTTTTTGAACGGCTGAAGCAGTTAAAAATAGAACAAGTCTAGCCGCGCAAAGGCTAAATGGGCATCACTGTTAGCAGACTGCAGCTGACTTTGACTTCAGCTTCAGTTTCAGTTTCTGCTTCTTCCTTTTCTTCTTCTTCTTGCTGCTGATGACGTGACGTGCGAGATTTTGTTGATGCGAGACTGCTGATAAATTATTATTATTTTTTTTTCATTTCTATTTCTTTTTTTTTTTCATCTTTTTTTTTTTTGAGCTGTCGTGTCAGCTTTGGAGGTCAACAATATTTTGTATATTTCGTCTAAGCTTTTGCGCCTTGTTGTTGTTATTATTATTATTATGACTGTTGTTTATTTTGGCAAAAAAACAAAAAAAATAAAAAACGCCAAATCTTTTTGTTATTGAAATTAAAATTTATTAAAATTTAATTGAGTCAAATCGACGCACGAATGTCAAAAATAAAAGAGAATAAACTTAAAAAACGACAAGACAAAGCGCAAAGGAAGTGAAAGCTGCTTTCCCCCCCCCCCCCCCCCCCTCTCCTCATTCATCCCCTCAGTGATGTCAACAAATAGGACAGGCATTATAATTGAATTTTGTTACATATATTATAATCTTGCATGTATCAATTATCATCTACTTTTTTGCCTATATTCGCATACAAGTATAATTATTGCCAATTTAAATTCAAACAAGCGATAACACTTATCGTTTTGTCGTCAAACAAAGATTGTAGCTTAATCGATTAATAATTTTAAAAAATTATTTTCAATAAAGTAATATTACAAATTTCTCAATGCTTCCAGACTAATAACTGTAAAATAAGTAAGTGTGTAGGGTTTTATTTTAAACTTTTCTTTCAAACTTTATTTATTAAAGATTTTTTTTTTTTTTTAATTAAAAAAATAGTCTCCAGAATTGTAAACCAACCGAAATACAATCAAAAATGTATGAATTTTTGGTTGGTTTTTGGTTTGTTTTATATTTCTGGAGCACCCCGAAATATTTTTTGAAGTAAATAAGTAATTGCCATTCAAAGAATTGTTTTTTGTTTTCAATTTTTATTGTCTTAAAAAAAAGGTAGTTAACTTCTTGTACTACTCCCGATCTTTTAACACATAGTATTCCCCCATTTTTTCCTCCTATATGCAAATGCATGGACTGATCTTTTTTGCTTCATTACACGCAGCCCGATAAATATTATTTCGCAAAAAGATGAAAATTAATCTTTCAAAAAAAACGCATAAAACTCGCGACAATTGTTATCGCATTAAGTTAATATTGTATACTGCAATCTACATACAATATGCAATTAACGATAATTCGACCGGAAAGCGGCGCCACCTGTTGAATGCGACACGCAACATTGCGTCAGCTAGATAGCGACCATCTGTTAACTGAGAGTAGAAACTTTCAACTGCCATTTGACATTGACAATCAGTTCAATTCGTTGAGGAAATTGTTTGCACTTTGCTGTTAATTGCTCCAATGCTCGAAAGCTTCAATTTTCCATATTTTTGTTGTTGTTTTTGTTGTTTTTGGCGTCACTTGTTATTTATAACTATTTCAATTTCATTTCAATTCTGTTGCCTGCATATTAAAGTGGGCGACCTAATTGCGAGCTGAGAATTGCGATTTGAATTCGCCATTTTGCCAATTCGCCGCTCGCAGCGAATTGTGTCATTCTTAATGCTGACTGCGACGCCGGCAGCGGCAGCGGCAGCGACGCCAGCAGCGATGTTGTTTAGCACCTGCGGCAGCCGAAATTGAAACCAAAACCGAAACCGAAAACTAAGTATTCAAAATTGCGCATGTTTTTTTTAATTCGTATACCCTGTAACATTTGACAAATTTCTAAAGAGGGTATACTAAATGAAAGTAAAAGTAATTTTGAATACGTATACCCTGTAACATGTGGCAAATTTCCCAATATATGACAGTAATAGGCTCAAAAATTTAAAAATTTCCCTTACTTTAAGATCAAATATTGATACATAAAAACTTGAGATTGACAAAAAGAATTTGAAAAATATTTGCAATTAATACTCTTAGTATACTTAAAAGTTTAACATTTTAATAAAAGAGCAAAATATATGATTTTTTTTTCTTATTAAAACCGTAAATTTGTTAGAAATTATGCAGATAACAAATGTTTTTTCTTATTGAAACTAGGAAAAATAAGCAAACATTTTTTTAGAGAATTGTAAAAATTGGTAAATCACATCAAGTCAAGAGGTTATCGCCTAGTCGATCATTTTCGAGTTAAAAACCATAATTGTAGCTTTTAATAAGTGTTTTTTCCCTTTTTTTTTTTGAAAATTTCCGTTTTATTATTAAGAAACTTAGATAAAGCACATTTTACAATTTTATGAACAGAAATCGAAGCCAGGTATTTTGTAGACAATTTTATAGAGGGTATCTCCTAGTCAGTCACATGAAACTCTTGTAATTTTTGCATGTTTTCGTTTTTTTTTTGTAAGCTTTGTACTTACTCGAGTTCTGTTTGTTTTCAGTTTCAGTTTCAGTTTCAGTTGTCTTATTATTATTTTTCTTTTTTTGGGATCTGACATTGCCGAGGTGAATAAAACATGCGGCGTCTGTTCTTGAAATGTGGAGCGCTTTCGAGGCCTCTACCATGCATATTAATCGGAAAGAAGTATGGGCTCTCAAAACGAGTTCAACTCGAAGATTGTGTACATATGTTGAACGGTGTACATTTATTTTTGTGTGGGAAACTTTATCAACTATGATCGATGAAGTTGTCACTGACAAGTCTGAAAGCTTTCAGCAACTTTTAGAGTCTTGATTTGGGTTAACGGTGACATGTTGTCAACAAACTGAAGGAAAACCCAAGAAAAACTAAGTTTTCTCACGCTATCAAGCAAAAGAATTCGCAGCACTTCAAATTTAATCACATATTACTATTTTAAACTTATTGAAAGTTCATTAAATTTAATTTTTTAACAAATTTCCTAAATTTTGATTTAAAATGATCTAGAGTTATGCAATAGAACTCCAAGAATATCGAATTTAACAAAATATTTAAAGCTTTGAAGCTTATAAAAATCACAATAAATGTTACATTTTACTAAATTTCCTACAATACAAATGATTTTAAGTAATCTAGAGTATAATTCCAAGCACATAAAATTCAATCATATATCTAACTATTTAATATAGTTTAAAAGCTCATTAAAATAACCTTTTTACCAAATCTTATACTTTTTAAATGCAAAAAAGATTTTAAGTTATTTTAAAAATAATAATAAAAATCAATCATCTCTGTTTTTTTATGACTTCAAAAACGATGCGTCACATTATTAATGAGGGATTAATCCAAAGCACAACTGTACTGAAGCTTCGAGAATATGAGATGATCATTAAAACTAGTCAAGTAAATTAAACTGTGATCGATACAATGAATTATTCCAGAAAATTGGAATAATTTATGCCAAGTGTAAGCTTTAACTTAAGCTAAGTCTGATTTTTTCTATATTCTAGAGTGGGTGGAACTCTATGAACTCAACGCAATCAGCCCTGGGGTTCAATTTTATTACAATAATTATAAGATTTCAGTGAATGAATTGCTTTCTGATTTTGATCTTAATTTCTTTTGGCTATGATCGTATAGAAATACATATAGATATGTATGTACATTTGGCAAGGCCAACAAGACCTGGGAACAGGTTCCATTGTAATTAGATTCATTTGGAGATTAGCATAGCGACTCTCTAGGCTATCAACACCCCCGCAAGCCCCTCTCTGCTCTCACACTCTCTTCTCGCTATCTAACGGCTTCTATAGAATAGTTCTAACTTGAAGATCTTGATAAAAACGAATAAAAACATGCGAGAATAACAATACGATATTCGTAAAATTTTACGATATTCGTTATACTTTACGTTATTCGTTATATGATATTCCCCTTATGTTATTTGATATACGATATTCGGCATACGATATTCAGTTTACGATATTCGACATACGATATTCGCAAAAATATAAAAGATATTCATTCGAATTTGTAATCATATCTTTAAGAACTATACAAAGATAAGAGTCTTTTGTTTGTTTACAAGTTTGACGGCCAAATTTGCTGACACAGTCGCCGACAGCGACGCCGGCTTCAGCGTCGACGTCGGCGCCGCTGACTAACTGTGAGTTATGCAAAAACAAAAACAAAAAACAAAAAAAAACACGTCGCCGCCCCGTTAACCAAACAAACTTGCAAATTGTTTTTGTCTCAAAAGTGTGAAAGTTATTAGCAATAAATTAATGTATGTGTGTGTGTGAGAGTTAAGAAAAAGTATAGTATAAAAAAGGTGAGATAATTAACAAAACAAAAAAATAAAAAAACAAAACAAAAATTTACCTCTCTATAACAAAGCTAATCACAGTGGCTCCTCCAAATAAATGACAGAAGCAGGCAGGTAAAAATATTTGATTTCGTTATATCTTTTTTTTGTTTTTTGGAAATTTTTTAGACTTTATGCTTTGTTGTTGGTTCGTCGTTTTTTGAATAAAAGTTAAATTTATAAAAAAAAAAAAACACTTGGTTAGGTGTGACTAATCCTGTTGCCTGTTTTTCGCTGGGTTCGGCTTTTTTATTTTTTTATTATTTTATTTTTTTTTTAGGGCTTAAAGCTGTCGGTTCTTTAAGCTCGTGTGTACAGTAAATAAATCAACAGTTTTTTTTTTTTTGTTTTGGAGATTAAACAAAAAAATAAATAAGTATTTACAAAAAAAAATAATAATAATTTTACTGTTTGTGCGATTTTTTGTTTTTTTTATTTTTGTTGTTGGAGTTTAATTCGTGAATTTTTGTCAGGCGTATAAACGACGAGCGTCGAGCACGTTGCAATCGATCGAGCACCAAAATCAGACTGAAGTTCCCCCATTCAGAATCAAAGCCGCGTAAAGTGGACGAAGCTTAAACAACAACAGCGAACAGCGGCAGCGCAGCAGCGCAGCTGATGACGACAGCGCAGCGAGCAGCAAAGATATGACCGAATACGACAAACAACGACAATGCCAGCCGCGAAGATGACAGCGAAGACGACGAAGACGAAGAGACGTTGTTTTTTTTTTGTGCTATGCGTGCTTGCGTTCGTCGCTACCTGTGTGTGTGTGTGTGTGTGTGTGAGAAACTCTGCTGCTGCCACCTTGACTTGTGTGCGTGTGTGTGTGTGATGTGCCCACTATCAGTGCAGCGTTCGCTGTCAGCTGCGCTGCTTGCTCTTTTTTTTTTTTGTTTCACTTTTTTTGAATGTGTGCAAAAACAAAAATCAAAGCAAATTGAAACAGCGGCTTTGCAGAAACAACAAAAACAACAGCAACTGGAAATTTTGTACTGCAGCCCAAAAGCTCTTGATTTTGCCTAGCCAAAGACAATGGCAATTAAACAACAACAACAACAACAACAACAAATGCGAGTAAGTCTATCAGGTGTGCTCCAGAAATCTCTAGAGATTTTTAAGTACAATGTTTTTGAAAACAACCATTCATAATGTTGTTGTTCCTGCAATGTTAGAGATTTTATATTTTCAAACAAATTTTTTTTTTTTTTGCATTTTTATTCAATTTAAAAATATTTTAATTTAATTAAATAAATATTTAATTTTGTCGTCTCTAAAAAAGATTTTAGACATTTGAAAGCAATGGTTTTTTTTTGTCTTCAGCAACAGCAACAGCAACAATTTTTTTTGTGTTCCTTTAGCGCTGTTTTAGATTTGTAGAACACACCTGAATGCAAGGAATAATACCGAAACCGGTACCGGAACCGCTAACCGAAATTAACCGTTTCATTTTGAGTACCGGAACCGAAACAGTAACCGAAAAATTTTTGTTTATAAGAACCGAAAACCGAAACGTTTGTACCGGTACGCTTTCGGTACAATTTTGGAAAAATTATTTTGTGTTTTCTGTATTTATACCATTTTGCTTTCTATTAAAAAATCACATTAAATTTGGGTTAGGTTTAACTCGATAAAATACAAACATATAGTATGTATGTATGTACAAATCTGTTAATAAATTTTTGTTTTATAACATTTAATTTTATTGATTTAATTTAATTGCTGTACCGGTACTGATACCGAAACCGAAAGAAAAAAACCGAAATAGAACCGATTACCGAAATAGTTGTTTCGGGACGTACTGGAACCGAACCCGGAACCGATATTTGTTTCGGTTTGATTCCCTGCCTGAATTTTTAGTGAGAGATGGAGTTTCTGCAGTTGGAGTTTCAATAATACTCCAATGATATACTTCTTTAAGTTGAATGTATGGTAAATGGAAACTATACTAAAGTTTAGACTCGAATTTCAGTTCAGTTAAAATTACGTTCCATTACGCCGAAATGACATAATATCATATAATATAATGTAAAAGGTATAATGTTTTGTATATGAAATGCCTTAAGTTACTGTTTTTTAGGTTATTGAGGAGAGTCAGATGAAAAAAGTGTAACTAAAAACTAAGCAAACTTAATTCGAACCTCTTAATTTCTGTAAGTGTATGCCAAGTTCGACTAGAAAAATTCACTTTAATACAGTCTACTTATATACTGTTTACAGTTCGAGTCTGTCTAATGATCCAACGATGAATGTTTGAAGTAAATTTGCATAACTTTGCAGGTAAATTTATAATGATATCGCCTGTGGGATTCGACTAATCGATCGTGTCCAAATGGAAATGGAAATGGGAAGGGAATGAAAAAAAAGAAAAAGAATTTCGAAAAAAAAAAGGTTAAAATAATAATGAACAAACGTGTTCAAGTGTCCATTGGAAATGACCCATTCCCCGGACCAATGAAGCGTAGCGCCAGTAAAAAAAAAAAAAATCCAAGTGTCATTCGACATAAATCACTCGATTGGTATTCGTGTATTGAACATGTTTCGGTGGGTGTTTTACTCTGGCAATTTCAATAACAATTCCAATTTCGAACTCAATTCGATTTCGAATTCGTAAACTTTTGTCAACACGACGCCCACATTGAAGACATAACATATATACATATATGTGTATATGTATTATAATAAGATTACTCATCCAGACGCTGCGCAGACGTCGTGGCTAGACGTCAGTCGATAAACGATAGTTCGATAAATGATTTTGGACAAGAACGTGACCAGTCGCAGTCACAATCGGGTTTATTGAAGTTTATCTACACTTGTAACACGCATTTGGCCAGCTGCCATAGATCTGGTCAGCTGCCAGACAGACAGACAGACGGACAGACAGACAGATCGATAGACTTGGTCAGACCTGGTCAGACTTGGTCAGACATATGGCCATAGCGGGTGTCTAAATGTGCCAATTTGGCGCAGGCTTTTCATATTGTTGTTTTTATACCCGTTCCTTATAGTTAAACAGGGTATACACAAAAGTTGTATAATTCAACTTTTGTTTTGTATGCTTAAGTTTAGAAATTTTGGATACATTTCTTAAGATAACACAATCTTTTTAATAAAGAATACTCCATTTTATAATAATAAATCATATTATTTAATCACAACATGATCGAATAAATATAATCTTAGTTATAGCTGTTTAAAATTTATAAGCAAAGCAAGAAAAACTCCACCTCACTTAAAAATTTTGAGAATACAGTACTTTATTTCAATAAAAAAAACTTAATATTATAATTATAATTCATTATTACAACAGGATCGAAAAAATATATATATATAAAATATATAATAAAACCACACCACACACTTATAATTTTCGAGATAGAACTCTTATTTTGATGGCAAAGACTCTTATTTAGTATTGTTCATAATATCACATAATCCCATCAAAATAGTATAAATTTATAACGCTAGTTATGACTGTTTTGAGATTTTAAGTTATAACAAGTGGGAAAGGATATAGTCGAGATCCCGACCATGGGATACCCGTTACTTATTTCAATATATATTAAAGTACTATGAAAAAATTACTACCCAATAAAAACTACTGCATACTTTTAGGTGATTGTATTAAATTAATAATAACTTTGGTTAGGTATTACTCCCGTTCTACTTGTCCGATCTTGCTGTTGTTAAGTGAGATTATAGATAATATTAATAGCTAACGTTAATTACCATAAAAACTGTATTATCTTAACAACTCAGAGTGTGGTGGTTTTTCACGATTTGTGGGGCCGTAAAGGGGCGTGGCTTAAATTTGAAACAAACTTAATCTGCGTGGGGTATATAGAAAACTGTGTGCCAAATTTGGTTACTCTATCTCTTATAGTCTCAGAGATCCTTTTGTTTATACAGACGGACAGACAGACGGACAGACAGACGGACAGACAGACGGACAGACAGACGGACATGGCTATATCGACTAGGCTGTTGATCCTGATCATGAATATATATACTTTATAGGGTCGGAGATGCCTCCTTCTGCCTGTTACATACATTCCAACGAACACAATATACCCTTTTATTAATTTTTAAACTAACGGGTATAAAAACGCCCAAATGTATGCAGTAATTTTATTATCATGGCAGTCAGGAAATGTATTTAATTGGAGTACCGGGTATTTGAGAGTTGGGAACATTGGCTTAGCAATTTTACTTGGCTTTTTTTATTGATTCATTTAGCAGTCAGCGACTGAGCAGCGACTGAGCAGCGACGCAGCGACGCAGTGACGCAGCTGCCCACGCGACGCTTACCACAAATCATGGCCAAGAGATTGCCAACTGGCAAACTGGCAATTGTAAAGCGGCCAACGCGCCAAAGCCTAAAAGTTGCCAATTGCCACTGAAGCTGGGGAATTGACCAGGTTCAGCTACAACAACAACAACAACAACAACAGCAATAAATGCAACCACAGCAACTGCAACAACAACAACTTTAGCTGTGGCGTCATCGTCGCACACTCAGAAAAAAATGTGTACACTGAGAAAAAAGACCAGCTACTAAAATCAAAAACATACATCTTAAATATTTGGTTCTTAAAATAAGATTATTTTAAAAGCAAATTACTAGAATTAAGATTTTTAATCTAAAAAATCATAAAATCTTAATATAAGAATAAAAATCTTAAATTGTAAGGAAAGTATAAATATGTACAATTTCTTATGAAATATTTTTTTTATTTTTGATATTAATTTTAGGAACATATATTCTTTAAATAAGAACTTTGTTTTATTTTAAATGTTCTTGAAACCAATTTGTGTTCTCTGAAACTATTCTGATAAATAATGCTTAGCATCCATTCGTATTTATTTCAATTACTTAACAAAAACAAATTTTCGGGGCTATTTTTTCTAAAACTATGAAATGCTTATGATGAAAAATATATTTCTAACAAAAAGGCTAATTTCCGAAACGAGGTAGAAGATAAGTTGCGGTACATACGTCATCTATCATATGGTAACTATTTTGAAAAGTTAGAAAATTTTTTCATACTTAAAATCAGTTTTTCAGGGTAGTATTTTCTAAAATTGATAAAATGATGTGCAAACTAACAAACTCTTATGCTAATTTTAAGGCAAAGGCGTATTTAGAAAATGAAGCAAATATTTTTATTAGTTTAAAAAATACGCCATCTATTCTATGGCAATATATGTATTTTAAAAATTAAAAGTTGATTTCTTATTTAGAAAAAAAAACAATTTTTCTGAAACTAAAAAAAAATTATTTGCCATAAAACACAATTATCAAGCTAATATGGTGATAAAATAAAGTTACATGGTAAAGTAGAGGCCTATATTTTTTTTTTGAGTGCAGATCACGGGCAGAGGGAAGAGTGTAGAGCGGTGAGAGGGGGGGGGGGGGGGGGGGTAGGGGGGAGAGGAGAGGTGCGGTCAGTTGAGTTCAAAAATTGATTCATGGCACATGAGTCATCCAGCTGAGATACTTTATCAGGAGGCCAGCATCCCAATTTGCCGCTCTCTCAGCAAAGAAACGAGAGAGTACGAGAGAGAGAGAGAGAGAGAGAGAGCGCTCAAGTTGAAGCTGCGTCGACGCAACGTCGCTGTCTGCGCCTGCGTCAACGTCTGCGTCAACGTCAGCTTCAACGTCTGCGTGGGCTTTTTTAACGTCTGCTGCTATTTTTGTACAATTTTTATTCGTATTTATTATTAACTACATTATTAATATAGATGTTTTTTTTTTTGTTGTTTTTTTTTTTGCTATTGTTGCTGCTCGTTCATCATTTGGCCAAGTTAAGACGACGCATCGTCATCGTTTTTCCATTGATTATTTTTGTTTTTTTTTCCAAACGACATTTTAACGATAATTGCAATGCCGTCTAAGCCAAGTCAGCAAACAACGGCCCACACAGCCAACAACAGCTAACAACAACGCAGACCAGGCCAACCCCATAAATGACCCAATTTGGTCAGCATGAAAAAAAACTGGGAACTTTGTGAATCCTCTAGCTGCTTCTCGATCTCGAATCAATCTCTCTTCTGTCTGGGCTTTAAAGGTAATGGACTGACGCATCCAGTAAACTGGAACCAGAGAGAGAGAGAGAGGCAATGAACTTGCAACAGGTGATGCAACAACAACAACAGCAGCAGACAAGACAGAAAGAAGAGAAGAGGAGAGAGAGTGCTAGACTCTGAGGAAAAGGAAATTAAAGAAAAGATTCAAGCTATGGAATACAAATTAAAAGATATAAGATGCAATAAAAATTATCTATTAGATACAAAATTAAATAATAAGCTTCGAAAAATGATGGGAAAATTTTAAAACAGAAAAGCAAATGAAGAATATAGCACAAATAATAGAAAATATACCGAACTAAAGAAAAAAGGAGAAAATGCTACAATAAATAAAGATTTACGATATAAAAGATGAAAAGTATAAAATGGAATACCTACAAAATATCTATAAGATATAGAAAGATATATAAAATATAATGGAAAAATAAAAATAAAAGATATCCAAGAATAGAAAATCAAAACATAGAGGGAAAGAATATACGACACTGAATATATAATATATATAAGATAGAAATAATAAGAGAATGTTTTAAGGTATAAAATACAGGCATGATAAATGAGATTATATGAAAAATAACAGATGGATGATGTTATATAAAAGAAATAAAATATATGACATAATATACAACAGGTATGATAAAAGAAATCATAGAAAAGATATATGAATAAAGACAAGGAAAAGAGAGTATAAAGTAGAATACAGGAGACAAAATTGACAAAAACTGAACAGAATAAGATTTTCAAGAAATTCAAGATACGAGTTATCGGATAATCGGATACTTAGAAAATATGATTAATCTATAATATCAAAGATACGTATCTAAAATTAGAGACGAGACGTAAAAAATACTATATAAAAAGGGGGTTAAAAAAACATCAGATTGTGTAGAAAAAAATACGCAAATCATTCAAAATATGGAATAAAAGTAGAAATATAAAAAATATAAGATGGAATATGAAACAAATAAAGAATATGAAAAAAAAGTATTCTAGAAATTATTTAAAAGAAAATAAGATAGATTAAAGATATAACAGCAAAGAACAAAAGCTGATTGCTATGCAACGCCAAGTCAGTCATCAGTCGATCACTTACCATTTTCCTCAGCAACTCCTCGTTTTGTATGGCACCCAAATCGCATTCCAATTCCATGGCAAATTCAACTTGCAACGTTCGGTGGCGACTCCTGCAAAAGGAAAACCATTCGCATGCGCATAAGTAATGTGAAAATGTCAGTTGGAGGCGGCAGTTGGTTGCCATCTGATGATGCAATTCACTAGCTATACCCTGTACACATGAGCTACGACAGTACGGGTATGCCAAGTTACTAAGATGACAATATTTACTTAGAAAACTGCAGTAAATGCACTTTTTATTGAAAATGTTCCCATTTTGACAAACACAGAAACTGAATACCTCGATAGATTTTCATGAAATTTAGAATACCACAACATAGGCAGCTAAAAAGGGTATATACCAAATTTTGTAAGAAACTGACAAGAAGTTTTTAAGTTACTGCAGAAATTGAGAAAAGTAGTACTGTTATGTGCTTGGCATATTAAAATGTTGTCACTGGGTAACTGCTAGTCGATCAGTTCTGTGTTTGTACATGCTTTCAATACAAATGCGAATGCATTTTTCATTTTGATTCATTTTCTGTTGTCAATGTTGTTGTTGTTGTTGTTGCGGTTTGCTCAATTCGTACGTAGATAGATTCGTTAATATTATTTTCAATTTATCATGATTTGTGTGTGTTTTGAGCATTTTTTATTGCACTCTGTCTGAGCGACGAGGCGAACCAGATACCCCAAGTCCAAGTCCCCAAGTCTCGAAGTCTCCAAGTCTCCCCCAAAACAAGTTGTGACATTTCCCCCGTAAATGGTTAAAATAAAAACATGCCAAATGGCAGTACAATTTTGTATTATATGTATTTGTTGTTGCTCATTGGATTGACTTTACTGCTGTGATTAGTTGCTGTGACCGCCAGCGTTGCATTTTGGTTTCAGTTTTGGTTAACATCAACGATGTTCGGTCAAACGTCAATTGAAATCCACAGCACGTTCTCAGAGACCGGAGCTAGAGTCGGAGCCGTACCGGCCGTACACGGAACGGTGGCGGGATCTGAGACGGTGGAAAACAGAGAAACAGGGGAACAGAGAGGAGATACGGGGCCAAAAGCCAAACAAGTTCAAAACCGCAATTGGGCAAATAGGCTGATGATCAGTCAGTCAGTCGGTCGATCGGTCGGTCGGTTGATCATGTAAAAGCCGGAGATGGAGATGGAGACAAATCCAAAGTTGAACTTGAAAACAACAACAATGTTAAAGTGTCAATTAAAGCCAACTCCCTTAAAGGTTAAGTCTATGTTACCCTGTATGCTTCAAAAACTAGGATATGTTCCGTGCACTGATGAAAAACGTTAATGTTAAAAAAAATCGTAATTTAAGATCGTTTTGCCTTTCTTCAAATATACCATATTTCAAACAAATATTCTTTATTTTAGAATTATTTAAGACTTGAATTAAAAAATTATTTACAAATTATAAAACAATATATGATAATCATAAGTTAAATTCTAGAAAAATTAGCTCGTTTTAATTTAACAATTTAAAAAAACTCAAATAAATGAGAACAATTTATGTTTTTTTTTTTTCAATAAAAACAACCTGTTCCAATATTTTTTAAGTTTAGTGACTTGATTATAACTTTATTTATTTAGTCGCTTATCTTATCTTATCGAAAAGTAAAGTGTTTTATAAGTTATGGATTTAAGTTATCTAACCCATTAGCCTCTTTTCACATAAATGTTGTTTTCTCTTGTTTTTTTTTTTTAATTCCACTATTAAAAATAAATATTTGTTGGGAATTTGTAAGGCAACAAAAAAATGAAAAAAAAAAAATGTAATTAGGTGAAAAAGTTCATTCATTTTTACTGGAAAGTGGCTAATAAATGACAGGTGGCAACGCTGATTTCAATATATTGCAAGACTTCAAAAGATATCAATTAAAATATCCAGACTTATCCTCTATCTTATTTTTCACAATATTTCAAAAAATCAAATCTAAATCAAGGGATATTTTTAACCTCTCTTAGCTCAAAAATGCATTCTTTTTCATTCTCTATATATTTATTAGTGCAATTTTGGGAAAACACCAAACGGAAGTCGTTCAAAACTCTATTAGCTTATATGAATCAGATGTGAGACAGTTGCGTTTGAATAATGATCAATTTATCTGGCATGAAACAAATTTCTGATATTATAATGAACTCATAATTCATAGATTTGCATATGTTTGCTTAATTTGTAATCTTTCAATTTGATGGATCCATGGAATTATCACACATATATGTGAGAATCGCGTAGGAAGGCGCGTGGCCAATGCCCCGATAAAAGTATAACGATAAACGATAAATGCGCGCGCACTCATAAATTTCAAATGCTGCTTTTGGTGTGAGATGATCATAAAGATCACAATATGGCAATGCGATTAACTTGTATTCCCATTCCAATTCCCATTTCAATTTTAATTGATTCAAATTTTATATTTGATTTTAAATTTGGACAGTGTAAGTTTTACATTTGATTTATGCGACGCCCACACAGTGTGCGAAAGAGATGCACAGCTGTGTAATGCGATCTACTCTTATGTTGAGTGACTGATTGATTTGCCGCTAGATGGCGCCAACAGGAAAACCACAAATCGCTTAAAACATTGTTGTGGAACATAATTTCATGTGCAGCAGTGCTGACAACTTTTAATGGCACAAAACCGCTACTTTTAGCGAAGAAAATATTAATAAAAAAAAAGTTGCATTTTCCATTGAAAAAATTGTAAAAAATTTCATGATTTTAAAGGTATTTCGTGATAAATCCCATTTGTTCTTATGCCAAATTTAAAATACTTGATTTAAGCACTATTTCTCTGAGCAATATTTTTACTTTCGGAGTTCTGTAGATATTTTTGGCTTTTTTTTAATTTATCAGAATTATTTTTTTTCAAAGTACCTTCAATTTATTGCTTACAACCTTATGTCTTTGTTTACGCTTCATTTTACAATCAAGTTGTTTACTCGTTATTTAAGAATTTTTAATTTTGATGCCTATTTTAATCGAAAGATCTTAATCTTAATACTTTTCTCACAAAACTACGAATTTTTTGCATAGATAAATAATTATTTCCTTTTTTCTTCCGTTTACTTCAAAAATACATAAATTAGAGTGGGTCAATGTGTTTTGAGTAAAAAATTCATAAATGGTTACGAAATTCGTAATCAACGATGAATTTTAAGAAAAATTGCCTAAGAAATCCATATCGAGCTTTCAATTTTTACAGAGAAGTTTTAACTATTTCATAAATATTACTGAGTAATACCTTTACCAATCTAGCATTTTTAAGCAGTTTTATAAACTGAAGAAATACTTAAATTATAAATTTATCTTTCTTTGTAACTTATTTTTAATCGTCAAATTTGGCACACAAAAATATTAAAATTAATTGTGAATTGAAGTTTAAAATTAAATTTGATAAAAGTTGAAATGTTTTATTAGAAATTTTATTAAAAGCATTTTTGTTTAATTCGGCTCTTGTACTTTTTAAATTGCACTGCTTAATACTATAGTTAAGCTCGAGAAATATTCTAAAAAAAATTCAATTACTGGTGTTTTAAAAAAAAGGTTTGCAGTATTAAATATATGTATTACTATTTTAAAAGAAAATTGTAGAGAATTCAGATAAATCAAATTAATTTTTATTAATATAAATGAACTAGATTTTTCCTAGTTTTTGTACTCTTAATTTTTGCCTTCAATTTTAATCTCTATTTTAATATGCTGACTTTAAGAAGCCAGATTTGAAAGGGGATAAAAGGCTGTGCTGGCAACACTGTGATGTGTATTGCACTGTAACTGTGTGTGTATCGTATAAGTATAAGTGTAAGTATAAGTGTAACTATAATTGCAAGTATAAGTGTGTGTGCTCACCTGTTGCTGCTTATCAGAGACGTTTTTAACGTCGCGGCTTTTGTAACTGGAGACAAACAAAAGTAAAAACAAAAACAAATACAAAAAAAAACAAAAACAAAAACACAACAAACAAAAAAACAGCAGTAAATTGCCCCTATGTAAATATTGTAATTGTATTAGTTAGTTGTATTGTTTTCGAATTCGCGGAAAGAGTTTTATCGAATTACGCGTCTGCGTTTAGAATTTTCCAGCGATCGATTTGATCGATTTTAAAAGGGTGATGGGGAGGGGGGAGGGGGCGAGGGTTACACGAAACTTTTGATTGACTTGCGGTTATTACAAATAACTGTTTATTATTGTTGTTGCTGCCGGCAATATGAAATTTGAAATTGTTATTGAAACATAAACAACAACGGAACAAACAAAAAATAAGCACAAAAATAATAACGAAAATGAATTGTTTGTTTACGTTTGCTGTTTATAATTAAATGTACGTTGTTGTTGTTGTTATTGTTGGATACTGGAGACTGGAGACTGGAGATTGGAAACTGGGTTGAAAGATGCGCACAACCGTTTAGCACGAGCGGAGGCTCTTAACTGATTGCACTACCTGCAATTGTTGCTGCATTTAGGCTCGTCTCACAGCCAGAGAGATAGGCGCCAACAGCAGCAGCAACAACAACAGCAACATCAGCAGCAGCAACAACAGCAGCAACAACACTAACAAGGGCGTACGCAGCTTTGGAAAGGGGGGAGCAGCTGCCTCCAAAGATCCTTCGAAAAAACAGTATTTAAAAAAAAAAAATATGTATTATTGTTACACTGGAAAAAAAGACCTTCTAAAATCAAGAACATACATCTTAAATATTTGGTTCTTAAAATAATCTTATTTGAAGAGCAAATTACTAAAACTAAAATTTTTAATCTAAACAATCATAAAATCTTAATTTAAGAATAAAAATCTGAAATTGTTAGGAAGGTATAAATATGTACAGTTTCAGATGAAATAAATGGTTAGAGACACTGCTTTATTTGTGAAGCAGTGGGCCAGAGGTTCGAACCCCACTTTTAACAAATTAGAATAACATTTATAAAATTACCATAACAAAATAGAGTATATACAAATATAAAAAAAATTAAAAAGAAATAATTTTTATTTACTTTGTTGTTTGATTTTAATTTTAAGAATATTTATTCTTAAAATAAGAACTTGGTCTTATTTTAAATGTTCTTAAAACCAAGATATACTCTTTTAAATTAAGAATTTTATGTTCTCGACGCATTTTTTAGACCAAAAAACTGAGACCAAAATATTGATTTTAGAACTTTTTTTTTATCAAAAAAAAACGTGCATTAAATTTCAGGAAACCACGAAAAGAAAAATAAATTAAAGGAATCGTAAATTAGCAAATTCCGAATATATTTTAAGCACTTATAAAATAAAGAAAATATAGCTAAGAAAAAAAATTGAAGGACCCCTAGATACGGAAGAAAAATAAAAGGTATCATCAATCGGAAAATTTAACTACAAAAAACTATTCAGAGTACAAAAATTTGAAAACGAAAAGATGAAAATGAGGGGATGCCAAATTAAGAATTAAGAATGTTGTTATTAGAAAATTTAAATTAGGACAATACAATTGGGAAGACAAATATAAGGCAATATCAAAATAAGAAACAAATTTTTGTAATAAAAAGGAGAAAATTTTTTATTTAATATATTTAAAAGTTTTATAGCGTAAAAAAAAACAATAAAATTATACATTTTTCTTTGTGTTTTTTTTGGTGCTTTTCTATATAATTTTTTCATCTGGAAAAATTTGTATATTTTTAAAGGTCTAAAAATTGGCATCAATGTTTCCAAACTTATTTAACAAAAAAATTATATTATAGAAAAATGTCTGTCCCCCTAAGTTTGATCCTGTTTACGTCCCTGACTACAACAACACTAATATTAAGTGCATCCTCTGCTTACGCCGACTGCGCAGCGACAGTGGGCAGCGGTCATCTTTCGGTTCCAATTCGAGTTCGAATTCCAATTCCAATTCCAGTCCCATTTCCAGTCAGACTCCGGATGTGGTTCGCCTCGTCGCAAATGTTGCTGCTAAATGCGTGTGTGTGTATGTGTGTGTATGTGTGTGTGTGTATGTGTGTGTGTGTATGTGTGTGTGTGTGTGTAGTTGTCACTAGACATCAACAACAACATCCAACATATCCACAAAACTAACATAACCTTCAAAAACCAAAGCTTCACAGGATTACAGGCGCTGTCACAAGGACTTTTCACTTTAAATACCCTGTAGCGAGTAAATGATCAAAAATGAGGTAGATGTGATACTGCATGAGTCTGATTATACCCCAAAACCATCTCAATCGCTTATGTAAATAGGTTAGGTTGAGCATTTCCACGAAATTGAAATTATAAAACGTTTTTAAAAGGTTGATTGTACTCAAAATCAAATTTTTTTCAATCATATTTTGATTGAATTGGGTTCTTTTTGAGTATCCTTTGAGTATTTAATTTTCTCTCGACACTTTTTCAAAATCTTTAAACTGTCATAACTTTGTCGGCGGTTCGAAACATAGAGCAAGACATGGGTTCGGTTCGCAAATTGGTTTACATACCTCCTAAACACAAGGTTTGGGTTCGAACCTTGGTTAAATTTCATACAAAAAAATATTTTTATTGTTACATTTTTCTCAATACTTTAATCTAATTAAATTTTATTTCAAAAAAATCAAGTTTTGATGATAATTTAAATTAATTTGAAGATTTTAATATGACTTATTTGAATCCAAAGTCTCAAATAATTGCGTAATATTAGAAAACCATAAAATCTATGTAATTATTTTTGTTTTTCGAACCGAACCATTTATTTTAGAAAGTTCGCAAAGTAAATAATTTCAAGAGTTCGGTTCAGGATACGGTTCAGGCTGCTTTAACAACCCGAACCAAAGCGGTTCTACGAGGTTCGGTTCAGAACCGATTTCGCAGCCTTGATACTTAACCATTTTATTGAACCAAGAGCGCCCTTGTGGCCCAAAGTGAAACGCCTTTTTGAAATGCAAAGCGCAGCACGTAGATTCCAAAAATACGATAAATTTATATAAAAAAAATCGCCAAAAAAAAACAAAATTAAAAAAAAAAATAAAATAAAAAGAAAAACAGTCAACTGCACCACATGGTCAGTGGGTTGTGCAGTTTTGGCCAAAACCACTGGCTGGATATGTAGAAACAAGTGGATGAGTTGTTGATGTTGTTGTTGTTGTTGTTGCTGATGATGCAGATGCAGTTGTTGTGCGTGCGTGCGTGTGTGTGTAAGGTGTGTGTGTCTGTGTGTGTCTGTGTGTGTGCATTGAATGTCAACGTCAACATTCAGTGTCAATCAAATGAAATCGAATGAAATGCTGCAAAAATTCTAGGAAAACATTTAAAGCATGCAAGTGGGACAAGGAGAGCAACAACACAGTGACAATTGCAACATGTGGCAAGTGGCAAGTGGCAAGTGCAGGCTCTAACGGTTAAACAAAGCAAACAGCTGCCACAGTGAAAGTGAAGACAACAAGTCGAAGGTTGAGCTGTCCTTGTTTTAAAAAAAAAAAAGAGAAGACTCAGGCGGGAAGAGAGTCTTCAGTCTTCTGCTCAAGTGGTTGAAGACAAAGTCTGACGTCAGCCTGAAGAGTTGTGGCAAGTGCCATAAAAGGATTGGGGCAACTTTTATGGTGTGTGTGTGCAACAAAATCACGCATGAAAAATGCACAAAAATTGATTTTAATTTATTTTAAGTGATTCACCGAAAAAAAACGAAATCGAAAACGAAAACGAAATCGAATTCGATAAAAGCAAAAATCAAAACTGAAACCTTGAATGCGCTAAATTTGTCGCCAACAACAACAGCAACAAAAAAAAAAGTGCATTTTGAAATAAAGATTTATGCAATTCTTGTTTTATTTAAACTAAGCGTTATTTCAAAATTCAAATCAAGTATAATTTGTTATAATCATAGTTATTTATATATTTATATATATGTATATATAATTATTTGTTGTTGTCTCAAATGCAGTTTAAAGTCTACAACTAATCAGTGCTAAATACAACTTAGTTATATTATTAACTGGGCATGCCCCATAGCTGTCTTTATGTGCTACATAACTCTGTCTCTCTCTATCTATCTATCTATCTATCTATCTCTATCTAGCTAGCTAACTATAAAAACTATAGCTAAAAATTATGCATAATATAAATTTAAATTTATATTTATATTTATATCGGTATGTATGTATCGAGAATGTCGTCGAGATGATATCAATATGAAAGCAACAATTTAATAAAAAAAAAATAATTATATAATGTGTGCAAATATATAGAGATGTATATAAGGTATATATATCATATATTGATGTATGCATAATGAAATGTCTATGAATATGTATGTCAATTTAAATGCTAATGAAATGATGCGTCTTAGAACGTAAACAATTCTATTTTGAAATCACAAAATAATGAAAAACATTTGTTAAGACATTTTGAAACTCGAAAAACTTTGTCAAAAAAAAAATAAATAAACTGTATAAAATCATTCGAATAATTTGCATGAAATGTATAGAAGTTAAATATGAAATTTAGAAAAATTAAATTAACATAAAATAAAAACTGAAAATTTATAATGATTATAAATGCAGAATTTTGTAGATTTAACAGAATTTTAAATAACGAATTTGATATTAAATTATATAAATTTAACATTCAATGCAACTTGAGAAAGGCAATAATTCTTACAAAATTAAGAAAAGTATTTGAATAAATTAATTGAAGTTAAATGCAAAAGTTCTACTTATTTATAGAGCATTCGAATGATTTGAAATGTCTTAAGAATGTATATTAATCATTCGAATGAATCGATTTTTGTTTTTTTTTTTTTTTTAAGTTGAAATGAAAATGATCATTCGAATGATTTGAATTAATACTCACAAATGAATTTCTATGGCTGACTTGAACTGAGAACAGAGAACTATATAAATTCGCGAAACGGTTTAACAATTGGTAATTTTAACAAATTTTGGCACAGCTTAAACGATTAATACTTAATGCTACTGTATATATTTTTTTTAATACTAATAGGTGTCTAAATAATTATCATATGATAATAGTGTGGCAATACAGTGAGAGTATACAGCATGGCCGTATTTTATATAAGTATCTAGACTATAAAACTATTAACTAAATACAATACAATACTTAACAACTAAAAATTGGAAGAACAGTTCGTACAAGTTCGTATTTAAATGGAAGATGAAAATTACATTTGCATTTGCAGATTGTTTTCTTTTGTTTTTTTTTAGGGTTCGAGCAACTCGAAC
The DNA here is from genome assembly GCA_951394115.2 of Drosophila phalerata. NCBI lineage: Eukaryota > Metazoa > Arthropoda > Insecta > Diptera > Drosophilidae > Drosophila > Drosophila phalerata. The sequence goes on along the minus strand of OX596006.1, from coordinate 46,128,616 downwards.
TATAATATTAAACAATTATTTAAAAAAAAAATAAAATTGCACACACATTGAGATTTTTGTTAGCAAGAGTACTATGTAAAAGGACATTGGAAGAGGAAGATAATGGTTGCTGTACGGATGATTTCAGTCCGTAACGCCCAGATGGACAAGCTGTTGCATGGTGCGTTGCAAATACGTCGGATCCGGAAACATATTGAACTGTGTCTTATGATCCACGCTATTCCAAATGACCACATCCTCGCGTCCCGTGGTCACCGAACGTCCAATTGAGAAAAGCAAACGACGATCGAAGGCAATCTTAAGAAATCGTAAAACTTTGCGACCCAACGGACAATCCGGCAAATAGCAAATGCGCGGAAATCCAACGGCAAAGAAGGCACGACCCGGATGCGGATGTTCAGCGGTCTGCAAACCTGAGGCAATGCTGCAGAGTAAGACAGAATGTCTATAAGTTTGAGCTAATTAGAGAGAGAGAGAGCATATACTCACTCGTAGACAATCTGTATGGTGTTTTGACCCTCGTGACCTGGCAAACTCTTGCTAATGATGCTCCAGGACATGCTGCCAATGGGCTGATTGCCCACCTTCTCGCCATAGACAATGCCACAAACAGGACACTCGATAAACAGATTTTGCTGCAAAGCGAAAGAGACATAAATTATAATTATAGAAATTAACATGGTTAAGAAGGAGATGGCAACAATAAAGTAAAACAAAAGTATAACATCTTAAAAAAAAATAATCAAAATGTGATTAAACAAAATCCAAACTAATATTACAAAGGCTGTATTTTTAAAATATTTTTTAAACTTGACCAAAATAATAAACTAAAAAGGAAACTTTTTCTTAAAGTCAAAAAAATATATACATATACCAAAACACAGACAATTAACTAAGTTAATAAGCCCGCAATAAATACTTAATATACCAGGATATAAACAAATATTACTAAGGTTAAAACCCCTATTTAGAGTATTTCGAAAGAAAACATAATAATAAATAAACTGTTTTTGGAAAAGTGCTAAAACCAAATTTAATACTATTTTATGTTAATCTCACAATTTTTTATAAGATCATTTTAATTCTCGATTTTTCGAATTTAGTTCTCTCAATTTGGATCCCTTGTATTAATTTCCTAAATACATGTTTTTTAATATTTGTGTCCTCTTTATTATATTCCTAATTAGAAATATAAAATTGCTCTATTCTTATTAGGATTACTAATTTAGGTTCCCCAAATTCTGAACTACAATTATCCTAATTTTAATTTTCTAATTATTATTTCCACATTTTTACCCCAAGTTTGTTCTAATCTTGGCATCCTAATGTTATTTTCTAGTTTGATATTGGTTTCCTAATTAAATTTTTTAATTACAAATTAAAAATTGCGCGTTTTGGAATAAAAATATTTTCTATTTAGATTTTTTATAATTTTCTCTTGTCAATATTATTTTCCCAAGTTTGATTTTTCTAATTTCGTTTGTCCTAAGCTTGGTATCCTTATTTCCTAAGACACACAAATTTTTTAGTAGGTCCTAATAACAAGTTAAGTAATTAAGTGTTTCTATTTCGATACTTTTAGTAACTTTTTCCCATTTGTCAGCATTCTTATGCAACATCAAGTGAAGAGTGAAATTTACTCTTAAGAGAGTATAATTGAAGTATTGTTTCTTCCCATTCTTCGTAAACGTTTCACTGGCTGCTCTCACCTTATTCAGTTCGTTTTGCTGTGCAATGATCATGCCATTGAGACACTGCAAATGCATCAGATGCTGGCAGCGACTCAGCGATATGGCTGGATTCTGTGGCGAGTGCACCAGCTCCTCCATGCACATGGGACAGGGCTGAGCATTGGGCCACAATGGTGGCTCAACGACCTTGACAAAGCGTGATATCATATCGCTGGCTGGGTCCACGCCCACAATCGAACCAGCGATTGATTGCTGCTGCTGTTGTTGCTGCTGCTGCTGTTGTTGCTGCTGTTGTTGTTGCTGTTGTTGCTGCTGCTGATGATGATGATGTGGCATTGGTAACGGCGGCGGCACTGGAGCACGCTCACCCAGCGACGATGGCGGCAACGATGGCACAAACACCTCATCACTGCCCAGCGAACAGTCGAGCAGATCATTCACAGATATGGCAAAGTTACGGCTACGCAAACTCTCCTTGCTCTCATGACTGAGATACGTGGAAACAGTGTCCACACTTGGACGTCGTCGATGCGACTTGACACTGTTCGTATCCGTATCCGAGGCCCGCGTACGTGAACGTGATCGATGTGATCCCATGCGACTGCTGCGCTGCGACTGCAATGATCCCTCGGAGCAACGACTGTGATGGCTATTCATGGAGGAGGTTAACATGCTCTTGCTGCCATGTGAAAAGTGCGCCTGATGTTGCATCAAATGCAATGTGGAGCCAGCAACATTGGAGGATGTTGTTGCCGATGACAAATGATTGTTATTGCTATGGCTATGATTGTTGCTGTGATTGCTACTGTTGCTGCTGTGCTTTGTGCTGCTGCCAAAGATGTTTAAATTGTTGAGTATCTGGCGTAGATTTGTTGTGGAGATTTCACTGTGCTTCTTGTGTGGCTTCCTTTGTGGTTGTTGCTGCTGCTGTTGCTGTTGATGATGGTGTTGCTGATGTTGCAGCTGATGTTGTTGCTGTTGCAGCTGTTGTTGATGTTGCTGCTGCTGCTGCTGTTGATGATGATGCGCATTGTTGCTCACAGACATGGGCAACGGATGTTGCTGACGATGCATTGTCATTGGCGGCAACATGTTGCTCATTTTGGGCAATGTATTGTTACGTTGCTGTTGCTGTTGTTGCTGCTGCTGTTGCTGATGACTTGACGCATAATCGTTGCCATTGCTGTTGGTTGTTGTCTTCAATTGCAGCGCTTGTTGCGGCGTCAGCTTGACCAACGGATACGGCGCCTGCTGTGTACGCCGGATACTACGCAATGGTCCGCTCGGTTGTCGCATTTGCGTCAGATTGCAAAAGTTAATCGTATATGGCAGGCTGATGTTTGTGTTGCACAGATCCAATGTTTGTTCCCCCTGCAAAAGACATGTGTTATCAGTTTATCAGTTGATCCGTATCATTCAACAATTGCCGTAAATTGATATCAATTGATTACTCAACAGTTCAAATCGTGTTCTATAGCTATATATCGAATTTTGTATTTAATTGAAATCTGAACTCAAATTCAAGCATACTTTAAGCTTGCAGTTAGTCAAGTAAGTATTTTGACACGGAAATTAATATATTTATTTTCAAAGTAGTTGAACCTTATTTTTATTCTCATTATTTTAATATAAGTATGGAATAAAATCTTTCTAACTATTTTTGTCAAAACAATTACTTGCCTAACTGTGTGTTTCTTGTGAGTCAACAACTTTAATTTTGTTTATGGTCAGCAATTTAAATTTCGTCAATATTAAATGGAAATGAAGAAAAAAATTAAAGAAATCACATATATGATTTAAAAATTATATTAAATATGATCAGTCAGTCAATGAATAAGTCAGGACAAATAAATTATCTAGTTTAAGTTAAATATTTAAAAAAAAAAAAAAATCAATTCGATTGAAATTAATTTTTAAGAGGATCTAGGATGAAATTGAAAAAAAGGATTAATCATAATTAAATCTGATATCAAATGGATTTTTAAAGGATTATCTTTACATATTGCTGATATACAATGATGAAATTAGAAATATAGGAGTATCTAAAAGGATCAATTCGATTAAAATGGATTATTAAAAAAATCCCAGAGGAAACAGATGTATCTCTAAGGAATTAAATCGATTCCAATGCATTTTCAAAGGAGTTCCTGCGTAGTAACTTCTACATATTGCTGAGATACAATGATGAAACTGGAAATATAGGTGTATCTAAATGGATAAATCCGATTTAAAAGCGCTTTTAAAGGATTATATTGGAAATATAGGAATTTCATAAAGGATCAATTCAATTAAAATGGATTATTATAGAATTCCAGTGGAAACATAGAAGAATCTAAGGGTATCAACTCGATTCCAATGGATTTCTAAAGAGTTTTCGCGAAGTAACTTCTACATATTGCTGAGATACAATCAAGAAATTGGAAATATAGGAGATATAGGAGTATCTTAGAGGATCAATTCGATTGAAATGGAAACATAGGAGTATCTAAAGGGACCAACTCGATTCCAATGGATTTCTAAACAGTTCCAGCCTAGTACCTTCTTCAATGTTGGAATTGGAAATATAGGAGTATCTTAAAGGATCAATTCGATTAAAATGGATTATTAAAGAATTCCAGTGGAATCACAGGAGTATCTAAAGAGATCAACTCGATTCCAATGGATTTCTAAAGGAGTTCCCGCCTTCTACATATTGCTGAGATACGATGAGGAGATTGAAGTGGAATGTAATAGATTGACTTACTCTCGCCCACGCATCCTCAATGATGCACTGGACATGCATGTTGTAGGGCCGCCAATCGCAGTTGTTGTCCGAGCTGCCGCCGGACCACTCCCACTTGGTGCCCTTGCCCGCCGGACTGCTGGGCGCGTACAGCATGCGCCGTACACCGATCGTAAGCAATCCTGCCTCCGATTCCGTATCCGATTCCTGGGTCATGGTGCGCACATTGACATAGTATTGTTCCAGGCTGGGATCCGCATCGCTGAGCATAACACGCGTCAATTTCTTGGCATGCGCACGTTCCAGATGCTGTGATACGGCCGGAGAGTACGGCAACCATTTGCCACCGCGCGACTCAAATTCCCAGACACAAACGGCATGCGTATGATTGATGGCAACTCCTCCACCTCCACCTCCGCCTCCTCCTCCCCCTCCGCCTCCACCTGATCCGTTGGCGTGGCCATTGTGGTTAATGCCGCCAGCAGCACCAACAACCACATTGCTGGCCATTTCTCGTTTATGCTTCACACTCACTTCATTTTGCACAAATTTGTTATGCTTGTAGTTTTTTAAGTGCATTCATCAATAAGTCAATAAGTCAATACGACAATAATCACGATTTGTTTATGCTTATTCTTGTTCTGGTTTCTGTTCTGTTCTGTTTCTGCTTCTCGTTTCCACGTTCCTCTCTTCTCTGTTTATGCATTCAAATTCGGCTGCGATCGGTGGTGCTGACACTGCGACGAAGATGGAACACAAAATAAACAAAGAAATTAAAAATGGTGGACCCGTCTGCACAGGGGAAGAGTGCATTGCGGCACTATATTAACTACCTTCTGTTTTTGGCACTTGTCGTCGCGTTTTAATTCACCTTTTGCACCGCACAACAACTTAAACATTAATTGGTTTGGTGTTTAATTAATTTATATGCAAATTTTAACATTTGGGCGCAAGCGCAAATGATAAAAATGCAACAACATCAAATGATCTGAAATTGGACAGCAGTCAGCTTTTTGGAAATGTATCTAAAAAGAGCCAAAGGTTGCCACCCAGTGCAAATTTGCGATCCGGCTTGATTTTTTTATACCCAAAAATAGGTACATTTCAGTCACGGCTGCCACTTAATAAAATGAATAAAATAAAATAAAAGATCCAAATTAACCAAAAAAAAATCAAGAAGAATAAGTAATGCCAACTTGTTGGAATAGCAATAGAGCTGTTTAAAAATTGATGAAATGACCGCTTCGTTGCAAACAGCGCTGCCAACCTGAGTGGAAAAAATAGCTATTTCTGGCTACACTGGCAGCATTAATCGATCCTACATATATCGAATAGTATCGCATGCAACACTAACAGCGCCACCTGGCAACAGCAGTACGTAACATGTGCGAAATGCAACCCTGCTTGCGTACAAGTGTCAACTTTGACAAGCAGGCAACTTCCGTAGCTCTCGCCATTCCTTTACCTTTCTGACGGGCAGACGTAAAGCTGGTCTTTTTAAACGACCCGCAAATAAATCTGCAAATTTCGTTAGCATCTTTCAATAAAACTGCGTGAAAATGGTTGTTAAGAAGGTAAACAACGCTGGCAAACCAATTAACTAAAACATGCACAGTCAAAGAGTGTAACGCGAAGTGAATATTATCATATTATTATTTTTTTTATACAATTTTTTTGATGTGATGTGTTGTGTGTGTTGTGAATTTACACAGTGGTGGTAATATGTTGTGTTTTCAACTTGCAGCCCAGGCCAAAGAAGAAGCCAGTGACCAAGAAGGTAGCTCCCGCTCCATTGGCCGTCAAGAAGCCAGTTGTCAAGAAAGTTGTCAATCAGCTCTTTGAGAAGCGTCCCAAGAACTTTGGCATTGGTAAGTCAACATTTAACACAATTGTCAAAATGTCACTTCACAGTCGCTTAACATAATGCATGTTTGCAGGTCAAAATGTGCAGCCCAAACGTGATTTGTCCCGTTTTGTGCGTTGGCCCAAATACATTCGTGTGCAGCGCCAAAAGGCTGTGCTCCAGAAGCGTCTGAAGGTGCCACCACCAATCCATCAGTTCAGCCAGACGCTGGACAAGACCACCGCCGTTAAGCTGTTCAAGCTGCTGGAGAAATATCGTCCAGAGTCGCCACTGGCCAAGAAGCAGCGCTTGAAGAAACTGGCCGAGGCCAAGGCCAAGGGCAAGGAGGTGGAGCCCAAGAAGAAGCCCAGCTATGTGGCTGCCGGCACCAATACGGTGACCAAGCTCATTGAGCAGAAGAAAGCTCAACTTGTGGTCATTGCTCACGATGTGGATCCTCTAGAGGTAAGAGGGAGAGACATAAACATAAAAACAATACAACTCCCCCACCCCTTCTGCAACTCTTCAAGTCAAGGTGTATTTGTATAAGGTGGCTACACTGTTCGTTTCGTTGAGTTAACTATTTTGACAGTTCACATGGTTAATTTATACAAGGTAGAGCCACAACAGTAGAAGTAGAACAGGATGAAAGGGAAGTACAATAACCAGAGTGTATGTGTGTGTGAGCGAGACAGCACATTTAAAACTTGGCTTACATATATATATATAGGAGCAAAAATTGAGTGTGCTCTTTAAGCTTACGCTAACTTACATTATATTAATTGTATCATAAAACATGTGTTGCAGCCATGGCTGCCAACTTGGCTATTTTTAGAGTTCGATTACTAGAAGTATTTAGCCAGAAATCTGGCTATTTTATTTAGTATATTTAGTATTTCTTCTAATACCATGCTAAATTGCACAAAAATTCCAGTCAGAAACAGCTCTCTCTTTCTCTCTGTGAGCTGAGAGCGCACTTTTGACAGTTGAACAAGCTCAGCTGTCAGAAGTCAGCTAAGATCAGTGTTGTTCAAAGTAGCCAAAAAAAAAAAATAAATACAATTTTTGCATTTACATGAAGAGTGACACAACTCAAAAAATGGGCATTGCAAGATAAAAGCATATAAAGTTGCCTGCAAAGTCAGAGTCATACATAAACTCTTCTCACGCTGTGTGTATTAAAGCTAGGATATTGAAATTTCCACACAACAGATTATTCCATAAATAACTGAAAATTCATTTTATTTTTACTTATGTCACTCTTTATGTAAATGAGCGACATGTGCTACATACTGCCTATATAAATATAAATACATCTTGTCTTTAAGTCAACCCCCATCCCAACCCTCAAAATATCCAATGATGTTAAATTTGAATTTCTTCAACTGAAGCGTTTTGTTATTGACAAAACGTTTGCAATGTGGTCAAATGACAGCTGAGTGTTATTTATCTTTCCCCCCAACCCGCTCCATCACTAATAACGCACGTGTTTGTGTTATCGATATTAATCGTTTGTCTTGTTCTCTCTCTGTCTCTCTTGTAGTTGGTGCTCTTCCTGCCCGCTCTGTGCCGCAAAATGGGCGTGCCTTATTGCATTGTGAAGGGCAAGGCTCGTTTGGGACGTCTGGTTCGTCGCAAGACCTGCACCGCATTGGCCCTGACCACTGTGGAGAATAACGATAAGGCCAACTTTGGCAAGGTCCTTGAGGTGGTCAAGACCAACTTCAATGAGCGTCACGAGGAGATCCGTCGTCACTGGGGCGGTGGTATTCTTGGCTCAAAGAGTTTGGCCCGCATCGCCAAGCTGGAACGCGCCAAGGCCCGTGAATTGGCCCAGAAGCAGGGTTAATTCAACCTATTGTATACCTTAAAGCAAATGGACGTCGTTGATTCAAAACAACATCATTGAGTTGATGATTCACATACAAAAAAACAACTACAACAACAACAAATAAACATTTAAGTGTACAATTTTTAACTATTTTTTTTTTCTATATGTATAGTGAGATTGAGAGTGCGAGTGGCGTTTGAACGCTTCTTGGCGTTCAATAAATTTATAAGAGCCAACTATAACGTCGATTCTTTGTTTATAAGCCGCCAGCAATTCAAAATAACATGTGCAATTGAATTATAAATCGATAACGTGTAATATCACAATTTATATGCATATTTGTAGATGACAGTGATGTGAAGACATCTATTTATTTGTTTTATCACAAAATATTCATATATATTGAAGATTCTACAAGGAGTCGTTATATCAATGTATCGACTTGTCTTACATCACTAGTAAGAAGTCAAAACGTCACGATAAAGTAGCTGCTTTTTCAAGTTTTTGTTTGAAACTTCAAATTTTTGCACGTATTAAGTCAAATTCATATTTTTGTTTTGTTGATCAAATGATAACATTTATGTAATTCAATTTACATTTTAGTAATAAGTAGTGTATTGCTAAAGTTTAATTTAAATTGCGCGCCATGTTTGTCTTCAGCGTTTAGTTATCGATAACAATGTGCTGCAAGATTGCAAACATGTGCAAGTGTTGATTCGATTAACAGTGGTCAACCCTGTTACTGCAACCATGTGATGTAAATTGTAGATGGCGCCTTAATTCAAATGGAAAACCGTTGCAAGTCAAGCAAAGTCACTAAGATTTCTTTTTATTGATGTTTAATGCAACAAGCAAGCAATTCGAAATTGTATTACATTTTATATCATATTTTGGAGCGTTCCATGGAACGCTGCTTGATGCTCTGAATGGCCTCGTTCAAAATGCTGAGCACCATGTCGACCTTTTCCAAAGTGGCATTCTCACACATCAGACCAATGCGAAAAACATGCTCCACAGTGGGTCCCAGACCGCCGCTAATTTCCAGATTATATCTGCAATTAAGTGGAGCATTAAGTCAAAGAGATAGAGCAAAGATAATCCTGGAGAGAATTTACTTGCGCATGGCATAATCGGCGACCTTCTTCCAGTCGACGCCAAAGGGCACTTTGATGGTATTGACCGTTGGCAGACGATCTGCTTCCTGTTGGACAAACATCTCCAAGCCGAGCTCCTCAATACCGAGCTGGAGTCGAGCGGAGCACTCCTCATGCCGCTGCACAACACTCTTGAGTCCCTGGGCACAGAAATGAGCCAGGGCCTCGCGCAGTCCGTACAGCAGCGTGGACGAGATGGTGTGATGATAGATGCGTGGAGTGCCATAGCAACCCCAGTACTGTCCCAGCAGCAGGATGTCAAAATAGTAGACCTTTGGCTTGGATTTCCTCTGACGGATGTGGGTCAAGGCGCGTTTGCTGAACGAGATGGGCGTGAGTCCGGCGGGAGCACCGAGTGTCTTCTGCGCACCCGTATACGCCACATCCACCTTCCACTCGTCCATGAGGAAGTGGGTGCCACCGAGAGAAGCCACCACATCCACGATCAAGAAACAATCATGCTGACGACACAATTCACCAATTTCCCGTATATGCCGTTGCAGTATACCCGTAGACGAATCACCCTGTGCCATGAAAAAAATCCGTGGCTTGTGCGTATCAAATGCGAAACGAATCTCCTCCAGCGTCAGAGCACGTCCAAAACTCGCCTCCACATAGCGCACATCGGCTCCGTATCTTCGGGCCATATCGGCGGCCCGATGACCCCACATTCCGGTAATGCCCATCAGCACCACATCGTTGTCCTCGATCAGATTACAGAGAGCGGCCTCCATGCCACAGTGTCCACTGCCACTGATGCACATGGTGGCATCGTTCAGTGTCTGGAATATGTACTTGATGCCCTCCTTTACCTCGTCCATGATCTGAAAAAGTACAGTACAGTCACACAAATGAATGCCATTAATAACAGTACTTTGCACTCCGTTGAGGTGCATTCCACATTCCACAATCCACAAGGCTTATCACAAACAACGAATACTCTACGTTTATGCGTGCATCTAGATTGCAATAATACACTTATCATGCAAACAGTGGCTCACAGTTGATTTGACCTACTACATCTCTGCTAGTGACGAAATCGACACGATTATCCGAAAATTTGGGGCATGGAAAGACTTTTGTCACTAGACTATTACCTCATAAACGTACACTACACGTTTACGAGGTAAAAGTCTTTCCACTGATAAAAAAAAGTGTTCTAAAATCAAGAATTTGGTGTCCAAACAAATCTAAAATATAGCCAAATTTTAAGCCGAAGACACAGATATAAAGCATGGTCTTATAAAATCCAGACTTTTATCTGAAAATTAATATTCGTCTAACAAAATAAAGAATGTTCGTCTTAAAAATGTGTCGACGGACAAAATTTAAAATAAAAATATTAGATTTCTAGAAAAAATTAATAGTTCTGGGACTGTTTGTTCCTTCTTTTAAATCCTTTAAAATAGTTTTAGTTTTAATGTTTTTTTTTTTTAACAAAACTAAGAATTTTCGTCGAAAATCAGAATATATATTTTTTTTTTTCAAATTCTTCGTTTTGTGAGAAAAATATTAGTTTTTGCAAGAAAAAAGTTATTTTTTAACCATTTTTTTTTTACAAAATACAGCCTCCGAAATAAGAGAAAACATTGTACAAATTCGGAATTTTTGTATTAAAAAGACAATTTTTAAGAAAAGAAACATTATTTTTATGTAAATCCTATATCCTCAATATTATAAATTGTTGTTTTTTTTGATCAGAATACACCCATGATTTGCAGTATTTATCGAGAATGAACGCACCTGGAGACACTCTGGATGCATGTGGCCAAGAACGGGATTACTCATGGCCTCCAGCACACGTTGTGAGCAGTTGGAGGGACCTGGACCCATCAAAGTCTTGCTGGGCACAAAGAGCGGTCGCTTGAGGACAAGTGGTGGTGGTACCTCCATAATTAACGATACTTTCTGTTTCGACTTGACTGAAATTTTCCACTATTCACAGTGTTTTTTTTTTTACGTAACTATAACAAACAAGTGTATTATCAGAAAAACAACAAAACGAGGCACGACTTTTAATTTATTTACTTTCAAAGATCGTTCTCATGGAAATCTATAGATCTAACTGAAATGCTTTAGGAGCAGCTAGTGCGACTTTATAGCTGGGGCGAGATCAGATTTTCTTATCAATGAACGCACTTGAGCAAGTGATAAGTGATGAGTTCTCTCTGACTCTCTCAATCTCACTCTCTCTCTCTCTGTTTATCTATATCTTCATGGCTTGACTTCTTTAGCTGTCTTACAAAGCTTATAAACTCTGAATTCCTGTGAAATTCCATTTTTTGCATTAAAAATCAATAGATTACCAATTAATGTCATCAAATTGCTTGCAAGAAACGCAATTTTCAAAACTGATAAACCTCTAAAGAGAGAGAGAGAGAGAGAGAGATTGGTAAGCTGTTTACATGTTTTATTTTTTAAATCAGATTACAAATATGCACATATTATTTTTAGTCCGAATCATGCACAGACAAAAGAGGTAAGACGGAAATAATTGCCTTCAAAGGGGGTCATTCTTCAAGGCCAAGCTTTCATTGTAAAAATAAAGATGAAAATAAACAACCTGAGTAATTATAATTGTAACAATTATTATTAAGCAACACCACAAAGTGTTTCATGTAATATTTCCTTGTTTTCTGGAGTATATAAGTTCAATTTCTTGGCGAATTTGGTTTTTTTCCTTGTCCTCTTCCATAAACCGAAGACCATCAGCTAGTTCCGTTATAGACGCCTTGTCCAGATTAAACACGTCGTCGTCGAAGAAAACACGGTCGCCGTTTCGTTTTTTTATTTTGAAGACGCCTCCATCCAAAATATATTGAATTTTTTTTGGATGGAGGCATCTTTAAAATAAAAAAACGCGTTTTTTTCCTTCTTTGTTTCAATTATAATTAATTCGTTCTTAACTTCCTGGGGAAGGAGGCCTGGGAGGCCTAAGAAGGCCTACTTACTTTGATGTGCTGGTGAAAATTGCCTGTGCCATATCCTGAGGTCCCCGCGAAAAATCCGATTTGGCGGGCAGACGAAAACACGGTCGCCGTTTCGTTTTTTTATTTTGAAGATGCCTCCATCCAAAATATATGGAATTTTTTAAAAAAACGCGTTTTTTTCCTTCTTTGTTTCAATTATAATTAATTCGTTCTTAACTTCCTGGGGAAGGAGGCCTGGGAGGCCTAAGAAGGCCTACTTACTTTGATGTGCTGGTGAAAATTGCCTGTGCCATATCCTGAGGTCCCCGCGAAAAATCCGATTTGGCGGGCAGTACACACATTCGACGAAAACACGGTCGCCGTTTCGTTTTTTTATTTTGAAGATGCCTCCATCCAAAATATATGGAATTTTTTTTGTTTCGGCCATTTTATATTTAATAGATTTAATATCTCTCTCTCTTCTCATTCGATCTGTCGAAATCAAATTTGTTCAATTTGTGTCGACACAAAGAAAAAAAGCACCGTTAGAACGCGGCGTCCCTTCATGGGGCTGCCACCCTACAGAATTCCCCGATCTGGCAACTTTTTTCTAACTTAGGGTAAAATTAAATTTAATTGCAACTACGATAATTCAACTAAATTGAAATTTTTTTTTTTTTTTGAGCTAGAATTTTTTAAATTTTTGCATAATTTTTGTTGGAATTTTCTAGATTTTTTCATATACTATTTTTTTTTTTTCAGTTTATGTTTTGTAACTTCTCTTCCCGAAGGCGGACGAACTTCAAACCATTTTTAAAATTCTTACCATAATTTTATTGAATTTCGAATTTTAAATGCTCTTTCAATTGTTAATTAATTAACTTTTTAAGGCAATTTGAAAATTTGAAAAACTAATTTTAAATCTAACAGTTTTTTACCACTGTAAATAATAGCATTAACATTTAACAGCACTGTTAGCTGACGCAGCTTAACAGCTGTTAAGACAGCTGTTGCTTTACAGCACTGCTGTACAATGCTGCCAGACTGAGTAAAGTTGCAATACTTTGAGCGAGGTGGCAAGCATTGCAACACGTGCGAAATCGTAAACAAAATGTATTTCTTGTAATTTCACAATAAATTAAAGCAGTTAACAGCCAAAATGTCGCGTATTATAGTTAAACAATTGCCCAAACATGTAAGTAGAGTTAACTAACTTTGTCAGCTATAATAAAACAAACTAAAACTGGACACACTCCCACAGATTAGCGAAGAGAAGCTGCGTAATATATTTGGAGCCAAGGGAACAATTACAGATTTGCAGTTGAAATACACGCCGGATGGCAAATTCCGGCAATTTTGTTTCGTTGGCTACAGCAGCGAGGCCGAGGCGCAGGAGGCAATCAAGCATTTCAATAATACCTGCATACAGACGAGCCGTGTGCGTGTGGAATCATGTGCATCATTGGGCAGCGAAGAGAAGCCGCAATCCTGGAGTAAATATGCCAAGGATAGCAAGAAGAACCTGGACAAGCTGAGGGCTGAGCAGCCAGAGCCGGAGAAGAAGCTGGAGAAGCCCAAACAGAATAAAGTCGATGAGATTCTGGGCAGGCACAAGGATGATCCGGCATTTCAAGAGTTTATGCAGACGCACGACAAGACACGCTCACTGTGGGCCAACGATGCGGGCCTAAACACAGCCGAGCAGGAGGAGGAGGAAGAGCGGGAAGAGCCGACAGACAAAGACAACAAGGCGGAAACGAACAATGATGAAGAAGAGCAGGAAGAGGAGGAGGCAGAGGAACAGCTGGAAACTGAAGAAAAGCTGGCGGAGAAGCCCATCAGTGATTTGGAGTACATGAAATCACTGATGGCTAACAAAACGGAGAACAAAGCGAAGGAACAGAATAAACCCAAAGTGGATAAAAGTAATCTGGAACTGTTTACCATCAAGATACACAATGTGCCGTACAATACCAAGCGACAGGATGTGGTCAAGTTCTTTAAGCCACTCAAGCCGTATTCGGTGCGTTTGCCCAGCAAGGTGCATGGCTTCTGCTATGTGGGATTCAAGACAGAGAAGGACATGGCCAAGGGTATGCTCAAAAACAAGAGTTTCATCAAGGGCAAACAGGTGTTCTTCTCGGACTTTACGGCCAAGAATAAGGTGACCAAGGCGCAACGAAATGGTGATGCAGTAGGAGCTAGTGAAGCGTCCAGTGCCGGCAATGCTAAGTGGAAGCAGCAGCAGGATAGCCTAAGGAGTGAGGAGAATATATCGGAATCGGGACGCATCTTCTTTCGCAATCTGGCCTATACCACAACGGAGGAGGAGCTGCAAAAGCTCTTTGAGCAATACGGACCCGTTGTCGAAGTCAATCTCCCTGTGGATAAGATAACGCGTCAGATCAAAGGATTCGGCACTGTTACCTTTATGATGCCGGAGCATGCCGTCCAGGCTTTTAATTCACTGGATGGCAGCGATTTCCATGGACGTCTGCTGCATCTGCTGCCCGGCAAGGAGCTGGACAATGCACCGGAGGAGCATGATCAGGAGGATGCGGGTCTCTCTTTCAAGCAGAAAAAGGCACTCAAGCTGAAACAGAATGCCCAAAAGCCAATTGGCTGGAATTCATTGTTTCTGGGTGCCAATGCTGTCGCCGATCTGCTGGCCAAGCAGTTCAATACCAGCAAGGAGCGCATTCTGGACACCAGCGAAGGTGGCAGCAGTGCTGCCGTCCGTCTAGCTCTGGGTGAGACGCAAATTGTCATTGAAATGAAGCGATTCCTTGAGGAGGAGGGCGTCCGGCTCAGTGCCTTTGAGGAGCCGACACAGAAGCGTTCCAAGACTGTGATACTGGTCAAGAATCTGCCGGCGGCCACCGAGGCCAAGGAGCTGTCGCCCATCTTTAGTAAATTTGGTCCTATTGGCAGGATTGTCCTGCCGCCCAGTGGTGTCACCGCTCTCATTGAGTACTGTGAACCCTCGGAGGCACGACAGGCCTTCAAGAAGCTGGCCTACACCAAGTTCAAGAATGTGCCCCTGTATCTGGAATGGGCGCCGGAGCATACGTTCACCAAGACGCTCAGCGGTGAGGCCATCATACCCAAGACAGAAGAGCTGAAAGCGGAAGAAGCTGAGGAGCCTAAGGAGGAGACTACAGATGAGCCCAAGCCGGAGCCGGTGGCCGAGGATGCCGACGATGAGCCGGAACCGGAAACAACCATCTTTCTGCGTAATCTCAACTTTAAAACGGTGTTGGAGACAGTGCGTCAACACTTTGAGCGTTTGGGCACCATACACACCGTGGAGATAGCCAAACGCAAGGATGCACAGAATCCACGTCAACTAAACTCACTGGGCTATGGCTTTATACAGTTCAAGAAGGCGGCTGTCGCCTCCAAGGCGCTCAAGGATATGCAGCAAACCCAAATCGATGGCAATCTTGTCGAGCTGAAGCGCAGCGATCGTGTTCTCAAGTGAGTAACAACAGTTTGCCAGCTAACAACAATCTTAATAAACAATCAATGTCATTTGCCAATAGGAATCAAGATGATGGAGCACGACGTCGCCAGGTGGAGCAGAAGAAACAGACTGGCACCAAGATGCTGGTGCGGAATATACCCTTCCAGGCACAATATCGCGAGGTGCGCGAGATCTTCAAGTGAGTTGAGAACCCATTCAAATTGAGGCCACACTTTTAATGATTCCCCATATTCTTATAGAGCTTTTGGCGAACTGCGCTCCTTGCGCATACCCAAAAAGATGACGCCTGGCGAGGATGCGCATCGTGGCTTTGGTTTCGTTGACTTCACCAGCAAAGCGGATGCGAAGCGTGCATTCGATGCACTGAGTGCAAGTACACATTTATACGGACGCCGTCTGGTGCTCGAGTGGGCCGACAAGGACGATGGAACCGGACAGGATGTGGAGGAGTTGCGCAAGCGAACAGCCGCCAAATTCGATGGTGCCCAACAGGCTGTTGAGGCGAAGCGCAGCAGACGCGCCTTCTTCGACGTCGACGCCAACGTGGAACAGGCTGCCAACGAGGATGAGGACGAAGAGAAATAATATAGAATATCTAAGAATTATATTAAGAGAAAGTCCTAAATGTACATGCTATGGACATGTATGTGTAAATGTGTATATAAATCATTTTAAAAGAGTTTTAAATCAACGATTGAATAAATTCTTTTTTAAATAAAGTCCTGTATTTATAGACTCCTTGTTAAAAATGTATGAAAAATTATTTGGAGTCGGAAATTTATAATTTTTTTGAGATCTACTTTTTATTGGAATATTTTTTAAATCAAATATAAATTAATTAAAACAAATTTAAATAAATCAGTGACACCAAAATTATTTTTTAATTTAAAAGCATTGCATACTTTCAGGCTTTTAGTTAATATAAACTTGAAGGACACTCGTTTTATTATCATAACTCGACAGTATCCTTACAGATTTTAAAAGGATATGCATTTCTGAAATCGCAGTCGACAGCACCATCGATTGGCATTCAAGGATTTGCAGGATCTTACCAAAAAATTTACCTCAATTTTTTCAAGGGTTAGGCATGCAAAAATTGGGCTAAAAACAGAAAATACGCCGTATCTCGGCCATTTCAAGGACGATTTCAATGTCCTTTACCATATCGATAGGAAATGGTATGAGGAATCAGAAACCATCGCTGAATCCTGAATTGTCCTTCAAATAGCCAAGTTACAAGGACTTTTGTGTATAAAATTTTTGTTCAAAAAATTAGCTATATCTCCGGAGTCCTTTGCCGGATCCGGTTAAAAATAGTGTCAAACAATTGCATTTAGGCAGGACTACGAGCTGGCCAAAGGACATTACAATTGTCCTTGTAGTTTCCGAGTTATTAAGGATTTTGTGTTTTCAAGTCATTTTTTCGTCGCCGCAAGACAAAAATGTTAAATTTTTTTTTCCATTTTTTTTTTTTGCTAAACGATAGCCATTCATTTTGTGAATATATAATATCCAGTCCTGTAAAAATGCGACAGGATATAGCAGAGCTAGGAGTAATTTTCCTTTTAATAGAAATGAAAAACACGCAAACATTTCTAAATAGAATATATTTTACTTTATTTTACGTTTTCTGTTTATATAAAACCTAAGTAATTAATACAAAACAAGACGAAAAAAAAAACAGAATATTTTAAGCATACACATACATATATCATCATTTTCATCATCATCATTACATCATTACAGCATAATCATCAACATTATCATTCCGCAAACGAGACAATTTTTATTTTGTTTTTAGTAATATGTATAGTATACTAATTAGTAGTTTATTATATATATATATAGTATATAGATATAGTATGCATATGTATATGTGTGCACTCGTAATATTGAAAAATATTTGCCAATCTCTCTTTCTTTCTCTGATTCTCTCTGAAGCCTATTAACGATGCAATTGTTGCAATGCGCGGAGAAGAGGACATCTTTATATATATATTTATAGATATATATATATATTGTATAAGTGTTGTTTTTGTTGTGTATGTATAGATAAAGCATATAGCTTATTTGTTTTTGTTGTTTTTCTTGGATATCCTTTGTTTTTCTACGAGTATACGAGCAAAGCAGCTAAAAGCCTTGGGGAAAAGTGTCTGGACTAGGACCAGCAACAGTGTTGAACACTTGTCTACGCATGTACATCATGTGTGTGTGTATATAGTTGTGTGTGTGAGCGGGACTTGTGAGCGTTTCAAGCATAGGCCATAGTTATACATATATTTGCTTGTGTATATTTATATATATATGTAGAGTAAATAACGCTTCGGTTTTAATCCTTCTTAATGCGCGCCTGCAGAAAACAATAGAGTATGCCAGCCTGTGCCATGACATCCACAGTGCTGGCGGCCAAAGGATCCTTTTGTTTGACCTGCGTCTGTCCCGGACGCAACAGTGTTGGACCAAACACCATGGCCAGATTGTGCAGCGACATCTTGTTGTCCGTCTCCTTCTCGTGCACCCTACAATAAAGAACACCACCGATAAGTACACATTTGATTTGATTACAATAATACCCTTTAATTTACCTGATTAGATGATCGAGTATCAGATTGATGGACAATTTGTTTGCTTGTGGCAGCTCCTCGAACACCTTGAGCAGCTCATTGATACGTGTGGCTTCATTATTGTTGCTAAACGCACTAAATGTGTCAAAGAAGCGTGGATATAACAAATCGGAGAAGAGTGCTTCCGGCAGCTCACGCAAGAATGTCTTCAGTATACCGGTTACCGAATGTATGTCCACCTCCCGCAGCAGCTGTTCCGCCTCATAGGCATCTATGTTTCGAGTATAGGGTATATAGCATTAGTATTTTGCTTTGCATCTGTGATTCAACAACACTCACCCGATTCGAATGCCTTCTTCAGCTTGGCCAGATCCGAGGCGGAGCCACTGACGCGATAACAGCCAACCTCCAGCATCCCACGTCGCTCCACCTCCCGGATGCAGGCACTGATGATGAACGGAATGTCGCGTCTCTCGCGTCTGTCGTAGAGAAAAACATCGCAAATTAAGTTATTACAATTTTTATAATCATTAAAATTTAACTTTAAAATTTAACTGACACTTCCGACAAATCTTGCCGAAAAAAATGAAAAATCTTTCTAGATTTTTGTTTCAACTCAACTTCTGTTATACTTGAAACTTACTTTAATACTTGAGTCATTTTGGCACCGAAGAGTGCACCCGGCTTTGTGGTGGCTCGACAAAGCTCGCCGGGCACAAAACGGAAGCTGGCGCTCAGCTCCAGCGTCTCGCTCAGCTTGATGTTGCGCGTCTGTGTTGTCTCTGTGAGCCAGCTGCGACTCAGCTGCAATTGAAATCATAAATGTTAATAAATGTTGCATGTGGCATGTGGCATGTGTGTACCTTGAGTATATGCTTGGCACGCAACAGCGGACGTTCCTTGGCCTCGTATAAAAGTACTCGCACATTTTGACTGCCCTCCAGTTCGAGCATGAAACTCTCATTCCACAAGGGACACTGACTGCGACAGATCATCTTTGTGGTTGCCTTGCGGAAATAATGTCCATATGAATCGACCTCAATGCATATATACAGATCGGTTGGCTGCTCCAGTCCCTGCAGTCCCTGAATGCCCATGTGCAGATCACCAACAAGCAGACTCTCATCATTTGTATTCCTCATCAGATAGGATCCCATTTCAGTCTTCATGCCCTTCTGCATGGCCACTATGAAGGCGGTCACCTCCAGCGAGTTGATCGTATTGGCTCCAGGCAGATTACACTTTTGCTGTGAATAGAAAACAAGTTAGTTCTTAGTTCAACTGATTCTTAGTTAATATATAGCCTGGCAGAGAGTATTTTAATTTTGTACAGAAATGTTCTATCTATCAGTCTTAAAGCTATCTTGATTAAACTCGACACAGATATGTCTTTGTGAATCAGGCAGTATCTATATAAGAAGTAGACGGGTCGGATCAGTATATTTTTCAATTGTTATAGGAATGTTTGCTCGAAACTCAAACAAAGCTTCGATATTTCTGGATATATCTCAATCAATCTCTTAGATTGTGTATCTTCTCTTTCACATTTTTATTTAACATTGTTGAAATCGGACCACTATATAAATAGCTGTCATAGAAACGATCATAGGAATGAGTGGTCATAGGAATGAAAGTTCTAAAATAAACCTTTTTCAACAAAAATTCTATTATTTCTCAGGAAATCTCAACCAATCTCACAGATTGTATATTTGCTAGTGTCTAAAATATTCTGAATTAAATTGGTTTAGATCGAACTACCATATCATATAGCTGTCCTTAGAAAAATCGGGTGAACTTCAAACTTTAGTATGACTAAGTTGAGTTAAAGTTCTAAGGTATACACGACTATGCGAGCACATCAAATCTTCTAGTTATGTTTTAGAAATCAAGCCAAACCTTGAGCGACATTATCGAGTCCATCCATTGTGTGCGCTCGAAATCGGAGCTGAGGAAAAAGGTCATGGTCTTGTTGTTGGCCTTATTGCCCAGCCGTAGCACCAAATTGGGCGTGGCCAGCACCAGCTGTGACTCCAGATCGGCCAGTTTGCGACGATATTTATCGCCAGTGCGTACACCATTTGACTCCAATATTAATTGATCGCGAACAGAGCGTAGATTGCGTTTAACTTGCGAAATGTTCGCGGGACTAGATTCCTTGAGATCGGCACTTGTCTCCGACTCCTCATAGACATTGACATCCTTGAGCGGTATGAACCATTTGAGCTCGTAATCGATGCGATCTCTGCCCAATGCCTTATACTTGGCACACGCGATCACATCATTGAAGAGGAACAAATGCCGCAACTTGCGATGACCATCGACCAGCTCCACAATGAACGAGTTGCGGACCATGCGACGCAAATTGCGATTCGATTCCGACGGCAGACGTTGATTGACCACATTAAATTGATTCAGGAAGATCTGTATGTTCTTTTGCGCCTGCCGCAACGGCTGATGATCCGGATGATTTGGCGGCGTCTCTCGCAACAGATCGTTAAAGACAAGCGCATTGATTTGCACCCTTGCCACCGGTTTGTGCAACAAATCCTCCAATGTCAGCGATTGTTCCGTTTGCAGATTAACCACAATTGTGGAGACAATTTTCTTAAATTGCGGATTGTTCGCACTACACTTTTTAACCGTATCAATGGCCTGGCCATAATTATGCAGAAATGCGCTATACAAATCAAACATATCAGCTAATCGCTTGAATGGTTCCCCAATCAACACATCGCCACCTTCGTGTGCCACAATCGTCTTCAAGTCGCCCAGAAAGGCGGTGTGCACCTCGTGCAGCTCATCGATTTTAAAGAAGATCGTATTCTCCTCCTCCTCCTTGATCACAGGCTGTGATGTGCCCAATGTTGCGTGTATTGCGCGCTTGTACTGCAAATGAAACAAAGGATTAATATCGGATCAATAAGAAAGTCCACTTATACGCTTACCTGTGTCATCTTGTTCAGACACTCCACATATATCGTCTCGCTGTGTATGATGGAACTCAGTATGGAACGTATTTTAGCGCCACGCGCATTGCCAGAGAGCTAAGCGGGGAATAAGGATAACAAGGATTAGATATCGGGTTATATATAAATTGAATATATGCAATTGATTGTGGTGTAATCTACAAATGGTTGGATGGAGGGCATTAAGTACTTGTATCTACAACCCTTGCACCGTTTCCAATCATCTAAACAAAGCCAATGAAATAGATCATAAAATAAATACACATATATATATAGAGTGTATATATAATAATAATAATATACATGAAGATATATAGCTATGGGGAGCATGGAATAATACTATTTGCATGTATAAACTGATTTCTTATACTATTTTTTGTTTAATTATTAACATATATTTACATGGAAACGAGAGAATAAAGAAGATATTGATAGTGGCATATTTATAGGAAATAGAGGGAGAGGACAACATACACTACCAAACACACTATGCAACTATCACATTTTCTAGGCTATAATAAAAACAATTATTTAACATTTTACTATCTGTCACTAAATTTTAACATTTTTATCATCCTATCTTTTTCCAATTTTTTTTTTCTTCCTAATATAATCGAACTGTCAAATTTAAATAAGAAATAAATTAAAATAAAGATGTATATTTTTTGCATTAAAGTCAAAATATTATAACTATTCAGAAACAATTTAATTTATACAATCAATTAACATTTAAACTATACTTTCACAAAGTCTTTTTGAAATCGAAACAAAACAAGCTGAGCTATCTGACTATATGTGTTACAACTTTCATTTTTAGGGACATTTTATAGTTGTTGTTGCAATTTTAGAGTTGCAAAGTGCAAGAAAGGAATGAATTTCTGTGTAGGCGTGTATTTATGTAGGCGTACTGTGTATATTGTGGCAATGGCATTAAACAATTTCGAAAAACTATAAAACACAACGAAAAAAATCAAAAAAAAACCAATCACATTGAACATTGAGGAAGCGCATTCAGATAAAGCTAAACAAATATACGAGTTTGTATGTACATAAGCATACGAGTATATATACATATAATAAATATATAAATATATACATATAGGCATATTTAATACCCATACATATATGACGACAACAATAACAAGAATAAACACAATTTTGTAACTAAAATAGAGCTGAGTCTAGGCTTGACAAGTGTTCGGTACTCACGAGTATCGCTGAAACTAAGTTCTGTTGAGAGAAAGTAAAAAAAAGAACAAAAATAAAACGTATAAAATAATAAACAAAGAACAAAAAAAAAAAATGAGGTAAAAAATATTTAACAAAAAAAATTAAATAAAAAAAGATTGAAAAAATCTTGGTTAGTAAATATTATCAAATATTAGTTAGCGTTAGACTTATTAGATAAGATACATAGTTAAAAATGCAAAAATTAAACAGCTGTTTCGAATTTCACATTCGCTACAATTTCAGTTTTTATGAATATAGAGTGTACTTTCAATTTTAATTGAGCTATATTATATTATATTATATGTGGCATTGTAAAGAGTGTTAAATTCGAAACAGTTTGCTTTATAAATGACACAGTATTATCCCTCAAAAAGGTCGATTCAAAAAGCGTTAATAATATGCCACTTAAAGGTTAGTCAGCATGGACAGAGCAGCAGGTTATTAACTTGAAATCTATTAATATTATTAAATAATTATTGCACGTCTTCTAGATCTTTTGCTTTGGTCTGTGCACTGATCAGTCAGTGAGTCAGGTCAAAGAAATTATTAAAATTTGACATTGTTGAACTTGGCAATAAAATAGATTTACGCAAAGCAGATGTCAATAAATTGAATGTCGAATTCTTAAAGCCAATTTGGCTAAAAAGAGTCACGCAATAACAGTTTAATTAATTGTTTTCAATTGACAATATGTTTTTTTTTTTGCGATTTTTCTCAGAGATAAGTCAACGATAAATTGACTTTGTGGGACAGACAACAATTGCAATTGCATTGCGGCAAAAAGAATTTGTAGAAGACTCGAAAGCCAACAATTCTATGGATAATACGTAGTTAGAGATTGCTTAATAGCAATAAACAATTTACAAATCAATTAGTGAATTGCTTTGCTGTGTGGCAATTAGAGATTGAGTCATTGGCCACGTTGTTTTGCATCAGAACTGCGACTCATTCATGACTGCAATTAGTTCAGTTAACTGATTTAACAAAGCGTGTTTTAAATGGCGACAACAAATACAACTAAAATCCAAAAAGCAGGCCATAAAACAGCTGCAATTCTGTGGTGAATTGTTGGAGAATTGAAGGAACACGCACCTTGCGTAATGCTCCAGGTGTCTGTGATGTGGATGATGATGTCGATTGTTGTTCATCGTGTGATATGGTACGTAATATGGGCGGACCCTCGTATTCTCCATCGCTGTCCAACGAACTCGAGCGTGTCTCATTGCTCTGACTGCATGGGAAGGAGAACATATTAAATATGAGAAGAACATATAAATAGGTGCATTTTTTTTATAGTTACATAAAATAGTCAATGTTCACATAGTTGGAGGTACGGCCTGGAGATTCGGGATCCGTGACACTCGCCTGACTGCTCAACTGGGCCATGGGCAATGTGCTGCCCGGCGTCGATAGATCATCGCGACTGGACGAGGAGCCAGTGCGTCCGGGCTTGATAAACACATACTCGCCATCGCCATTGTCCAATGGCACGCTATCATAATACGGCTCATTATCCGCCTGCTGTGCCGCCTTCGCGCTGTCCGAGCTCAATGACGACACCGACTCGTAGCTCTTGATCTGCACCAGAAACATGAATTCAACATTAGTTGGTGTACAATTTTACAAAATATATATTTAATATGAGTCACCACAAGGAGTTTAATATATTTATAGATTTGATAACTCGTTTACATATAACTCTTAATTGAATGATCTTAATAAATTAATTTAAATGCAAAAATTAATATTTTACATTTTCTATACTATAAAAATTTAAATGTTATGTGAAAATTTTAGCTAGACACTTCAAACTTGATAAGTAGGTTTCTGGACATCGTAGATCAAGTTGGTTTTATTTTTGGATCGGACCTCTATATCATATAGCTTCTATTCGAACGATATATCGAAAATTGAGTTTTAGTATGAACAACTTTTTGGATTTTTGAGATATCTCAACCAAATTGACACAATATACATCTGAGCTGGTATTATACATGCTGCCTAATTTTGGTTTAAATCGGACCACTATAGCATATAGCTGCCATAGAAACGCTCAGTC
This sequence comes from Drosophila phalerata, assembly GCA_951394115.2. NCBI lineage: Eukaryota > Metazoa > Arthropoda > Insecta > Diptera > Drosophilidae > Drosophila > Drosophila phalerata. The sequence goes on along the minus strand of OX596006.1, from coordinate 46,104,163 downwards.
GAAAATTAAGTTGTAGTATGAAAAGGATTTTTGTTTTTTTGAGATATCTTAACCAAACTCATAGAATATGCATTTAAGTTGGTGTTATTTAACCTGACTAAATTTGGTTCAAATCGGATTCCTATATCACATAGCTGCCATAGCAATTAACGTTCGAAATCAACTCTAAGTACAGAGTACCTGGGCACAGGGTATCCTACTGTCGAGTGTGCCCGACTGTGTAGCCGCCCACTTGTCTTTAACTTGGATTAAAGTAATGTTTGCTGTGGGGGATTCACTTACAACTTCCGATATGCCTTGTGAGGCGAGGGATTCCTTGGATCCCGCGCTGCGATGTGCCGCCGCCGAAGTCTCCGCATCGCTGGCCTGCAAGGAGGCACGTGACTTCTTCTCCAGGCTGCTCGTCGAGCTGCTGTCGGCGGCGGCCAGCTTGGCGGTCTTGTTGAGGCTGCCGGTTGGCGAGGCGCCCACGGGACCACGTCCGGCGGGCGTCAGAGCACGTCCTGGCGTTGAGGCAGTGCGTCCCAGACTTCCGCCCGTGCCATTGGAGCCAATGACATCCGAGCGTTTCGCATGCTCCAAACTGTCCGTTTTGCCAACCATTTTACGTCCCAGCTCCTCCATCAATTCGGGCGTATTGGCCAATTTACTGAGCTCGGGCGTTGTCTTTCTATTTGCCGCATACTTGGACTCCAGATTCTCCGATGACTTCTGTCGCAATATATCCGATGGCTTTATATTACGCTCCAACGAACTAGCCGGACTCTCGCCCGAACTGCTGCTCGGCAATGGCATCGTGCTGCCCACATAGGGTGTCTCCCTCTTCGGGGATGACGACAGCTGATGCTGATGCGGATTCGGATGCTGCTGGCTGGGAATGGTGGGCGGTTCCACACGTCGCACGTTCTTTGGCGGTGGTCTATAAAGAATAAAATGGGACAATTGTTAATTCAAACAGTGACTGCTGAATGTACGTGTACTTCAACTACTTTAATGTACTCATCTGAAGATTGAATCTATATATTACAAATTATCGTATCTGTGCTTTATGTCCGTTTCTTCCATGTTCACTTTTTAGCTAGTTCTTTTATACACTCCCTCTCACCGTTAACTTTCATAATCGTCCTTAATTGTTACAATATATTAATAAACTTGTCACTTCTCTCCATTTACTTCATATTACAGTCCTCCATGGTCACTTTATATCTTCTTACTTTTCTCCATCTCACTTTTTCTTTCAATGTAAGCATATTTTTTCTAATATACCATTTTATTTTCGAGCTGTATTCATTTTATATTTATGTCCTCCATGTTCACTTATATCTATTTACTTTACTCGATCTCTCTTCTTCTTCTCAATGTTTTCGAATATTTCATTTTATTTTCCTGCTCTCTATTTACTTTATATTACTGTCCTCCATCTCCAATCTAATTTATATGTATAAAACTGTATGTCCTGACTGACTGACTTACTCACTGATATTTGTGACCCAAACGGTAAGACAAGGTAGGCTGAAATTTTGACCAAACATAGCTAAGACAAATGTTTAGTGCAATTGGCCTGTACAAAGATAAATGATACAAAGATACAAAGTGAATGCACAGGCCACAGAATTTTATACATATAGATAAGACGAATTTTTGAGAAATTCTTACTGGAAAAGGTTCCAGTTTTCTACTTTAAGTACAGCTAATTCCTTGGATAGCTCACTCCCTGGACTTGAACTTGCTTAAACTTTCAAATAACCTAACTATACTATTCTGTATATATTCCACCTGACAGCTGATCTTAGACATTGAAAATGGACTTTTCAAGTGGAGTATTAAGTGGAAAGTGAAAAATAGAAAAAGGTAGGACTCACCTGGGTGGCATTTTCTTTTTGGCCTCCGCGGAGGCGGACATGGCGGGCGATGTCAGCGATGGCGACAGCGGCGGCGCTGTGGCCTCCGTTGCGGCCTTGTTGCGCTGCTCCGGATACCGGGAGAATGTTGATGGAGGCGTTGATGTCGATGTCGATGTCGACGTTGCCGTGTCATTGACCGTCGTCGTCGACATCGTTGTGGCAGCAACTGAGGAAGTGGTTGTGGAAGTGGAATTGGAAGTGGAGGAATCATCAATGTCTTTGTCTTTGGCCTCCTTGACCTCGATGACGGTAACAAAGTGCGATGTCGACTTGCGCAGCGGCTTTGATTGTTCCTTTTCAATGTCTACTCCTGCTCCGGCTCCTCCTCCTCCTCCAGAACTTCCACTCGCGTCCTGCTTGTTATCATTCTGTGTCCTTTGTTCGTTGGCTTTGAGTGCGCCGGTGCCAATGGAAGCCGCCAATTCGGTGATGCACTGTTGCAAGGCTCCATTTGAGTCCTTCTCATTGCCACTGTCTTTTTTATCCTCACGCTCGAAGCTGTGCTCCGTCATGCTCCTCTTCCCAGTGGGTGGTGCCGAGCTTAAACCACTGCCACCCACTCCACCCACACCCACACCACCACCACCACTGTCATTCTGTGTGTGTGTGTATTTGTTGTCTGTGCTCAGGGACAGTCTGTCCTTGTCCTTGCCGCCTGATGACGCACTTGATGCCTCACGCAGATTCAAACTAGATTTCTGCAAAAATACAATACAGAGACAGAGTAAGAAAAGTGTGTGATTAAATGTGTGAACAGCAGTGTACTCAATATGAATTTAATTACGTATTATTGTGCTTTATAGTTTGTCATATTTATTTTTAAATTCAATTCAATTTTAATTGAAAATGTAATCCTGAAACCTTTTGAAACATTTTCCTAATAATCAACATATCTTCTTACATATCGCTCATTAAATAGAAGAGTGACATAAGTCAAAAAACATAAAGTTTAAGTTTATAATGCAGAAATGGTTGTTATGTAATAATGTCAAAATTTCGTTTATCTCGAAATGTCATTTTTTTTTTTGAAGATATGTCACTCTTCATGTAAATGAGCGATATTTATTTAATAAGAATTTTAAATAGGTTTTGACAGAAATCCCTAATTTAAAAACATTTTTAAATTTGATTTAACAATATATAATATTAGTTTATCCACCTTTTTATTCTATATCACATAAAGTTTTTTCACTAAATAAAAATTCCCATATTTATTATTTTCATTTTCAAAAATATTTAAATTCGATTAAATGTATTTCTTTAATTTATTTAACTAGAATTGAAGAATTTTGTAATGTCATTTCTTAATTGACATAGAGAACAGAAACTGGATCAGCATGAAGCAAATGTTATTTAAGATAAACTAATTAAAGAAAAGCGAAATGATTAAAGTGAATAGACAAGAAATGCTTGGATTAAAGTTAAGAAACGTGAGATAAAAGTAGGTACTAATAGAGCCACTAAAGAAACAATTAAACAGCTGCAGAAAACTTAAAATAGAAACTGCAACGAGACTTTTTATATTGAGTTTTAATCGATATTTCTATCATTTTACTTTAAGAGCTAGCAATAAAGAAAAATCGAAGTTTTTGGAATAAGAAACGATCTTAATTACCAAGAACATTTTATAACTCATAGTTTTAGTTATGCATTTTCACGATAATGTTGGTTTCTGGGAAAGCGTTTAAAATAAGGGTATCTGCTTTTGTCACGACTTGCGCATGCATATTTATCTAGAACACAAGTTAATTATAATTGCATATTCATTATAAGTTGTAATAAGAATTAAACAATTCAAACAAAGTTTGCGTTCCAACAGACATGGCAAATCTCAGAGTATAGAGAATAGAGTATTTATTATTATTGATTTAAAATGGGCTTTAAATAAATTTGTCTAAGCTCCAATATTATTTTTCAATAAATAAATAAACCATATGTTTAGTTGATTCTAAAGATATTTGCATTCCGATTTAATATTCTACATTTATATATTCTATATTTATAAATTCTATATTTAAGTATAATAAAAATTAAAATATTTGGAATATGATTTGACTATTAATTAATTTTTTTGTTGAATTTTAAAAATTGTTTATTATTTTATCATAAATGTATAATCTTTTTTAATTATTTTATTATAAAAGTATAACCTTTAACCTAATTTAAACACTTGGCTTTTTTGCGCCAAAACTGGCTTTTTTTCTAGTTGGCGCACTGGCATTTTTATACCCGTTACTTATAAAAAATAAGTATAAGGGTATATTGTGTTCGTTGGAATGTATGTAACAGGGAGAAGGAGGCATCTCCGACCCTATAAAGTATATATATTCTTGATCAGCATCAATAGCCGAGTCGATATAGCCATGTGTGTCTGTCCGTCTGTCCGTCCGTGTGAGCGCCTAGATCTCAGAGACCATAAGAGATAGAGATACCAAACTTTCACTAAAAGACTTCTATATACCCCACGCAGATCAAGTTTGTTTCAAATTTAAGCCACGCCCCCCTCCGCCCCCGCAAATAGCGAAAAACAGTCTGAACAAAGAAATCTCAGAAACTAAAAGAGATAGAGTAACCAAATTTGGCACACAGATCTATATATACCTCACGCAGATCAAGTTTGTTTCAAATTTAATCCACGCCCCCATCCGCCCCCGCAAATCGCGAAAAACCACCACACCCACAGTTTTTAAGATAATACGTTTTTTGTGATTATTACCGTTATCTATTAGCATTATCTATTATCCCACTAAATCGCATCAAGATCGGACATGTAGAACGACAGTTATGGCGAATTAAAGTTTTCAGAGCAAAACAAGTATTTTCTTTAAAGTACTTTTCAATTTATTTAAGTAAGTAACGGGTATCATATAGTCGGGATCTCGACTATAGCCTTTCCCGCTTGTTTTTATTGGAATTGGCTCTATTTTGTTTTAATCAAGAAAACTATTCTTGAAAACTATTAAGAATGTAATCTAGATTTAGATATTTACGCTACCAACAATAATAACAATAAATGCGTTGTACCATTGTACTGAAATTCTGAATGTTAATGTTAATTTAAAAAATTTGCTTTTTAATATTAGTTTAATTTTAAGATTTTTTAATTAAAAAATGTTGTTTTGCAAATAATTTGGTTGTTTTATTAAGAATTGCGTAGTTTTCATGAAATTGGTTATTTTTTAGTGAAATTGGTTCTATTTAAACATTTCTTTTGCGCTTTTTTATTTAATTAAGTGGTAAACGTGCCTTTAGTTTAATACATAGCATTTTTTTTGTCTAGTTTGTGCCTCATATATCGAGTGTATACTGTATGCACATTCTGTTCGCACTAATTGAATCAGAATTGAGAAAAAAAAGGTCAACAGGCTGTGAAACATGTGGAACACATTGAGTGCAGTTCAAAGCTCCTTTTCAACCAATGAACAACAACGACAACAACAACAATGAGTTGCAAATTGAAAGTACTTAGTTGAACCTTTCTTTCTTCTTTCTTCTTTCTTCCTTCTCCACTTCCCTTCTTTGACTGCGCCCTATCTAAGGTCATTTGCTTATGCCGGGCACGTAACGCATTTCTCTAACACGTTAACAGCGCCAACAACAACAACAACAGCTACAACAACAACATGTAGAAGCAGCAGAGCAAAAACAAATAGCCAAAAAAAAAATAAATAAATAAAAATAAAAAGAAGTAGACAAATAAGCCAAACTTGGCATGTGCGTGTGTCGGAGCATATATCTATTTTGGCCAAATTGTTTTTGGCTACGAAAAAGTGAAAACTACACAAAAAAAAAGAGAGCAACTTTTTAATGTTGCTTTTATAATATTTTTCTTTCGATTTTTTTTGCAAAAATAAATAAAGAAAATTGGCAACAAAATTGTATCTTTTTTTGCGTATATTTATTTTATTTTATTGTGTGTGTGTGTGTGTGTTGGGGGTGGCAGCCGGCAAGAGGTGCATGTGTGTGTGTGTTTGTGAGGCTGTGTGTGTATGCATGTGTGCGTGTGTATCTGTGAATGTGTCCAAGCGAAGCGAAGAAGAAAGCGTGCAATAAAAGTTGACGGCGAAGGTCGTACACTCACACATATAAACACGCGCCCACTCACACACACACACACACACACACACATACACACACGCACTTGGACCAGACAGTCTGAAGTTAGTCAAGAAAGTGCTTTGTCAAACAAAAATATTTCAAACAAATTTATTTATTTTTTTTTCAAGAGTCGCTAAATTTGATAATAATATTTTTTTTAACTTGTTCTAAGAACTACAGACAAGATTAATTAAATAAGTAAGAAATATTTGTATTAAACTATTTATTTTGAAAAACCATTTTATTTTGACTTATAATTTAAAAATACACATATTTATTTTTTTTTAAATTGATATATTCGATGATATTTATTTTAAATTTTGTATTACATTTTTTCTAAGAACTATAGAGAAATAGTGTAAATTTTAGATTTTGTCAAAACACTTTCTTAACTAACTTATTTTTTATAAAATTTAAAAGTTAACACTTTTTTTTTAAAATTTATTTAAGCAGTTAAATTCGATAATAATTAATATAATAATTTTTGTTTAACTAGTTCTAGTTTTCCGTGGCAATAATAAAGTGGGATCTCAACTAAAAATCAAAATAAATATTTGTGTAAATTTGAGCAGTTGTCAAAAGACTTTCGTGACTAACTGTCCATTAGATACACTCAACTCAACTTAACTCACATTTAACGAGAGCCGAGCTCAGCTTTTTGGCCGCCTCACAAAATTCGTGCTCTGTCTCAAAGGCATTAAATATTCGTGTGCGCCATGTCGATACAATTTTTTAGCATATTTTCAATCAACAATACACACACACACACACACAGACATTCGAATAGCTGCTGTGAATGTGAATCATGAAAACAACAACACTCAAACAATGAAGTCGGCAAGTTTAAGCATCGAATTGTTGTTAAGTGTGAAATGTTCCGAGAAAAGTGCGAATAACAACAATGTATTTGAAATAAATTTTAAACGTGAATATTAAAAGCTGTAACACTCATCAGACATGCAAAAGTTCACAAAGATCTGTTATTAACAGCTTAACAGAGTAGCTTAACATGCTGCTAAGACTTGTATTTCGTTTTTCCATATTTACTTGTAAATCCTTCCTACCACTAAAATATATTAAATCAATTATATTATACAATTATTATATATATTATAACAATTTTTGTCTAATTTTACATGATTTTTTACAAGCAAATTAAAGGTCTTAGAATCAAATAAAAATTGTTGTTCTATATTAATTACGATATAAGGAGTTGATTAAAAGTGAAAACTTGAGATTTAAAATTTTGAATTTTGGAAATTCCAAAGGGGAGACCCTTACCATCAAAATCAACCATGGCTAGAATAATCGAAAAATAAAAAATTGTTCTTTATTAACAAAATTTAAATGCAGAATGAATTTAAAGACCAAACCATGATCAAAATGATATTCTGTTTGAAAATCGGTTAAGTTTTGACAAAGTTATGGAAGTTTGAAGTCGGTCGCACCCTTGACCATACAACTTTACAAGTCAAAATTTTTGTCAAATTTTCCATGATTTTTTACAGAAAAATAAAAGGTCTCAGAATCAAGTTTAAAGTGTTGTTTTATACTAATTATGATATAAGGAGTTGATTAAAAGTGAAAACTTGAGATTTAAAATGTTGAATTTTGGAAATTCCAAAGGGGGGACCCTTACCATCAAAACCAACCATGGCTAGAATAATCGAAAAATAAAAAATTGTTCTTTATTAACAAAATTTAAATGCAGAATTAATTTAAAGACCAAACCATGATCAAAATGATATTCTGTTTGAAAACCGGTTAAGTTTTGACAAAGTTATGGAAGTTTGAAGTCGGTCGCACCCTTGACCATACAACTTTACAAGTCAAAATTTTTGTCAAATTTGCCATGATTTTTTACAGAAAAATAAAAGGTCTCAGAATCAAGTTTAAAGTGTTGTTTTATACTAATTATGATATAAGGAGTTGATTAAAAGTGAAAACTTGAGATTTAAAATTTTGAATTTTGGAAATTCCAAAGGGGGGACCCTTACCATCAAAATCAACCATGACTAGAATAATCGAAAAATAAAAAATTGTTCTTTATTAACAAAATTTAAATGCAGAATGAATTCAAAGACCAAACCATGATCAAAATGACATTCTGTTTGAAAATCGGTTAAGTTTTGACAAAGTTATGAAAGTTTGAAGTCGGTCGCACCCTTGGCCATACAACTTTACAAGTCAAAATTTTTGTCAAATTTGCCATGATTTTTTACAGAAAAATAAAAGGTCTCAGAATCAAGTTTAAAGTGTTGTTTTATACTAATTATGATATAAGGAGTTGATTAAAAGTGAAAACTTGAGATTTAAAATTTTGAATTTTGGAAATTCCAAAGGGGGGACCCTTACCATCAAAATCAACCATGGCTAGAATAATCGAAAAATAAAAAATTGTTCTTAATTAACAAAATTTAAATGCAGAATGAATTTAAAGGCCAAACCATGATCAAAATGACATTCCGTTTAAAAATCGGTTCAGTTTTGACAAAGTTATGATAGTTCAAAATTAGTCCGAATTTTAATCTAACAACTTTACAAGTCAAAATTTTTGTCAAATTTTACATGATTTTTTACAGAAAAATAAAAGGTCTCAGAATCAAGTTTAAAGTGTTGTTTAATACTAATTATGATATAAGGAGTTGATTAAAAGTAAAAACTTAAGATTTGAAATTTTGAATTTTCAAAATATCAAAGGGGGGACCCTTAGCTTTGAAAACGAACACAAAGTAATTTTTTTTGAACAAAACTAATAAAATAGAAAAAAAATATTTTACTTTTACTTAATCAAAGAAATTAGTTTAAATTAATTTGTACAGTAAAAATAAAAAATATATTCTATATTTCAATTTTACTGCCTTACACAAAGGTTGTTTAAATAACTTTTGTTTTTATTATGCGAACCTTATAAAATGTGCAGAGTATAAAGATAAGGTTCTGTCCGAAAGAGTACAGACTTTTTAGCATGCATGCAATTTGTTTATATTGGATTGGGAGAGGATAGATATTAAAAGATATATGTACATTTTAAAACACTTATCAATAGATAAATTTTACACTACGTTTACAGACAAGATAACAACCTTATTTGTAACTGTTTTATTTTTATAGCTATAGTTATAACTTGATTAATATAAAGTATAGTAATTCTATCAAGTTTCCCTGTATTCTCTCTCGTTCTTCACATTTTTTCAAATATATGAAAACTTGGCTAATCAAATGCTTTTAATCATATTTCAATTGGCCAAAAACAAGTTTGCTGTCTATAAAGTACAAACGTATTATGAGTATGCTAGTATATATGAATTCCCCCCTGACTTCCCACTTCTTTTTCACACACACACATTCTCTCTCTCTCTCTCTCCGTTTTGCTGTCTTTGCTGATAGCGACACCAGCTGCTTATCAATGAAGAAAGAGAGAGAGTATGTGAGAGAATGTCGCAGAGATTTGGATTTTGTCGTCTTCATTGCGGGTCTAAAAGTGAACTACAAAAGAAGGGCACTCCATATACAGTTACTCAAGTAATTGTTTATACTTTTATTTTTTTTTTAAATGTATCTTAATATTTAAAAATTAACAATATTGTCATAGGTAAAATTTTAATTTTTAAAAAATATTAATTTTATTGTTTAACTTTTCTATTTGGTTCAAAAAATTACTTGACCAACTGTATGTGTGTGTGTCCTAGTGTTGTTCTTGACGTTTTTTTTTTTTTTAAGTTTTCGTTAGACATGCATTTTTTTCACCGTCACTTTTTGTTATAAAAAAAACTAACTCAGAATTAAAAAAGCGTCGCTTCTCACCGATGAAACTAGCATTTTTGAAACATTTTTGTATGAAATTGTTCAGAATGTGACCAGATTTTGTGAGAACCAAAGCCAATAGAATTTTTGTTTAAGAAACCGCTGCGAATTAAGTGAAGTGAAATTCACCGATGGTGAAAAAAATGTGCGTCTCAAGGAAACTTTAACGTTTTTCTGCTTATTATTATTTTTTTTTTGTCTTTTGAGCGTAGTGTCAAACGTTGTTGTTGCTTAAGTTCTACACACAACAATGTTTTTTTTATGACTCGCTGTGTGTGCGGGTGTGTGTGTGTGTGTGTGTACTTGCGATAAGTTTATTGATTTCAACTTGTGATAAATATACAATAATAAATGCTCTCGCTTTTTGTTGTTGCGGCAGCACACACACACACAGACACAGTTGCACAGTGGTGTAGTCTGCTGATTACGCACCCCTCGGGTCCATAATTTGAATTTCTCCTTGAAGGAAGACATGCTCTTCTCGCAGCAGCAGCGCCACTTTTTGTTATTGTTGTTATACTCCTTCTTCTTCTCCTGCCTTTTCCCTCTTTTTCTCTAACACAGTTGTTGTTATTGTTTTCAGCAATTGCAATTGCAAAGCGAGACACGCACACGAACACGAACCGAACACGAAGCACGAACACGAAGCACTTGATAGCCGAACTCCGCCCTGCGAGAACTGCAAGAACAACAACTTAGTATCAAAGGCAAAACGGTAACGCTAACTGCGACGCGACGTTGACGTCGACGCTGGCGTTGACGTTGACCACGAAATTTGAGTCAACCGAAACACGTTAATGCCACACACGCCCAAAAATAAAATCAAATAAAATTTATAAAACCACACACAATAAATATTTTGAATTTAAAAAAAATATTGTAATATTTTTGTTTATTATATATATTATAAACTGTATATTTTGCAATTATTTATTGATTTATTATGAAATTTTTATTTATTATGAAAGTTATAGAAACACACACAATAAATACTTTTAATTTAAAAAAATATATTGATATATTTTTTGCTTATTATATATATTATAAACTGTATATTTTGCAATTATTTATTGATTTATTATGAAATGCAATTATAAAATTAATAAAAACACACACAATAAATATTTTTAATTAAAAAAAAATATATTGAAATATTTTTTTTTTATATACTAAACTGTATATTTTATTTATTTATTATTTATTTATTTATTATAAAATGCAATTCAAAAAGTTATAAAAACACACCACAAAAATTTAAAAAATTCAAAAAAAAGGGCACTTTTTATATTTTTTATGATTATATCTTTGCATTTCTTTATTATTTATTATGAAATGCAGCTCTTTGTTTTGTTACCGGTTGAAGGTTGGCGCGTGTGGAGAATTGAGGGGGACTAAGGGGCGCTAGGGGGTTGGGGTTGGAGGGGGTGGTATACAACATTGACCGGGTAACGTAATTCTATATTTGAAATGTACTTTATTAGTTTTAATTTAAAGTTTTTGGCTCCCGCTTTTGGTTGATGTTGTTAGACAACGAACACTTTTGACTGGCGACTCTCGCGACAACCGACGACCGTCAATGACAATGACGATGCGACTCCGGCTCCGGTTACGGCTGAGAGTCAGTCGGAGTCAACGACGACGACGACGCGCAAAACCGAAAGAAAAAAAGAATCTACACACACACACACACAGATATGGAAAAGTCCAAGTGTGTGCGTAGATAACGGCGCAAAATTAAAGATATCGAAATCGTAGAACGGACAGACAGACGGACGGACAGATAGACAGACGGACGAACAGAGCGAACGAGAGGGAGAGAGCAAGTAAGAGAGCACGGTGTACGCAATACGTAAGTACACTCATACACGTACATATATATTAAAAGGGGGGATTTAGTTAAAAAGGGGGAATCAAAGGTGTTAAAGCGTCATAAGCAGCAATCACTGTACTTGATGTGCAAGGACAGAAAAACAACTGCAATTGAGAATTACATTTCAAAATTCCAACAAAACTGATTTTAAAGAAACGCGAACCGTTCCGTAATCAAAGCAACAACAAAAAAAGAAACAACACAGCAAAGAAATTGCTTCGAGTGGAGACGCTGAACCCCAGAACAAATTTATGCAATTCAAAAACCAAAATCTACTAATGTTGTAGGCTTAAAAGATCTACAATTCAGTTTAGAGCTTCAACCAGTTTAAGCTTAAGCTTTAGCAAATTTTTTAATATTATTAGCTATGAATTAAAATTGATTATAATGGGGGATGTAACAGAAAACGAAACCAACCGACAAGCTGCCAAATCTCCATATATTTTTGGGAGATTTTTGGTTGGTTTCGGTTTCTATGGCACCCCTGAAAATAACTTAATTGTAAATTAAATTGAAAGAAGAGTAGTAGAGTTGAGGCAAGTTTTGTTTTATAGTTAACTGCATACTCAATAATATTAAATATTTTTAAATAAATGAAATTTTTATTATATAAGTTGAAACTGCGCTTAAATCATTTTGTTATTTGTTTGATGTTTAATATTGATTAGTACAGTTGTCATTAAGGGATTAAAAATATTTCAAGGTGTTTCAAATAAGCTGTGAGGCACTGTAATTCTAGATAAGTTTCACCTCCATGTTCACTTTATTACAGGGCACTTGCCACTAGCAGCTGGCTGAACAAATTTTCGTTAGCTCTCCAACAGAATTGTGCTGATAAGAAATGATAACAAGACACACACACACACACACACATACAAACTAACTAAAAAAAAAAAAGAAAAAGAGGGGCGGCATTTTCGCTGTATTTCAATTGCTGTGCGCCTGTTAAATGCTAACGTTAACGCAATCAGCGGCAGCAACTTTTACTCTTGCAGCAAGATCCATACAACAATGACAAATGATAACAATAAGAACAAATGACAGATGTGTGCAATAAAATAGGAACAGCTGCATTTCAAAACATATGAATTTATTTATATTAACTACTATTATTTTTCAATAGTATGTATATTAAATTAGCTTTTAGAACAATTTAGTATTTATTTATTTAAAAATGTATGGAGTTTTGGGAGATTTTTTACTTTTTTTGTACTTTAAGAAGTTGCTTCTATATATTATAGTATAGTTACATCAGGTTTTTCTCCTTCTTGCCCTAATTCATAAACATTTCCTACTCCAAGCGTCTTTCACTTCTTTCTTAACATCTCTCCAAGGATACTTTATTGAATTATCCATCTACCGCATATAGTGCCATACATGACTTTTAATTTTTATAGAAATTTATTTTAGTTAAAATGATATCTCAGCGAATTGGATTAATATTGGCAATTATATTTGCACTATTTTCTATTGGAAAAAAAATTCTAATTTAACTTTAGTTCGTGTTTTTATGTATTTTGTTCAGAAGTCTCTCGTAAACGAAAATAAATTTTAATGAATTTGATGAACAATGAAGTTTTTACAACAAAGAATACATTTTTTTGTTGAAGAGTTATTTTTGTCTAAAGAAAAATAGTTAACTTTTATAAAAACTTATAATTTGGCTAAATTATAATTAAATAATATGTATAATTTTAAGCAAAATCGGAAAAAGCCAAAATCCTTTTTTCTTCTAAACTATTTAACCAAAAAAAAAATGTTCTCAAATATTTCTTAATTTATTTCAAATACATCTATATATGCATAGTAAAAATGTTTTTCTTTAATGGTTCTATGGGCTTGCAGTAGAGGGTTAAGATCAGTTTATTACTTATTACTCATTATTATGAATAGCATCAATGTTTAGGTGATCCTATTATTATGCACTCGTCTGTATGTTATGTATATGTATGTGTATGTGTGTATACTTACAAAGTCTTTGTCCACGCCCGTAGCTGAAGTTGCAGTTGCGCCATTGGCAGCGACGTTGTGATTGTTGCCGCTGCCACTGGGCGATTGTTGTTGTTGTTGTGTGGTTGTTGTTGTTGTTGCACCTGGATTGCCGGTAGCTGCCTCAAATAATGTGGTTGGATCACCGCCAGTTTCGCGATACTTCTCCACATCGGATAGTAGACGCTCCAGATACTCTACATAGAGTGTCTCCTGTTCGAGCTCCTTGCTCAATTCAGCTATTTTGATCTTGTGCCGCTCGAGAGAGGCGCGCACATCCTGCTCCCAGGCATCGGAGAGAGAGCTTTGTGGAAAGCGTTGCATCCACAAGCGTTGAAAGTCATTGAAGACGCTCATTGTATCCACAGCCGAAAGAGTTTGAGAGAGATAGGCAGCGACGCTGGCAGAGGCAGCGGCAGAGGCAGCAGCTGCACCACCAACTGTTTATCCCCCCTGTTAGTGTTATTGTTGCCTTGGTGAGCAGAGTGAGAGTGAGAGAGCGCTTAAGCTTTGCCTGAAGCTTTTATGTAAGAAGAGCGCCAGTTGTCTGCCTGGAAAGGTGAACGCGTGAGTGTAAGTGCGTGTGTGTGCGTGTGCGTAAGTGAGAGCGTATGCGTGCATGCAGGAGAGCAAATACGCTCACTCTTTCTCTCTGTGCATCCTGGATCAACAAAGACAACAACAGCAACAACGGTAACAGCAGAGAGAGAGCAGCAGCAGCAGCAGAGAACGAATCATCAGCAACAACAACAACAGCAAAAACAGACAACAAGCGCAATAATAACAACAACAACAGCAGCATCACGACTTTTGTAAAGGTTTTCAGTTTCAATTTAGTGTTTCTGTTTCGGTTTCTGTTTTGTTTTCATCTTGCTTTGCTGTTGTTGCTGCACTTGCATTACAGTTGTTGTTGCTGTATTTGTGCTTGCTGTATAGTTGTAGTTGTTGTTGCTCTGCCCTTTCTCATTCGCATACACATATACATATGCATATGTATGCATATATATTTGTAGGCCTGTGTTTGTGTGTTTGCATGAGTGCAAATGCAATGGAAAGATGCCTTTTTGCTTTTATTTTTTTTTTTGTTTTTTTCTGACTTAGCCAAGGCCAACAAAGTTGTTGTGCATCTTCAGCAGCAGCTTTGTATGTTGGCTGTGGTTAAAGAGGCGCAGACGCATTTATTTTCTTTACTTTTCACACACACACACACACACATGCACTTTGAGTGGCAGTGCCGCTCCTGTTGTTGTTGTTGTTGCTGCTGCTGCTGTTGTTGTGGCTGCGCCCATGCCACAAGCGCACTTACATATGCAGCTCTTTTTTTTTTGGGTGCCCGACCGACGCGCCGTTTAATATTTATTTTATTTCGTTTGCCATATTTCACTGTGCATTATTTAATTCCAATTAGATTTCGCTTCGTTACAAATAAAAAAAAAATCACTTCGCACACACATATAACCGACAACACATACGAGCAGATGAGATGTTTCTCCAGCTCTAACTAACACACACAAGCCACACATAGTGCTGCCAACTTGCTCTGATTGTTATGTTGCAACCAAAAACAGGCTGGCAGGCTTGGTGCGCGTATTATAGCTCATTTGCATATTTCGATCAATTTCCAAAATGAATTAAGTGTTTAACAGTTTTGCTAGAATTTTGTCGGTTTTTCTGACTTAATTGACTTAAACTGGGTTACAGAAAAATATGACCAGTGGTTTGTACGTCTGGCAGCCATTAAAGCACATCGATAGTCGCAAAACATTTTGCGCATATCGAGTCTGTTTCAAGAATATCCCTGTTATAAGAAAGTCCAATGCTATCGATAGCAATCGTATCGCTGAAAGAATTGATCGGCATACCACCATGATTAGTGTTGCTAAGTAAAAAATGGTCTTCTTTTAATGTTGAGCAGGGACTGTTTAAATTTTAATTTAAACAGTTAACGGATAGACAAACAAAATCAATAAAAGTAAATTTTGTAAACCCAAATGAATAGATTTGAAATATTAGCTGCATGGACTTACTCGGGCTTATCAAATAATCATGTTTGCCCACGTTAGCTTATATACATTTGATTTCGAAAAACCCTGCTAAAAATATAAATATTCCAAGAAATTTGTTGAACTACTAATTACAAAACGTGCGGCGATTAACGCTCAATTTCAATTTGAATTATCATTTCAATAATCTTGACCTTAACTTATCCATGGCTATTGTTTGGGCTTTTATCAAAACTTATAGATAACATGTTTATATTTAGAGCTTGATTAAACCCAAACACAACATATCAGCATATATGTATTTTTGTCGGTTCCTTTGGTCTCTCGGTCTCAACAATTAGTCAGCCAAAAAACTTTCTCAACTCAAACTGCGTCATGACATCTAGAGGTTTTAGCCATAGAAACAGTCAAAAAGTCAAAATTCCCAAATACGAGTTCTATCTAATAGGCGGCTTATCTTTCAAATGCATACCCGAAACCGAAACCGAACCCGAATTCGAATCCGAATTCGATTGCCGGATATGAGTATACGAATATCATATATCATATATACGGCATATAAAAGTCCAGACTGCCATTGAAGGTCTTCATATTAAACAATTCACAAGCGTTCAATGCACATTTCTTGAAATTGAAGAAAATAATAATATTAATAATCATTGTAATTTTAAACTTAAGCTTTAAGGATTTATAAGGATACTCACAAAATGTCGTAAGTAATATGATGGAAAATAGAGAATATCTTCAATGTTTTGGAATTTTAATATACAGCGAGCGTAGAAAAATTAAAATTTTTTTTCTTTCTAATTTTTCTGAAATTCTAAAGAAATGGTTAAAAAATAACAAGAAATTTCTTGCGCCTAAATTATATATGTATACCAAAACTCTTAAACTATATACTATATGTCTTAAATTTAAAACTGTGAATTAATGTTTTATACTATAAATTTAATAGACATGTTTCTAAGGTTTCAGAAAGTCGTAAACTCTGTAAAATCGGTGGTGAAACTCTTGAAAAATAAATTCGAGTTTCAAAAATTTGCTTACAAAAAAGTGACAACATACAAAAATTTAAAATGAATTAAATAAAATTGAAGAGCTTTATAATGTATTTAGCAAAAATTTATACCGAAGAACAATTTTTAAAACTGTTTTTTCGTGATATGAAATGATTGAAAAGTGTCAAAAACCAATAAATAAATTGTTTTTAAATGCCCAATTTTCTCCGAAAGTGTTAAGTTTTTTCAAAATTGGACGTAAAATTCTAAAATTTTAAAAAAAAATTGTGTGAAATTAAATTCGAATTTAAAATCTTTTGAAAATAGTTAAGTCATACAAAAATATTTGAAAAGTGTAAATTTTTTTTTATAATGTGAAAAAAGTTGAAAAATAATATTCGAGATTTTAAAGTTTTTTCAAAAATTCCTTTTTCTTTTTTCACAGTTGCCTGAAGAAATACGCGGTTCTTTGGATACTCTTGCTGGTGGCCATTACCGGTCTGGTGTTGGGATTGGTCTTTGGCCTGAGGAAATCTCCGGAACGTCGCATTGGAGGCGTGGCCTCCAATGGCGTTGGCTGTGCGGAGATCGGTGGCCAGATGCTGGACATTGGTGGCTCTGCGGCAGATGCAGCGATTGCCACGATGCTCTGCGAGGGCGTCGTCCTGCCGCACAGCCTGGGAGTCGGAGGTGGCTTTGTGGCCACCGTTTACAGCAAGGAGACGGGCCGCGTGGAGGCATTGATTTCACGGGAAACGGCTCCGGCGGCGGCGACACGTGACATGTTGGTGGACCATGAGGATATTACGGGTGCCATTTCCGCTGGGGTGCCCAGTGAGATATACGGCTATTGGCGACTCCATGATAGGTACGGCAAATTGCCTTGGCACACATTGTTCGAACCCACCATTGAGTTGTGCCGCAATGGAATTGTGGTTTCCCGCTATTTGGCCGGCGTTCTGGCCAACAATGAGGCACGCATCCGGCAGGAGATCTCCATGTCCGAGATCTTCATCAATCCCGCCACACAGACGGTCTACCAGGAGGGTGAGATCATGTACCGACGCGTGCTCGCTGATACCCTGGAGATTGTGGCCAATGAAGGGCCCGAGGTAATCTATCGTGGTGGACGCATTGGAAAAATGCTTGTCGAGGATATCCAGCAAATGGGCGGCATCATTACCGAGCAGGATCTACAGGATTATGAGTGAGTTGAAGAATTTTTTAAATGGTTTCTTGTGAGAATGACACTTTCAAGTTTTCTTTATTTCAAGTAAATTTTAGAAAAAACTACTACTATTTTTTAAAACACTCTGCTTTTTTTAAAAAAATTTAAGAAAAGTTAGCTAAAAAGTTAAAAAAGTGAAAAATCTACTAGAAGTTGGAAAAAAAAATAATGAAAAAAGTTAAATTTTAGAATATGTTGATTATATATATGTACTAAATCTATCTACTAAATTACTACCAGAAGAATATATTTTAAAAAAATATTGAAGAAAAGTTAGCTAGAATGTTCAAAAAAAGTGAAAACTCTACTAGAAAAAAGAAGATAATAGTGGAATTTTTAAATATGTTGACAATTTCTTTCATTTACTGTTGTTAATCTTTGGTTTTTAAAAAAAATTTTAGAAAAGTTAGCTAGAAAGTTGAAAGAGTTAGATTTCTTGAACTTTTAAATTGTTTATGATTAAAAGTTCAACAAAGAAGTCAAGTTATTTAAACTTTACCCCAACCGGTATTTCAAAAATTTTAGTATATTATGCGAAAATTGTTTTCTAAAGTGATTGTAGAAATTCGTTTGACGAGTCCATTTTTTTTTTATTTTCTTTAGTCACACCAAAAGTTTTTTAACCTTGCATTCCATCTTATCCGTTTAGAACCTCGATATTGTAATTCTTATCTAATCATAATATAGATTATCCAAATAAATTGTAGCTGTCAGTTCACAATAAAAGATAATTCTATTGGTCATTCTACACCTTAGTCTCTTTCTCTCTCTCTCTATAGCTAAGAATGAGAGAAGTTTCCGATATCTTTACCACTTAGGGCCTATTTACACTGGAAGCGAAACGACTGCGAAATTTAAAAGGTTTAAGCTTTTTTTATAGAAAAAAAAAAGAAAAAGATCTCTGTAATTTTGAAAGTACGGGGTCTAAAAGCGTGGAAAGTTCTTGACCGATCTGTCTACGTCTACTCTTACCGTATATACGAGCTTACTTTTTCCGGAAAAATGATTTGTATTTTCCTAAAACCGATAACCGAATCTTAACATAAATTCAAAAATCAATATACAAAAAACATCGAATTAAGAGGCCTTACCATAGACAGAGTTCTTAGATTTTTTCTTATTTAAGGCTCCATATCGCTGATTTACAAGAAGAGTGGCTTAAGTCAAATCAATTATGAGTTATGCAGAAATGTTCGTGATGTAATGAACTATGTTGTGTAAAAATTTCATTATTCTAGCTCTTATACACACAGCGTGAGAATAGTTTATGTATGAGCGCTTTGCGGGCAGTGAAAACTTTAAATGCGGCTGCTTGTGCGACTTCTTGTCGCCGCTTATTGGGGGAAAAGGCTATATTCTCTCTCTCTCTCTCTCTTTCTCTCGTGATAAAGAATTATCCGTTTCTAAACTTCTTTTATGATTAAGTTAAAAACTTGTGTTACTATAACTAATTCTTCACTCTGTCTCTGTCTTCTCCGATCTCAGGGTTCGTTGGGAGGAACCACTGAGCAGTGTCCTTGCGAACGGATACAGTCTGTATACGACTCCATTGCCCACGAGTGGAGCCGTGTTGATCTTCATGTTGAACGTGATGAAGCCGCTGTACACATCGGATCATAATCGTTATTGGCATCGATTAATCGAGACCTTTAAACATGCCTATGGACATCGCACCAATTTGGGGGATATACATTTTGAGCCGTCGATTCAAGAGACTTACGAGAATCTGATTGATCCGAAATTTGCGGCAGAAATGCGACAATTAATATTGGATGACGTCACATTTACGGATATGCATTATTACGGTGCGAACTTCACCAATGTGGAGGATCACGGTACGGCGCATATTTCGGTGATTGCACCGAATGGCGATGCTGTCGCCGTGACGAGCACGATCAATGGTCATTTGGGGGCCAAGGTGCGATCCCGTCAAACGGGCTTTATACTCAACGACGAGATGGATGATTTCTCTACGCCCGGAAAGATCAATGCCTATGGTATACCAGCGAGTCCGGCGAATTATATAAAGCCCGGCAAACGTCCCATGTCCTCCACCTGTCCGAGCATCGTCCTTGACAACAACGGCAATGTCCAGTTGGTGGTGGGTGGTGCCGGTGGCTCCAAGATCACCACTTCGGTGGCCCAGACTATACTGCGTTACCTGGTGCTCCGGGATACCATTGGGAATGCGGTGAACAAGGGACGGCTGCATCATCAGCTTGCTCCCATGCACATTGACGTTGAACCGGATGTGCCCAGGCATACGGCGGAATATCTGAAGAAAATTGGTCATACACTCAACTATCTGACAGTGCACAAGGCCTATTCCGCCGTGACAGCCATCGGGAACATGGACTCCGTGCCGCAACCCGTCTGCGATAGTCGTCGAGTAGGAAGCGCCGTCATCGTTGAACCAAATCTGGATTAATCTTAAATTACACACACTCACAAAACACACTCTTAGATCATAAATAAATTTACAACTTTTTTCTAATAACTTGCATTATTCTTATTCCTTAAGTTTTGGATCATCATCCAGCAGAGAAGTTCTATTTTTAGTCATGATTTCAATTTATCTCTAGTTCTTTAAAGTCTTTGTGCAGCTTTATACCAAATTTTCTAATTGTAGCTCTTATAGTTCCCGAGTTTACAGGGTAAGTTTACCTATTTAATATTGTGTTTTACTGCAAGAGATTTTTCAAAAATTTCAAGTCTATAAATAAACAAAGTGTTTTCTATTGGACTTGACTTGCATCTTTTGAAAAATCTTTCAAAAGAGGAATTTAAAAAAATGGTTTAGGAATTACGTACTGAAAACCAAGAGATAATAAAATCAAGCTCTTAAAGTTCTTTAAAAGAAGAGTACACAAAATTATTGAGCATATTCAAACGAGGATTATGAAAGTAAATTTCGAAAAATCGAGAAATAATAAAAAGTAGCTAAATTAATATAAATCCAAGAAAAAAGGTAATAAAATACTAACTAATTAATAATCTAAAATACAAGTTATATTAAAAACAAATAAAATAAAACAAAGTCTTAAGTGAAATATTAAAAAATGCATTAACGTATGGTATGTAAATGGTATGCAAAACAATTTATACCAAGTAAACATGGATGAACATAAATAAATATAACAGAAGGGAAATCAAGTTACAAAGAAAACAACTTTCAAATTGAATCTATAATAATAATATAATTTAAGTTATATTAATGCTCTAGTAGGAAACATCCCTTTTTGATAACATTAACAAACACATACAAAACAAATCTTAGACAGACACTATATAAAAGAACAAAACTGATTAACATAGATATAAATAAAAGCTAAATATCTGGTAAAATTGATTTATCTTAGATATCTATATTTTGTATTCGTACTAACTGTGCTGGTTGCTTCACCTGGTACAGTTCTGTATAGGGGAACAATTTAAATAATCGATTCTACAGGGATATATACATATATATATATTATAAATATATATGTATTCACATGATTGAGATATATTATTGTTTGTTTGTAAATTTTCATTAAATTTGAATGGATAGCAAAAATATTAATATTTAAATTTATACATTATATATATACATATACATATAGAGTATATGTATAGTTTAGCACTAAGGTCAAATAAAAAAGTTAACAAATAAAAAAAAAAAAGTAACGCCAATTAAATCAGCCATGTTTTAACTACAAAATCAGAGTGTAGGATTTAGGCTGCTCCTTGGAGTAAGAATCAGTTTGTGATTGAGCAAATGGCTTTTTCCGATTGCAAGATGAGTTTGGAAATTGACATTGGTTAATAATTTAATCATCATCATCGATGCGTTTGGTGCGTTTTTTGGCCATTTTATTCTTTTTATGCAGCGCCTCCATGCGCATATCCTCCAAGTCCTCTTGCAAACCTGCAAAGAGTGAGAATTAGTTACAGTTTGTTTTAAGAAATGTTGCCTTGTTTGATTTAAAAACTCACCTAGTTTCTTACTAATAAGCTCCTCACGTTGCACCTGAGCAAAACTGGATTCCATTTGATCATCGTCCTCATCCAGATCGCGATACCTGCGCTTATCATAGCCAAAGATGTCGCGAATGTGCGATGATATATCCTCCTCACAATCGCCATCATCTATAAAGTCATCCAGCTCCGAATCATACTCCGAATCATCCTCATCATAAATGCGTCCTAATTAAACAAATGAAATGGAAATAAGTTGACATATAAAAAGTTGTTGAATAAATACAGATAAATACTTAAGTAGTTGTTAAGGCTTAGAATAACTAAAAGGATTATAGTAATTAATTGTTAATACAATTACTCATTTAAGTAATTGTATTAATATTCTATAAATATCTAGTAACTATAAGCCAATAAATTGAATAAAATAAGTTTATATGGTACATTTAAAATAAATCTTATGATTCTTGGCATAAAATGAACTGAATTACTAAATTTAAAATAATAGTTAAAGTATTAAACTAATTGCAATTAACAGGCACAAAGTTAGTTGTAAATTAATAATTAACTAATCATTATATATGTTGTTAGTTGGGAAGATTAAATAATGACTGATAATATAACATATTTGAAATATTTTTCAAAAACATATAAATTTGAATTATAAACGTTAAAGTATTAAATTAAATGCAATTAACAGGCACTAAGTAAGTTATTAACTAACAATTAGTCAATAATTAAAAAGATTAATTCATTCATGTTAAGTTAACATATTTGAAA
Organism: Drosophila phalerata; assembly: GCA_951394115.2. Taxonomy (NCBI): domain Eukaryota; kingdom Metazoa; phylum Arthropoda; class Insecta; order Diptera; family Drosophilidae; genus Drosophila; species Drosophila phalerata. Next base: position 46,081,529 of record OX596006.1, on the reverse strand, counting down.
TATTTTTCAAAATCTATAAATATGAATAAACAAATAAAAGCTTAAATTTCAAGTAAATCATATATGTTTTCTGTACAATTTAAACTTAATTATCAATGTATTGAATGACAGTTAAAGCATATAATTAAATGCAATTTACAATAATCAATAATTAATAATTCTAGTCTTGAATACGCCACTCACTTTTGTTGCCCAATTCCGTCTGTTTGCGACCCATTGCAGTGCCACGCCCACGTGCATCGGTGGGCGGCGGCGGTTTACGTCTTTGGACATCTGGTGGTGGAAATTGCCGGGTCTTGACGGATGATTCCCGTGGTGGGAATTCTCGTGTGGCGCCTGTTTTATTAATGCCTGCATATGGATTGCGGGATTCCAATCTTGCTGCGGGCTTCGTTGCTGCTCCTGATGATGATGTTGATGATGATGTTGTTGATGATGATGATGTTGCGGCTGCAGAAGTGGGTTTTGTATTGGGCACACTAGCTGGACGTTTGCTGGCATTGTGAACACCATTGTTGTGACTACTGCTGCCTGAGGATTTCAGTTTGGCGCTGGAACTGCCGCTGGCAGCAGTTGGCGCTGGCCTTTTGAGGCTATCACTTGTGGACTTGGCTTTGGATTCACTGGCAGCTGAGGTGGCAACGGCAGCGGGAGCGGGAGGAGCTGCAGCTGCTTTCCCCGTGGGTGCCTTATTTAGCTTGGGTATGCGTCCATTTGGCTCCATGCGTTGTGGTTGTGACTGCTGTGCTTGAGACGCTGTTGTGACGTTATCCTTGCGCTGATCCTTGGATTTGGCATCGACTTCACGCTGTCGATCCCGCTGTGCGCGCTGCTCCTTCCAGCGCTGACGCTCCTCCTGCTCCCGCTTCTCGCGCGCCGAGAGCAGCCGCTCCGGTTCCTTCTTCTTCTCGGGCATGGCAATGTTCACGGGTTCGTGTTGCTTCTTTTCGGCCAGACGCAACAGCGCCTGGAAATCCATTGGTGGCGGTTGTGGTGGACGCTTCACCTTGGGCTTCTTCTGCTGCTGCTCCTCCTCCTCCTGGCGCCGCTCCGCCTCCGGATTGTACAGCGTTTTCGATGACGTATATGCTCTGGCCACACTTGCATCCTTGGCTGTCTTCGTGGACGACGTTGCTGGCACCGAACTGAGCCGCTGTCGGGTATGAGATTTGGCCTCCTCCCGTTCCCGTGTAATGGCCGCCTTGACACGCTCCTTGGTGCCGGAGAGATCACGCAGCGACTGCGGTCGACTCGGCGCAAATCCCTTATCCTCATGCACATCCTTCACCTTCTCAATGTACTTCTGATAGAAGGCATTCGCCTCCGTCGACACATAGCCATAATCATCGCCATCCGGCTGATCGGGTCCGTCCAACGTAACGGCCGTATTATCACAATCTTTGGCATCCTCCAGCACCGATTTATTTGCCGATTTGGTGACTTTCAACATTTTACGTATTTTATTCTTGGACTTCTCATCTCGCATGGCCAACAGATTGTTTAACTTCTCACGCTCCTGACGCTTCCGTTCACCCTCCTCCGCCTCCCGTTTCTTGAGGAACTTCTGTATGTTGTTGGACAGTTGTTTGCTCTCCTTGCTCTCCTTTTTGGGTGGCGCATATTTGGTGCTATAGTATTTGCCGTGCTGCAGACAGACAGACAGACAGACAGAGAGAGAGAGAGAGAGACACTTGTTGAGATTGAAACATAATATACTCCCCCTACCGCTCCCACTCCCACTCCCTTCCTAGTCTAATTTTGGGGTCATTGTCTGACCCACTTGGCGATCCATTATCAACACACACACACACATTGATATTGTTACCATATGGCATACGCTAATTCCCATGCCCTGCAAACAGCTGTTGGGGTATATCCTTAGACTCCACGTTCGTCCACACTTCACACTCAATTCGCAGCTCTTGGAAAAAAAAAGAAAAAGAAACTCAACACAAACCTCATCTTTAGTGACTGCATCATTCTTCTTCTTGGCGTAATGCAACAACGCACCGAAATCCATATTGCCTTCGTGTTAATTTCAACAGCGGCTCTTTATTGTTGTTGATTTGTTTTGATTTTTTTACAAAATATTTAAATCGTTTTGAATTTGTTTCGCCTTTGTTTAAGAAAGACGTACGTACTTGTTGACTGAAAACTCTAGAAACACTAGTTATTAGTGATGTGACAAGTGTTAGTGCTGCCAACTTATTCAACAATGAAATTAGCTCAAAGGCAGCGCTGCCAACTTGTTTCATGAAAAAAAATAGCTGCTTCTGGCTTTAAAGTGTCCAATAGCAAAACATAGCTGCATTTATGTTTAAGATAGCCAGATTTACAGCTTAAATTAGCTAGATAAAAATTTATATGGATTTAAAATTTAACCACAGCTTTCTTTTATGTCCATACCCAGCTTATAGCAATTTAAAAAATTTTCTGTTATCGAATTTGAAAAATAACCAAGAACCGGCTATAAAATAGCTAAGTGCAGCAGTTGTTTGAAAATAAAGAAAAGCGAATCTAAACTAACCAAGTGATCAGTGATCACAGTGAACTGCAATGCCCATAAATGAAGTCGTTCACTTGTTCATTTTAATGGTCCGTTCATTTGAACTTACGCTGAACGAAACGGTTTTCCGTTCCGAAAGCGCAGCCGAAAGAAAGAGAGAGCAACAGTTTTAATTATTTGTATTTATTTATCGTAGACAAAGGCAAAAAAAAAGTATTTCTGCAGGTAGAAACAGAGAATAACAGGTGCAATAATGGCGAGCTGTGTGGCTCAAATCTCTGGATAGGCGCTGCCAATAAGACTCTTTCCTCTGTAGCGCCAGGAATAGGTGACAATGCCGAACTTGCTGTTGCCCAGGGAGACGGGACAGGTGCGATCCGGACGCAGCTGGAAGCAGACGGTGTAGAGTGCCAGCTCCAGTTCTGGGGAGGTGCCAATGAACATCGTATCCACCGGTTTGTTGAGTCCATTGTGCGAGAATCGTACCTTGACGACTTTTCCTTTCTGCACGCAAAGAATGGGTATAAAGAAAGAGATAGAGAATATACATATAGGCAAATACAGAAATTGAAATTTATCTAATTCTTGAAATAAATTCACTTGTTCCTTTTTTTCTTTCTTAAAAATTAACTTTCAAAATCGAGTATTTGTATTATAATGGTTATTTAAAAAAAACTTTCTTTTAACATTCTTTATGAATATGCGAAGAAAACACTTAAATTCTGATAATTAAACTTGATAATGACTATAGAAATATATTTCATAAAAAAAAAAATAAAATTTCAAATATATTTATATTTAAAAATACAAATATATTTCATACGAAGTAAACAAAAATCTACAAAATATGACGGAACAAAATGTCGCATGCGAAAAGTTGAGTTCTACTTTGATAAAAATTAAATTTAAAATAAACTATTTAATATTTTTGAAACAAATAAAAAGCATTTTTTAGATGGAACAGTGCATAAAATTTTAAAATTTAGTCACTTTAAAATATTCTCTCAAGTTTCTTTGAAATCAGTTTTGAACTGTTTGCCGTGAAAGCCATTTATGTTTTTTGTAGCGTGCGAACGCCTTGGTTTTTTGTAAATATTTCGAAAACGAAACATTGTCCAAAATCAAGCTTAGCACTAATTGTAGTGCTCATTGAAAGCTATAAGTTTCGACTTTTTTCAAATTTAAAAAATGTGTTGACATATTTTTTTTTTTACTTTAAGTGCGTACGAACGGTACATTCAAATCAAAAAACATTAGAGAATTTGGAATATTTGGATTTGGTCACACTTACCGTGCCAATGTCCTGCTCCTTCATGTAGCCCTTGTAGTCGAAGCGACCGGCCTGTTCCTCCTCGCTGACATAGACCCAATTGTGGAAGCCAATGATGGTGCCGTTCTTCACCTCGTGCACGAAGACATGCTCGAAACCGGAGCTACCGATCTTGCCCTGACCCCGCGAATATTGGGTGAACCAGAGTTCCTTGACAAGATCGCGATGCGTCTTGGGATCGGGCGTGACAAGACCCTTCTGCTGCAGGAACAACATAGCCTGACGCATTACACTGGTGGCCATGACAGCGTCGAGGAACTCGTTCTCCTCCCGGCGCTCATTGGCGGTCACATGCTCATTGATCAGCGTATCCTCCTCGTAGTTGTTGAACAGCAAACGCATCTTGGCTATTGTCTCCGGCTGCAAGGCCTTCGAATCCACTGTGAGCAGTCTGTTGGGAGAGTTACCTGACAATTGAGATGCACTGCATCAAGGTCAGAGTTGAGTTGCTACTTACGGCTGTGGCGCTTCATCGGCGCTGTCTATGGAACGTGTGCGACCCTGCAGATTCACATTGATGTGGTTCAACTGACTGTTGGACTCCTTGGTGTACAGCTGTTCGGTCAGCTGGCGAATCTCATCATCGGTGGCCACCGAGTTGCCCGACGATTGGAAGCCCGGACGCACTGTGCTGGTTGTCGATCCGCCCGTGTGCGGCACAAAGGATACGCCAGAGTTGCCACCCGTGGTGGTGGTGGTGGTAGTGCTGCTACCGTGACCTGGTGTGACTGGCTTTACCGGATGCACTGGTACCGCCGGATGCACGGGTGTGGGCAACGGTGCCTGCCAGGCGGATGGCGATGTTGGTGTGCTCGCCGTGGGCGTGGCTGCACCTGGTGACTTGGGCGTCGGTAGTGCCGGGAAGTCCTCCTTGAGCGAGGGACGTCTTGGATTCGGTTGCACGGTCGATGTAGAGCTGCTGTCACCGCCAAAGCGCAGATCGACACCACCACCCGGTTGCACATTCACTCTGGGACGCATTGTGGTGGTTGTGGTGGTACTGCTGCTGGTACTGCTGGTCATAGGTGCTAGTCCAAAGCCCGGACGTGCACCGTTGCCCGCTGCTCCGCCGCCGGAATAGCTTAAATCAAAGCCACTCGGTTGTGGTTTCTGTGGTCGGTACGGCGCAAAGCCAGGCGGCAAATTGGGCGCTGTGGAGGCGCCAGCATGACCACCAGGACGTCCCTGGTGTGCGGTGGCTGTACCTGCTCCAGCTCCTGCTCCTGTTCCTGCTCCCGCTCCTGTTCCCGCTGCTGTGTTGAAATGCTGCTGTCCGGGTGCGGTCTGATGTCCGGCGGAACCCGCTGCCGATGGCCATTGCGGTCCGTGCACCGGAGAGGCGCCAAATGGCGAGGAGGCTGGCGTATCCGGACGTGGTCCCAGTGGCATCAGCGGTGCATGCGAGATGACCAATGGTGGTGGCTTCTGTACAGGCGCCGGCGTTACAATCGGTCGTTTTGTGGTTGTTGTTGTGGTAGTGCTGGTTGTTGTGGTTGTTGTTGAGGTGGTGTCGCTGCTGCTGAAGAACTTCTTGATGCCGCCAAACCAGCCGGACTTTTTGGTGGTTGTCTCCACATCTGGAGCTGGCGTTATTTCAATTTCGCTCCTGTAACCAGCTGCAAAGGGTTTGAATCGGGTATTGAAACCGTAAACGAGACCTTTAACCGGTAATAACCGATTGCATTTGGTAAACCTAACTGAAATTCTAACCGAAAACAAAAACTTTTTTTATAATACCATAGCCGAAACTATGCAAACCGAAATAACCGATTAGTAACCGATTCATATATAAAGGTTAGTTTCGATTCAGTCAAACATTAAATTCAATTATGTTTTTCAAACTAATTTTGATTTTAAATTTGAATATTGATGTTATTAAACAGAGAAAAGTGTGTTATACTTGGGCACAGGGGCCCAGAGTTCGAATCAAGCTTGCTCCTTCGATAGGTAGACGAGATCTTTTTTGAAATCGGAAAACCAATCTAAATTCCATACAATTTTAGTTAGTTTTCGGTTGTTTTACATTTCTGGAACACACCTAAAACACACGGTTTTATAACATTTCAACCACTTATTAATTTTTTTAACGATAAACAAAGATTTGGAGTAACCCGAAGTGCAAACATAACTACAACCGATGATTTTTTCGGTTTGATAGCCTGGTTTACACCATGAATCAGTTGAGTTACCTAAGTTTCGAGTCGTCTTCTACCTGAAATCTATCTTACCTGCAATTTCGCATTGTCCGGCGATGACAACGCAAACAAACAACGCGCTCAATGCCAAACAACGCATTTTGTAGTTGTCGTTGTTATATTCGGATTTATTATCACTTTGCGCTACTTTGAACGCTTCTTGGAATTGGGAGAGTAACACAACCAGCTGGTCTGAGACTCAAAACACGACTGAGACTCAGACCTCAGAGCTCAAACCTCAGAGACAGCGGCAATTCCACAGTTAACGACAACAACAACAACAACTACAACAACAACTACAACAACGACAGGCATCCGCCTTCAACTCTCTTTATTTTATTTTTTTAATTTTTTGTTTTTATTTTTTATTAATGAGCTAATGTCGTCGGAACAGCATTTAGCGTAGGTTTATAGTGCTGATCGCTGCGCTACAATAAAAAAGCATATCAGTTGTGACTGAAATATTGTAACTACTCGCTGAAAATAAAATTATTAAAATATATATATAGAAATTAAAAATTCAAATTAACACTCAAATGATAAAAGAAAACTACTCGTAAAATAAAATTATTAAAAAAGCTTTAAATTAAAAATGTTATTATTAAATTCGATATAGAAATTAAATATTAAACTTAAAATTAGAAATAAAATTATTCAAAAAGCTTTAAATTAAAAATTAAATTTCAAATTCAAATTAAAACTCATATGATCAAAGAAAACTACTAAATAAAATTATTAGAAAAGCTTTAAATTCAAAATTTTATTATTAAATTAAATATACAAACTACAAATTAATATTGAGTACAGCTTTAAAAAAATCCGATCTGTAGTGAATTTAATTTAAATGAAATTTATTTTAATTAATTTAAATTTAGTTTAATTTAAATTTTTAATTTAATTACCTGTAGCGCACTAAACAGTCGTTGCAGTTGAATGTTTTCTCGATTGCTTCACTAAATTCATTTGAACTTGCCAGTGGACCAAGTGCAGAGGATGGTGGATTGTGGAACGTGGATCGTGGGCTGTGGATTGAGGGTGGTACATACATAGGTTGAAAGGGTTGTGCCGCAATTATGTTCAGCTATTTCATTATGAGCTTTAATTGCAAACGAGGGAGGGAAAATTGTATTTGGTTCCGAAATGAAAGAAAAAAAACCGAAAATAGAATTTAAACTTTTATGATTTAATTTGTCTGGATTTTTATGACTTATATAAAATTCATAAAATTAGTTTAAGGCTTTGAGCCCTTGACAAAATGTTAATTTCTCTCCCTCTCTCTCTCTCTCTCTCTCTCTCTCTCTCTCTCTCTCTCAATTTATAAGTCTTTCTCTATCTCAGTTTAAAGCGACCTGAATTTCATTAATTTCAAGTACTCACAATTATAAATTGTTGTTATTGTTTTTTTATTTTTTTTTTGTAATTGTTATTGTTGCCGCACTTGGATGAATTTTTATAGATGTTGTTTGCTTTGAGCTCATTTCTAATGAAACGAAACTGGAAGCTGGGAAACGCTTATCAATTTTATATATGAAAAAGGCCATTGGGAAAGGTTACCTATTAATATTCATATATTTTTCTATTTCACATAAGACAATATACACATCCGTTAGGTAAGGCAATCGCATACAAGTAAATAGATAATATGGTATACTTACATACATACATATAACAATTTCCTATGATCACTTAATCAAATAAACCAAGCAAACATTAACCCCAAAGCATATTTCTAATTACTTTCGCTTGGTTTTAGCAGCTACTACTATACAAAAAAAACCCACAATCGAGAATATTGAATATAGCAATTTTTCCAGTTTCTTCATAAAGTTGCTGATTAAGAAGCATTTTACAAATGTCTCAATTAACTGAGGAACAGATATTTTGGGTTCAAATGTATACTGATTTATTTCAAATCTTTTTCAAATTTTTTTTGAATTTAAAAATTTCGGTTTTTTCCACTTAAGATTAGATTGAAACTTCTGCAATTTAATAATTACTTAAAAATAAATAAAGTTCCTCATTTAGCTTTAATATCAATGCAGCATACTGTTTAGAGATATATAAAATTGTCAGGCCTGTTCCGGTTTTCACTTTCGATTTTATCGGATTAAAAAAAAATTTAATTTTGCACCTTGCATTTGGGCTAAACATTTTAAAATTATATTTTATCATTTTATCGGAATTCAATTCACCAGCTCAAAATGAATTCAATACGCAAAATATTTCCAGATTGATATAAGAACAGGCTAAAGATTTTCATATCCGACAAATCTTGCCAAAAGTGAAAACCGAAACAGACCTGATAATTTCTTTAGTTTTTCGAAATCATTGGAAAGTTTTCAATTCTTACTTACTTAGTTCCATGTATGTTAAATTCGGATGACGTCAAGAAAAAATATTTTAAATCATATAATAACAATACCTAGACTAAACAATTATCTGGTAATGCTGGCAAATCTGCAACAAGAGATATATGTATTTTATGATTTATAACTTCGAGTTGAACTTCTTAAATAAATAATTCTTGTAGCATACATTTGGGCATCTTAACAAAATGCAATATTCTTTTCGTATTATTATGATGACTAATTAAAGAATAAGGCTAAGAAATACCCTGCAAACAGGTTTAAAATAATCATATCTATATGTGCATATACATTATATGTTTTTAAATGATCGTGTTTGTCTTATACATGATCACCGCAAATTAACAGGGTATTATAAAGTGACATAAAAATATTTTGACAAGTGCCAAATCAAAAACTCCACAGAAATAGTGTGAACTTGTTTTATTTGACTGTAATTTAAGCTAAAAAATGTTACTAGTGATCTTCAGAACGACAAATCTGCAAAAGATTTGATTCTCAGGTGCTTTTGTGAATCAACTTGCTTCGTATAGACTCGTCCAATGGGGGAATGGCCTCGCGAGGTATCAAAAACGTTGACAGATTGAACAGATCGAGAAATACTTTATAGCGATCACTGAAAGCGAGAAGAAAGACAGAGAGAGAGAGAGAGAGATAGAGATGAAGATCAATGATCGATCGGGTGACAGACTGTCTAAAGTGACGCACCTGAGTGTAGAGCGTAGATATTGATAGCCGGAAGAGCCGCCAGTTCCCAGTTGCTGTGAACCGATCATGCGTTGCACCATGATCACATGATTATCTAAGTGAAAGTAAAGTGTCAATCAATAAGGAGAACGGGAAAGGGTGTGAAGAGAGGTAACTTACAGCGCCACTTGGTGATCAGTGAGTCAATGTCCATGAGCAATGTGAGCAGCTGATGAGGCTGACTGAAACGCGGCTCATCGCGATAGAAGGTGATCATGATGGCGCCCTGTAGAGCCCCATGACTGAAGCGTCGATCACCGCGCTTTACCATCGCCTCGTGTACGGCTGGATCGAATATGGAGCGATAAACCTCACGACGCTTCTCAATATCCATGAGCCGATAATTCTTGGCCCGCTCCACGGGCTCCAACATAGCACTCTGCACTTGTGCGGCCAGAAACTGATCGACACTCTCCTGAAATTTCGCCCAGAAATTGAAACCATCCTCCTCCAATCCCGGCGTACGCTCCAACCATCTCTGCACCAGCTCCAACAACGATGGCTCATCCTCTGAGCTTCGTATCGCAGTGAGAGCTTCTGGATCGCTGCCAAAGACATCCGTGTACTTCTGATTGTATTTCACACGCTGATCTGTGAGCACACCCAGTTTATTCTCCATCAGGCGAAACTGCAGCGATTGAAAGCCCGAAGCAGGCGCCAGATACTTGCGAAAGTCCATAAAGTCTAGCGGTGTCATTGTCTCCAATATGGGCACCTGATCCACCAGCAACTGTGAAGAGATATACAAAAAAATTTTATATTAAAAGTTATGAAAGGTTGTGGGATTGGGAATATGAGCTTGAGATCTGTGAGAGATCATTATTCTGATCTTCCACTGATCACTTGGAGTAAAAAGGAAGATCATTGCACGATCTTCAGAGAATTAACTGCTCAATTACATGATCGTTTTGTGTACAGTGAGAAAATTAATTTAGGATCAGAAATCTACATGATCATGTATTGATCTATTATAGCTTAACAGTGTAGAGTCACTGTACAATCATTATGGTTGATCATACGGAATTTTTTTAGACACAATCGTTTATAAAAACAATAAAAGTGCAAGATCATTATGTAGATCAATTTAAAAGAAAGCTATAATTTTGAGTCTTTTAAAAGCGAGATCACTGAAATAATATAATGTGAATATTCTCAAGATCATTAAGGATATATAAGAAGAGAGTTGGAAAAGGTATTTTAGTTTCTACAAGATCATTGGGTAGATCAATCTACATATAAGAAAGCTCTTCTTGAGTTCATTTTGAGTCTTTTAAAAAAGCGAGATCACTGAAATAATACAATGTAAGATCATTAAGTATCTGTTAGAAGAGAGTTGGAAAAAGTATTTAAGTTTCCGCAAGATCATTGGGTAGATCAATCATTACAACATATTTTTTCTATACAGATTTTAGAGCGTAATATAAGGATCAAGATTTAAAATAAGTGCAATAAATTATTGTAAAATTTGATCATGTATGATTCTGTGGAAATAGTAAGACTAAAAGTTTAAGATCAATGGAATGATCTACTTTAAAAATTTAAAGCTTTTCAAGGAGTCAATAAGACAAGATCACTTAAAAACTAGTTATGATTTTGTGATTTGAGATCGGATATGTTTACCTTTAAAATAAGAACAACGCGATTCAATCGCTTGACAATTTCCAGGGTTTTGGTCTCATCGATGACCTCCGGATTAAGCATGTCACGTATGGAATCGAATTCAAAGATGATTTGTTTGAACCACAGCTCATAAGCTAAGACGAGACATCAAAAAATAAGATAAAGATAGTATATAAGAAAGAGAGAGAGAAAGAAAACATACCCTGATGCGTTATAATAAAGAGATGCTCATCGTGAACGGGTCTCTTGTCCTCCTTGGAGAGCATACACTGTGCATCCAATAACTTGTCCAACATCAGATACTCGCCATAGATTTTGCCCACCTCGGTGGTCAATGGCACTGCGGATTCATCATGATCATTGCTATTGATAACATATCAATTAATTTCGAGAATTTTAGGGTTTCCATCGTGAAGATTGTCTTACCAATTGCTAGCATAAGGGCAGCTCATATTTTTCTACTTTTTTTTTTTTCTTTTTGTGATTGAATTTGTGTTGCGACTCGCAGCACATCAAGTGGCAGACTGAACCGTCAGTCTATCTCCCAAGTGGTACACCCGTCACTGTCCTACAACCAGCACAAAACAGTGTTGCCAACTGCCAAAACAAAAAAAAAAAAAACAGCTAGTTTTCTTTAGTAAGTTAAATTTGAATAAAGATTCAGCTTGAAAGCTTTATAACTGCAGTTGTGTTTAACTGTATGTTACATTTTAACTGGCTAAAAAAAGCTAATTAAATTATATTATAAATTGCTCTATAAAGTTTGATATCGGTTTATTAATTTAGCTTTCGTTTATAAATCTTAAAGCAACTTTATAAAAATGCTGGCGCTTCTCACTTTTAAGATTTAATACTTACTTTTAGAGAGTTTATTTTTTATTAAGGGTCCGTTTTTTTTTTTTTTTAAGTAACTCTCCTTAATTTTTTAAGAGAACTTTATTTTTTTAAAAGAAAATAAGCAGTGAGATTTGTTAAATTTTCCTTTTAAGCAAACAAAAAACCAGAATGAAAAATACACAAGTCCATTTAATCCCTTACTTGTCTATTAAAAAAAGCTCAATTGGCAGCATTGAAAGCAACTCGATATTTTTAGATAATTGTTTAGAGAGCTGAAATTTTTTTGAAAATCATTGTCTTAAATTTTACCAAAAACGATTAACCCTTTATTGGAATTTCTTAATTGTCGATAAAAAATACTTTACTTACTTTTTGTACATCTGAAATAGTTTTTAAGGCTAAATTTGTGTGTAAAAAATCCAGCTAATCCAGCTAGAAAACAGCTAAATTGGCAGCACTGGCAGCAAGTCGTCAGTTCCAAGCGACTAGACAACGAGATTGCTTCACAATTTGAAGCACGAGATGATTTGAGATTTGTTTTCCGTTATCCGTTATCAGGAAACTGGTGTCAAGACGTCAAGTGTTTTTATTTTCTCTCCAATCGATGTTGTTATCAATTGTTTTGTGGCTCAACGAAGGGATTAAATGACGCCATGCCACGCCCCCCAAAATTGAAATTATATATAAGTATTTTTTTTTTTTTTTTACATTTTTCATATAATTGTTTTTGTTTAAAATTTATTTTTGAGTCATTGGCTCAGTCATATTTTTAAATCTGTTATATAACTTGTTAAATTTATGTTACTTTGCTGTTGCTTCGTTTTCATCTTCATCTTCATTTTCATCATCATTTTCATCATCATTATTTTATTTATGTGTTTTTTGTTGTTGTTCTTGTTGTTCTATAGTTGTTGTTTGTTGCCTTTGTCATATACACTAATTGTGTGTATAAGTACTATATATATATATATTTATTTTTTGTTCACTTTACTCTTTATTTATTCGTCTTATTTAATTAATGAATACACATTTTTTTCACATTTTGTGTGTTGTTGCATGCCACCAAAAAAAAAAATCATAAATTATCATCATCATAACCATTCAATAGATTAGTGTATATATATATAATTATTTGTTTTCATATGTATATATATATATATATATTTTTTTTTTTTATAATTTGTCAACTACATTTTGCATAGAAAAAAATTAGTTATAGCTGATATTATCAACCCAGAGAAAACTAACAAACAAAAAATAGTTGAAGAAAAACACAACATTTTCTTTTCGTTATTTTTGTTTTCTGTTTTGTGAAATTCTTTGCGTTACGTTGTTTTTTTTAATTTTTTTAGCATTTTTATGTATTACATAAACATCTAATATATATCATATATATATACTTGAATATATATATATAATTTTTTTATTTATTAATTATGCAAATCGCGCTGCTTTATCAATTCTTTAATTTGTTCGGAAATTGTTTTTCTTTTTTCATTTTTTTTTTTTTTTAAATTTGGCGCCTAAAAGTGCGCTTTGGTTTTTATTTCGTTCAGTTTCATTTTATCGTTATTTTCCCATTTAAAAACTTCACATACATATGCATAGCCTATACATGTATATATGTATTTCGGTGTGTATATATCATTTTATTTTGGTATATATGTATGTATGTTTATGGTTTATGTATATAGTATGTATAACTAAGTTCGTTTTGCGATCTGGCTTTCTCTATAACTATAGATCTAACTGTAGCACTAACTATCTCGCTCTGGCTCACTTGCTAAGTTATGCGTTGTCTTTGTCTTTGTTTATTGCAATTTAAACATAATTTATATATATTTAATTAATGTTTTTGTTTTATATATATATATTTTCATAAGTTTATTATAGACATGAACGCAATATTTGTTGTAGTTTTTTGTTTTTTTTAAATTTAAAAAATAATATTCGTTCGTTATATTTCTCACATATATATATATATATATATATATAGAGACAGGCAGATTCCGGCTTTCATATTCGCCAGCAAAACGCATTAGCGAAATTGTGGCGAAATTTGCAAGGCGAAACAAACCTGTTATTGTTATTGTATATATATACTTATATAGTATTGTATGCACATTATATCTGTGTTACTTTTCATTACTATTTTTGTTTTCTTTGTGTAAGTATTTACTGTAGATTCTCTTTTACCTGTTTCAAGTTGAAGTTTTGTCTAACAAGCTTTTTTTTTGGTGCAACTTTGGCACTGTTACTTAGAAGTAGATGATTTCTTGTTATTTGTAGTTTTTTTTTTTTTTTTTTTTTTATTTAAATTTAAGAATGATACAATAGATACGTATACATAGACCGTATGCATACATGTGCATACGTATGTATTTATGAAACCCAAACAAACTGCAGCTCACAAAATAAATACGCATTCGTATTTGGTGATTCAAGGGGACATTCCAGTAAACCCTTTCACATCAAAAACGCGCATATTTGAATGTAGCGAATGAAAGTTCTATCAAATAAAAAATCGATTTGAGACAAACCAAATAAAAAAAAATGAGAGGAAGCGCTTTAGTCGGCATAGCCGAAGTGTAAATACCCTTGCAGCAGTGCTAAAAAATAAATAATTTTTATTTTAACAATATTTCTATTACATTTTTGAAATTCTCTTTTCAGGCGCACCTCAATTTACTTTCGAAATTGTGGCGAAATTAAAACTCGGAAGCACCCACTGCAAAAGCATAAGAATTATAAATTGCATATTATATATAAAAATAAAAAAAAAAAATAATACACATATATTTATCTATATATTTAATACAATAAAAAAAATATTTGGGGAAAGGCATACACATAAATTATATTATAATAATAATTTGCTTAAGTATAGCTTAATTAAATAAGTTCTTTTTTATATGATATTTCACTACCTTGAGATTTAAAAGAAAGACAATTTTTTTAATATATATTTTGTGTGTGTTTTTGTTTTTGTTTTTTTTTGGTTTGGTTTTGATTTTTTGTTCTAGTTTCGAGTCGAAATGGATGTGAGAAAGTTTCACTGTAGCAACAAATTGCACTACATACATATATATATGTAATATATAAGTGTATATATATAGTATGATAATTTAAATATGTGTGTGTATATAATTTAATATAATTATAATTTATGTATATTTTTATTTAAAATCAAATGCAATTTTCATTGAGCAAACACGTTTTGATAAAGCGAAAAAAAACTAAGCGAAATCAAAAGTGTTAAGAAAACAATCAAGATCACTTTAATCGTAGATGAACGACTAGCAGCTACCCTGTACTACAAGAAATCTGTGCTTTTTAAAAGCACACTTTTATTCATTGTGTTTTTTTTCCTTTGAAGTTGAAGTTGAAAAAGTGGAAAATAAAATTGTGTTTTAAAATTTAATTTAATTGGAGCAGACAGACAAAAATTTATTTTTTTATTAATAATTAGTGTATTCAATTTTTTGATTTTATGCCAACATTTTTTACACATTTCCAGAGTACAGGGTATTTTCAAAAAATGTATAATTCCAACATTTCAGTTTTCACTTCAATTTTCCTTGTCTAACATTATGTTTTTGAGTTTTTTTTTGTATTTTGTTTTTGTTTTGTTGCATGTGTAGCACCCAGCATGTAATAAATAAATTCATATACTTAATTAATTTGGTTTACTATTTTGGTTGATGCGACATTCGATATTCGAAAAACTAACTTATAAAAATCAACACGAACTTCGAATTCGTATTGAAAACGATTCTCTTTCCATTCATATTTATCATATTACTTCAAATACTTAATTGTTTTACGAGTATTGTTAAATATATATATATTTTATATATATTTTGTGTAAATTTATAGTGTTGTTTTTCGTTTACTTTACTTTGCAGTGTTGTAAAGTGTATTTTACATGCACAATTTAAGTGTTGCATACTTTTTTGGAGCAGGTAGGTAAAGGAAATTTGGAATAAATACTCTAGGGGAAATTTACAAACATACACACACACACGTACACATATACACAGTCACACACATGCAGGGGAATTGCAAAAGAGGCAGGAAGAGAGAGAGAGAAAGTAAGAATGAGAGAGAGATAGAGCTCACTCGCTAAAATCAACGCGAATTATGATAACAACTCAAAGAACTTATTGAATTTTGATCGCTCATTATATTATAGAGTATCAGCATCAGTTGAGGGCTGTAAGGGCGTTAGTGGGCGTGGCAGATTTAGCTCATCTGCCACAACCGCCGCCGACACCGCCGCCGGCACCGCCCAAATGCACTGAAGTCGCTGACAACTCGACGCGTTGACATTGGCGGCGCTCAACAATCACCGCCGTTGGCAGCGACTATTCCAGCCCTGGTCATACATTCATTGCATAGTACACGGATCCCTGGGCGGCGGCAGCAGCAGCTCCTCCTCCCACCTGCTGCTGCTGTTGTTGTTGCTGCTGTTGTTGCTGCTGATGTTGCTGATGTTGTTGCTGCTGCAACTGTTGTTGCTGCTGCTGCTGTTGTTGCTGTTGCTGTTGCACTGCTGCTGCTGTGGGTGAGACCATGGCATTGCAATCGCTATGCGATACGGCAGCTGCTCCCTCCGGCACGCCCCTTTCACTAAAGCCCGGCATGCCGCCCTCAGCTCCAAACTGATAATGTTGCTGCATTAGACGCTGTTGTTGCTGTTGCTGCTGATGTTGTTGCTGCTGATGTTGCTGATGTTGTTGCTGCTGCTGTTGAGCTGCCGCATGCGGATGTTGCCCGTAGTGGGCGGCATGACCACGCCCACTCACCACATGCAGCTGCATGCCCGGAAGGGCGTATCCAATGGGAACGCGTATCGTTTGCTGTGTCACCTGAGCAATGAAAACAATTAAATAAAAACACCATTAATTAATTATTATTTGTGTCTGTATAAATTTTACTTAAAGAGTAGTCGACTAGCAGTTACTCTGTAAACTAAAGTTCTCAACTGCAGTTACTTATATCATGCAAAGTCTTCCAGCAATCCGTACTATCTGAAATATTCCTCAACTATTTAACCTTACTCAATTCCAAACTCCTTTTTTGAATATTAATCTGCCAACATAAGTCTACACTAGTCTACTTTACACCAACACTGCGGACTCTGCAAAACTCTACACTATTCTACAGCACTCTACACGACTCACGTCTTTCATTCATTAATCTACTACTAATTTTTACTACTCTCCACATAATTCGCTACTAATTTACGCTACACAGCACTATTTTTCACTGCTGTCTATTACTCTACACTCTCGACTTCTCTACACCGTTTAACACTATATTTATTGCTTTTTACAACAGTCTTCTCTACTCTACACTAGCATCTGCCTTAAAATATGCAACTCTCAATTGTTCTCCACAACTGTATTTTATATTCATTGCTTTTTACAATAGTCTCCACTACTCTATTAAAATATGCCACTCTCCATTTCTCCATACTAGTAAAATTTTGTTAAAAAACACAGATCTGCATTACTCTCCACTACTCTCCACTTCTTTCACTTCTCTCCACTACTCTTCACTACTCTCCACTACTCTACACTACTCTCCACTTCTTTATTCTATTTTCCATCACCATCTACCATGCTAACGTGTACTCTCCACTTCTCTCCACTACTCTCCACTACTCTACACTACTCTCCACTACTCTCCACTTCTCTCCACTTCTCTCCACTTCTCTCCACTACTCTACACTACTCTACACTACTCTCCACTACTCTCCACTTCTCTCCACTACTCTCCACTACTCTACACTCCTCTCCACAACTCTCTACTACTCTCCACTTCTCTCCACTACTCTCCACTTCTCTACACTATCCTATATTCCAGCATTTCCCCCCTTTGTGCAAACTCACCTGCTGATACTCGAGTATATTCTGCCGCTGAATGTGCGCAAGTTTTGGATCGACGCTGCTGCTGGTGGCAAACTGTGAATAGGTCTCCGCATTGTAGGGTATCAGCACCATCGTCTGATGATAGTTACGCAACGGCGGCGGCGACTCTGGCCGCCTGGTCGGGCTGCGGGCAAAGTGGCTGCTGTAGCTGCTGTGCTTGCTCTGCTCAATGGCCGTTGCGGTGGCCGTTGAGGTGACGCTCTGACAATTCTGTGCGGCGGCATACAACAGCGAGGCATCATCGGCGGCGGTGGCGCCCTGCTGGATCATCGTCTGGCGGAACATGGCGCCGGCGGGCAGCGTTTGATAATAGGTCTGTTGTATGGCAGCGGCATCAACCGGAAAACGTTGCTGCTCTCCACTTTCGCTGTAGAAGCTCCAGGTGCGTTGCTCCGTCTTCTGCTGGGCAATTGTGTTCGCTTGCAACGCGGCGGCCATTTGTTGTTGCAACTGTTGTTGTTGCTGCTGCTGTTGCTGCTGCTGTTGCTGTTGTTGCAACTGTTGCTGTTGCTGCTGCTGCTGCTGTTGTGGCACATTCTGTGGCGAGGGATTCTGCTGCTTGGGCTGATTTGGCATGGCATAACCTTTGACCGCCTGTGGCACCGGTTGACTGCTTATCACCGTCGTCGGTATCTGTTGGGTGAGCTGCTCCTGCATCTGGGCAAGTATCTCATTGGTGGAGCTAAACTTGGGCTTAATGCCACGCACCGATGGACGCTTATTGAAGCCGTAATCATTCTGCTCATCATCATCGCTGCTTGCCTGCGACTGACACTGAGATTGGGATTGGGATTGGCATTGATTGGCATTCTCCATGCCCGCATAGCGTTTCTTTAGCTGCTCCGTGCGCTTCGCCTCCGCCTGGGCAAAGGCAGCCAGCTCATCCTGCTGTGAGGTTTCCGGTGTGCCCGCAATCACATCTGGCGCCACCTTCCGTGCCTCATCTGCTCCAGCTGCAGCTGCCCCACCGTTGGCACCAGCTCCACCGCCCAATGCCATTGCTGCCACCGCTGCCGCATCTCCACCAGCGCCGGCTGCAGCGCCCAGCAGTTGACTCATATTGAAGTCCGCCGCTGCCGCCGCAGCCGCGTAGTGCGCATGTGCCGCGTGTCCATGCTGATGTGCCGCTGCAGCGGCAGCCAGCGTGTAGTACGAGGACAGATCATCCTTGTTCCCGGCCACGCAGGCCGTCAACGGCGCCAGCGTCGAGAGGAACTGACGCTTCGGTTCCGTCTGTCGCGGCGGCGTGCGATGGATCTGTGTGTGCACCACCGGCACCTGGATGCCCATGCCCAGATCCGGAGCAGCTGGGCAGCGACATTCCTGCACAGAAACAAATATAAATGGGTTTAATCTCTGGCGGAAAACTACATTAAATCGATTATAATCAACGCTGCAAACCGGTTCTGAACCGAAGCTCGTAGAACCGGTTTGGTTAGGGTTTTTAAGCAGCCTGAACCGGATCATGAACCGAACCCTTAAAATTATTTACTTTGCGAACCCGAACCTAAACCGTACCGCTTTCTAAAATTAAAGATTCGCTTCGAAAAAAAAAATAATTACATAAATTTTATGGTTTTCTAATATTATGCAATTATTTGAGACTTGGGATTAAAATAAGTCGTAATTAAATCTTCAAATAAATTTCAATTATCATCAAAATTTGATTTCTTTAAAAAAAAATTAAATTTGATCAAAATGTAGAGAAAAATTTATAGCAATAAAAATATTTTTTTTGTATGAAATTGAACCAAGGTTCGAACTTTGGGTTCAGGGGGTATATAAACCAATTCGCGAACCGATTTCTGATTTCTTTGTCAAATGTTTATTTTATCATTATTTTGGGCTCTAATTTGATTCAGCATAACATTTTGAAATTAAAATTTTTTCGCCTTACTGTCAATTTGTTCCATGCCAATTTTTAACCGATTTCATTGCGGAATGTCAATTTTTTAATTAATTGATCTCTATTTTGATTCTGTTTCAAAATTTTAAATTTAAATTATTTCACATTGCTGTCCATTTTTTCCATACTCTGACACATCTTCAAAAATTTTAAGCGGTCATAACTTTGTGAAATCTTAACCGTTTTCATTGCATTCATTTCATTCATTTCATATCATTATTTGACCTCTAATTCGAAAACTTAATTTAATTTCTTTGCTACTCACCTGTGGTATAATGACAATAGGATTCTCCTCGAGCTCCATGATCTTCTCCTGCTTCTTGTCGCGACTGAAAATGTCGGCAATTTTCTTATAAGCCGATGAGCCGCTCGATGAGCTGGACACGGAGCTGCTGGGCGAGAAACTCTTTTCGCCATTTAAGAATTTGGGAGCTAGAGTATTGGGATTCTCCTCGCCAGCGGGACTATCACGTTGTGCCAACTCGGAACAATCGCGTTCGCTAGCCTGATCCTGATCCTGTTCAGCATCGACAACGCTGCGTGCCAGCGATAATTCCTCAGCGAGATCCTCATCAATGTCACAGGTGAGTTGCTTAATGCGATCCTCCAACGAAATGTCCGACTTGACGGCCTTTTTTCTGGCAAGAATTAAAGAATTAAATGCAATAGTTATGGTTAGTCTTTTTCAGGGATAGACAGGCAAATTTTAAGCTCGAAATTGCTGCACAAAAAAAAAAAAATGTTCTAAAATCAAGAATTTGGTCCCAGAACTACGAATTTTGGTCTAAAAAATGCGTCGAGAATATAAAATTCTTAATTAAAGAGTACACATCTTGGTTTTAAGAACATTTTAATTAAGAACATGTTCTTATTTTAAGATTAAATGTTCTTAAAATTAAAGTCAAAAAATTAAAAAAAATGAAAATAATAATTTTTAAAAATTCTTTTCTTTTATTTGTATATATTTTATATTGTTTTGGTACTTTTATAAATGTTATTCCTAACAATTTAAGACTTTTATTGTTATATTAAGATTTTATGATTTTTTAGATTAAAAATCATAGCTATAGTAATTTGGTCTTAAAATAATCTTATTTTAAGAACCAAATATTTAAGATGTATGTTCTTGATTTTAGAAGCTGGTCTTTTTTTTCAGTGTGCTAACAGACTTAAAAATTATTTGTGTTCAGCGTCTCAACTCGAAGCAGAGCATTTGCTGTGTGTTGTTTATTGTGTGTTTTTGAAGAAGGTGAAATTGTGTTTCCAATTTGTATAACAGTTTGTGATTTGTCGATATATTTAAGGCATCACTTACTTGATCAGGGAACGTCGTAGAATGTTGCGTTCCATGCTGCGTCGCAAGGTGTCGGAGTCGCCACAACTGCCGGGTAAATGGGTGACCAGACAGCCGGCACGCTTGGACTCATCGAAGGCACGTAATGCCTCCGAGGTCAAGACCGGTGCCTGTTGGGCCGACACGCTGGGAAATAGTTGACGTACCGCCGAATTGGGACGTAGCGCATTATTGAAGAGCGTCGAATGCTTCTTGATGGGAATCAACTCATTTATCTGATTCTCACTGTCATCCATCTCACCACCCAAGGATTGGCCATCGCCATCTGTGCCGGCATTGGCCTGATCCTCGGTCACAAAACGCACAGAACGCTTTGTGGCACCACTCTCATCCTCGGAGGTGGTGTTGTTCTGGTCATCCGATTGCTGTCAAGTCAGAAAATAATTAATAATTACAAGTTCATTTAATCACTAGAAATTCAAAATTAAATTTTTGTAAGAAAACTAAATATAATTTGATTAATAAAATATTATAAATTCAGAGCTAAAAACAATTCAAAATATTACAACTTTAAATAAATACTTGCTTAATCTATTTAAAGAAATAAACTTAAAATGCAAGCCAAATACATTTAAAAAAAAAATTTAATTTTGAAAGAGCAGTAAAAACATAATTTCTTTAATATTTAGAATAACGTGGCTTGTATTAAATTTCTTTTGAATACAAAATATTAGGTTTTGTTTCAATTTAATATTAAATGGTCCTATCTATTTTTAATATTTATGTATTTATTTATTAAATATATTGAGATCATAAATTTGCTTGTATAGAAGCTATCAGTTCATGAGTAAATAAATTACAATTTTAACAAAAGAATTACATTTTTATCTAAACACAAGATTTTAAATATATGAATTAAAAAATCTGTGAAATTTTGAAATTAAAAAATAAGTGAATCAAACCATATCATGGGTGTTCCTGAAATGGAAAACAACCGAAAACCAAACAATATTTTATGGGTTTATGGTTGATTTTTGGTTGGTTTGTATTGTTGGAAAAATGTAAATATTTTTTTAAGTATTCATTTATTTAAATATTATTTAGTTTTATTTTTTAACTATTCATTTATTAATTATTTTAGATAGGATTAAAATTACAATTTGAATAAAACCATATTATTTAAAAATTTAGAAAGCAAAAAATAGGCAACAACACTTTTTAATTTAAAGATTGTAAATAAATTAAAAAACAAAAAAATATTTACTTAATAAAAAAATCAAAAAAGGAGCTGTTAGTCACCTGTGAGATGGAGTCCTGCTTCCAGAGCTTGCCGCCTTTTAGAATGCCGCTGATCTGTGTGGCGGACGTCTCCTTGGGCGGTATGGGCGGCGGTTTCAGCTCATCATATTGATCCGTTGCAGAAGCTGCTGCACCGGCGGCGGCTGCGGCGGCGGCAGCGGCAACCGCTGCTGCTGCTGCCGTTGCACTTGCCTTGGCGGGCAACGCTGGTGGCAACAGATCCGCTGAGGCAGCTCCAGCTGCTGCAGTTCCAGTTCCAACAGCTGCTGCTCCGGCTCCAGTTGCTCCGGTGGCGACATCTTCGTGCGCCTCTCGAATGATGCGTCGCTCGGTCACTGTGGTCATAGTGGTAATAGTTTCAACAACAAATCTTTTTTTCTTGGCTGTGCTACTGCTCGCTGCTGGCAGCAAGTTGGAGCCATAGCTGGAACCGGTAACGGAAACGGTACCACATGCGGAACCGGGTCTGCTATTGCTACTGCTACTTGTACTTGTATTTGTATTTGTATTTGCATTTATACTGCCCGAATCCTTTCTAACTTTGACTGTCATACACTCGCAACGGAATTAAGCACATTTTGTATCGTATTTGTACGAGTGTGTGTAACAATGTGTTGCATATGCCACAGCGAGCCGCATTATTGTTTGTTGGTAGACAAGTTGTCGGAGTAGTCGAGTGGACAAAAGAGAGCATTGTACATAATTTTTTTGTTTTTGCATTTACAGTGACAAAGAGATGACAACGAGACACGGAGTGGGGAAAGTGAGAGCACGAGCGAGAGCAGGGGCGTATGAACGAGGCAGTACGATTGCGTGAGAGGTCGATTGCGATTGTGCACTAATATTTCGACTCAAATTATTTTTACATTTGTATAACAGTTGTATAACAGTTGTATAACAGCTGTATAACAGCTGTATAACAGTTGTATAACAGCTGTATAACAGTTGTATAACAGTTATATAACACATGTATAACAGATTTGATACTTTTTAAGTGGTATTGTAAGCGTATAACACTATAATATGTTAAACGAGTACAAAATTTACAATGTAGGTCCTACATATAAGGTGCATAGGTGTATTTACAATATTTGTATAACAAAGTACAATATAAATCCAATTGTATAATAGTTGTATAACAAATGTATAACACTCGTACAACTGTATACTTAATATATTTTTTGTTGTTAATTATTTGTAAAAACTAATGTATAACAGTTGTTGATATAACACAGCTGTATAACAGCTGCACAAATCGTCCTCAATTAAATAAAATCAATGCTTTGTCATGTTGTAAATGCATGAAAAGGGACAATTTCAATATTGAATCCGAGGATTGATCGACTGACAAATTGAAATGAATGCTCACAGGATGGAAAGGAGTGGTGAGAAGGGACAGGGGGGTTATAAACGAGAGCGAATGAATCGCAGATGACAGAGAGAGAGAGAGAGAGAGCGCTGTGCATAGCAAAGTATGGTTGCAAGTGTTCTTATCGATTGTGTGGCATGATACGATGCGCTTTATATACAAGCTAATGACGCAATTTCGATTTGGTTTCGGATTCGGATAATTTAAAAATCCTATCATTTATATTACCTGCTGTTCCGGCTGTCGGTTTGTATTGAGATTGGAGCACATATTTGGGCCTCTCCTCCCCGGCAATGATCTCCTTCTGCGTGATCCGACGCTCCGGTGAGCTGGTGTGCAACGGCAACAATGCCACAGCTGGCACTCCAATTGGCGTCAATTCCTCGCTGCACTGCCCCGAGGTGCATTCTATTGATAGAGGAGTAAAGGGAGCAAAAGAAGAGAGAGACAGCAATTAGTTATGATCATTATAAATAAATGTCGTGCGGCACGCCTGTTGCTCTCTGTCAATTAGAGAGGAGCTCGTGTCGACGATATTTTTAAAACGACTTTTTAAAGCTTTCCTTAAATAAAATATTCAATATAATAAATAAAATATTCGAATCTAAGAAAACTCCAAAATTTGCAAAAAAAAGTTAGCTTCTATAGCTTAAACTTTTGATGTAAGTTAAGAACAAATATTGACTTTAAAATTTAATTTAAAATATCGCCAATTTAAACATTAACTAATCAATTTAATGGTAAAACAAAAAGATAGTTTAATCGATTAAAAATTTAAAATTATTACAACGCACAAAAATCTAAAACAATACGAGAAATATTGCTATCTTTTATCAGACCGATTATAACCATGATTAACAATTAACTTCACTTGATTCCTGACCAAGAAAAGCATCGAAATAAACTTGTTTAAAAAAGTTGACGTAATCAACGTTTCATTGATTTTTCAATGTTGGATAACAAAATAATTTGATTTTATTAATGATCATTTTTTGTAAGATAATTATCTTAAATTTGTCATTGAATTTTAAAGCCCATAAAATTATTTTATCAAAAAAAAAAATACCCAGTAATAAAATAATCTAGCAAATATTTACACAATTTTAAATTAATAAAATTATAATAAAATCTATAAAAAGTAAATACAGTCGAGATTCCCTGACTCGAATCACCATTATCCTTCTGGAATTTTTTTTTAAGTTTATTAAAAGAAACTACTAATTCATTCATATTAAAATAAAAATCAGAAACTAGTGAATACAAAATCAATTAAATAATTTGTTCAATTTTTTAATCGTTAAAGTTAAACAAAACTGAAAAAATCAGAAATTAGTTATTAAAATTCACACACTTCAAATTGATTTTACTTTTATTTTACTATACGCAAACTTTATAATATTCTCCTATTCTTTAACATAAACAGAACTTACAAAAATCGGAAATTAGGGTCTGATCATTTTTTTTAATGCTATATTTTACAAAAATTATCAATTTATTGTAAGCACTTGCCAATATTTTTGTTCGAGTAATGGAGAAATTCGTCTTATGGAAGTTCGAGTTACGGAAGCAGAATTGCTTGTAATTTGTAATAGTAAACGCTATCAAATTTGTTCGAGTTATGGAAGTTCGACTGTATTGTCTTTCATTTCGATGAAAATATTATTATCTATATTTAGAATTTATTACCTATGCTCGTGTCACGACAGGAAATGATTTGTCACGCGCTCAGCGCTAATTTAAAGAGAAGCGGAAGCGCGCTTGAAGGATCGCTCTGTAACAGAGCTGTACTGAGGAAGGTGGAAAGGGAAAAGGCGGGGAAAGGCGAGACAGCGCATACTTAGGCCGGACCTTAATGGAATTGAGTTAACTGAGCTGGGGTTCGACTCGGGTTTGGTCACATTCCGCTTCGTTAGGCGCAACAATTAATGTAGAGTCAAGTCTGAGCTCTGTTTCTGTTTCTGTTTCGATTCGTTCCGTTCGTTTCGTTCGTTTTTGTCGCTTGATAATCGATAAAGCGTGACCAATATTAATGCAAATGTATACGCTCCTCAATTCCACACCGTTTTCCCCTCTGAAATCCCTCAACATTATTATTATTATCGTCACTCCCTAACCCTTGAGGTGGCCTAAAAGTGTCGCTGCGGCAAAAGTTTTTATGTCCTTGTATGGTTGCTCTTGGGGTTGGGTAGGAAGGAGATAGAGAGAGAGAGAGAGAGAGGTAGGAAAGGGGGAAGCAGGAAAGAGCTTAACCATTGAGCAAACAAACCAATAAACAACAATAAACAACAACTCGCGCTTGTTTATCCATTAAGTAAAGTTGCCATAAATCAATCAATAGTTGAGACAACCCCAAAACACCAAGTTCAACATTTGCTAAAATGCGGGCCATTGATATTAAATTGAAATTTAATCGAATTATACCACAACTAAGTGTACTGCAAATAGCTATGGCAAACAATATAAGTATAACAGTAATAATATAACAGACAACAACTTAACTTATCAGCTTTCATGTGTGATGAGTTTTCTTTGAAACTACATTTTTTTTAATACTATTACATCATATTCATTAAAAAGGAAGAGTTTGAATGTAGGACAGTTGAATTAAATTCCATTTAAATTTAATGCCCAACAAGCAGCATATAATAGATTTTCCTTTCCATCTGTTTCCAACCCGATTATCAGCTTTAAATCGAAAGGCATTATAGTCCAGTATAACAGTCAACATGGAACAACTGAACGAACAACTCGCAAGCTTTGACAGGCTCAATTAATCAATTGAAAACCCGCGAAATATTTTAACGAAAATACTATATTGTTTGTATAACAGTTGTATGACCGTTTTAATTACCTTAAATTTACTTGAACTCATTACAACTTCAATAGATCTCACTGCTCCTCTGTTGCCCTTCCGCTTTCAGTTATTAATAAAGTATTATACAACAGTATAACAGTTAAAATATAACAGCTTTGCTCATATTAGCATAAATTTAATACTTAAGTCTGTAGGGGTTTCTTAACAAAAGAGCTCACATGCTTGTATAACAGTTGTATGACAGTTTAGGCATCAATATTCGCATCACAATCATTTCAATTCATTGCCAAAAGCAGCAGCTTTCAATAGGTTTTCAATTATATCTTATGGCATTTAATTAACTATAAAATTACATGGAACTTTCGCGACAGAAACAAAATGGCGTCCAATTTAAGGCACATACAGAACGGGAGAGAGGGAGATGGAGACAGAGTCTAGTTGTGCCTGGGCGAATGTTTGCATAAATAATTCATAATTAGATTACACAAAGGCTAACGAAAACATTTGAAAAGCGACCCGCGGCAGTTGCCACCAAGCTGCCTGTTCCCCTGTTTCTGCCCCGGATTTTTCCCCATGTTATACCCCGCTGACTCCCAAAGGCATGCCCACTAATTGGAGCTACTAACAAGCGGGCTCAGTCGAGCGCGTTCGACAGTAGGATGCCCTGTGTCCAGCTACTCTGTACTAAAACTTGATTTACGATCGATTGTTCCTATGGCAGCTATATGATATAGGAGACTGATCTAAACCAAATTTGGCCAGGATGTATAGCACCAACTTAAATGCATATTCTATGAGTTTGGTTAAAATATTTCAAAAAACAAAAAACTTTTTCATACTAAAACTTCATTTTCGACCTATCGTTCCCATGGCATCTATATGATATAGTGATCCGATGTGAACCAAATTTGATCAGAATGTTTATTACTAGCTCAGATGTATATTGTGACAGTTTAGTCGAGATATTCCAAAAAACTAAAAAGTTTTTCATACTAAAACTTAATTTTCAACCTATCGATCCTATGGCAGCTATATGATATAGAGGTCCGATCCAAAAATAAAAACAAACTTGATCTGCGTACGGTATCCAGGAATCTATATATCAAGTTTGAAGTCTCTAGCTCTTATAGTCTCTGACATCGACGCGTTTAAACAGACTGACGGACAGACAGACGGACAGACAGACGGACGGACAGACGAATGGACATGGCTCAATCGACTCGGTTGTTGGTTCTGATCAAAAATATATATACTTTGGGGTGTCTGCCACGCCTCCTTCTGTCTGTTACATACACTCTGCCAAACACAATATACCCTTTTTGTACATTTTTAATGGGTACAGGGTACAAAAATGAGACTCAGTTACCTGCATCCTGTAGTTGTTTGGCGGCACATTCGGCGCACTCGGCACACTCGGTGCAAACACCCTGTAGGTCCTCATCGCTTTGTTGTTGATGTTGTTGCGATGTTGCATGATGTTGTTGTTGTTGCTGTTGTTGCTGTTGCTGCTGTTGTTGTTGTTGTTGTTGTTGTTGTTGCTGCTGCTGCTGCTGCTGTTGCTGCTGTGCGGTGCCAACGGGCGGCGGTGGCGGTGGTATTTGACTGTTGCCATTGCTGTTGCGTGCGGCCAACATTGCGGCACGTTGCTGCTGCAAGCGTTGTATCACCTGCAACTGCTGCAAATGCTGTGCCCCAAATATGTGACCGCTTAGTGCGCCACCCAGCGTATTCTTTAGGCTATTATCCTTATAGCCATCGGGCGGACTCAACGCCGCATCGTCCACAAAGTCAATTGGCGGCTGATATTTGGGACTCTGTCGCAAGTGGAAGGAAGAAGCAAAGTAGAAATCATTTAGTAGAGTAAGCACTTGTGTACAACATGGTTTTAGCTAACAACTAAGTTAGTTATAGTCTCATAATTATGCCCTCGCCGCAAATTAAGTTAATTGAGTTTTATAGCCAGACGAATTGGGGATGCTTTGTGTGTAGGGGTTGTGTCTATGCCTCTGGTTGATGAACTGTGTGTGGTCGTTAATTTGTGTTCAGTGCCTGTGTCGGAGGGCACTGGCTATATAAAAGTCATATAACTGTTGTTTACTGTTTACATTGCTTAAAAGTTGCATATGGCTTAAATACGCTATGTATAACAGTCGTATAACAGTTGTATAACAGTTGTATAACAGTTGAAAAAGTTTATTGTTCTACTGATGCTGTTTAAAATGAGAAATTTTATTGGTTATAGCTGCGTTTACATTTTTTTACAGCGTATAACAGTTGACAAAGTGCATAATAGTGATCAAACGTTCATTAAAAGGTTTAGATAACCTTAACTGAAGACATTTAGATATTTTAGAAAGCGTATAACAGTTGTATAACAGCTGTATAACAGTTTCAATAAAACATAATTTTCATAAAAAGCATCGCTCGTTAGCTTATGTTATCAACAACAGTCACACATTCACACACTCCACTGCCAGCAGCAAAACCACAAAAACCAAGGACAGTCATACATTTGTATGTATAGTATGTTTGTAGTTATATATGGGAAATAAGCACAAGTGCAAGCACGCACAGACATGCACATACAATACGTACAATGTTAACCATTTGAAGAATTCATTTGCAATTGCAATTGCAATTGCAACCAAGAAGAAGCAGAAGAAGATGAAGAACAACAAAGTCTAGGCCAAAAGTTCGCCACCGAATGCCAAGTTGGGTTTTTGTGGTTCGCCAAGCAATCAAGTATTTTGTGTTGGTTAAAATTTAAGTTTAAGAAGTGCCACATAAAGACAAAACCCCACGTATTGTACACACATACATACATATGTATGGTATATACATAAATATACACATATATGTATGTATATATTATAGATTGTGTATTCCTCCTACAATGTGCATGGGAAAATGGAAAACTCACAGTGCCATAACTTGGAAGTAAAAACTTTTTCACAAAAAAATGACACACACAAGAAGAAAACAAAAAAACGACAGAGAGGGAGAATGAAGAAAAATGTTTCCTTTTTGCTTGCCATTCATATATTGTTTTTTTTTTCCTGTTCCTATGTCTGGCTGTCGACTGTAATGGGGTTTTGGGTTATGCAACGCGTTTTGTAAACTTGTTACATACACTAAATGCATATTAAACTCTTGAACGAGACAGCGAGACTATGAGACGAATGGGAAGGACGGTAGGTAGGTAGGTAGGTAGGTAGGTAGGTAGGTGGGTAGGGAGGTACGGCTAAAGGGTCTAAGGCAATGGGCCAGATGCTTGAGCAGCGCCAAGTCAAGTGCATTGGGCGGCCACCCACTTGGCCAAGGCACTCAGACAGACAGATGGAGGACAGCACATAGGCAGTGTTGTCGCAACAGCTTTTTTATCGTCAAATTTGGCATTTTATTTAAGTTAATTTGCGGGAAAACATTAAAAACAGCGGACAGCGGGAATATTGGATTTATTTTGATAACTGTTATGCTTTCTTTAGGATTCTTACTTTTAAAAAACTATACAATTTTAAATTTTGAGGCGTAACTTAAATTTGCATCTAAAGATAATTGTGAAAAATATAGTGTTTTAAGTCCTTACATTGACGAAAATCATGTTTTAGGGACAAACTTATCAGGATCAGCTTAAAAACACAAAATCAGGTGTGTTCTACAAATTTATAACAGCGCTAAAGCAACCCAAAAGCAATGTTGGTGCTCCCGAAAAAAAGAAATCATTGATTTCAAATGTCTAAGAAAAGTTTTAGAGATTTGGCAAAATTAAATATTTATTAAACTAATATAAAATATATTTAAGTTGAATAAAAATGTTCGAAAATATTAAGTCTCAGACATTTTAGAAACACCAACACTACGAACGGTTGTTTTCAAAAACATTTCTCTTCAAAATGGGACCTAGAATTGATTTTAGAACTATGGTTTCTAAGTGAAAACATTTTAGAATTGACCGTGGATTACAAATTTGGGATACCAATTTTTTTGTCCAATACAAATCGATACACCCATTATTATTATTTAAAATTCGAAAGGATATTGGATGTATATGAATATTAAGGTACAAAACTATGATAAGCATTAAGATAACATTAGATTTTTTCAAATTATGTTAAATTTAGCTTTTTTTTTAACATTAACCCACCAAAAACCGTTCTTTTTGCTACTTAAGAGTTGGCAACACTGCACATAGGCTCTGTGTGGGTGTCTCCTTCTTTCTTTCTTTCTCTCAGTGTGTAGGTGTATACTTGCCACAGTTTTAGGAGCTGGGTCTGGTCTGCTGGCAGATAAGCAAAAAGCGACGCAGCAACTCAAGTGACGCTCATGTGGCATAAAATTGAAATTTAAACGCAGCTTGAGGGCCGCTTAGGATCGATGCGAGTGCAATGGAGAAGCACAGAGAGAGATAGAGACAGAGACAGAGACAGAGACAGAGACAGAGACAGAGACAGAGACAGAGAACGAGATAAGAGAGCTCAAGCACGTTTAGCACAAATTGCTGGCAATAAACAGCAGACAATCGATAACAGACCGTAATGAATGAAATTATCATTTTAAAATTTAAGACTAAAATTCCTGATTTCAGCATATATTAGAAAAATATGTCTAAAATGATAAAGTTTGCGTCAGATAAGCGTTTTTTCACCAACACTATTTTATTTCTATCAGTAAGCACCGATAATTTTTTAATTCTAATGGTTTTTTAACAGAAAGTTTCGGTGAAAAAGCGCTTGTTTCAATATTTAAGGATTCAGCTTTAGGATAATTGATATTGTACTTGTTTTAATTGTAAAAAAACAATTGTAAAATAAAAAATAATAATAATAATTTAAATAAATAAAGTGTATAGAAATTATTATCAAATTCAATATTATCTCTTGGTTAAAATTCAACATGGACTATTGAGACCCCAGAAAAATTGGCCTTTTTATTTAATTATTTATATTAAATTTGAGAATTTAAATTTTTAAGCTGCATAATTTAATTAAATTTTCAATTATAACTTCTTGATTTGTTTGAATATTAAAAATAAAAATAGTAAATATTATATTATAATAATGTAAATTTAATATAATATTAATATAATATTAAATTAAAAAAATATTATAAATTATAAGAGTCGACTACTCTAACCAGAAAGATATTAAAAAAATAATATAAATTATGTCAAGTTATATTTTGAAAAATTACAAAAAAAAAAAAAATAATAATAATAATATAAGGAAAAAGAAAAAAAATTATAATAACAAAGTAAAGCTTTACAAAGTTTCCATTGCTCAAAGCTAAAAATACTTTAATATAGCTTGGCATATGAAATTGGTAATGATAATCCATAACGAGGGATTACATGGAAATACATGTTCTAAGGGAATCTCATCGGGAAGCTGCTGCGACAGCAAAACTTTAGTAAATGTCCTCAAACACATGGAAACGCGTACATCACGATAACGTGTACTTCAAGGCACAATTTCATAAAACAATATAACAGTTACACCCACACACACACACACACACACACACACACACACATACAGTGAGCACAACAATGTTGCTGCAGTTGCAAGTTGTGTAAAAGTTTTTAAGTGATTTATACAACACTTGCAAATGGAGCGTAGGAGCCAAAGGACCCAAAAGGACGACCAATGAGACCAACAATGAAGGAAGAATGAAGAACTTAGAATGAAGAATGAAGGGACTACTGATTCCTGTAGTTACAACTACAACAACAACAATAGAAGAGGCTGTGTGTGTGTGGTTGACTTGCAACTTGACTTTACTTCACTTGCCACTCGATGCGACGAACAAAAACAGGATACGACCAAACAGGATAAAGGATATGCAATATATAGACTACACAATCAACTTTAAATACAATACTCTTCCATAAACACCATATACACAGAAAGAAAAACTTTGTATTTTTTTGGCATAAAATAAATCAAATAATTTAAACCAAAATACTTCATTCAAATACAATTTTTCTCAGCAATATCTTAATTTTTGGGATTCTGTTAAATTTTGTTTAATTAAATAAAATATTTTAGGCTTTTTAGATGTTTTTATTGTTAAGTTGTTGCC
Source organism: Drosophila phalerata (assembly GCA_951394115.2). Lineage (NCBI taxonomy): Eukaryota > Metazoa > Arthropoda > Insecta > Diptera > Drosophilidae > Drosophila > Drosophila phalerata. The sequence continues at coordinate 46,049,234 of OX596006.1, read as the reverse complement.
TGGCTATTCGCATATTATTTTTGTGAGTTTTAGTTATTATTATTTTGGAGCAAGAATTGTTTTAAATTTTTTTTAATACACCAATTGCTTCAAAATAATTGTAAACTTAACTTCTTTTTTTCTGAATTTTTTTAAATGTTAAAATGTTAAATGTTTTTTAAAATAAAAATTAAAAATATCTCTTATTTTAAATGTTTATTGAAAAAATCAAGAATAAGTGTTATTTTTCAAAAGTTTTTATAAAAATAGTTATTTAATTATTATATTGCACTTTTTTAATAAAAATCAAAAATAAGAATTAAAAATGATTTTTATCATTTTTTATTGAAAATAGAAGTTTTAAGCTGAATTTGTTAATTACGACAAAAATAAGAGATTTTGGTATATTGCATGTTATCCTAACATAATTCTATCATATTGATTTATTTATTTACATTTGCTAACATAACTTTTATTTAAGGTCCCTGAGTTTAACACTAACATTCTAGTTACATACTTAGAAATCACATGTTTAAATCAAGAATTTGAAACTTGAGTTTATTTTTAACTGTGTATAAATATAGCCAAAGACAATGGCAACACTTTTCGAGTGAATAATGTGCTTTTGTCATTGTTTTATCTGTAGTGATAACAAAAGGCGGTCAATTGTGACGTAATTGACAGGAAGGACAACAAGTTTTTCCTTGGGGAGGAAAAGCGCGAGGAGCAACAGCAACAGCAACAACAACAACAAAAAAAAAGAAAGAAGAGAACGAAAGCAGAGTCTATAAAAAAAAACTTGGAGGGGTTGAAAGTGCAACTAGTGAGTATTAAGGACCAATAAGTAAAGGTAAATACCAAGTAAAGTGAAATTGGAGGACGCTGCAAGTCATAAAGGGGTGGAAAATGCAGCAAGACAAAAATAAACAACAATCAATTTAAATATGACTGCTTTCAATAAGAGTAATAAAGTGACAATGGAGATGAAGATGGCGAAAAACCAAATTTATACTATAAACCATAAATAAATCAATTGTGTAGCCCACAAATTTCGCAAACAGTGTCAATGCGTGTCAAAGAAGTGACCATGGAGGACTGCCAATGTGACCATGGAGAACGATAATGCCTAAAAACGACAGTGAAAGCCTGAAATTCGAATTAATGAAGTAAATTTGAAAGGACAATGAATATACAAAGCAAGCAAACGGGTCCATGATAATAAAGTGAACATGGAGGACAAATATTTTTATGGTTAATGCAGATAAATCGAGCATAAACTCTTTAAATATACAAGGAGAACAATGAGAGCTTATGAAAAGCAGCACGCTAGCAATAACTGTGAGTAGAGTAGCAAAAAAGTGACCATGGAGGACTCAAAACGAAAGCAGACGACAGCGAAGGGCACTTAAACAGAATAAGTTTGAGCGTTGAAATAAATATAAAAAATGCACAATGAAAATAAATAACCCAACATGCAATAAAGTGACCATGGAGGACACAAATAACCTTCGACTAGTTAAACAAGCGTTTGTGTAAGCTGCATGGGAGTCGGAGAATAAAATGTAATTATTTATGTATTTACTAAGAGTTAAGTAAATAAATAATAAATAAAGTAAACATGGAGGACTAAAATGAGAGAAATAAATAACTAACTAAAGTCTAGACACTTTAAACATTGGACATTATAAAAAAATTAAAGTTTAAAAGCGTTAAATAATGATAAAGTAAGGACCTTAAACCAGATTAAAAAATAAAGTGAACATGGAGGACTCCATGGAGGAAAATGCAGAACTAACGGAACTTACAGCATTGCTCACAAGCACATTTAAAACAAACATACAAGTAAAGTAACAAATAGTTAAGGAAAAATGAATTTGAACAATAAAGTGAACATGGAGAATTTCAAGTAGTGAGCTTAAGTTGTCAATGATGTCGTTGAAAGCGAAAAGGAGAAATACGTTGCTTGGGTATTTGCGGTAAAGCGAAAGTGGAACATGAAATGGTTTAGAAGAAATTCGATAAGACACGATACAAAGCTAATAATTAGCTGTCGGTTTGTTTGGAAAGCTTTTAGTAGGTACTCGTAACTGTGAATGCTGAGCTTTAGCTCTAGGTGGTGACGATGGTGGTGATGTCGATGTCGATGGTGGTTGCATGTGACAAAGACGTTGACACAGACACAGATATTGAGACGAGAGGGAGGTTTAAGCTGCCTAAGCACTTCAACTTTGGCCACTTCAACTGCTGCAACTCGACATAATCCGCTTATCGTGCAGGAAGAACAGGCGATGGCTCAAAAACATTGGGAGACAAGCACTACACAGTACAAAAATTCCGGGAATTCATTCAATGTGGTGTCAAAAATACGATAATTTCGAAAATTCTGAAGAAATACACCAAATTTCAATAGAACCAGTTTGGTTTGTGTTTTTAGACTATATTAACTGAAACTTTTTATGCTGCAAGTCTGAACCTGAACCTGAACCATACCACTTCTTAAAATAAAAGGTTCGGCTCGAAAAAAAATATAATTACATAAATGATCTGTTTTTTTTTTAATATTACTCAATTCTTTGAGTCTTCGGATAAAAATCGTATATTTAAATCTCTTCGGATAAAAATCGGATATTTAAATCTCCAAATAAATTGAAATTATTAACACAAATTCCAATTTTTAAAAATAAAAAATTAGAATTAAAAAATAGAAAAATATTTTTGGTATTAAATTGAACAAAGTTTTGAACCTAAACTTTTAAAAAGTTAAGAAAAATTGTATGTAATAAAAATATTTTTGGTATACAATTGAACAAAGTTTTGAATCTAAACTTTGGATTCGGGGGGTTTATAAACCGATTTGCGTACTGCTCTATGGCTCAAATCTTCGAACTGAACCTTTACCAAAAATTTTCTTGGATTGCAGCCTTGATTAAGCACTATTTTTCTCAGGAATATTTAAAATTTTTGGGTTACTTTAAGTATTTTTTGTGATAATTCAAATATATAAGGCTTATATAGACTTTTTTTTTAAGATCTTAACCATTCTGTGCTTAAAAAATACTTGCTAAATTCCAGAATTTTCAACTTAAGTTTAAGCATAATTTTTTTTTGTCAGTGTACTTTAATTAGTGGGTGTAACGTTCACTCACCTGTGGCGTTCGTCCATCCGCCGAGTCGGTGGCATTAACCGCATAGTTGCATTGACAGCCCTCCTCGCAGCAGAGACGTACCAGTTCATGTTCACCGCAGGTGCAGGGCTCCTCATCCTCCTCATCGTAGGCGCAATCCTCACGTATCAATATGATATAGTCCGCCTCGAAGAACTCGTTGCGTGTCTCGTCAAAGACAACACGATTTTTACGCGTTGGCGGCGGACGATTTGGTTTTTTGAGTAAACCGCGCAATTGTCCATTTACCTCACGCATCTTGATCACGTCTGAATCAAATGCACTCGTTGTTCGATATGAGTTTGCTGCTGCCGTATGTGTAGAAGTAACGAGTGCTGTACTCGCTGTATTGCAGTTGCTGTCAAGGTTGCTGTACTCGTTGTTCGGCTGTGCTGCTGCTAGGCAATCATGGCACTGACAATCGCTGTACTCGCTATCGTTATCGCTATCGCACTCCTGTTGCTCGCTCACAAATTCAGCGAGTAACTCGTCGTAGCACTGAAAACCGCGTCGCTGTTTAACACTCACAACACACGCATTGGCATTTAAATTCAGATTCGAATTGGTTTGCAGCAGATTTGAATTGTGATTGGAATTGTGATTGTGATTGTGATTGATATCAAGCAGCTGCACTTGTCTCGCTGCTTTCAAATACTCGCCAAAGCGTTGCACATCGAATTCACTGAGTGTTGCCACAAAATTGTCAATGTTGCTGCCACCAATCGCTTTGTTGTTGCCACAAATTTCCGCATGTGTTGCCACAAAAGCGCTGCGTATGCCAGACGTTGTTGTTGCTGTTGTGGTTGTTGCTGTTGCTGCTGTCGTGGTTGCTGTTGCTGTCAGTTGTTCAACCGCTCGTTGCACCTGCTCGTCACACGTTTCAATTTCAATCAGCACCTGATTGCTGTCATTGACGTTTGTCTTGCTGTTGCTGTTGCTGTCGTTGCTGTTGCTGTTGCCGTTGCTGTTTTTGACAGCTGTCAATTCAACACTTTCAATCTCTCTCCGCACGTTTATGCTCTCGTTTTTGGCGCACACGCGCACTGGCAACTCTGGCAACTCTGGCAACAACAACGTATTCAGCAATTGTTCTGGGCTCTTGTTGCTGTTGCTGCTGCTGCTGCTGTTTTCATTTGGCAATTGCTGCTCGTCTTGAATACAATTTGTATTTAATTGAATTGCACTTGAGCTTTGCTTTTCCACTATTTTATTGTCCTTAACAGCGTCTGCTTTTAGCCATTTATTTAGTGTTGTTGCTGCTGTTGTTGGTGCTGTCGTTGTGTTGGTTGCTGGGGGTGTGTTGTGTATTATTGCTGGGGGTAGTTTCTTTGTTGTTGTGCCTATTATTGTTGCTGCGTTGGCATGCGATTGTAGTTGTAGTTGTGGCTGTTGCTGTTGTTGTTGTTGTTGTTGTCTCAAGGATGCCTTTACACAATCAACTTCAGCAGCGACACTACAGCTGTTGTTGTCGTTGCTGTTGCTATTGCTATTGTTGTTGCTGCTACTGTTAACGCGTCCCTGAAAATTATGCTGTAAGCGTTTTAAACGCTGACTGGCCACAAAATCATCAATCAAATCGTATTCAAAATCAATCAGATCGTAATCTGTTGCTGTTGTGTTCTGGCATTCGTCACTCGTTTGATTGCACTCGTTACTCGTTATCGCTGGCAATAACTGATGCTGCTGCTGCTGCTGCTGCTGCTGCTGCTGCTGCTGCTGCTGCTGCTGATCAGCGTCTAATGTATCGCAGTCAATAAGCTTGCAATTGTTACTCGTTATTTGGTACTCGTTACTCGTTGGTTGCTGCTCGCTACTCGTTGCAGTTGCTGTTGTTGCTGTTTTAACTGCTGCTTCGTTGTCTGCACTTTGGCTCAACACTGGATACTCGTTACTTGTTATTTGATACTCGTTACTCGTTAATGTTGCTGCTGCTTTGTTGTCTGCACTATTTAGCACAATCACGTTATCCACGTAACCGTCAGCAGCACTAACAACAACAACTGGCACCACAGCGCCAGCAACAACATCAACAACATTATTTGGAGGCACAACAGTAACGACAGTTGCTGCTGTCTCAAGTTGGTGCAAATATGGCAATGACAATGGCGTCCTTAGCTCCCCCAGCTGCTGTTTCTGCTCCTGCTCCTGCTCCTCCCACTCCTGCTGCTGCTGCTGATTTTCTGGCTGCTTTTCTTGCTCCTTTTGCTGCTGTTGCTGTTTTAATTGCTGGCTGTCGATTAATGTTGCTGCTGTTGCTGCAGTTGCTACTTTAACACTTTGCACATTTTCACATAAATTGGCATAAAAAAAATCATTTAACACGCGAGCTGTTAACGCATTTTCACTGCCTTCTTTTTGCACAAATTTTTCTGTACGTTGCGCGTCGTCGTCAGCGTCAGCGTCAGCGTCGCCGTCAGCGTCAACGCCAGCTGCGCAGTTGACGTCGTTGTTGACGCCTGTATACAAATTTTGTGAATATTGTTGCTCAGTTTGTTGCTGCTGTTGTTGCTGTTGTTGTTTTTCTAATTGTTGTTCAACACTTAAATTTGCACAATTTTTAAGGAATTGTTTTTGTGAATTTTGGCCAAATTGTTTGAAAATTGGCTGCTGCTGCTGCTGGTGCTCAGCTGCGCTTGCTGCGACGACTGCTGCTGGTGTTGCTGCTGCTGCTGCTGGTGCTGCTGGTGTTGCTGCCACTGCTGTGACAGTGAGTTTGGCTTGAAAAAGCTCTCGGTTAATTTTAGGTATTGAGCAGGCGCTGTCGTTGCTGTTGCTCCCATTGTTGTTGCTGTCGCTCTCTGCTGCTGTTGTTGCTGTTGTCACATTGGGTGGTTGTTGACCATGGCCAGCATGATTTGTGTTTGCGTTTGCGCTCCCGCTCCCACTGCCTCTCACGCTTCCTCTCACGCTCTCACGCTCGACTTGCGCGCGCTCACATTTTGTGGCAACAGCAGCAACTTCCGTTGCTGTTGTGCTGTTGTTGTCGCTGTATTCAGCACGCGCATGCGCCTGCAACAACGTTTGCATGTCCCTCGCTGACTGGCACACCTCTTCACCCCGCTGCCGCACTCTATCGCACTCTCTCTCTCGCTCTCTGCGCAACGGTTGCCACGCACAATGCGCCTTGTATTGCACGCCAGCAATATCATGATAAATGCGTGCCTCGCATGACAAATCGACAGCAGCAACATCGTCATCGCCATCGCCATCGCCATCGTCATCGAATCGTGCAACATTCAAGCCTATTACACCGTTACTCATGTTGCCCGCTCGCGTTGCAGTTGCAATTGTTGCTGCCTCAATTGCCACAGCAATATTATGCTCATTATGATTGCTGCTATTGCTGTTGTTGTTGTTGCTATTGCTCTTGCAATTTGCATTTTCATTGTGTTTGCCTAGCGTTTTGTTTGCCATTGTCGCCGTCATTATGCCTCGTTTTGTGGCATCATCACATAGCTGCCTCTCTCGCTCCCTCTCGCGCTCCCTCTCTCGCTCTAGCACACTCTGTCCATTCGTTATTGCCAATGTTAGCATGTCCACAATGAGCATACTCGTAGTTGCCACTTGGCATCCATATAATCATATAATCATCGAGCCAATCTCTGTAAATTTCGAATAGAATTCACAATTAGTTCAAGATCCAACACAATCCAATAATAATAAAACAATAAAAACAATAAACTATCATCATAATCGTAATTGTAATCGTAATTGCAACAATCATTTGAAATGGATACACTCCGAAAACCGTTAGAATCTTTCGAGTTTTCTAGTTCAATCGATCGTATTCTAATTACTTTATGATTGAAAATTATTCATTTCTCACATTTTCTTGTTATTCTTCGGCATGTTTTGCCGAATAATAATTAAACTAGAGCATAAACTATAATAATATTTTATAGGGTAATATTCTCAAAAAAAAACTTGATGTTTTTAAACATTTTTCTTCTAATAAACTACAATTTTATTCAAAAAATTATTTGAAACCAGAAAATAAATAAAAATTATAAAAACTAAAAAATTACATAAATGTTTGTTTTGGAAATATAGTTTAAAATTTTACAACTTTTTGCTGATATTTAACATAGTTCCATATAAATTGTATTCCATCAAAACATTTAAATATGATTCTAAATCTAGAGATCCATTTGTTAAACAACAAATGAGTTATTTCTTAAGCTTAAATATAAATATTAAATAAGTGTTTCTTCTAAAAAAGTTAAAAAATTAAGTTTTAAAAACGTTTTTTTTAAACAAAGCTTATAGATTCATTTTATCCTTTCAAAAAAACAGTCTGAAATCTAATCTAGGAATCAAATAAACAAATAGATTCTCCATACAAATTTGTTTGTTTAGTTTTAACTAAATAAGATATAATAAGAAAAGTAAAGAATTTAAGAAACTTATTCTTTTTCGCGTAGAAAACCAGAGGAAAAGTTTTGCTGAAGTTTGAAAGCTGAAAACCATTAATTTCCCATAGTTTTAAATTTTATAATGCTTAATTAATATACACGGAAATTTTAGAAATATGTATTAATCAACTCTGCGGCTTAAAGAGGATCGTTTTTGAGAAATTTGCAGCTTAGTACTGGAAAATGTAAGCATTAACTAAAAACCTTTTTTAAAGAATACTTAATACTTTGAAATTAAAGAATCTCGTGAGAAGAATACTATAATTATATAATACTAAAGAATTTCAAGCTTCTAAAATTTCTAAGAACTGTAATGTTATGATATGATTTGAAAGCAACTTCCCCGCAGCTAGACGGCATTACCAATATGACCTAAGCCAAGTTCCGGTCGCTAAATTGTATTAGCATATTCAAATTTTTGTAAGGCTGGTACGCTGATACGCTGACAAAATGTAATGTGGGAGTTTTTCTTATCGGAAACTCTCACACAAATGTGAAATGGTTGACAACAGGTTCTTCAGAGGGGCATTAAAGGGAGAACTACCAGTTGAATTTTCCACTCAAGTAAACATAAACCATATCTTAAGTGAAGGCTTAAACTTTCAACAACAATTTTATACCTATTTCTATACACTGATAAAAAAAATGTTCTAAAATCAAGATTTTGGTCTCAGAACTACGATTTTTGGTCTAAAAAATGCGTTGGGAACATCAAATTCTTAATTTAAGAGAACACATCTTGGTCTAAAGAACATTTAAAATAAGACCAAGTTCTTATTTTAAGAATAAATGTTCTTAAATTTAAACTCAAACTACAAAATATATAAAAAAATATATTTTTTTAATTTTTTTCTATATTTCTATGTATTTTATTCTGTCTTGGTAATTTTATAAATATTATTCTAATTTGTTAATAGTGGGGTTCGAACCGGAGCCTCCATTTATTTCATCTGAAATTGTACATATTTATACCTTCCTAACAATTTAAGATTTTTATTTTTATATTAAGATTTTATGATTGCTTAGATTAAAAATCGTAGTTTTTGTAATTGGGTCTTAAAATAATCTTATTTTAAGAACCAAATATTTAAGATGTATGTTCTTGATTTTAGAAGCTGGTCTTTTTTTTTTCAGTGTAGTAATATTTTGCATAAATTAAATTTACCGGCATTGACTTTATTTGTTCATCAAATTTTACGCGCGACTTGTTGTTGTTGTTGTTGTTGTTACACGAGTTTCACTGTAGGGTACAAAAAAAAAACAAAACAGGTGCGCGTGCGCATTGAAGCGCATCCTGTGTTCAGGACGCAAAAGACCGTGTGTGTATTCCCCCTCTCGCTCTAAAGGGGGAAACAGTTAATAGCGCTGCACGTTACGCACCAATGCAGACGGAAAGACACCACCAAAAAAACACGCACAAAAAAAAAATAAGAAAACAATATATAAACAAGCGCGTAAAATTCTCGAATTTTTCAATTCTTTGTGGTTTGTTTCTGTTGTTCCGATCGGTGCTTAAGACGAACGTCCGAACGCGTTTCGTGGCGGAAGTTGACTGAGCAAACGAAACGAAACGACGCGAAATGTTTTCGAGGGTCGTGTTACATAAGTACACGAGTTTATCGGCAATCGTGTCTTGAGACTCGCTTCGGCTGTCGTCGGCTCTTTGACGTTCGTTCGTTCGTTCGTTCGTTCGTTCGGCTGTCTTCAAGCAAGCGGCGCTTGCGCAAAAACAACAACACACACAAAGAGACAGCGATTGAGCGGTTGGAAAAGCAGTGGAAAACAAGCGAGTCAGTCGAGCGCACTCGACTGTAGTATACCCTGTGATCAGGCACTTCGACAAAATTGAAAACTCTATCATTTTTAAGTATTATAACCTCGTAGAAGCGGTTCGGATCGGGTTGTTAAAGCAGTCTAAACCGGCCGAACCTTAACCGAACCGCATTCTAAAATAATAGATTCGGTTCGAAAAAAAATATTTACATTAATTTCATGGTTTTCTAATATTTTAATTATTATTTGAAACTTTTTATTAAAATAAGTCATATTTAAATCTTCAAGTAAATATAAATTATCATCAAAATTTGATTTCTTAAAAAAAATACTGTCCATACTTTCCCCTTGACACTATTTCAAAAACATCAAACAGTCATAACTTTGTCAAATCTTAACCGATTTCATTGGGCAATATCAATTTCATCATTATTTGACGTCTTATTAGATTCTGTATCAAAAATTGGAAACTAAATTTTTTCACATCACTGTCCATTTTTGTGATACTTTCCCCATGACACCTTTTTAAAAACTTCAAACGGTCATAACTTTGTCAAATATGAACAGATTTTCTTGCGGAATGTCAATTTCATCATTATTTGATGATGATTCTGTATTAAAATCTGAAAATTTATTATTTTCACATTACTATAAATTTTTTCCATACTTGACACTTTTTGAAAATTTTCCAACTTTCATAACTTTGGTAAAACTTAACCGATTTTATTACGGAATGTCACTTTAGTATTTATTTGACCTATAGTTTGATTCTGCAACAAAATCGAAATTGAAGCAGACGAAAGGGGTTATATCAACTCTGCTTTGATCGTTTTTGATAATTTAGAATATATATATATGTAGTATACGCCTTCTTCTGCCTGTTACATGTATGCCAACAGAACTAATATACCCATTTTTAATGGGAACGTAGCTGAAGGAGAGTAAGAGAGCAAAAGCTGTTGGAAGGGTAATGTTAATGAATGGATCTGTGCTTGAGTCTTCCTCTACCTCCTCTTCTTCTTAATCGTCTTCTTCTTCTTCAACTTTGTCTTCTTCTTGGGTGCAGATCGCTACTGCGTGTGTTGTCTGTGGCAATTACGTGATGCACTTGCCACTTTTATGAGTCCCTCTCTATGCGTAACTCCCCCCCCTCCCTCCCCCATTACCACCACCTCTCTCCCCTCCATCCAAAGACCCTAAGTAAAGCTTGCACTAACCTAATGTGACCACTGACAATTATACCAAGTTTTCTTTTCTATGTATGTGACATGTTCAAAACGTGCTCTTCAACCGATCTTCAACTGTATGTGTGTGTGTGTGTATGTCATATATAGGAAGTGAAGTGATCGCTTCTACATATATGCATACATAAATATAAGTACACTCTTTGCTATTTATATAATTAACTAACAACAAAAAGTTCAGATATCTCAACGTTGATACAATGCAAGTTTTAGAATAAGAAAGTAACGTCTTGAGTTTTTTGTTGCAGATCGGAGATCTTAAAGAGTTCCAAGTCAGCAACGAAGATTCAATACCCTAGCAATTAATTCAATAATAGTTTATGTATTTAGGTTTAAAACAATCGTTAATATGTTGAATTTATGGCAAAATTTTATATTTTATGATATATGTATATATATTTTAGTTAGTATATGTTTTTAAAATATCTATAAATCGTATAGTCTAGTTTAGTTAGGATAAATGTTAATTTTTGCTTAAAATCTAAATCAAATTTCATTCATAAACCTTTACTGAGTACACAGTTTTTAAAAAATTTTATGTATTCTTTTTTAATTAATACATGACAGCCTTATAATTTTTTTCATTTGTTTATACTAATCATTTTCCAATTTTTCTGATATCAATTCTGAGAGACTAAGTTCATTATTTCACATAAAACCACTGAAATATTTTTTATTTTTCTGAAATTTGAACAAAAAACTAAAAATTTCTAAAACGTGATTTTAACGGAGTAACTTAACCAGCTATTAAAAAGATTTTATGATATCTTATACAAAATATGTATATTTATAATTTCGAGTAGAACTTTAATAGATCAACAAATTTATCATAACAGAATGTTATTCTTAGATCTTTCTATACGATTTTGTGCTTCTAAGATAGCCGTAAGAATCTGAGAAATTTTGGATTTAAGAAGAAAATTTTAATTTTTGAAACATAAATAAAAACAATTTTAAATGGAAATTATTTTTATGTTTGAAAAACTATATAGAGATATTTTTTTGTATGAATTTGAATCAAGGTTCGAACCCAAACTTTGGGTTCAGAGGGTATATAAACCAATTCGCGAACCGAACCGACGTCTTGCTCTATGGCCCGAACCACCGAACTGAACCTTTAACAAAATTCTGGAGGTTTGCAGTCTTGAATCTAATAAGAGCATCATTTAATAACAAATCTATATAAATTGTAGTAAAACAACCTGTTGATTTTCTATACTAAAAGATCAATCAATTATGTTGAAGAAGCGTCGGAAGTAACTCCCACGATAAGTTAATGTGGCCAGAAGATGGCATGTTGGGATTGATGGAAGGCAACTGTTTTCCAAGTATATAAGAGTGTAATTCTCATACTTCTAGGTGTATGTAGGTATGTGCTCAGTAACCCCATATAAAGTACACTCATTATAGGGCTATTGGCATTGCATGTGACTTAAGAAGACGATGGATGTTGATGTGGATGATGACGATGACGATGATGATGATGACGACGACGACAGCCGGTGGCCAAAATGACAAACTCAAGACAGGGAGATATAGGGAGATGCAGGGAGTAAGGGGAGTATGGGGAGTAATGGGGAGGAAGGTATGAAGAGGTGCCGTTTTTTTTTTTTTATATTCCGGGGCAAAACTTATTACAAAGTAGGAACACAAAGTGAGCAAACTGAATGAATGGAAAATTGTGGGAACAATGGAACGCAGAGCGTGTGAAATCGACGATAATGATAATGATGATGATGATAATGACGTTGACGTTGAGGATGACGATGAACCACGGCTGATGTAGCCGGTGCTGGTGGTACTTCAGATACAGATACGTCTATATAGATTCAGTTTCAGACAGTGTCTAAGTCTGAGCTACTATTTAGCACACAATGGCACCATTAAAGGTCGCTCTCTCAGGCTCCCAGGCAACTCTATATCACATATACTCAAACATATACTGACATATGTATATATGTATATGATATTAAAGTGGTTCAGTTGTCGTACAGTGAAACACGCCTAGAACGACCATTTCTTTACGAATATTCAACTCATTTTTATATTTGCTTTTATTCAAAGTGGTTGAGTATTCAGCAAAACAGTAGTACTTCAATGTAACGAAAGTTATGTCTATGAATTTAATCTATTCGAACTTCAACTTTAACCACATCAAAGTGATTTTCTTTGACTATACTGTAAAATATGGCTAAAACGAATAATTTTTTTACGTAAATTCAACAATTAGGTAATTTTTTTAAAGAGATGTAACTTAAAAGACCATTAAAGTGGTTCCAATATTATCAATACAATGAAAATAATTTTTTATGATCGTCATTTAACAAATATTTAACTTAACTACGTTTCGAACTACTGAATTTTTACATGAATGACATCAAAACATTTTAATCTTTAACTCTACATTGTATCTTCCACAAACCGAGTCTTCATATAATATCCAGGGACTCTAATCATTAGAAGTTTTATTTTAAAACTCAAGAATAATTATTATTGTATGAGTATTATTATTTTATCTATGGTTACTTTTGAGCAAAAAAAAATAAAACTCAGGAATAATCATTATTATTATTATCATAATAAAACTCAAGGAATAATGATAACTCATCAGTTTTATTTTGCTTAAATCAAAAACAAAACTCAAGGTGTTATTTTGACCTGTCATATTAAAGTTATATTTTTGATTCAATAAAATAAAACTCATGAAATAATCATTATTCTGTGAGATTTATTTTATTAAATCAAAATTAATGATTATTCCTGAGTTTTATGTTTTTTACTCAAAAATAATGATTATATTCTGAGTAAAATAATAAAAGTCCTAAATCTTAAGATCATGGTAATATTGCATAGATTACCTTTATAGAAAAATTTTGGTTTATGTCTTGTTTTTTTACAATTACTAGAAGTGAATGATTTTTTCAATTGAAAAAAAAAAACCAAATAATCATTATTTACTGTCCCTGATAATATCTTTAGTCAAAATATGTGCTTGATTTGTACAATTGTTTTAGAAATTTCGAACAGCTTAGCAATCTCTATTTCTTTTCAACAAATTTTAGCCTTATAGATATAATCTTTTAAATCGTTATGTAATATACTAATATATAATATAATCTTTATACTGCATATCTTAACACTTTTTTTTATATCAAGAATTATTTGTAATGAGTACTTTTTTGTTTACAAATCGCTTTTGTCATAGCGTAGCTCCACTGTACCTGCTAAAATTCCATCAAAATAGCCGTCTTTAGTTTTAACTAATTTTTAGTTGAGCTGCGTTTGCATTTTTATAAGCATAACTCTCATATGGTGATTATATGCACATATCTTAAGCGCGATTTTTATTTTTAACTTATGTATGTGCGAAGTTTTCCAGAGTTCAAGGCAAAAACATTTGACGTTGCATTTAAATGGAAAATGTGAAATGAAAAATGGAAAAATGGATTTTATGGCATGCCCAGTGCACAGTTGTGTCTAGTTATGATAATGTGCGTCCATGACTTGGCATTTTAAGCGATTATAATCGTAAGTTCAATGTTTGAGGTTAGGTGTCAGCCTAGCTGACAACTCTTATGATATGGAAATGCAAAGTATTGGGATAAAAGGGTTAACTTTTACTACATTTAAAAGAAAAAGTTAATGAAAACTTAAATTGACTTTAATATCGTGTAAATAGTAAAAAATTAGTTTAATTTGTGAGGTTAGTTTGAGCTAAAGCCAATTTTTGAGGTTAGGTTCATATACAAAACTGAAATCAGACTAAGGACCGGTTTTTCAATGTCTCCCAAAATTTTATAAATTAGCTAAATTCAGTTTCGACATGGATTTCTATAAATCTTACGTCAAAATATCTATTGTATAGTTATCAAACCCCTTCAATAGACATTGAAAAACCGCCCTAAGAAAAATATTTTTTATTTTAGTAAAAGTCTCGTAAAATATTATATTCAATTCCCATCTTAAACTTTATATGCAAATATCGATGTCTCAATTTTCATATTTAAAGTTAATTTTATATAAATTTAAATTTAATTTAATGCCTTCATTTTATTACCTTACAGTATCAACGGATATTTAATGTTTTAACTTGTAATTTATAGTAAAAATAAAATTTGGTATGCTCAAAACTCAAATAAATTAATTAATAATTTAAATAATTCGACTTGAGAATCCCCACAAATCCCAATTCAACTCGATTTAAAAGAAACCTCTTAATTGCGCTCTTAAAATAAACTAGATACTCGTACAAAGTACATGTAACATTTCCTAAACATGTCAAATTTTTGTCTCAATTAAGCTGAACTCCAAATCATATAAAAACCTTAAGAATAATCCCGAAATCGTAACTGAAATTCACGTTAAATTTCAAGTCATAATGTCGTGTAATGTCCACACAACATTTAGTTTTATTAAAACATTGTTATTATAAGGAAATTGCTTACAATGCGAAGGGAAGGGGGTGGGGGGGGGGGAAGAAAACCCCTCTTCACCTCTCTCTCTCCCTCACTCCCCTTTCACAAACAAACCTTTAGCTGACAACGACCTACGGGCTTCTGTTGTATCTGAGTATCTGAGTATCTATGTATCTCACATTTGACATTGTTTTCCATTGTTTTTCTTGTCCGTCTGTTTGTGTCATTTTGCTTTGCTCACTTCTTCGTCGTATCAAATTCACCTAACTGAGTTTTAATTGTATGTGTGAGTGTGAGTGTGTATGTGTATGTTAATGCCTTAGTTAGACCTACCTCGAATATATAATCCAAGTGACAAAAGCCTTACACCATCTGAGATCCCAAGATTCCGACTGAAACTGAAACTGAAGTTGTAACTAAACTAAACTGAACTGATATGGAGTCCCATTCTGTATTGTTATGGGATGTACGATATAAACCCGGAAGAGTCATCATGTTCAACCGGTCGTAGCCTTAAGATATCTACTGTTTTTAAGCTCCCAGTCAGAGAAAAATGCCATACAACCTTATGTAACATCCTGAAATCTAACTTAATTTTCTTAACAGTTAAACTTACTCGAAATACTCAACTTTAATTATATATATTTTATAGTGAAATTAAATTCAATATGAGCCGTTTCAATTATACTGCAATACACTTGATTTTTCCCTCTGTCTATTACAATTTCATAAAGATTAAAGTCAAGTAACTATACCAAAAATTTAATATTAGTAATGATATAATTAGATAATCCATATTATATTATGAATCAGTGAATTGAACTCTTAACGTTGATAAAAAAAAATCTTGAAAGAATTTTAGAAAAGTCAATTGAATTATCTCAAATTGTGATAAACTTTTCAGTACTATACATTATCATATATTTTTTTAATCTAGTATTTAATAGCTCCAGAATTTTCACTCAATTTAAAAATTGCATCACTTTAAGTCTACAGGGTATTTATGCGCTGTGCATTCGCCTATTTGTTCTTTAACTCTTACTTTCATTGTTACAAATTTTAAAAATTTGATAATCGTTTCCATTGACGTCGTTCTCCAGACACAGCACAAGTTGTGTAACATCTGAAGCATTTTTATTATTATTGGTTTTATTCTTGGCTCGTCAAGGCGAAATTCACATTGTTTGCGTAATTGGTAACAAATCGTGTGACATGTGGTTGTAATGTATTTCATTGAATCAGTTTAAAACACATATTAATACAGAGTACGTAAATTTATTATGATTTTAGTTTTTTTTTTTTTTTGTGATAAAATATAATTATTATAAAATTTTATTTTATCATTATTTTGCAGAAAATTAAAACCTTGAGTTCGAGTCTTATAAATGATAGAATTTTTGTTTAAAAATATTGAAAAAATTTAGAATCAAATAATATTTTATTTTGTTTTTCTATTCGTTTCAGGGGAATCTTTTCCGAAATTTGTATGCCTTGATAGAAATTATTTTTTCACAAGTTTCCCGAAACTAGGAACAAGAAACAAAATTGACAGCATAATAACTACAACTTAATTACACAACACTAATTTCTAGCTGAGCTTTACAATTTTTGAAAAAAGTAAATCATGATTAAGGACTAAATAGCACAGAAATTATCAAATATTCACCGCATACCGTTTATTCACTTAAGTACTCACGTTTCGGTAAGTCGATTGCATCAACGATTTCGTCTCGCATTTTCTCACATTTAGCTAAAAATAGCTGACAGCGCCTAAAAGGCTGCCAGACCAAATGGTTATGTTCTTGGCTTAGATAAGTACCCCAAAATGTCTGGAAAAAAAGGAACAACATGTGCTGATTTTGACTTTAATACAAATGCACTTCTTATTCAACTAGCAACTATAATAATGCTAAACGATGTGAAGGAAGGAACTATTGTCACGGGGCTCAGTGTTGCATTTTTAGCTTTTTATTCTAGCATTTCCTTAAAATTTTCAGAATTGTTTTTACAAGTATTTATACAACTGCGATGTAGAGAAGATCATCTTAAATCAAGAATATTATATAAATATAATAGAATATATAAATTCTCAGATTTTTTAGCAAATTTCGCATTAAAAATTACCAAAATTTTGAGTTAATTTCGAATGGTAATGGAACTCTTTAATTAAACAGATTGGTGTTTTTTGAAACAGTGAAAA
Organism: Drosophila phalerata; assembly: GCA_951394115.2. NCBI lineage: Eukaryota > Metazoa > Arthropoda > Insecta > Diptera > Drosophilidae > Drosophila > Drosophila phalerata. Next base: position 46,032,047 of record OX596006.1, on the reverse strand, counting down.
ACCTAAGTCGATAGTGTCCGATTACGAGATACCCTGGATACCCAGATACCATACAAAATGGGCGTCCTTAGCTTACAAATTCTTATTTTAATTTGGTTAATTTTTTGATTTGTGAGTAAATAAAAATTTGCCTGAACGTATATGACTCCTACATACCAAATTTGATGCATCTAGCTCTTACCATCTCTGAGATCCCTTCGTTAAAATGGACAGAAGGATCAAAATTATGTATACTTTGGATATGAACTTAATATATCCTCGACCTGGGCTAAGAAAAGACGCTTAAAATTAATCAATGTCTGTATAATACAATTGCATTTAGTTTCCATTGAGTCAGTGCTGCGCTGTTAGCTATTTTTTTTATAGCTAACTGCTGTTGGGACAAGTGTGCCCCACATGAACTGTGTTATGACGTTCTATTATTATGGTAACAACAATACAATTGTGAATGGGCACAGATTGCAAGCAATTGTTACTCTTTATGATCAATGCTGTGACTAATACCCGTTACGATGGCCCCCAAACCGGGCAAACGGGCAAACGGGCAATCAAGGCACTCGGACGAGCTGCAGCAACAACAACAACATCGACAACACTGAACCGAAGAGACAGAACCGGCGACAATAATAACTCACGTGGCTTTTATGCGTGACTTGTAGTGCACATTTTGAGGCACATTCGAATTGGCAGAGAACGCTCAGTTTAACAATATAAAGAGCCAACGTGCCGTTAAGGCAACCACAGGCGTCCCAGCCGTCTGGGCACGCCCACAAGCCAGTCCAACCCCAACAGCAGTACCGACCACGAGTCAACGTCCCAATCGGTCCATTCATTTCATTCTTCTACTGCTATCGACAACGCTATAGTAATTTAACCCATCAAAGTAACACAAAAAAAATTAAAGAAAAAAATAATAATTTTAAAATTTACAAAAATAAAATTAAAAATAGTTAAAATTAAGCGACTCTAACAATTATAATTTTTAAAATAAAATATTTAAAGTAAAAGAGTTTTTTAAATAAAATATTAAATTCAATTATTATTCCTCATTTTATTATTAGACCGATAGTAATTTACCATAGTAGTTTAACCCATCAATGGTACACAAAAAAATTCAAGAAAAAAATAATAATTATAAGATTTATAAAAACAAAAATAAAAATAATCAAAATTAAGCGATTCTAACAATTATAATTTTTAAATAAAATATTTTTAAAAATATTAAAAAAAAGAGTGTTTTATGATAAATAACAAATTAAATTCAATTATTTTTGCTCATTTTATTATTTGATTGACTAATAAGAGTTAAATTTAATTTTTATAATTAAAATAGCTCTTATAAATATAAATATAGAATACAAATATCCAAATAGATTAAGGGCTGGTTTTTCAATGTGTACTTTAATTTTATCAAAGAGATATTTTAAATCAAAACAAACATTCAAAATATCTCTGATAACTATATCAAGCCCCTTAACTAGTCATTGAAGAAACGGCCATAAATACATCAAAATATATTACTTATACTCTGAACAATAGGTTTCTAAATATATATGTACACAGAAAACTGAAAATTTCTAATAAATTTAGCAAAGTCAACTTTATATCAAAGAACCTACTAAGGGTTAAGTACATAGCCAGTACTCGATGTTCAAGCGAGGAAATGCCGAATGCAAAGCCCGATGACAATAAGCCGAAGAAGAACGCACTAGCGATGGGTAACGGCTTTTAATTTTTTTACTATTTGAAGTAATCCGTAGGGCTTGTGATAGGGTTGTAGCATGGTACTTCAAATTTGTCTTTGAAAATGATGTATAAGTTATATAAAGTCTAAGAACCATATATGTATGTATTTATAACAAACTAATATAATATATAGCTAATTTAATGTAGTTTAAAAACTTAAGATATGTGATAGAACGATATTTAAGTTCAAAAATCCATTTTTTTTTTTTTAACTGTATACCACAGTTGCCATTTTAGCTTATGTTATCGCTTATCGGAAGGTTTCAAAGTATTTTAAATTATAGCTAAACATTTAAATCCAAAATTTTTCTTTGTGAATTGGGTTACACAAATGCATAGCCTATTTTAGAATTTTTTGTTTTATTTTTAGCTCTTTTCTATATATTACTTTTTTTTAAATCTAGCTTATTTAAACGGTCGATTAAAGGCAACACTGCTGCATACGTACGTTGGATAAAATAAAGGTAAATTCTACTATCGAAAACTATCGAATCCCATCGCTAGAACGCACGTTATTGCCGCTGCTCCCTCGGCATCTCTGTCGCTGCTGCTGTCGCTGCTTTTATGAATGTATGCGAATTGTTCGTATTTGTTTTGTTTTGTTTTTTTTTTTTTTCTACTTTTCTTTTCTTTTTTTTGTTTTTTTCTTTTTTGTTTTTGCAAAGCTCGGCACGCTGGCGCCGCAATGCGCTTTTCGTCTCTCAGCTCTGTCAGTATTCGTGCGAGTTTTCAACAAGTAGGTCGAGTCGCATTCGACGGAAAGTAAAAGGAACTCAATTAGAAGTGAAAAACAAAAATTAAAAAACAAACAAAATAACGTTTATCTTAATTATAAATTTTGTTCAAGTGCAAAACTAAAAAAAAAAAAGTGAACTTAATAAGTATGTATATACTTAAATGCAAACATATTTTGTTATATGTGTATGTATTTATAAATGATATTTGATAACAACAAAATTTGAATATTTCCAGTTTATAAATTACAAAGATATATATTTCATAATTACAAATTGAATACACCTTAACTGCAATTGCAATGCGTAGATCGGACAAGAGAGCGCGATTGACAGGGAGAGAGAGTTGACAAATTAACGAATGAGTAAACTGAATGAGTATGGGAGAGTAAGGGAGCGTAAGAGATGAAGAGAGAGAGACTGCGCGGCCATTGCAGCAACAACAACAATTGTGATGCAGAGCGTTCGTTTTGATTATCATAAATAAATTGCAAAAAATATTCTCAACAACAACTTACATAAACATTGCTGCTGTTGTTGTTGTTGTTGTTGTTGTTGTTGTTGTCGTTGTTCGCTACGTAACGTGTTTACGTACTTACGTTGAGTGTGCATTTTCATTAAGTGCTGCTGTATGTGTGTGCGAGTGAGAGAAACAGAGAGAGAGAGCATCTCACTCGATACTCGTAGTAAAAACAAATGCATTGGCTTAACCGGCCCAACAACAAATTATAATAACAATAGCAAAACTACACTTAAACAAAAATCTTTAAAAATCGAATTAGAACAAATGCTTTAATTTCCATGAATATTGAATAAATATTACGATTAAAATTAATATATTTAAAAAGTATCATGAGCGCAAAAAAACGGTGCCAATTTACGAGAAAATTTTTTTATTATTGTAAACAATTGATATCTTAATTATTCTTATTCTTATAATTCACACATAGAAAAATTGCTTGATAAAAATAAAGAATCATATTTGATTATACCATATTACTATTACTATTTAAATATTAAGAAAGAAAAAAACATTTAAAGTTAAACCAATCAATGAATTCCAAAATGCTACTTATTTTAACGTTAAATCTAGATTTGATGATTTTATAGTGTTTAATCAATTTAAAATCAGTTATTCTGATATATTTTTGTTATTTTCAATGCAAAAATTTCTTAAATTTAACGAACTTTTGTAATAGTATTCTATACTCATTTTATATACAGGCCTGTTCCGGTTTTTACTTTCGGCAAGAATGGTCGGAAGTGAAAATCTTTAATCTGTTCTTACATCAATCTGGAAATATTTCGAGTATTGAATTCACTTTGCGTTGGTGAATTTAAGTCCAATAAAGTGAGTAAATATAATTTTAAAATGTTTAGCCGAAATGCAACATGAAAAGCTAAATTTTTTGAGATCCGATATATACGGAAGTGAAAACCGGAAGAGGCCTGATAGTAATTCAGAATATGGTTTTTACATAATACAAATTGACATATTTTCTTTTTAAATTACTTTTATTATTATTATTAAATTAAATAAAATAATATAATAATAAAATACAAATCCATGCAAATTTATATTTTATCTTAGTTATAGCTTTTCTTTATAGCTAAATTTTATCTATATTTAATGCTTAATCATAGGGAAACATAGTGTTAATATTAAAATTTCAGAACATTTACCCATTGCATAACTCGACAAAGCTTTCAAATACTTTTTAATTTGATATATATCTTACATAACAAACTTCCAAAAATATATATAAATAGTGCCCGCTTTGCAGAAAACTCCATGCGTTTCTCAGCATGTTATATAATATTGGAACCTTTGGTTACTCCTTTTCAGTCTAAAAGTGCTAAGTTCTGTGAAATTTGATACGCTATATTTAGAGCAGAGTTACGTGCTCACAGCTGCATTATGTAAAATTAAAGTTCAACGTCATGAATCTGACAACTCAGCTGAATTCGTACACTGAGCACTAAAAGTATTTGATTTTGACATTGTTGCGATATGCGATTCGAACACTCGAGTCTAGTTAACTAAGCAATTAGATACGAATTTTAATAATTGAAATCGATTTAAAATTTTTTACTTATTTTATAAATTTTATGTGAGCTTAAATCATAAGATTTCATTGATTGATTACATTTGTATTTTCATAAATTTATGCTTTTGAACTTCTTAACATAATTATGTCGATGTTTTAAATGCAAATCGATTGTTGTCAAATGTAAATTGAAACGATGTAATTAATTTAACATTGAATAGAGTCCCAGCACTATTAACGATCTGGCAGCACTAACAAGCAACGTTAAGTTGGCTGCTCCTCGCTTTTGACGCCATAACGAGATACGTATTACGTAAGTCAGCAAGCGCAGCTGCAGCTGCACGTGAATGCAACTACAATAGCAAAAGCTGCTCTTGCTCTTTCTCTCTCTCTCTCGCTTTCCCTCTTTCTCTATCTGTGGGTGTGACTATTAATCTGAACGCCACGACGTATAGTTGTTATTGTTGTATGGCTGCCATAAAACGTGACTGCATTACGTAGCATTTACGTTTAATCATCAAGCAATTGCATAAAAACAAAAATATAAAGATATAGTTTTAGTGGGAATATTAGACTTACCTGTACTTCTTCTTCGCGATCCACACGTCTAACGGCTTATACTTCTGTTCTGTTAACCATAGTATTCTTTTGGGCGCTTGCAAGTAAACAACTAGTGACTAAAAAAAAACATAAAACAACAGATTACTTCAGTGAATTAAAAATATTTACATATATTCCAAGATTGTTATTAAAAACAAATACAAAATGGAAGGAGAATCTACAGAGTCCACACACAATACCAAGGTATCGGATTCGGCGTATTCCAACAGCTGCAGTAACAGTCAATCACAGCGCAGGTGAGTGTACACTTAAATAAATATCTGGTAGATCGGCAAATATATTGATAGATCCAAAGATAATTAATTGACCAACTCCATAGATCTATAGAATTATCCAAAGATTTATATGTTCATCTATAGATTAAGTATCATCTGATCGATAGATGCATCGAAAGATTTATATGTTCATCTATATTTTAAGTACCATCCGATCGATAGATCCATTCAAAGATTTATATATGCATCTAAAAATTATGTTTCAACCGATCGATAGATCCATCCATAGATTTATACTACATTCATATTTAGATGATCAATCAATCGATTGATCTATCCATAGAATTATATATCCCTCTATAGTTGATCAATATATTTATATATCCAACTTAAGATGATCCACTCGTATCAAATTTTAAAATATTAACTCAATCATAGATTGGCATCGATCATTAGATCTAAATGAAAATAATTGATCGATTAAGCCTTATATTAAATGATTTAGAGATCAAGATATTAGTTATATATTAATCGAAATACCCATTAATATTTAAAAATTGAATTTAATTTATCAATTTATCTATTGATCGATAGACTTTTTTGACGGGAGCATTTATATAATAAAAGCAAGGCTGCAAATCAGCGAAATTTTTGGTAAAGTTTTGATTCGAAGACTCCAACCATATAGTTAGATGAAGATCAACAGAACAAAATATGTTTGCTTAGAGCCAGGAATTAATTTTAGACAACAAAATAATGTTAAATATATTTGCTTGATTTAAAAAAACCGAGTTCAGCCTTTTTTTTTTAAAGATACTGGTACGGCTTGGGTTCGATAAGCCTTGAATAAAATGACTGATCGTCGATCTTTTATAACGATCGATGGATCTTTGAGTCTGAAAGGTTGCCAGATCGATAAATGCAATAACAGAGTTTATTTTTTTTATTATTGTATTTCCCCTAATCACAGTGGGAGCTCGAAGTCGCGTCTCAGTGGCAGCCACTCGTCGGGCAGCAGCGGCTATGGCGGCAAACCGTCAACCCAGGCGAGCAGTAGTGACATGATCATCAAGCGCAACAAGGACAAGTCGCGCAAGAAGAAGGCCAAGTGTACGGCACAGGCAACGGTAAGTACTTCACTGGAGAGTACCGAGGAGTCGCCACTGCGAGCACATCCGATTGGCAATAGCTGCGATCAGTTGCTCGAGTTGCAGGACACACAACAACAATGCGGGCCACGATCACCGACAACAGATGCCCAGCAGCTCAATGAGCAATCCCTCGAATCGGACCAAAATGAGGCGTCTAATCAATTGGAGGCGGCCAAGCAAATAGCAACACCGTCTTGCTCCTCGGCCATCACATTGCCAACGGTCACTGTGGCCGTTGCCAGCAACACGACTGTCAACGCCGGAGGCGTTTGTGTCAAATCGGAGAAGACATGCGAATCGGCGCCGGGAAAATTGGAGACGGTTACTTCGGGGGTGGGGGGCAAGCAACAGCAGCTGGAGAAGATTAAGGAGGATAGCTTCTGTTGTGTCATCTCAATGCACGATGGCGTTGTGCTCTACACAACCCCGAGCATTACAGATGTACTTGGATTTCCGCGTGACATGTGGCTGGGACGATCGTTCATTGATTTCGTTCATCTGAAAGATCGGGCCACGTTCGCCAGCCAGATAACAACCGGTATACCCATTGCCGAGTCAAGGGGTAGCATGCCCAAGGATGCCAGAAGCACATTCTGTGTCATGCTGCGACGTTATCGTGGCCTTACCTCTGGAGGATTCGGTGTCATCGGGCGACCGGTCAACTATGAGCCCTTCCGCCTGGGCTTGACATTCAAAGAGGCGCCGGAGGATGCGCGTCCGGACAACTTTATGGTGTCCAATGCCACCAACATGTTGCTGGTTATCTCAGCAACGCCGATCAAGAGCAGCTATAAAGGTGAGTTCTTTTGTGAGCTACCATTCAAAAATTTAATGTTCCATTTTTTAATGCAGAATTGAAATAGAGACCAATTAATGATGAAATTTACATTCCTTATGGAAATCGGTTAAGATTTTTCGCAGTTATGAGAGCTTAAAGTTTTTGAAAAAATTGGGAGAAAGAACAGGGATGAAAGTATAAAAAAATGATCAGTGATGGGAAAAAATGGCATTTTTAAATTTTGATGCAAAATTAAAATAGAGACCAAATAATGATGAAATTTACATTCCTTATGGAAATCGGTTAAGATTTTTCTCAGTTATGAGAGCATAAAGTTTTTGAAAATATTAGGAGGAAGAACATTGATGAAAGTATGAAAAAAATAACAGTGATGAGAATAAATTGCAATGTAAAATTTTAATGCAGAATCAAATTAGAGGCCATAAAATGATGAAATTGATATTCCACAATGAAATTGGTTAAGATTTGACAAAGTTATGACTGTTCAAAGTTTTTGAAAAAGTGTCAAGGCGAACGTATAATAAAAATGGAGAGTGTTGAGAAAAAATCCATATGTCGACGACTTTATGTCGCCCATTTGAGTTTTCAGCTCTACATCGGTTGCCTATATCGCAAATATTAATACATTTTTCAATTTGTTTTGGTGCTTTACAGTTCCCGACGAAATGCTCTCGGCGAAGAGCCCCAAATTCGCCATCCGTCATACGGCCGGTGGTATTATCACGCATGTGGATAGCGCTTCGGTAAGTGCGCTGGGTTATTTGCCACAGGATTTGATAGGGCGTTCCATTATGGATTTCTATCATCACGAAGATCTTGCGGTAATGAAGGAGACCTATGAAATGGTTATGAAGAAAGGACAAACTGCTGGCGCTTCGTTTTGCAGTAAACCTTATCGCTTTCTTATCCACAATGGATGTTATATTCTGCTTGAAACGGAATGGACAAGCTTTGTGAATCCCTGGTCGCGTAAGCTTGAATTTGTTGTGGGACATCATCGTGTCTTTCAGGGTAAGTGGAGATGGTGACGGTGAGGTAGAAACTAGAAAGAACTACCTTCTTATTCAAGACACTAATGAGAAGGAGATTTGTGGAAAGACGTATAAATTGATACAGAAACAAGTGAAGGGAAACTTATCTCCTTATTTACTGGCAATCCATTTATTTTTTTAGAGTTTGAACAAACAGGCAGAAAGTTTCTTAAAGTAGTACGAGCTTAGCTGGGCTTGAGATTAAAGAGGTACCCCCCAAAAGAACCAGATATAGAAATAAAGTTACTTTAGTTTGAGATCGAAAGATTTGGAAAAGAGATCATTAGTTTTAAGAGCTAAACTTTAAAAATGTTTAAGACATTATATTAACTTTTTAAAAGGTATGAAACATAAAGAAGTTTTCTTGGAATCTAGGCTATTTAACAAAACACACTAGAGCCATACCCGATCAGACGTCAAGTCTTTAGGCAGCCGGTACAGGCGTCAATCGGATTAGTTAGGATAAAAGACGGTCGCCGATCTGTTGGGCAGATATTCGAGCAGTTCTGCCAAAAAGAGGATGAAACTTTAGCTCTTTAAGGTCATTGGGTTAAGCGAACCAGATCCAAGTTATAGACACAGTGTGTGTCGAGCTCACACCTAACCTAATCTATCATCCGACTTACCCCTAATGCGTTGAAAGACCAACAACTAACCTCAAATCGAAATCATTTGCAGGTCCCAAGCAGTGTAATGTGTTTGAGATGGCGCCCAACGTGAAGCCCAAAGTATCGGAGGAGGCGCAGCAGCGTAATGCACGGATCAGAGAGGATATTGTTAAGCTACTAGCGGAGACAGTGTCGCGTCCGTCGGATACGGTTAAGCAGGAGGTGTCGCGTCGCTGTCAGGCACTCGCCAGCTTCATGGAGACCCTGATGGATGAGGTGACGCGAGCGGATCTGAAGCTGGAGTTACCGCATGAGAATGAGCTGACCGTATCGGAGCGTGATAGTGTAATGCTTGGTGAAATCTCACCGCATCACGACTACTATGACAGTAAGAGTTCCACTGAGACGCCACCTAGCTACAATCAGCTAAACTATAACGAGAACCTGCTGCGTTTTTTTAACAGCAAGCCTGTCACCGCACCCACTGAGCTCGATCCTCCGAAACTCGAGTCCGCCTATGTGAGAAATGCTCGCGATGATGCGCGCAGTACACAAAGTCCACTTGGTGGCGGCGGATTCGAGGGTAGCGGCGGCAGTGGATCATCCGGAAATTTTACAACCGGCAGTAATATACGTATGAGCAGTGTGACAAATACGAGCAATGCCGGCACTGGTACCTCAGCCGGTGGTACCTCCGCTGCGGCCGGCAGCGGTGGTACTGGCAGTAATAATGCGCCAACCGTTACCGTCACCGTCACCCTAACCGAATCCCTGCTGAATAAGCACAACGATGAAATGGAGAAGTGTATGCTGAAGAAGCATCGGGAGTCACGTGGTCGCGGTACCGCTGACAAGAACAAGAAGTCGGCGAATGAAAAGATGCTCGAGTATAGTGGTCCGGGACATGGTCACGGCATGAAAAGAGGTGGCTCCCATTCATGGGAGGGTGAGGCGAATAAACCCAAGCAACAGCTCACACTCGGTGGCGTCGGTGGTGTGGGCGCAATTGTGGGCGTTACCGATGGCGGACATACGCAATCGAAATGCCCAACGCCCAATCAAACCCCCTCGCAGTCCGTGGCCATGTCCAGCAATCAGTATCAGGTGCAGAGCGGTCTCACTTGCAACCAGAACATCAATTTGTGGCCACCGTTCTCCGTGGGTATTAGCTCACCAACGGCACACACACACACACACACCACCGCACACGCAACGGTTGCACCACGCAGCTTCTCACCACAGCACAGTCTCTTTCCCGCCTTCTACTATATACCCGCTCCCCTGGCCAGTTCACCCAATTCCCAAACAGTCAGTGTAACATCCACAGCAACACCTCAACGTACCCTCAAGAACTGCCAAGAACAGCCGAGCACCTCACAGCAGGCAGCGGCCGCAGCAGCAGCAGCGGCGGCGGCGGCGGCGGCGGCAGCGGCAGCAGCTGCAATACCTGCAATACCGCTGCAATACATGGCCAGGGTCATGTATCCGCATCCCTCGCTCTTCTACACGCATCCGGCGGCGGCGGCCACAGCGATGATGTACCAACCGTTGCCCTTCTCGGGTGTGGGAAATGTCCTGCAGATACCGGGGAGACCGTCTGCCTCCCAGTCCAATTACAACAAGACTGTATACACGGTAAGTGATCCCTTAATCAAGTTAGAGTCACCGACCTGTCACATATATAGAAACTCAGTTCGAAAAACTAGTCGGTAAGGCTATAGTCGAGATCCCGATCATAGGATACCCGTTACTTATATCAATATATATAAAAGTATTTTATTACTTTGAAAACATTAAATTGCAATAAATAATATTATCCGATCTTGATGCGATTCAGTGGCATATTAGATAATACTAATAGATTAAAAAACGTATTATCTTGAAAAGTATGGGTGTGGTGGTTTTTCGCAATTTGCGGGGCTTGACTTAAATTTGAAAAAAACTTGATCTGCGTGGGGTATATAGAAATCTGTGTGCCAAATTTCGTTACTCTATCTCTGATAGTCTCTGAGATAACTTTGTTTATACAGACTTTATCAGCGTGGGGTATATAGATATCGGTGTGCCAAATTTGGTTACCCTATCTCTTATAGTCTCTGAGATCCTTTTGTTCGTACGGACGGACAGACAGACGGACATGGCTATATCGACTCGGCTGTTGATGCTGATCAAGAATATATGTACTTTATAGGGTCGTAGAACGAACACAATACACCCTTTTACTTAACTTTTAAGTAAAGGCTCTAATAAGTGGGTATGAATCCCAGTCTTTTTATTGTAAATGTGTTTCTAAGCTCCTAAGGCATTGAGAAGAATATATTTCAAAATTTCTGAGTGAAATCTTTGCTAGTTCAAAAGTTACACCTACTTTCTGAATTGAGCCATGTTGCAACAATAATCCACTTTGTATTGCAGGCACAACAGGTGATGGTGGCGCCCCTAGCGACAACGACCAAGACACAAGGTGCCTTTCATTGTATAACACCCACCCAGTTGCAACGTCCCTCCTCGCAGGCCACATCGGTCAAAGCGGAGCCTGGCTCCAATGTAGAGCCCTCGGATACATCGAAAAGGGAGGTACCGGACTCACCCACAGTCTCGTTGGCAGGAGAATGTGAATTCACATCCGATCAGCCAAGGAATCCCATTAATCCAAAGGTAAGACGACTAAAAAATGCATTAAAAAAAAATGTATCCAAGAAAATATTGAAATATTAAAAGATAAATAGTTGAGATCCCGACTGTAGGAGTACCCGTTGCATACTTTTAGGCGCTCAAATTTATGAACAACTTAAAACAGGCATTACTACCGTTTTATTTATCCGATCGTATTGTGATTAAGTATGATAAAAGATAATAAAAATAGAATTTGGTTGCTCTAATATTTCTATAAAGTAAGCTCCTGGCTAACCTTCGGAAAATTTACTAGAAAAAACACCCGTTGAAAAGCCTTAATCGAAAAAAGTCACATTTAAACAATTTTTACAAAACGTATTTTTTGCGTACAGAAATATACGGAGAGCAATGGCAACAGTGATGACATGGATGGTTCTAGTTTTTCCTCATTCTATTCCTCATTTATCAAGACAACCGATGGTTCCGAAAGTCCCCCCGACAACGACAAGGAGCCCAAACATCGCAAACTCAAGGTAAATCGAATGACAACTCAACTATTGAAGCTAAGAACTTATTTCAAAATTCAATTTGCTGTCCATTGAACCAACAATTACTAAGGAGGAACAAACGCAGCATGGCGTTGAATAGCAGGCTGAGATGGAGCTGCAACTGAAGGCATTATTTGGGACCAGCTAGCAGCAAGTAATCCCCATTGTCTAAGACATAAACGAGCTAATCCAGGGACACCAACACCGCACTCCGGGGATTAGATCATTAATCAAGTAGGCTAACATGATATTGTCTAATTTGATTTTATGTTAAACTCTTTTATTTTTTTTTTTGTATTTTCTATAGTTTTCCCATTACCATTTCCAAGAAGAAGAACCAACTTGAAAGGAAGATGTAGATTGATATGTTCTTCGAATTTCATATGCAACGTGCGTTTAATTGTTTTCATATTTTCCACAAATTTTTAACTTACCAACAAAATAAAAACGTTGCAATTTAGGATACAATCGAAAAAGTCTAGCCCGAATTTATTTATTTTAAAAAGAAATCATCAAATGGTATAATATCGAACACCTTTTGCAGTGTTTGCCTCGTGGCTCGAGTAGCTGCCTCCATGATCTTCGGCTCCAATTCCTTGGAGAATGTCTTGTACTCGTCGTTAAACACCTTGATGGTGCTTTCACTTAGCGCTGGATCTTTGAATAGGTTCGTCAAATTGAAGCTACCACTGTGAAGAGAGATACAAGTTTCGAAAGTTTTTAAAGTACTAATAAGAAAATATAGACTTAAATGTCATCTACCTAATTGTCAAAAGGAGCATATTGGAAATAACTATTTCTAAGTTCTTGAGAATATTTAAGCTCACCTAAATATCATAGTCAATTCCCATAGATCTTAAGTATAACTTCAAATTAACTAAAGATCATATAATTTAAGTGATCGTAAAAAAAGATATCTGTGATTTTAACTTGAAGTGCGATCGGCAGCGAGTCTTTGTTTTCAGAAGAAACGAATCTTAGTTTGTTTAGTATAAGAAATAGTGATAATAAAAATTTGAAAATAGCATAAACTTATTACTGATCGCAGCAATGAAAAATGCGATACTCTTATAATATATATAATGTGATCCTCTTTTAAATGCGATGCTCTTATAAATTTAGTCCTCATTTAAATGCGATCCTCTTATAAATTTGGTCCTCATTTAAATGCGATCGTCTTATAAATGCGATCGTCTTTTAAATGCGATCCTCCTATAAATGCGATCCTCTTTTAAATGCGATCCTCTTTTAAATGCGATCCTCTTTTAAATGCGATCCTTTTTTAAATGCGATCCTCTTATAAATGTGATCCTTTTATAAATGCGATCCTCTTTTAAAAATTAATCTAACACTTTGTCGATCGTTTTGTTTTGATAAAGTATGCTTAGCAAATAATAATTGAATAAGTTATATATAAAATGATCACAAATCCCATGTCACTTACCTGCCAGTTTCGACCGTCATTTTATAGTCGGTGACCTTCAGATAGTGGAGTCCATCCGATCGCTTCTCCGGCTGCATATCAATGACCGTGTTGACATCCACTTGACGCAATTTAATGCTCACTTGACCCTTGCTATCGATAGGTAAGATCAAAAATTTCCCCTTAAGATGATAGTTGGCCGTCACATCGATCAAGGGTGAGCTCATGATCATGATCGTTTTTGCAGGCTTGGATAAATCATCGGGCGTTGCATGGATCGTCAGACTTTTAACGATCATGGAACTACCAAAACGATGAGCGGAAGTGTTTGTCATTATTAAATTGAGTTGCATGGGAGTATCTTTTCCGCCGATCTGGGAACGTAGAGTGCCAATCTTTAGGGGCTCAATACTGGGCACATTATGCTCGGGAATACCATATTTATAATACTCCAAATAGTTTTGCGCTTGTGTCTTGTAGCACTCATCATCGCCCAGATGACATCGTTTAATTGACGGCGCTGTATTGATGTAGATCGATAGATCGATAGATCGATTAGCAAATGATGCACTTGGATTAGGATCAATGGTAACAGAACTCACGAATGAATCCCTCGGCGACTACACCGCAGATCCACAATAGATTTAAGGCAACAACTCGATTAGGATTTAACATTCTCATCGGGTGCATCGCGAACCGAAACTAAACTGTTGCCCGATTGTTCAGGGCGTTTTTATAGATCTTGCGATCAGGTTTCTAGTTCTTGATTCCCTTATCCAAATCCCAGTTACGTACACACATATAGTAATTGTTTAATCACAATGTAGAAATCGTTAAGCCCTGATTTATAAATGAATCAATTAATATATAAGATAAACGCGAAACCTTAACTATAACTCTAGATATAATGAAGATTTAATACTCTTTAGAATGGAAATTAAATTCACATAAGATTCTCATTTCGAAATGCGTCACAAATCACAGATCTATATATTGGTTAGACCTTTGGTTAGGGTATGTGTTCAGTTGGAATTATACTTCCAAATTAGAGAGACTTCAATTTGTCAACTCTCAGTTGATTTTGAACGACATGTTGAAACTAGTTTCGTGATAAAGAATCGCCTTCATATCACACTGGGGCAATTAACTATTAATTTTATTCTCTTATCCATATTAATTAACCTTAAAACCAAACCCTAAATAATCGAACCTTACAGTGGGACTTTGTACTAAAGATCAATGAAGACTCTTTGATTACTTAAACTTGTTTTTTTTTATCTTTGAACTAGTTATTGTTAATATCTATATACTTTTCAGACATTTAAAAAATATGCTTTTTAAAACTAAGCCTCTTTAAAACTAGACCTTTTTCTGGCAACTGTATATTTTTTTAAATTTAATCATTATTACAGCTCTTTCAAAATTGCTCTTAAAATCTAATGTTTTCGATAGGGAAATCTCTGTCAAAGATCCTTAGTTGGGTTGCTCTACAAACTGCTGAATCTAGTATAACATTAGTTTCCGAAGATTATACTTTAATTGATGTCACACCGATTTTTTTTTAGCACATTATTAACTAATAATCCTTTGAACCCAATTAATAGTTAAACGATGTAGTTCTAATTACAGCTATTAATTTTATTGAACTACTAAACGATTGATAATTATAATTGTATAATTATCGAAACCAGTGTAGCAAAACTAAAAAAAAAAACATTATTATAGCTCATCAGGCAATAATCGTAATGATCAATGAATATACAAGTATAAATTGAAAATTATATTGAGCCGAGAGAGAACGAGTTTCAATTATCAAATTGTCAATTTCTTTATAAGAGATTTGACAGACTAAATACTAAGATTACCCAAGTTAAAAATTAATTAAAAAATTAAGAAATTTTATAAATAGGAAAACACAAATTAACAAAAGTTGAATTGAATGAGAAAACAAAATTATTGAATAAGAAAAAGTTTACAAAATTTCTAGAATTTTTATTTTTTCTCCTAGACTTTTCAAACTACTGTTTAATATATTGACAAAGTTCTTCAGATACTAAAAAAAAAAAACAATAAGAAATATTAAAATAACATATTTTGTTTTATTTGAAAGGATGTGAGCGCCACACGTTGGGCGCCATATCAGAAGCTGTAAAACTGGGCCTTTAAATTTCCATAATTCTTATTTTATTAAATATCCAATTATATTTACAATACTCGTATTATAATCACAAGATTTATAGTAAATCAACAAAGAATGCATCATATGGGAATATATCGAAAATTCTTTGCAATATTTTAGCAAAGACCCGATCATGGGCCTTTATGATCTTGGGCTGAATGTCTGCAGAGAGAGTGTCCCACATTTCATTGAGCATTGACAAGGTGCTATTGTGTAGATCCGTATTCTCATTGAACAGATTGGACATGCTAATGTGTCCACTGAATAAAAGAAAAAGAAGTGATCTTCCAGTATGATCAGTGATCAAAAAGACTGTACAAGTTGTCTACTTACGATTTCACTTTAGATTCCGTTTTGTACTCGCCAATCTTGAGATAATAATGTCCATCATCATGTTTTTCCGGCACAACCGTCAAATGACTCTCACCCTGAACTTGATTCAAATGGATGACAATGCTACCATTGCTGACCAGGGGCAATATCATAATCCTGCCTTTGACCTTATAATTGGCATGCACCTCAAGTTGAGGTGCGGACAATACCACAATGATTTCCATGGGTTTACTCAGATCTTTGCTAAATCCCCTGACACTCTGCACCGTAACCGATTCCCCAAATTTGTGCAACGTTGTATTTGAGAGCACCAAATTGAATGAGATTGCTCCATTTCCACCCTTGTTTAAGACACGCACCTTATCCAGTTCAAGCGGATCAATACTGGGTATATTCAATTTGGGTATACCCTCTTTATAGTGTTGAATGTAGGCTTGAACTTGAGCCGTCAGACAGTTGTCATCTTTCACATGACAGCGCTGCAATTGAGGAGCTACAAAATGAACACTCTAATAAAGTTGCTCCATTTGATTTTTACTTGGGAACTCACGTAGATCTATGGCAACTGTCCCATCTAAAAACAGCACTATCCATAGGGAAACTGCAGCGATCATCGCTGATTTCTTTGATCCTGCACGTGACATTCTAAACGGTTTGCCTTCGAATTCTCAACTAACACCTTACAGCTTCGTTCAATGCGGTTTTGTGTATTTTTAAGACACTTAAATTTTGATCTCTGACTGACTGATTGATCTTTAACTCATAATATAAAATATTTATTTCAAATGAGTTTTATACTTCTCTATAAATTATTGAAACTTCACGAATTACTTGTAAATTTACCAAGGAAAATAATTAATATAATCTATATTATAACAATTATATAATAATATTTAAGAACTTTCATCTATTATAATGACTAATTTGGAAAAAAAAATTTTAAAGATCTGACTATAATTATTATAATCATATAATATAAACTTTATTTCAAGTAAATTTCATACTTTTAAATTTACCAAGGAACGTAATTATTATAAGCTATATTTTAAAAATTACATAATAATAATTATACCAGGATTTAAAAAAATTTTAATCAATAATAATGACTAATTTAGAAAAATTTTATAAAGATTTACCAATATGATTATTGTAATCACACTTGTATAATCATTTCTTATGATTTTTATGTTTTTTATTATCAATATTGTAACAGGTCCTTTTAAAATAAATGATATATTGATTATAAATATTGATTTTCATCAATGATAATGACTAATTTGGAAAAATTTTTATAAAGATCTGACTATAATTATTATAATCATAAATTACAAAATATATTTCAAGTTAATTTTATACTTTTCTTTAAATGAAATCTATTAATTCCGCGACAAAAACTATTAAAATTTCATAACAAAAACTTTTAAATTTACCAAGGAACGTAACTATTATAAGCTATATGATCAAAATTATAATTACATAATAATAATTATACCAGGATTTTTAAGAATTTTAATCAATGATAATGACTAATTTGTAAATTTTATTTAAAGATTTGACAATATGATTATTGTAATCATTACTTATAATATTTATATTTTTTTTTATCAATATTGTAAAGAAACTTTATTAAAAGAAATTCTCAGAAAATATTGAAAATTCATTTTGAATCCATTTCTGTGCCTTGGCTGGTTAAAACAAAAAAAACCAAAGATATATTAAAATATTTTTAAGACTTAAATTGGATAGGTATATTCAATAGCAGCTTACAAGAGAATTGCATAGAAGACTGCTTAATATACAAATTCAATAAATATGGAATACTTACATTAAGAATCCACAAGACTTTAATTTGTCTAATAAAGACACATATGTATATATGTTTCAAGTAGGGTATAACTGGTATAGCTAGAATACACGTGCTAATAGCCTACTTATATATATTAAATAACTTATTGAACTACGGGTTTTTTAGCTTTATAAGCTTGAAATCATTTATGAGAGGTGTCGCGAGTTCAGATACTTGAATATGGAAATGTATTCACACTCAATAAATCGTCTGTCTATATACTAATATATATATATATATATAGTTATATGGCTGATGACTCAGTTCTCCCTTTTGAATACGAATTGGTTCAGTTGGGTGAAGTTAATATTAATCTAGTTGCTGGAGATCAGCATTTAAAAACCGCTTCAGAAATCAATTAAAAAAAGGTAAACAACTTTATTTACATTTATTGAACATGAACCGGCTGTCAATGAGTTCGTGTGAGTGCGAGAGAGAGAAAGCGCTAGGTGTGAAGGGATCAGATGCAACAAATGAATTCATACTGAAAGTCATAGATTTTATGATTTGGTCTCATCATTGCTAAGGTTCTTCAGCGACTGCTCGAATTCTACAGCGTCCACTTGACGCTTGGCGGGATCAAACGGTGGTGGACCAATTAAAGCGACTACCTCATCATAGTCAAGGGTCTCCTTATCCAACAGTGCCTCTGCCAGCTGTTAAAAAACAAGCAATTTAAAGTAAAGTTTATAATGGAAAATGTTGGGATCTCACCTTCTCCAGCTTGTCGCGATGCTTGTTAAGTATTTCCTCGGTCTTTCGATATGCCTCCGATACCATGTTGCGTGCCTCATGATCGATGGTGCTTTCCAAGGCTTTCGAGAAGGGTTTACCGCCACCAGCAGAGCCACCAGCTTCGCCAGATTCATTTGCATCCCGTATATACATGGGACCCAGTACTTTATTCATGCCAAATTTCTTAATCTGTGAATAGGCTATTTTTGTGACCTTCTCCAAATCGTTTTGTGCACCGGTTGTTATTTGATTAAAGACCAAATTCTCGGCAGCACGTCCGCCCAATGCCATGCACATCTTGTCGAAGAGCTCCTCCTTGGAATACAAATGCTGTTCACTCGGCGTATACTGGGCAAATCCCAATGCCAGACTCGTCCGTGGCACAATCGTCACCTTGAGCAGAATATCGGAGTTGGGCAGCATCCAGCCGACAAGTGCATGGCCAGACTCATGATAGGCAATCACCTTGCGCTCCGTCAGCGACAGAGCATGAGAACGCTTCTCAGTGCCACCTAAAACACACACGCATTTCCAATTAAAACAAGCTCGAAAATTAAAAATAAATATATATATATATTTAATATTCATATATATATTTTTATCGTTATTATTAAAGATAACGAAAACTAAACCCAGATAATCAAACCATTTAGTTTCGGTACGAACCAAAACTAATATTTCAGTTAATGGTTCTATTATTATTAAATAACAAATGTAAAAATCCATTTAATAATGGAGTTTATTTGTTGGTTGTTAACAAGTGTCAATTGACAATAAACATGACCTCGAGTTTGCCAAACTTATCCTATACCCTATGTTCTATTATTATTTTTAAAAAAAATTATAAATTTGAATGCAGAATGAAGAAAGAGGACAAACCATGATCAAAATAACATTTCGCTTGAAAATCGTTTAAGTTTTAATAAAGTTATGGTAATTAAAGGCTAATCACATTTTGGATCTAACTTTACAAGTCCAAATTTTTCTTAAATTTGACATGATTTTTTACAAGACAATAAAAGATATCAGAAAGAAGTTTAAAGTATTTTTGAGACTTGCGAAAATTTTCAATTTTCAAAATTCCAAAGGGACCCTTAGCTTTGAAATCGAATCTACGCAATGATGATCGAAAAGTAATAAAATTCTATTAAGGCACAAAATTTAATTGCAGAATGAGTAAGGCCAAAAAATTATAAAAATGGCATTCCGTTTGAAAATCTGTGCAGTTTTGACAAAGTAATGAGTGTTTGCAGTTGGTCAGACTCTGGATTCAGCAACTTTCCAAGTCAAAATTGTTGTCCAATTATCCATGATATTTTACAAGAAAATAAAGTGTTGTTTTATACTAAGTACGATACAAGGAGATAAATAAAAGTGAAAACTTGAGATTTTAAATTTTAAATTTTCGAAATTCCAAAGGATCGAAATCGAAATCTTGTCGAAAAAAGAAAACCTTTGAAATGTACAAAATTTAAACGAGGAATAACTTTGAAGGCTGAATCATTATTAAAATGATATTCCGCTTGAAAATCTGTTCAGTTTTGACAAAGTAATGAGTGTTTGAAGTTGGTCCAACCGTATCGAAACTATAAAGAAACTCACCCACTAAACGCTCCACGGCATACTCCAGATTCTTGGTGCTGACCTCGGTTTGTGTGTGTCGTGCGGCATGCAACGCCGCCTCGTTGCACACATTGGCAATATCGGCGCCGGAGAAACCGGGTGTTAAGCGTGCCAAACGCTGTGAATATGTGTTTGGCGAATCTTCCAGCTTGACGGATGACAAATGCTTCTCAAAGATCTCCTTACGCTCCAGCAGCGTTGGCAAATCGATCAGAATGTGTCGATCAAAGCGACCAGGACGCAGCAGAGCCTGCAATCAATGAGAATACAATGGGACAACAGTTGAGATTCAGTTAATCGGATGTTATACCTTATCGAGTATGTCCGCTCGATTGGTGCTGGCCAACATGAGGACGCCTTCTTTGGTCGCCATGCCGTCCATTTCGACTAGCAGCTGATTGAGTGTCTGCTCCGATTCACCGGAGCTGCCCTGTCCCATGCTCTCGGTACCGGAACGCTGTCGTCCAATGGCATCGATTTCATCAATATATATAATACAGGGTGCACGCTTTTTGCCCTCCTTGAACAGATCCCGGACACGAGCCGCACCCAGGCCACCGATCATTTCAATAAACTCGGATCCGTTCATGCTAAGGAAAGGCACTTGAGCTTCGGTGGCCACCGCCTTGGCCAGCAGTGTTTTGCCACAACCAGGTGGACCCAGGAGCAAAGCACCTCGCGGCACCTTGGCGCCAAGGCGTTGATACTTCTCCGGTGACTTGAGATAGTCAACAAACTCCTTAACCTCCTGCTTGGCCTCACTGAGACCGGCCACATCGCGGAAGAGAACACCGCGTCCACCATCAAATGGATCCACAAGTGTAAACTTGGCTCTGCCCATTTGATTCTGCAATAGGATTGTGCAAAAAGAAATTCAATTAATTAACAGTTAATCCGAGTACTTTCAGGGGTTTTGACACGCCCACTTTGAATTATTTCATTACTTTTTGTGCCTTTAGTTTTTAATTTAAATTTATATATTATTATCTCATGCTAATTTTATCTTAGCTAAGTTGTGTAAAAAATTCAACATTGCACGTCTAACGGTTTGGTCTGTACAATGCTCAGTCAGTCAGGACATAAAGTGTTATATACATATATATAAAAGAAGTACTCACAAATGAATCCATGCTGAGTGGACTCTTCATGCTCTTCATGCGCGTGGCAATGGACATGAGGAGGGCACAGAAGAGCAACAGCATCAGAATGCGACCCGTGGTATCTGTCTGTCGATCATAGGTAACCGGTACGCCATCCTTAATGCCCAGACGCTTCTCCACCATGCGCAATTTCTCCTCAAATTTGTTGGCATCCGCCACAGCCATATGGAATATGGTTGATGTCACTTTGCGTCCCTTAATCACAGCGCCCTCGTGCAATATAATCGTTACCATCTCCATATCGGGTCGTATGATCAGTTCCTTAACCTCGCCCACAGCGAGCATATGATGCACAAACTCATTCCACGATACATAACGTGTGGAGCCCTCGGGTCGCTCCGTGCGCGGTGTTATCAACAATGAGATGAAGGCCACAAACATATAGATGGTAAATAACCAAAGCACTGCTTTAGTTAGCACCGATCTTAGCTTCTCATCGTTTTCATTGTTCTTATTGTTGTTTTGATTGCTGGATTCCTCGCCAGAACTGGAGCTGGAAGTGGAGCTGGTTTTGGACTCTTGACTGCTGTCTGCTGTATGGGATTTATTGCTGCTTGTTGTTGTTGGCTTGTCGGCTTTGTCGTTGTTGTCCACAGCTTGCGGCTTGCTGCTTGGCTTCTCCTTATCCTTATCCTTATCATTGTTATCATTATCGGATTTGCGGGCGTTTAAGCAGCGCAAATGCAATTGCTGCACTTCGCGTGGCGTCAATTGCAACGAGCGAGCAATAACACCCACAATTGCCTTGTACTCCGAGCGCAGCAGTTGCACCTATATGTGGAACGTATGTATGTAGTGGACTGTATGCAACTCTAGAATAGATTCCACTTACCTGACGCCAGCTTAGCGGCTGCAATAATGGCGCTGTCAGCTGACGTTTTAATGCAGCGACGCCGCTGCCGCCGGTGTTGTTGTTGCTGCCGTTGTTGCTGGCCAACGCATTGTGTGTCACGTTCGCTTGGCAGCGCACCTGATTGTAGTGTCCACGTTGCAGCACATTTCTTACATGTCGCAAGCCCTTGAACATAATTTCCAGCCACTTTTTTTACTCGGTTTGTTGGCCGCCGGTTCGAATACGTAACTTGGTGTTGTTCGCTTGAAATTACATGCATAAGTGTTGCCACCCCGTCGCTAAGCGGCTGGCCTTGCCAGACAGACAAACAGACAAACAGCCAGACAACAGCAGCAGCTCAATCAGCTGTTTTGTTTATGTTATGTTCGGCAAACTTTTAATTTTTTTAGACTGATTTGAAAAATTCATATTTTGTAACAATATTTGAAGCACAGCAACGAAAGAATTTCGTACACTCTTATTTATTTTCATTAAATTCATTCAATAATCGTTTGGTATGATTTTTACGAGTATTTGCGTTTAACCCTTATGTGAACCGCGTGAAGTCGGATTTAGTTCAATAGTTGAATTTTTGATGAACGAACTAATCATTTAAATAGTTCCTTCATTCAGTGAATAGATCCCAAATAGTTCGTTCATTGTATAGATCTCAACTGAGTTGGTTTGAGGGACCCTGTGATCTTACTATGGTATTGATATGGGTCTTAAGACACCTTCTATTTGTTTAAAACAAATTACCATATGAAATAGAATTTAATTTAGTCTATAAGTTTTATATCTGTTATCAAACATGTTACTGATTTTTAATAAAAATTAGGAATTGCATATTTATTAAATGAAAACTATAAATTAATTTTTATTTAATCCCAATTTTAATATATAGTATCAACAGTGTGTCTCTAGCCAGATGGAATGGGATCAATTTCCTCACCAAACTGTTTTGGGATCTATTCAATAAATTAAATGACCCACAATCAGGAATATAGTTCGATCGTTCAATAGATCTTAGTCCGAACGATTCGATACAACTCGATCAGAAACCATCGATTACTGCAGATTTAAATAATTTCATCTTTTACATATGTATAATCTTTATTATCGTTTCTAAAAAAATATCTTGGTCTGTTCAAATGCAAAACAATCAAAAGAGCCTATTTTTTTTTTAATATTAAAAAAAAAATAATAATAATAATAATAATAATGCTATACAAAATTACTTCGTACTACACAATAATAATGTCACTGAATTGAGTAACTAATTTGTTAAATGTTTTTTTGTTCTTTAAATGGCATTTGTTCGCTGTTAATCAATAATTACTATTCACTGAGCCATCGAACGGACCCATACTATCGCCAAAGTCCTGCATCTCCTCATCGATATTATCATCGAAATCATCATCCGAATCTTTCGATTCGGGACAATGTCGACAACGACTCTCATTCACGCCATAGTTAATGCACGTAGATCCCACACACTCACAGCAACCATCGTGGAACCATCTTTAATGAAATACAATGAAATATCAAATTAGTTAATATTATATTTAATAGAGTTATCTTGTATATTACGCACCTGTAGCTGCTAGCACCTGTTGTTTGACAGCTCTGACGACACTTGTTCATAGATACACAATGGTCCCAATATATAACCGTACAATTAACTGTCATCAAATTGTCACGTTCTGCATTTGCACCATCCAAATTTTTATCGTTATATTCTGCAAACAAGCAACAAGCAATGTTAGAAGAAACTTTAATTGTTAGTTAGATCTTTCACTCACTTAGATAGTATTTTTCATCTTTTTCCAGTGTAGGCTTGCCTCTGGACCAATCTACTTGAAATGTGAACGCATCCCAATATTCACTCTCGCTATCATCTTCAGCGGTTGCCAGCACATTGAATAACTCTGGTACCCCATCAAAATCCTCAACGTGCGATTTTTTTGATAACGAATTTCGTGTCTCGTTAGGTTTGGGACAGAGCTCTGCAAGAAAAATAAAATATAAATTTTTATTAAAAGCGTTCACTAAGCATATAAGTATAAATTATTACAAACTGTTCCATATAAAATTCACTTTTAAATAGATTTCATTATTAATTTATTTTACCCGTTACTTAAAAAATAAGTAAAAGTGTATATTGTGTTCGTTGGAATGTATGTTACAGGGAGAAGGAGGCATCTCCGACCCTATAAAGTATATATATTCTTGATCAGCATCAACAGCCGAGTCGATATAGCCATGTGTGTCTGTCTGTGCGTCCGTCTGTCCGTTCGTGTGAACGCCTAGATCTCAGAGACTTTAAGAGACAGAGATACCAAACTTTCACATACAGATTTCTATAGACCCCACGTAGATCAAGTTTGTTTACAATATTGGCAAACCACCACATTAACAGTTTTTAAGAATAGACATTTTTTATGATAATAAACGTTATCTAATTTTATTATCTATTATCCCACTGAATCGCATCAAGATCGGACAAGTAAAACGACAGTTATGGCGATTAATGTGTTCAAAGTAATACAAGTAATTTCTTTAAAGTATTCCTATTTATATTGAAATAAGTAACGGGTATTCCATGGTCGGGATCCCGACAATAACCTTTCCCACTTGTTAGCTCAGCTTTAGAAGTGGTATAAAAGTCACGGCAATAAATTGAGACCGCCTAAGGGTTAATATTTTCTATTCTGCATGGTTGTAATCGAGTTTCAAACGGCGGCTCAACTATCGATAGGCACACACACACACAGAGCACGAATCGTATGATTTACACATCGCAAATGCACACATACACATGCAGTTGCACACACACACACACACACACACACACACAGATACGCACACGCACATTTGCATAGAAAAACATACAAAAACAACGACAGCGCAATAATGAATAATAATTAATGAATAAATGTCACACAAAATCACATCATCGATCGATCGATGCATATGTATATGTATATTTATTACTTACCCACACAACTACAGCACTCCTCATAGTACTTTTTACCGAGACATTTAAGACACTCTTTGCAACAGGAGCAATTTTTAAGCTCGCATTTGCAACTTTGCGTCAACATGCATTTGGAGACGATGGAGGCACAGACAACCTCATTGCACGATTCCACCATGCCATAGAAACATACAAATCCCAGCACTAAAAAAGCGCCAACTGTCAGCGAACGCCAGATTTCCATTTTTAATATTTAAATTGTTTTTGTTGTTTCCTTTGACAATGGGCGGATACAGGTGGTGTGGTGGGAATGTTGTGTGGTGTGGTGTGTTGGATTGTGTTGTGTTGTGGTGGGAGTTGGCGGAGTATTTGAAATTGCACACACAAACACTTTGCTGAACTTTGATTGATTGACTTTGACAGATGCTGCGAGTGTGTGTGTGTGTGTGCTTGCATGTGTAATTGCAACAAAACAACACAGTAAAACAATTGTTAACTACTAACACAAACACATATAGCAAACATTATAAATACAAGTACATATATTATTATATATTTGATTTGATAGATACATAGAAATTTATTAAATTTTCGATTTTGATTTTTGCACAACTCGCAACACACAAGGCACAAGAACAAGTTTTGAAATGAGCTATGAATATTTTTACTAAATCATTGAACAAGTCAGTCACAGCGCGTAACAACAACAGCAACGGCAACAGCTAAAGCAACAACAACAAGCGACAACGACAACACCACGACATACACTAACAAACGATCCAGAAGACAACACACAACGATCGACATATGCGAGAGAGAAAGAGAGAGAGAGTCAAACGACGACGACGACGACGTTGACTGCGACAGCGACTGCGACAACAACGACAACGAGACGGCGTCAGCTATTACCAAGTTTATACAACAGTTTAAGTCGGTTTTTAAAAGAAAATCACGAAACTGTATCAAATTCGTTACTAAATCAGTTCTTTTGCATAAAAATAACATAATTAGTTTAATAAATCTTAAACCAGGGCTGTTATCATTTAAAATTGTATTATAAAACTCAAGAAATAATCATTATTCTAGGAGTTTTATTATTTTACTTATGATTATTTTTGAAAATTCATAGAATAATGATTATTTCTTGAGTTTTTTTTGCCCATAAATAATTATTATTTATGAGTAAAATAATAAAAATTATAAATCTTAAGATCGTGGTAAAATAGCATAGTTTACCCTTGAAAACATTTTTTTTTATTTTTGAATATTTCACTTTTTTTTTAATTGAAAACAAAAAATAGTTGTAATGTGTTGTGGCTTAAATAAGTTTTAGCTGCCGTATAAACTTGGTATTTGTGTAGCTTGTTTTTGTTATTGGCGCGACGCAGCAGGGCATAACTGTCTTTTTCTCTCGTCGTTTTATTATTTTTTTTCCCTCAGCCAGCCAGTTAGCTAGATACAATGCGCGAATTAAGCGCACACACACACACACATAACAAACTCAGCAGTGGCTTAGAGAAACGTAAACACGTTACGAAGCTAGGGTTGTGTGCGAGGGCGGGGGCGGGGACAGGTGAGAGTGCGGGTGCGAAGCGGATACGGAGGAGGTGAAGAAGGCGCAAGACAAGAACTGAATGATGGACTACCACAACGAGATGCGAGCAAACAAACAACAATAATGATCAATACACACACACGTACATACATAAATATGTATGTACATATATTATAGTGATCAAAAAGGTATTCGATTGGAATGCTCTTCGCATGTGTGTATGTATGTATGTATGTAAGTGTGGAATGCATATTTGTAACTGGCGTGTGTGCTGCTCTCCGTCTTTCTCTCTCTCTCTCTCTTTATGACTGTGCTCAAGCCGCGCTATCGATGTCGATATTATTCAAGTCGCGCTATCGGCATTTCGATAGCATTTGCTTTATTAAGTTATTGATTTTTTCTTAATAATTTTTAAGAACTTTGATTAATTACTCATTAGCAATCATATATACTGATCACATTCAGACCAAAGCAGGCTCTGAATTTGTTATTTTTTTTACACACATCGATATCGTTGTTAATTATTCACTATTTAAGCCGTTCTTTTAATTACTTCAAATTGACAGAAGATTATTTACTATTTAAATTGCTTAGTGTTAAAATGTTGACAAACAAAATATTGCGGAAATACAGAAGTCAGCTGGTGCAGTGAATTAAAAAAAAAGAAGCACGACACGCGCCCATCTCTAGCCCAGGAACAAGAAGAACACTTTCAAAACGTCTGGCAACGCGCACAACTCTTGCCCAGGAACAAGAAAAACATTTTCAAAACGTCTGGCAACGCGTCTAGCTTTAGCCCAGGAACAAGAACATTTTCTAACCGTCTGGCAACGCTGTAACAAAAACTAAATAATAACAAGGGACGGGAAAAAAAACACTGCAGATAGATTAAAAATTCTATAGTCTACACACACAAATGATATTGTTTAGAAACTGTGCAGTGCTGCTAGTGATTGCCTCAATATGCAGTTTCATCTATGGCATTGGCCAGCTGCATGTGGAGGTGGAACCGAATGCCTGCCGAATGACTTATATGTTTGGCGAGCCAATGTTTGCGGTAAGAAAAATGGAATTCTTTAATTTACTATATGTAATTAATTGTTGTTCATTGGCAGCGCGTGAGATTCAGTGCGAACAGGCAGTATCCCAACTATGGGCTATACTATTACTATGAAGGTGTACGCCAGGATCCGCTCAAGAGTCGCATGACAGGTGCTCCGGTTATCTTTGTGCCGGGCAATGCCGGCTCATACAAGCAGGTGCGCTCCCTGGCATCGGTGGCATTGCGCAAGGCACGGGAACAATATGACACGGGCATACATCTGGACTACTATACCATTGATTTCGATGAGGAACTATCGGCTGTCTATGGCGGCTATATGTATCATCAGCAATCATTTCTCAAACACTGTATACGCACGATTTTAACACTGTATCGTCAGCCCAGTGCCATTGTGCTCATTGGACACTCGATGGGCGGCAAGTTGGCTCAATCGGTGCTGACGGATGCGGAAATTAGTCAGCATATTAATGCCATTATTAGTATATCAACGCCATTGGATCAACCGGTGCTCAATTTGGATGCACATCTGGGTCAATTCTATGTGGACACGCACACACAACTCAGTCGCACAAGGACTGCATCCAAGCCCACCACTACCACCAATGTGTGCCAAAGTCTGCACCAGAAACAGTTGAGTGAGGAACGTATGGCCAGTCAGGATTTAAGCCCCAAACTGGACAATGTCCTGCTCATTTCGACGGGCGGCGGCAATCGTGACCTTCTGGTCAATGCTGGACTAACCAGCTCCCAGTTTAATGATCTGCATGCCATGGTAATGCAACTATCCAATCTATTTGTTACACTAGTCCTTAATTGGAGTCTTTCTCTTGTACAGACCTCGGCCATACCCCGCGTTAGTCTTAGCTGTGATCATTTATCTGCCGTTTGGTGTCTACAGTTCATGCAGGTCATCAATCGCTTCCTCTTCAGCATCGCTCAACGGCGCAGCGATGACTCCGTCATCTTCAGCAGCAACAAGCAACGTAATATGCAATCAGCCCTAACACACTTTGTGGTAAGCATCTTCCGCCCTTTAATCCCCCTAAAGAGCCCAAAGAGGGAAGGATGACCATTACAGTGGCTCAATGTCGTAATTTCGCGGGAAAGCGGTTATGAAATTCGTAATCTACGATGAATTCTAAGAAGAATTTCCCAAGAAACTATTTATTTATCACCTTTTAGCCATTAACAATATATGAAATAGTTCAAACTTCTCTGAAAAAAGTGGCAGCTCGATATTGATTTTAGATCCCTGACTTCTTGGGCAATTTTTCTTAGAATTCATCTTTGATTACGAATTTCATTTTATTGTGCATTTTATTTTACTCCATACAAAAATTGACCCACTCTAGTACCCTTATCATATAGCTTGTCATAGCACCGATCAGTCGATAACTACATTTTTGAGATAACTCAAGCAAACTTTAAGATTACGATTATTTTGTACATCGACACCATCGATTAAATATCCAACTAGTATATTATACAACTGTTATAGGAAGGATCTGTTGAAAATCAACGTTTAGTACGGAGAATCCTTTTTGGTTTCTTGAGATATATTAAATAAATTCACGGATAGCGAAGTTGTCTTGTACATACAGACCAAATTTGAACAAAACTCAACCACTATAACATTCAGATTTCATGGGAATGATCGAAAGAATAGGGTTTAACCAACTTCAAACTGACATAACTCCGCTAAAACTTAACCGATTTTTAAACGGAATATTAATTTGATCATTGTTCGGCCTTTAATTGCATTGTGCATTTAAATTTTATTTAAACAAATTTTGACTTGTTAAGTTGCTAGATCCAAAGTCTGACCAACTTTAAACTGTGATAACTTTATCAAAACAGGACCGATTTTCAAGCGCAATGTCATTTTGATCATGACTTGGTCTCTGAATTTATTCTGCAATCCAATTTATTTGATAGGATCACAAATATATTTCCCCTCTAGATCTAGGTTGTGATATTAATGCATGATTACATTTGTATTTTTAACTATATCAAATACATTTTATATTTTATTTATATATCTTTAAACCGACAGCGTCGTCGACCACGTCAACAGGGCTTGGTAAGCTTACAGTCGAGGAGCAATTGGCATGAGGAGCGTCATTTGGTTATAAACAAGTTCTTTGCCAATGGCGTAAGGACACATTATCATGAGTTGATTGGTATACAGCGTCAGGAGCGCTATAAGGTAAGGATCACAAATACACTGGTATTTTATTTAACTAATAACACTCTTAATCCTCTGCAGAAACTGGCAATTGAGGCGCTGAATGTTGAGGGTGATGAGAACTGGCTTTTTGGCTGTGAAGCGCATAAACACAATGATACGGACTCACTCATTTGGTGAGTTGAATCTTGAAATTCTGTATATTATACGATTAAAACCATTGGAATTCTCTGCAGCGACAAGGCTACGCCATTGACGCATCTCATCCAGCGTCTGCCGAATGCGGAAATTGAGCCACGAAGCGTTGCCGTGCTCGATTTACACAATCTGCGCAAAACATATCAACAGTGGACACATTTATTGGTGCGTCTGCCTCCAGGCAGTCAGCGCACTGGCTATAATCTGGATATCTATGATCCCAAGGAGCGTATTGTGGACATACGCATACCACGTTGGTATGCCTATGGCAAACGCATTGCCATCAATGAGACGCTGCAGGGTACACTGCACTACAAGCTGCGCATTGCCGAGATGGTGGAACCGTATCAGGGATTACGTGTCCATGTGGAGGCACTGCAGTGTCTGCAACCCAAATATCGTATCACCGCCAGATTGTGTGTTCCTTGGGCAGCTGGCTTTGAGCGTTATCAAACTTTAACGTAGGTTCTTTACTTGTATTCCAATTAAAATATGCTTATTGACATCATTATCTAATTTAAACTGTAGTTCGCCAGATCAGAAACCGGGTCTCTATGTTAATGTGCCCACATTGATGCCAAAACATTATAATACTTCATTGAATCCTGTCATTTTGGATTTGTACTTGGATCCCATTTGTCGCTATCGCATTAGGTATGTCTCTCTGTCTCTGTCTCTATCTCTATGTCTTTTCTTTCACTCTCTATATATTCTACTCACTCTTAGCTATGAGTATTCCTATGCGGATGCCCTATCTCGCATTGTGCTACAATTTTACGGCTGGTTGCCAGCTCATTTGGTTTGTGTGTTATTAATTGTACTGCGAAATCAATTGGACAAGTTTCAACAACGCGGCAGCTTCAAGAGCCTCAAGCCCTATCTTGGTTATCTACAGTATACATCCATCTACTTGGTTACAGGTAATCATTATTTACACTGTTTTTAAATTTATAGAACCTGTGCTTTAATCGGTTAATTTCTTGTAAAGGTTTCGAATTCGATTATGATTTAGATCTCTGTCTTTTATAATCATCCCTCTTGGTGGCATTCAGATCGGTTAAACATATAATATATATGACTGTTTAGAGTTCTCAAGAGATGCAGTAATGTTTTTATTCCGTAGGAGTTTTAAATTCAGAGTTTTTAAATTCATAGATACAATTAATATTTGTTTACATTGAGTAAAGATCATCTTTAAATTGCATAGGTACACAATAAATATATATTTAAATTGATTTAGGATCATCTTTTAAATTGATAGATACAATTAATACTTGCTTAAATTAAATAAGGATCATTTTTTAAATACAAAGATTCAAATTATATATATCTAAATATTAAAAATTCATCGATACAATAAATATATATTTAAATTGATTAATGATCGTCTTTAAAATACATAGGTACAATAAATATATATTTAAATTGAGTAAGGATCATCCTTAATATTTATAGATACAATTTAAATACACTTAAGTTGAGTAAAAGCATATTTTAAATGCATAGATACAAATAGTGTAAATTAAAATTGAGTAAGGATCATATTTAAAATTCATAGTTACAAATAATAAATAAAATTAACTTATTTAATTTATTTGTTTACTTATTCCTAGCGCTACAATGATTGCCTTAAATTAATGCACATTATTTTAATATAAGAATAGTTATGAAGTCATTATACTTAAAAGTTATATAAGAGTTTTAATTAATATATTGTTAATGTTTTAATGCTCTTCTTTTACAGGCTGTCGCTTGCTGAAGAAGCTTGTAATGAATGTGAAATTGCTGCCCGAACCGGAGCCACTTGACTATAGCATCAATGTATCCATTATAATCCATTGCACAGCCATTGGACTGTCCATCTTGGCCGCCTTGGTGGTCTGGCTTGCCTTGGCATTCTATGGCAATGTATTTTATCGTTTGGCTTTGAGACTCACCCGCCTCTCGCCCTCTAGCTCCAACATTTTACTATCTATAATGACACATTTGCCCATTACGTATGGCATACTAACAATTGGCGTTGCTCTGGGCGCTGTCAGTGGTCTTGGTCTGCTCTTGGCATTTATATTTTACTTTTTAATGCTATCCAATGCGTATAAGGATCATCTGGAGGATTATCTGTGGCAAAAGGCCGCAGATTTGGTGCATTTGGCCAGCGGTAAAGCTGAGAATTCGGAAAATGAGCAGTCACTAAACACAGATGAAAATGCTGCTGAAAATGAAGATGAAATAGAGACTGAGGTTGAGGTTGAATCAAAAGCTGAGACATCACAGCCAGCTAAACAGAAGACTGATAAGGAGGATGAATCTTGCGTTGGCCTACAGAATTTCCCATTTCATGTGACATTGCTATTGATGCTCCTCATGCTGCTCCTGCTCAATGGTCCCACCACTTTGGCCTGGCTGCGCAGTCGACGGTGAGTCAATTGAATCAATTTTTAAACTTTTTATATCATTTTTAATATCTATATTTATTTCTTTAATGCAGTCATGGCATTAATCTACCCGATCCGTCGCTTTATAGCAACATTACCGTACTGGCTTCGCTTAGTTTGTTGCTTCAGCTGCGTGCTCCACAGAAACTGTAAGTATTCATTTAATTCTCTATAATAATAAGAATTAAATCTAAAAAGGGCCGTTTTTTCAAGTTCTCCTAAAATTTTATAAAATAGATAAATTCAAATTTGACGTTGATTTTTTTACATTTTACGTCAAAATATCTAATATCCTTAAGAATACTAAAATTGGGAAGTGAAAATTAGGAATAATTTTGTGTGAAATTTTTACAAAACCCAATTTAGAAATAGTTTTATTATTAAAGATAAAAACCAGCGAATTAAATAAAATATTTTCGATATCGGTTTTTGCAGTTGGAAATACTGTTTAATATTTTGATAAAGTCTTAAAAACACTGTAGAAAAGGAAAACAAATATAGAATGTCAAAACAGTTGTTTCAAAATAGCTAGAATCAAGAATAAATAAAATATTGAGTGCCATTTTATTCTGTAATATAACAACTTTTTTTAAGTAATGAAATAAATTTTCTTTAATTTTTGCGCTCTATATATTTTATTTGTTTGAAATTATTTGTCTATTTTTTTCATGCTTAAGTGTTTTTCTTTGAATATATTCTTTCTTCTAATGAATATATTCTGAATTCGTTTGGGGCATCATATCTTTTTGATAGATGTACTGAAATTGAAGCTATACCTTTTGTCTATACTGAACTAATCTGATTTTATTTGAATTCTAGGCGTGGCTATTGGATATTGTCGCTCGTGTTGTACTTCTGTGCCGGATGTGTGCTCCTCTATTCCCAGGCGGCTGTCTATCGTCTGAACTATGCGATTGCCGTGACCTTTGCCCTTTTGGCCGGCCAACAGGGTCTCGGATGTTTGCTGGAGAAGATATTGCCAAAGTTCTTAGACTAGTCAGTAAATTGTTTATAAATTTCGTTTGCCATTTATTTGATTTACTATTTATGTTTAATTTTGTTTTATTTTTTGTTTTCATTTTGTATGGTGTTTGTTATTTATTTTTGTATGCACTTAGTTTAATTGTACTTTAGTTATAGTTATAGTTTAGTTAAGTTTCACAATGCGGACAATACCAAATATGTAAGGTGTCTATAACTAGATGTCTGATATAATAATATCATTTGGAGCTACAAATGACATGACATGTTTTTCTGCACGCACTGTGTGCGGGAAGTCCATAATGATATGGGCTACAAAAATTGATCCAAATGGGCGTCAACATCGATTGGCAAACGATCGATCTCCATCTCGATCTCCATCAAACGATCGATTGCTCAATTGTTGATTGCATGATTGCATTAATAACTAAACTAGCAAACTAAATTGTTGTGCCACAGGCAAACATGTCAGCACGGCCCATTTATATAAAATGTGTGAAAATACCCATAAATATTAAATATATGTGTGTACATTAATTGTCAAACTACACTAGACTGCAAATACCAACTATTTACTTAATGTCCTATAACATAACTTCGTTTGATGTGCATTAATATACCATATTATCTGTCATATTTGCCAATTGAATAAACTTTTAAATGTTTAAGTGTTGTTCGACTGTAAAACTTATCTAAAATTTCTCTTATGATGTTGAAATTTACTAGTTTAGCTGTTGCCATCAATTTGAACAGGTTTTCATTTCAGAAAAACGGCTTGAAAACTCTATAAACTATGTATATTATGGTTTCCAAGTGGTTCAGAGTCATTTTTTAATAGCTGTACAAGTTGTAAAGCTGAAATTTAATAACTGAATTAGTGGCAAGTATTATAAAATATAGGAACATTCAGAAATCGGTTCCATTTTTCAAAATTTAATGGCTTTAAAAACTTTTATGAAATAATATTAAAAACTTTCTTTTAGATTTCATACGAAAATTCGGAATTTTATGATATGATAATAAATGAAAGTCTATAGTCTTTCGTTTGCAGTTTGCTTAAGCTTGTTGCACAGTGTAATATGTTGTAAATTCCAAGTGTAAATGGGCAAATGTTGTCCCGCCTCTTTTTATGGGTTGAGACATCAGCGTATCGTCCTCAACGAACTGACAGCTTCACGGAGCGTTTAAGGGGCCGAACCAGTTGCCATGGAACTGGGCCTACAACTCGTGCCGAAGACTGAAGACCGCAGATTGCAGACTGGAGACTGGAGACTATAGACTGGGGACCTGATTTCAGTCCCTGTCCCGGGGCATTGATTCATTGCATCGACTGCAAATCTCTTGATGCCGTGTTAATATAAATAATATGTAGTTTTATGTTTCTTATACTCTTGCAGCGATACGTATAAGTTAGTGAAGAAATTTGTAACATATAGTCTTGAAAAAGTATTAACTATATGATGAATCTACTTCATCTGTTTCTATGAAACTATTCGATTAGTTTTAATGCTATATGGACATTCTGTTTACTATATTATTAAGCAGTCAAAGGAATTATCAGCAAGAAATTAATTCGCAATTAGTATAAATAAAATTATTGTTTTCTTAAATATCTTAAAGTATTGTATTATATTAAAAATCCTTGTCCTCACCAAATTCTGTAAAAGTCAAACTATGGGTGCGTTCACCAGGAAACATGCTCCCTGATCAAGTATCACAAGTAGCAGAATAGTAGCACAAGTAGCAGATTTTTTTTAATGATATATGCTCAGGTATCATGATACACAAAATCTGGTATCATGATACGGTATCAGTCCCGTTTACCAGAAGTATCAGTGGTATTACAAAAATGATCAGGTAGCAAACGTACCTGGTGAACGCATCCTATAACTTTATATAGCTGTCATAGAAACTATCACTAAAAAATTCTTTTGTGTATAAAAAACATTATTGTTTTTCTAATATTTAAGCGAAATGATTATTGCTTTTATTATTATTGTTGTTTTGTCTAGATATTTAAGCGAAATGAAAAAATAATTTATTTTTGGGAATTATCTCTTAAATCTTAAAAACTATATTTATCCGCAAGGGTATTAAAACTTCGGTATGGTGCATAAACATTTTATTATTTTGTTTTGCTTTGTTTGCTATTATCTAAATGGCATCAAGTGCACGCATTTGGTAAGTGTTTAGTTTTTATGTTTATCAATGTTTTTTGTCGTTTGTTTTATCGTCTTTGGTAATTTTGCGCTAGTTACCATAAATGTTTATTTTGGGCGAGGTTTGAATTTCTCCATGTAAACTGGGTGATATATATACGTATTTGTATAGACGTTTATGTATACGAGTCCCAGTGGAGTTGATTGAATGATAGAAATACTTTTGGACATGGCGTGATAATTGTTGTTTAAATTAAAGGAATATATATTTTAATAAGTCAATTTGACCTTAGTGGAATTTTAGCTAATAAAATGATTA
Source organism: Drosophila phalerata (assembly GCA_951394115.2). Lineage (NCBI taxonomy): Eukaryota > Metazoa > Arthropoda > Insecta > Diptera > Drosophilidae > Drosophila > Drosophila phalerata. The sequence goes on along the minus strand of OX596006.1, from coordinate 45,995,927 downwards.
ATTAAATACTGAAATTAAAGCTCATTCTAACGAAAATTTATACAAATTTAGATGCAGAATTAATTAAGGAACCGAACCATGATCAAAATGACATTCCGTTTGAAAATAGGTTAAATTTTCAGAAAGTTATGACCGTTTGAAGTTGTTCAGACTTTAGATCTAAAAACTTTACAAGTCAAAATTTTTGTGCAAATTCCCATGATTTTGTACAAAAAAAAAGAGATCCCAGAATCAAATTTAAAGTGTCGTTTTATACTAATTACGATATAAGGATTTGATTAAATGTGAAAACTTGAAATAAAAAATTTTAAATTTTCAAAAATTCAAAGGGAGGACCCTTAGCTTTAAAATCGAAGCCCAGATCCATAGGAAATGTTTCACGAAACTAGTTAACTTTGAATGCAGAACTAATTCAGATGCTCAACCCTTATAAAAATGATATTCCGTTTCAAAATCAGTTCAGTTTTAACAAAGTTATGATCAAGGCTGCAAACCAATTCGGAACCGAGCCTCGTAGAACCGGTTTGGTTCGGGTTTTTAAGCAGCCTGAACCGGATCATGAGCCGAACCCTTGAAATTATTTACTTTGCAAACCCGAACCTAAACCGAACCGCTTTCTTAAATAAAAGGTTCGGTTCGAAAAAAAAATTTATTACATAAATCTTTTCTAATATTGCGCAATTATTTGAGACTTTGAAATAAAATAAGTCATATTTAAATCATCAATTACATTTAAATTATCATCAAAATTTGAGTTCTTTAAAAAAAGTTAATTAGATCAAAATGTAGAGATATTTTTTTGTATGAAATTGAACCAAGGTTCAAACCCAACCAGTTCGCAAACCGAACTAATGTTTCGAACCGCCGAATCAAACTTAAAAATTTATTTTGGAGGTTTGCAGCCTTGGCTATGAAATTGGAGACGTTTGTAATTTTTTATGTTGATCTTTAGTATTATTTTTATTCATATTTCATAAAAAAAAAACAATTGTATTACATAATCAGAATTCGATATGATGTTAAACATTGAGCTATTTACAGTTATGTATAGTATAGTTATAGTATAGTATAGTGTACCATATAAGGAGAAATCTAGTTAGGGAAGTAAGTTAAGTATAGTGAGAGTATGCATATATTTATAAAGATATTTTCGCAGCTGAGCTGCTGGACAGCTTAAGAGTCCTTTGAGTCCTTGGCCTACTGCCAATTGCTGGGCACCATCTGGACAGGATTGGCCAGGAAAGCCGGAGCCGGCAAGGCGTCAACACTGCGGATAAGAAAATATCGGAAATGTTATCGATTGAAAATTGAGTTGGAGACGGAGTTGAAGATTGGAGAAGCTACCTCAATGGCTGTGCGGTTTCCGCGAGAATTGTGCGATAGAAACGTGGACGAGGCGCCACATAATTGGCGGATGCAAAGCTCCGGGGATTGGCAATGGGGAAACGTATGTTGGCATTCCGACCGTTTGGACGCGAAATGCGCGCATTACCGCCCGCTGTACCGGCTGCTCCGCCGGCTCCGCCAGCACCACCGGCACCGCCAGCGCCTCCGGCACCACCGCCACCGCCAGCACCAAGACCACCGCCGAAACCGAAACCAAAGTTACCCAAACCGGCGCCTCCGACCGGAATTGGAGCCGTATACATGGCGGACAGTTGGATGGGCACAAAGGCGGGCAGGGAGACCGTTAGCGGTACACCAGGTGGTGGACCAGCTGGTGCCTCTGGTGGTGCTGGTGTCGGTTCTGGCTCCGGCTCTGGCTCCGGTTCGGGCTCCGGCTCGGGTTCCGGCTCTGGCTCCGGCTCCGGTTCGGGTTCCGGCGCTGGCGTGGGTTTCGGTTTCGCCTCGGCTGCCTTCCAGGCGCTCAACAGCGCCAGAACCTCATCCTTGGTGATGGCATTGTGTCCGTGACCGTGACTGTGACTGTGAATATGCCGTGGTGGTAAATCAAAGCTGGGACTCAAATTCCAGCCACTATTCCAACCGCTGGGCGGCGAACTGAAGAGCGAACGTTCCGCACGACCAGGATGAAAGAATTGAGCGGCTGCCAGGCTGATGAGACAGCTGGACACGAGGAGGAGCGTCATGGATTGCATGTTGTTACACTTTGGATGCACGTTGTATGTCTGCGCGATAATGGGCCAACTTGGCTGTCTTATATATGCCACAAACTGTGGCAGCCACATGGACAACTTTATGTATGGCCAATGGGAATACATACCCGCGAATTGGGTTAGACTGACAGGCCGGAAGTGAGACAGACCAGACCAGACCTGGCTGTCTGTCCGTCTGTGCGTCTGGCTGTCTGTCCGTCTGTCTGTACGTCTGTCTTTCTGTCTGTCTGTCTTTCTGTATCACCGTCTTTCTGTATCTCCGTCTGTCTGTCCGTCTGACTGTTTGTCCGTCTGTCTGTCCGTCCGTCTGTCTGTCTGTCCGTCCGTCTGTCTGTCTGTCCGTCTGGTCAGGCTTAAGCCTAGCCTGGCATTGGCATTTGGTCAACTGGTTCAAATTGTGGCCTGGCATGATTAGGAAGGCGCTTGCTGCTGCTGATTGCGGTGGTGATTGCGGTGGTGTTGGTGGTGGTGTTTGTGGCATCCACCATGCCACCATTTAAGGCCGCATTGCATCACAATGAAGTTGCACAAACTGGTTCAAAATCAAAATTCCCCTCCAGCTTTTAAGACACTATGTTGTCTGGTGTTGTGTTGTCCAGTGTACATTGATTAAGTGCTTCGCTCTTTATTTGTATTCATTTTCATTTTCATTTAAGCTTCAAAACTCGTATATTGTTTTTAGTATCAGAGTGAGACTCTTAAGCATTTACATTACAAATAAATAAATAGATTTAAATTATTTCGCAACTATCATTAAAAAAGTAATAATAATGAAATTGAATTTACTATCATTGCAAATCAATATAATATATATTTTAATAGTTTTTAATCGATTTCATATGTAAGTCGAATCACATAATGAAATGTCATAACAAATTATATTATTTTCAATGAAAACTTAAGCTCATTAATATTGTTTAGATGCTTAGAACAATTTAATTTGGCTATAGTTATAATACAAAAAAAATGTGTACAGTTGATAGTTATTAAAGAATTTGTAATTCGAATTCCATAATGAAATGTCATGAAATTGTTGACAGTTGTAATGAAAACTTAGGCTCATTAGCATGGATTTTTGAACAAATTAATTTTTTCTGCAGTCACAATGAATTATGAAATATAGTTTATAGCCATAAATGAATTATTAATTAGAAAAACCAAATGAAATGCCATATATTTGTTATTGATAATATTGAAATCATTATCATTAAAATTGTATGTCAATACATAATGCAATGATTTATATTTTCAATTGCAATTACAAAATTAAATGCTATGAAAATGTTGATGATTTCAATGAACAATTAATATCAATAGCTTAAATATTGAATTTGTTTTGGAAACATTAAAAATATGAAAATAAGATATTTATTAGAAATTGTAATAAAATTACTTATAATTACATATAATTAAGTTTAAATATGAAAAGTTTAATGAAATGACAAATGAATACTTAATTTCAATAGCATTAATTTATAATTTAAATTGCACAACGATAAATGTAGTAAATTAGCATTGATAATTTCAATGCAACCCTAATTTCATTAGCATTAGTAAAACTTTTTTTTATTTTTTTAATGAATTGTTGCAAAATATATACTGATTATTAATAGATATTCACTATTAACTATATTATATATCTAGACAAAAGCTGAATCTCAGAGACAAGAAGAGCTAGAGCAACTAAATTTGGCATATAGGCTTCCTTGAACCCCACAACGATCCAGCTATTTTCAAATATTTGAAACACTAAATACATTCGCAGATTTTATATAAAAAACGTTATATTTTCGGTGGTGAACATTTTCTTTTATTATAATCAGTCAATTCACAAAATCACATCAATATCGTTTAAATATAAAGACACTTTGTAAGCACTTAATATGCATATTCAAATTGAGTAATGGGTATGTTTGAGTCGAGTTTAGTTGAGTGGCAGGTGCGTTTGACAATCCCATGACTTTTCATCCTCATGAAATTGTATTAAAACAAGCTCATAGGTAACAATGCTGCCAGCGACCTGTAAAAAAAGTCACTTTCCATCATCAGAAATCACAGATCAATCGATCAATCCATTTATCGATCGTCACTCACTGTTAGAAAGAGCTTCCTGGTAATGTTGAAAAATTTGAGACCACTCAACGAAACATTGTCCGCTGACAGTTCGGCTGCCAGTCGTGACACCTCGTCATGATATGCAACGTGTGGCACGAGTCGCAGCAGACGAAGTGGCTCTCGGGCCCGATCATTGACAGACGACACGAGCAACAGGACAGCTGTCGATCGACCGATAAGAAACGATATCGAGAAGTAAAAGTACACGGCGTGCACTGTGGATGGCATTGTGCTAAACGGGGGAGAGATCGGAGATTGGAGGATGGGGATGATAATGACAGGAAGAGAGATGTAGATTATATAGGAATATATAATATATCTATGAATATTAGAGTAATTTGTCGTTATGAGTAAGATTAACCAAAAATGAAAGGAGAGGTGAGAAAAGTATGCAGATAATGGAAACATTTTTATAGCAAAATTTAGTTAGAGACGAAGTTAGAGGCGAAATAATGAACAAATTTATATTCCACAAGAAAAGCGGTTGAAATTTAATAAAGTTATGAAAGTTTAAAATTTTTGAAAAAGTCTCAAGGGGAAAATATGGGAACAATCATTGAACGGAAATATGAAAAATTTAATGAAATGTAAAAAAATGTCATTTTAATGCACAAACAAATTAGAAGTGAAATAATGAAGTTGACTTTCCGCATTGGTTAAGATTTGGCAAAGTTATGTTAATTTGAAATATTTGAAAAATTGTCAAGGGGAAAGTATGATGAAAATTGAGTTGGTGGAAAAAATAGACAGTGAAGGAAGAAATTTTGAATTTTTAAATTTTGATGCAGAATCAAAAAAGAGGTCAATTAATGATAAAATTGACATTCCGGAAGAAAATCTGTTGAAAATTGACAAAGTTATGACTGTTTGAAGTTTTTAAAAAAGTGTGAAGGTTAAAATATGGCAAAATTGGACAATGATCGAGAGTATAGAAAAAATGGACAGTGAAGTGAATAAAATCGAAATTTCCAATTTTAATGCAGCATCAAATTAGAGGTCAAATAATGATAAAATTGACATTCCGGGTGAAAATCGGTTGAAATTTTTAAAAAGTTATGGGATTTTAAGATTTGTAAACAAAGGGTCAAGGGCTAAAATTAAGTTAATCGAACTATCGGGAATATAGACAGTGAAAGAAGCAAGTTTAAATTTTTCAATTTTGATGCAGAATCAAAGAAGAGGTCAAATAATGATAAAATTGACATTCCGTAATAAAATCGGTTGAATATTGGCAAAGTTATGACTGTTTGAAATTAAAAAAATAAATATTAAATTTCTAATTTTGATGCAGAATCAAAAAAGAGGTCAATTAATGATATAATTGACATTCCGTAATAAAATCGGACAAATTTTGACAGAGTTATGACAGTTTGAAGTTTTGTAAAAAATTCAAAAAAAATTTCAAATATGTCAATCCTAAGTGAGTAATACTCACTTGATGCTCTTGAGCAGCTGCAGGCAGATGAAGTACAAATTGCTGCCAAAGGAAATGAGGACAAGTCCGGAAACGGCGTCGTCCACTTCGTGAATGAGTTCCACAATTGAGCGATATTGTGTGCGTGTGTGTGTCCAAAATTCCTCAGGCATTGGCTGTCGATAAATGGACAAGTGTGGATTGTAAATTGTACACTGCGGACCGTGTGGAATGTGTGTGTATGCGTGTGTGGAACGTGATCAAAGTGATCCGCATTCCCGCTCACCTGTTGCACCACAAGTTGCAAGTGTTGTGTGAGTCGAGTCAACAGATCGCTCAGTCCGATGCCCAACAGCATCAGGAATATATCCATATAGTTCCAGCCGAAAGTCAGCCATACATTCTGAATCTTGGCCAGCCAGCCCAGCCAGTTGGAGTATGGAAAGATATAGAAGACCTGCAATCCAGCACTATATAAATACGATTCAATGGGATCCTTGCGCATTGGACAAAAGTCATAGTAAACGGCGGAGATAATACTTAGCAAGTGCTCCACTGTAAGCAACAACAATCTATGAGTACACTGAACAAAATTGTTTAGTTTAAACTCATTTTCTTAAAGAATATTCTTAATAATAGAGTAAAGGAGATATTAAATGGTATCCTTATATTTTTTTAAATTTTCTTAATTTTGGGACAAATTCCTTTTGTCTAAAAAATTGAAAATTCTGTCTGTGATTTTTTTCTTAAATGTTCTAAGTTTTGAGCCCAAAGTTCAAATTTTAAAACTTTTCTTCTAAGAAATGCGTCGAAAGTTCAAAGTTTTTAAAAATTAAAGAAAATAATTTAAATAATTTTATAGTGAGCTTATTTTAGTGTTTTCTTTTTGATTAAACTACGACTGAAAACGGTTGGCATAAAGTACTAATAATTAAATATTTAAAATTAATATGGAACTTATAATTATTATATAAATAATTTGATTCATACTTTAAAAACATTAAAAAAAGTATAAGTCTGTGAAATAAAAATAAAAAAAATTATGATTAAGCATTTGTTGCAAGTTTTGAAGTTACAGAAACTGTTTGATTTAAAAAGATAATTATCTTTTCTCTGATTACGTTATAATCAGAAATGTTCCAAAAAAAATAAACCAATCAAAAACACATAGATTTTTTGTTGGTTTTTGGTGGGTTTACATTTCAGGAACACCCCTGAATAAAGCGGAATTTCTTGTTTTAAATAACAGATCTTTCTTTGTTTTTTTTTTATCAGTGTAGTTTGAGATGCTTAACTGAGTGACAGTGAGAAGAGCGCCAATGCAGCATGTTGTATGCGTCGTGCCAGATGCTCCCGATGTTTCCAGCTCCTGTGATGTGGCAACTGTTGCTCCACCCTCGTCCATTGACGCATCAAGGAAGGCCAGCGTTGTGCCAATTGCAGAAAACAATAGGATCCCAGTAGATTTCCCGCATGGAATACAATGGGTTCTGTAAATGAAACAAATTTTGAGATTTTAAGCTGTAGAACTAGTTTTATTAGACTCGTAGGTAAGGTAGGGTTAATTTTGAAATATTTTTATTACTATAATTATCATTAAGATATTTTATCAGATAAGGATTAAGTAACATAAGTAACGTCCATATATATATAATATTTATACATTTTAAATACACTTTTGTTGCTAATATTTAGTCATACAAAAAAAGTTATATTTTTAAATTGTAGGTGCTACACTGAAAAAAAAGACCAGCTTCTAAAAGCAAGAACATACATCTTAAATATTTTGTTCAAAAAAAAAATAGGGCTTTTTTAGACCAAATTACTAAAACCAAGATTTTTAATTTAAAAAATCATAAAATCTTAATATAAGAATACAAATTTTCAATTGTTAGGATGGTATAAATATGTACAATTTCATATATGAAATAAATGTTAGCTCCATGGCGCTCTGGTTAGAGCAACTGCTTTAGTTGAGAAGCAAGTGGGCGGCGGTTCGAACCCCACTATTAACAAATTAGAATAAGATTTAAAAAATTACGAAGACCAAGACAAAATAAAATATATACAAATATAGAAAAATAAAAAAATTATAATTTTTGTTCTTTGATTCAAATTTTAAGAACATTTATTCTAAAAATATGAGCTTGGTCTTATTTTAAATGTTCTTAAAACCAAGATGTGTTCTCTTATATTAAGAAATGTATGTTCTCGATGCATGTTTTAGACCAAAAATCGTAGTTCTGAGACCAAAATCTTGATTTTAGAAAATTTTTTCTTATCAGTGTAAATAGTAAAGTTTTAAGCGATTCTCGAAAGCGCAAATGAGCGTGAAAATTTGAAGATCTTTTGAGAACTGAATCGAAAAAAAAGGGTTACTTTCAACTCACCCGCATTGCGGACATCGAGCAAATTATGGGCCGCCATATTAATGCTGAAGATGGTGTCCACCACAGTGGAGCAGATATAAACCATGGAGTACCAGGAGCGCCAACTGCGCCGACTAAAATATAATCCCTGCGCTGTTGTCGCATAAATGCCACAAACGGGCATCAAACTGAAGCATTGGGCAATTACGAGCACTTTGAATGGCAATTCACAAATCGGCAAATTCAATTTGGTAAATCAAAACGGGCTTAAATGATCAATTGGCCAAAACACAGATGCTCACCTGGTGCAATCGCCTGATGAAAGCTGCCGTTGTGCCCAAAGTGCCGCCCTCTGTCGCCTCTTTTCGTCTCTATAGAAACCAGTAATCACAATTAAAATTAATGCATTAAATACAAAAATTAAACCTGAAACTATATTACACGTATTTCTTTGAGTGGACAAATTCCAGAAATATTTTTTATAAATGGGATTGCATCTTTATTTTCTTATTTTTCACTATAAAATATTAATGTTAACTCTTATTTTTGATCTAAAAAAAAATATTTTAATAACATTTTAATGATATTAAAATATCTTTATTTATTAAAAGACGTAAAATGCATAAATTTGATTTTTTTTAATGGGAAATAAGAAATAACAAAAAAATTTTAATTATTTTAATATATACATAAAAAAATGTTATATGAAAAATTTAGTACGATATTTTAAGATAAATCTGATGCGAGTACACACAAAAAAAAATAATTCCAATAGTTCCAATAACAAAAATTAGAAGTAAGTTATTTATTTTATGATTTTCAATAACAAATTTTGATTTTAATTACTTTTTGACCATTTTTTATTTAGATAAGAAATTAAGATTTATATTAGAATAGAATAAATATATATATATTTTTTTTAAATATACAAGTGAAATTTAATTTAAAATTTGCGTTTTAAAAATGTATTTTATAAAAATATATTAAATAATTATAGTTAATAATTTTTGATTTACAAATTTGAATAGATCATTGGTTAAAATCTATTTAAACCAGGGATGGTAAATAATGATTATATTGTTTTTTTTTTTAATTGAAAAAATCATTCACTTCTAGTAACTGTAAAAAAACGTGAAATATACCAAAATATCTCTTTAAGGGTAATCTATGCAATTTTACCATGATCTTAAGATGTAGGATTTTTATTATTTTACTCAGGAAATAATCATTATTTTTGAGTAAAAAAAAAAAACTCAGGAATAATTATTATTTTTGAATCAATAAAATAAAACTCACAGAATAATGAATATTTCATGAGTTTTATTTTATTGAATCAAAAATAAAACTGAAATTTGACAGGTAAAAATTAAACTCCTTGAGTTTTATTTTTGATTCATGAATTATCATTATTCTAAGAGTTTTATTTTATTGAATCAAAAATAATGATTATTCCTGAGTTTTATTTTTTTGGCCTAAAAGTAATCATAAGTAAAATAATAAAACTCATGGAATAATGATTATTCTTGAGTTTTATAATAAAACTTATAATGATTACAGTCCCTGACTTAAACCGATGTTGCCGAAACTGAAGTGGTCAGAAGAGTTAGAGGGGTAGGGAGAGGGGTAGGGAGAGGGGGAGGGGAAGTGTGTTGCACTCACCTCTCCAAGAGACATTGCGTTGTTGCACTTGTTGCAGCCAGTTCACACCATGTTGCTTCAGTTGCTTCAGTTGCTGCAGCAGCTGACGTTGGCGACGTCGACGTCGCTGTCGCTGTTGACTGCGATACAGTCGCAACATGACTGACAGCAGATAACGGTACTTGAAGTCAGCACTGCTTGACAGCAAGCAGTGCAGCTCATTTGCAATTTCATTGATCATATCAGTTCCCATTATTTTTTTGTTTCTTTTATTTGTCATCGACACGCGCATTTTTCTAATGCGTTTTTAATGGTGCAAAATTGTGAAAATGACACTGCACAAAATTAACTATAATTTAATTAAATTTCACATACTTATTCGCAAATTGAAAGTACAAATTTTAAAATGAGTCTTATACACGTATAATTATTAGATTGGATCGACTTTTTTTCGCAATCGATATTAAATTATAAATAATGTTAACTTGTACAAAATATTACTATTCATAAGCATTTATTTTGAATTCGCATTTTTATATCCGTTACTTGAAAAATTTCCCCCTTGTTTTTGTTGCAATTGTTGTATAAAATTATTGTTATCATAGAAAATTGCCACTTAAATCCATGAACATGAAGCAGGAAAACATCGCATGCGGATAACAATAAAAATAAAATACAAAAAAAAAAAAAAATACAAAAAAAAAAATAGACACTGTACACCCACAACATCGAAAACCGGGAACAAAAACATCGAAAGACGCGAGCATAACAATAAAAATAAAACTGCTTGAAAACTGCTTTTCAAATGTCAACAACAACTTTTACTCAAGCAGCGAAAAAAGCTAAGAAAAAAAAAAAAAAACATTGCAAATTTTGCAACATACTCGTAAATTAAATATTTTATAAATCAAGCAATTTATTTCACATAACTGATATCATGCAGAGTTATTATAACAATTTGCATATATATAATGGCTGTAACGCTTAGACAAAGTGGAAAATGAGCCGTTAAAACTATGAAATTATCAAGTGAGTGAGAAATGTTCATACATAAGTTTTTACCGATTCCAAATGCGAAAAAAAAAACGAGTGTGATTTTTGCAATATTATTATCAGATTTTCGACAACAAGTGGTGCGTCTGGTTTAGTCAAGAGTGCGTTTTAATAATCCGGTTGATTAACTAATTAGACGTAGGCTTATCTCGCAGATATGTCACTGTGCGTGTGTGTGTGTGAGTAAGCAGTGCAGGCATTTGTGTATATATGTATATGTATATGTATTTGTATACCCGGTTATATATACATAGAATATTAGTAGATACATAACCTGCAAGATTGGATGATATATCAAAAAAAAACAAAAAACTTTTTCATACTAAACCTAGATTTTCTATCGATCGTTCCTATGGCAGCTATATGATATAGTAGACCGATTTGAAACAAATATAGTCAAAATGTGTAAAATAATAACAAATTGATATTGTGTAAGATTGGTTAAAATATCTCAAAAATCACAACAAATTTTTATACTAAAGGTTATGCCACTCTTGTAGAGGAAGTCAAAAAAGTCGACAAAAACATGCCTAGACACTAAAATTATTATATCGCCGTTTCTCCACAGATTTTGATTAATCTTATCTTAAACGACGCGTAATTAATGCAGCTATGTAAATAAAATAGAAGACAAAATGTAATAAATTTTTTTCGACTTTTCCTCGAATTTTGAAGTAAAAAAAAGCTATAAAAAAAGCTTTAAAAAAGCTTTAAAAAAATCATAATTTTCTTAATTCAAAAATTAATGTCTCTTAAACTACTGACTTAAATCTAAAACTTGGTATAATTGAATTACCGATATATTCATTGACTTTCAGAAATAGTAAAGCTTTTGAAAATCGGTTATGTCATTCTCGAGTAATGATGACAAAAGTGGGCGCACCTCTGAAAAAAAGTACGAAAAAAAGCCAGATTTTTAAAAAATTCTAAAAAAAAAAAAATGTTTTTCGTCGGTTTTGGCCCCAAATCTATCCAAAAAAGTGGGTTTGGTTCGTGTAATAGCCAAAAAGTTCAAATTGGTTGCCTAGTGTAATAAGACATCTTAAAACTAATTTAGATTTTTTTTATAAGATTATTTTTTTTCAGCAAAAAATTGCCTTGTCTACAAAATCAAAAACAAAAATTGTATTGTCATGAAAAAAAGTTTTTTGTTTTAAATTGAACCAAGGCTCGAACCCAAAGCTTTGGGTTTAGGAGGTATACAAATCAGTTTTCGAAAGAGAACACCTTTTTTTATTTAAAATATATTTTGTTTTTTTGAAAATTTGTTAAGTATGTAGTTGTTTTTATTACAAAATATTTATTCATTAAAAAAATAATTTTTTTTAATGTTATTTCCTTCCTTTTGTAAGGCCGCTGAGTGTATAAATTATGTTGCAATCTGAATAATCAACTGAAAATCTTATCGTGAATTTGATGCCTGGTAAAATGACCGTTAAGCGGGAATTAGTTGTTGTTGTAGTTGTTTTAGTTGTTGTTGTTGTAGTTGGTAGCAAAGTGTAGTAGGTCGTTTAATGTGTAATTTTTGTGCGTTGGATTCCGGATTTCACTTTTCGCATAAATAATCGTCACACATTGACAATTGAGAGTGAGTGAGACTGGATGCGGATGCCTGTGAATTGGAGCCTGTTTGTTGCAGTGTAGTTAACGGATCAACGGCAACTTGTTGCATCAACTTTTAATTGCAGCGATTAGACGAAACGTGTTTCGATAAGAAAACAAACACACACACACACACACACACACACTCAAACACACACACACACTCAAACACACACACACACTTATGCCTACACTGTAAATAATTGTGCAAGTCATTTGTTATGCACACAGCTCAGGGTTAATTTTCCATATTTCCGCACATTTCAAATAAAAATGTAAATGAGAAAATATTTGAAATTTTTAAAGGAAAAATATTTCATTTATTGCACTGTCCAAAATAGCAAAGAAAAGTGATAAATTGCTGCATTTTACTTGTTGCTCAACTGGTTGTTATTTTTGAAATCAAAAGTGGTACAGACATCAAGTAATTGATATTTATTTTTTTTTTGTACCACATTTATTTGGCATTGGTGTCTGAGTGGAAACCCGTTGTAATCACAGGATGTGTGTAGGATAAAATCAACTGGTTTCAGATTTATATCATATCATTTGTAAACAATATGATATACGTTATGCAAAAACCAATATAAGTCAAGTCGTATGCAAGTGTCAAGTTCAAAAAAAAATATATACATCATTTCCGTTTCCGCCTTTGTTGTAATAATTGGTTTTCTTTTAGCAATTTACATATATATAAATATAGTCAAATAGTCGAATATTTAATTAAAGTTGTCAATTTGTAAAGATACAGCTGTTATTTAACACGTTAACAACTGTTGACGTTTGAATTTAAATTGCGCGCCAAAAACTGTTCGCATTTACGGAAGTCTGGTCACCCTTTTGGTTAGCGATCGCACTTTAGGGTTAACAGTGTCATTTGAGGACAACAGCGCAGTGCTGCCATAAGTCAACCTTAACAGCGATGCCACTACTTATTATTTTTTTTAATGATAAAAATAAGATATACTCAGTTAATAATTAAAAATTGTGCAAGAAATAAAGAAAGCACAAATTTGTTCTCATAAAGTTTGGACTAATTAATTTCAAAAAGGGATTGATCTGTTCTCAAGCAGAATGATATGGCAGCACTGCAACAGCGGCTTAACATTAACATTGCGCCAACATCATTTGTTGTTGTTTCGCCGCTAGATTCGGACGTGTTCAATTCTCGCTGACCTTTTTCAAAAATTTCGCTTTTGTTGTTGACAAAATTGCATACCGTTATTTGTTAGTTAGCTGTTACTCAAAAGCAACACATGCAACATTGATCTCCAAGCCAAATACGAGTCTGCAACAATAATAACAATGTCGCTAACAATTTCGTATAACATTTAAAGCATTTAAGCCGTGAATTGTGTGACGTGCAAACGAATGTTTTATTTGTTTGATCGTGTTTGTTGTGTTTGTTATGATGTGCAAAATGCAATTGCAATTAATTAGTGTATAAAAAGCCTAAAACTAATTTCAGCGAACATCTGCATTTAATAAATCAACATTTAACGGGTAAGCAGCTAAATGAAACCAGTTAATAATACATGCATACATACATATTGTACATATGTAATAATGAGTCGCTTTTGTGGCTTTGACTTGATTGTGTGCGTGTGTGTGTGTTTAAGTGCGTTAGTGTGCGTGCATATGTGGCTTCAAAAAATAATTTGAAACATTGTGCATGCAGTTGTTGTTGTTGTTAATGCCATGATAAAGAATAAACGGCTGTTTGCCTGCAATCGAATGACGTTTCCCACCCCCTCTCTTTCACTCTCTTTCTCTCACTCCCTTCCAGCTGCTCTCTGCTCATTTTGACAGAGATCAGCATCAGCAGCTAATACAACAAACATACGCACACACGCATGCGACTTTTATCATACACACACACACACTCACTGCAATATCCAAAACGAATTCACATTCAATCTTCGTTCGCTTCACTTTGTTTCTTTTGTTTTTGTATTTGTATTTTCGTTTTCATTTTCCTCTCAAATTTTTGCTTATTTACTTTTGTTTTTGTCATATGCTTGTGCGCTCTCTCTGTTTGTTGTGCTGCCAGTCCTGCCAGTGAGTGCCATAGCTATCAGCTATGTGTGTGAGCTGCTCTTGCACTTTCTCCCTCCCACAAGCGCATCAGCATCAGTGTTGCCAACTCTGTCAGGAATAAAATTAGCTAGAAAAAAAAAAGCTAGAGGATCTTGCAAAGATATTTCAAGTGGTGTTTTATGAGCCCATTGAAAATGTGCAACAAAGGGTATAATGTGCTTGGCAGAATGTATGTAACAGGCAGAAAGAAGCGTGACAAAGTATATATATTCTTGATCAGGATCAACAGCCGAGTCGATTGAGCCATGTTCGTCTGTTCGAACGCGTCGATCTCAGAGACTATAAGAGCTAGAGACTTCAAACTTTGTGTATAGATTCCTGGATACCGTACGCAGATAAGGTCTGTTTTTATTTTTGGATCGGACAACTATATAATATAGCTGCCATAGGAACGATACGTCGAAAATGATGTTTTAGTATGAAAAAGTTTTTTGTTTGTTTAGATATCATAACTGATAGTTCGTTCAAATCGGTCAACTATCATATAGCTGTCATAGAGCCGATCGGTCAAAAATCAAGTTTTAATATAAAAAATTGTTTGTTTTTTAAGATATTTTAACCAAACTTATAGAATCTGTACTTAAGATAGTATTGTACATTCTGACCAAATTTGGTTTAATTCGGTTCTATATATCATACAGCTGTCTTAGGATTAATCGGTCGAACATCAAAATTCAGTACAGAGTAGCTGGGTACTCGAGCGTGCCACCCACTTGTTTATTATTAATTTAAAATGTTTTCCCGCAATTGTCACTCGAGAAATCTGGCGGGAAAAGATCTGACTCGACAACACAGATCATCATCCACATCTTTTGTTTGTTTTGACCGAAGTCTGTCTCCTCTGTCTCCACTGTCTCTTGGCTTTGACCAAACAGAGCAGCCAGCAGCTGGATGATTCATCCATTCAGCCCATACACGGAAACGGCTTTTGTCTTTTTGTCAAATGACAAATGCAATGGGCCTCAAAGCTCGACTCATTCAAGATGTGTGTACTCTGTACTGGAAAACCCGCTACTCATATACCTACTATATAACTTTTCTCTGTTCCGGTCCCTCATGCATACATATGTATTTATAATTTAAATAATATTAGAATAATATTATTTTTTTGTTGTTTATTTTTATTGTTATAACCACGCTAATCGCCAATATGCAAAGTTAGCAATTTTATTTTCGATTAGTCAGCACACAAGTTTTAATAACCTGAATCCGACTTTAAATGGGTAACAAAGGGTATGATAAGTTGTGGGTAAATTATGCAATTATAGCTAGCTATGAACAAAATATAAAGTTATGATATAATTAAAGAAAAATGTATATATGTACATTTTTCTATAATTTAAGATATTTTTAAGCACTTATAAAATAGCTAGATTGAGATTTCTTTGCACTGCTTGCAAGCAGTACATTTAAGGGGTATCTTTTAGTCGAGTCCAGCTGCTCAGTTTTTTTTTTTATCAAACTTGACACAAAATTTGTATATGATATGAAATAAAATAATGCTGATGCCAGATCCCAACTAAGTTGTATTTTTCCCTTGACATAACTTGATTCATGGTTTTAAAGCTGCGACTTTTCAGATTGATTGATTGCTCAAGTCGGATTTAAATTCCAGACTCAATTGAATTAAGATATTGCAGATAAGACGACCATAACGTGTAAACATCATATGTATGTTAAGGCTTTATATAAATCTTCAAAAGCGAGGGTGGATTTAAAGCTTGCAGGTGCTAAACTTAAAAAATAAATAAAATTTAAAAAATTTAAAAGTTGTATTTTTAAGGACACTCCTGCATAAGTCAATTATTAAAAATTCCTACGGTTTTCTTTTTGAGTATTGAATTTTAACTTAAATTAAAATTTTCTTCTCGCTAACTAACTGAGCGACCCTCGCAGCAGTGATCAACCCCAAAAAGACTTTATAGCAGGCATATATAGATACATTCCGATATATGCTTACAATCCTGACCCTCTGTCGACGCAATTTTCTTTTCAACATATCTGAAGATATATAGACATACATATGTACATAGTTATGTATCCATGCATGAATGAGACTGCTTATCTCTAATATCACTGAGGGTCCCCCCTTTTAGTTTTCAGTGTGGCGGTGGGGAAGATTGCAGAGAGGGGGTGGGGAATGATATGGGGGAGAAGAGACTTAACACACACACACACACAAACATACTCAACATGCATATTCAGATTTAAATATTTGTGTCATACCCTCCCCAATTTCAAAAGAAGTAAAGACAACAACAAGTAGAAGAATATGATGATGAAGAAGAAGAAGAAGCAGAAGAACAAGAAGAAGAGCACAAACACACATATCTACATATCTACATATATATATATATATAGAGAACACACACATGTTGATCAGGCATGAAAGCGGGCCGCATTTTACCCCGAAACCAAACAGAGCCTAAAAACTCAGATGTGATGGGAAAAACTATAAAGGGAAGGGGGGGAGGGGAGTGTGTTGCGGGGGCTGTTGCAAGAACTTATTTGTTGTTGTTGTTGTTGTAGTTGTTGCAGAGTCACCGGAAACGACGTTAAATGCGTAACAAGGCGCTTTTCAATTTAACCGATCCAAATACAAATAAAAAGCATTAAATAAATGAAATTGTGTGTATGCAAAACATTTCACATTGCGACCGACCTGACTGACTGACAGTTCTTGTTATCTGCATGGATAAAACGCCAAACAAGAGAATCAAACTGTCATATATTAAAAAAAAAAAGTTAAAACAGATGCAAACAATTAAATACCCTAACATTCTTTTTTTTTTTTTTTTTTTACATACTTTTATACTAAAAATTGAAGCTTTAAATTCGAATATTCAAAAATATTAAAGAAGGCCTTTTTTTTTAATTTTTTACATACTGTTATACTTAAGATTGGAGTTAATTTTTCAAAAATTCAGAGAGATTTCCTTAGAAACAAAACAATAAATAATAATTCATCGATCTCTAAAATAGATTTCTAAAATATGTTTTTCAACTTGATCAAAGTTAAAAAGATACTGATTAAACACTATAATATTAAAAAAATAAATGAAATGATTTTTTTTTATAAGTTTTAGTTAACCGATTTTAGATCGGTTACCAAGATATATAAAATATTTCCTAATAATAAGCCGCTGTTTCAAATTTCAGCCATATAATATCACTACGAGCTGAGTTCACATAGGCTATACGAGCCCAAATCAAGCTTAAATGATAAAAAAAACAAAAAAAAAACTGTATACGATCAAGTTGAATTATGATATTGCTAAAAATAAAAGGCCTTTTTTTTTTATTCAAATACAATTTTAACGTATGATTTATATGACAGCTCTAAGTTATATTTAACCGATTTGAGCCATACAAAGATATATACCATATTTCATAATAAAAAGGCGCTGTACCAAATTTCAGCCTTATAACATTCATAAGAACTAAGTTCACATAGGCTATAATAGCTTAAATGCTTTTGGGGTATGTTAATGTTACATATTTGATCAGCAAATGATAACACCCTCGTAGTCTTAGGGTATATGCATAAAACTGAACTCAACTCAAACGCAACGAAAAACAAACAGAGCTTAATTGAAATTTTTCATTGCTCTGCGATGATATTTTTTTGTGGTTGCAACATTTCGATATTGAGCGGCGCGTCGCAAAGTTCGGTTCAAGTTCTGCCTGCAACATGTGTTAGAAAAAAACCAAAAAAAAAAACAAAAATCCCGAAATTAAAAAGAAATTATAAATATTTCAATACAGATTCTAATTCTGTTCTTGAATCAGTCTTAGTACACAATCTATCTTAATCTCTCGCCTTGTCTATAAGGTGGGTTGACCAATTTCCTTAAGTCGTCGCTGACCTTTTGACTGCTTATCTTCTGTGTATTTTTTTTTAATTGGTCATAAAAATGTATATGAGAAAATCCATTTAAAACGGTTGCTGATAGCGCCTGAAAGTTGCATGATTCGAAAATGTTTTTTTTGACTTCCAAGCAAATGATAATGTTAACATTCAACAAAATTCAGGGGAAACAATATCGACAAAAAGAAACAAAAAAAAAATCAGTTCCGGTTGATTAAATACGCTGTGTCAGGATTACTAATACAAATTTTCGAATTACAAAGTTTTCTTTAAAAAACAAACGGTTGTGAAATGGGTTTTTCAAATAAAGGAATAATTACAGCCAGTTTTTTCAATAAAATAGTTGAATCAAAAAACAACTGCTGTTTTTTAAAATAAAGTAGACTTCAAATTTCATGAAGCTAAATTTAAATAAGTTTAATTAATTTAAACAGAAGTATGGGGGAAAAAATTAGACTATTCTTGAAAAAGGTTTTTGTGGAAAAGCTGGAGTGAAACAGAGAGGACAGGACAAGCTTAATGTAACGAATGATAGATAAAGTTATCAATAAGAATGAGCAACTAAGAAAGCTGTAGTTGGGGAGTGCACGACTATTAGCTACCCTGTAAGCATACGTATTTATGAAATTACTTCAACTCTTCTGGACCGGTTCTGAACCAAACCTCAATGAATATAATAATAATAGATAATAATACCCTACATCTAATTAATATTAATATGCATATGTATTTCGCATTATAGCATGGATGTCCCTACACAATCTATATACCCGCATTCCGCAACGCTTTTTGCTGCCATCAGTGCCTGTGTTTTTGTGACCATCGGCGTATTCGGTAAGTGATCCCTCAATAATCCGTAATCTTCGCTCTTTAGATATAGTTATATTATTGTTAAAATTTGTATTATTATTGCAGGAAATCTGATAACGCTGTTGGCGCTGCTCAAGAGTCCGACGATACGTGAACATGCGACAACCGCCTTTGTCATATCCCTGAGTATATCGGATCTATTATTTTGCTCCTTCAGCCTGCCATTGACAGCCGTGCGCTTCTTCCAGGAGGTACGATCATACACAATATGCATAAAAATGTTGAAATACATTTTTTTTCCATTTCCCCTTGACACTTTTTTAAAAAACATCAAATTGCTTCGTCAAAACTGATTCGATTTCCTTGCGGAATGTTTTTTGAAAATCAATTTCTGGATATATTAATAAAAAATATCCTTTATTTTAGAGCTGGACTTTTGGTGACACATTGTGCAAGATCTTTCCGGTTATCTTCTACGGCAATGTTGCTGTTTCTTTACTTAGTATGGTGGGCATTACACTCAATAGGTATGTTAAGAGTAGTAATTTTAATTTCAGCATTATTTTTATTTAACTCTTTTATTCGCTATCTAAATCAGGTACATACTCATTGCTTGCCATAGCAGATACTCACAGATCTATAGGCCCAAATTCATAACACTGCAGTTGATATTTGTTTGGGCCGTGTCCTTTTTACTGCTGGTAAGTAAACCAGGGATGCATGTATAGAAATAGAAAAATATCTGAATCTGAAAACCATTATATTGTTGATATACATTTTTAGTATAGGATATTCTGGAATAAAGATACATTTAAATTTTATATATAATATTTATAAAAATTACTTTACAATAACTGTTGATTTAGTAAAAGAAATGACTAGTCAAAATTATATATATATATATATATATAGCTGATCAAATTTCTAATTTTATTGATAAATTATGAAAAAAAAAATTTTATTCATTTTTAATTTTTAAAATTGACAATAGAAGTTATTGTTCATTTTTTTTATAATGTATTAAAAAATTAAATAAATAAAAAATACTGGATCTACCAAGATATACCAAGAATACTATTTAATTTTTATCTTCAATCTATATAATAAAAAGTAATTCCATGAAAAAAAAATTAAAATTGGAATTTATTGATAATTTTATTGTACAGATTAAACATTAAACTATTTTAATTATTTTTAATCGGAAGTAAACCTCTTAAAACTTTCAGCTACCCCCTATTTTGGGCATATGGGGTGAAATGGGTCTGGATGAGGCGACATTCTCATGCACGATACTCAAGAAGGAGGGTAAATCAATAAAGAAGACACTATTCCTCATAGGTTTTCTGCTGCCGTGTCTGGTCATTATCATTTCCTATTCCTGCATCTATATAACTGTGCTGCATCAGAAGAAGAAGATACGCAGTCATGATAATTTCCAAATTGGAGCTGCCGGCGGTGGTAAGACAGCATCCGCATCCGGTTCCTATGTGACCACGACGAGCACACGAAAGGCTCGTGAGGATAATCGTCTCACTGTGATGATGGTCACAATATTTTTGTGTTTCCTCATCTGCTTTCTGCCGCTGATGCTGGCCAATGTGGTGGACGATGAGCGAAAGACATCGTATCCCTGGTTGCATATCATTGCATCCGTTATGGCCTGGGCATCCAGTGTCATCAATCCGATCATCTATGCGGCCAGCAATCGCAATTACAGGTAAAGTTGTAACTCAAAGCATTATCATTACATTTTAATTATCATTAAAACACTTAACGATACAAAAAATCAAATTTCACGAGCATTCAAATAATCTACGGCTATTGTAATGACAACACTATTTTTTTATTATTAAAACAATTAATAAATTTGATAAGTTTTAGTTTTAATGATATGTCATTTTACTGCGATTGACAAATTATAATGCTAATGTAATGTTATTTCAATAGCATTGAAAATTCTACTGCCAATGAAATGTCATTTTACTAGCATTAAAAAATTTAATTTATTGAAATGGAATTTTAATAGCATTAAAAATATTAAATATAATGAAAAGTTTTGTTTGTAATTAGAATTATTTAATGTCGAAAGAAAATTGTTAATTACATTCCATTTTATCAAAGCTTTTAAAATTTCGTTAAATTCTTTTTAATGCTACTCAATTTTTATTTCATTACAAATTAAATTATAATGAAAAAATATACCATTAGCACTACTATTTTTCAATTCTACTGAATTTTTACATCAATGGCACTAGAATTTTTAATTCTTGTGGAATTTGTGTTTTCATCAGCATTATTTTTTTCAATGATTCAATGATTAATACATTACAAAATATGATAACTAGTCACAACACTGTCAAACCAAATTATAATTATAATTGTATTCAACTGAAAATTAATATTATTTTTCTTATAATTTTTTAAAATTTCAGAGTCGCCTATTATAAGATATTCGCATTGCTCAAGTTCTGGGGAGAACCGCTGTCACCGATGCCAAGTAGAAACTATCACCAAAGCAAAAACTCAAAGGAATTATCGGGCGTTATTCGCAGCACGCCATTGTTTCACGCTGTTCAAAAGAATAGTATTAACCAAATGTGCCAAACATATTCAGTATGAGTCTTTTGTATTCAAATTTGCAATACATCATTAACTACTTATTAATCTATGTATTTTTTTTCCTAATTTATACACATCTATATACATATATTATAAACGAGATCGAATAAGAAAACAAAAACAAACAAAAAAAGAAATATAGAGAATATTAAATTGTGACGATAAAAAAAAAAGGAAACTTTTCTTTGGGGGAGAATTTTAAGGAATAATATAGCTTATTTCACAAAAGAATTCAAGATCTAAAAATACTTAAAAGCATAATAAAAAGTGAATAAATAGAAATTTTGATTTCTGCAGTCTCAAATAGATATAGTTAACTTCATGTATAAAAATCTTTTCAATATTTTCTTCACTATGTTCCATTCTTTTTATTTTTCCTACAATGTATTTATTGATTTTCTTAAGTAAATTTTACTTTCTGTAAAACTTTAAAGATCTGTTTCTAAAGATAGCAGACAATAACTGATCGATTATAATTACAGAAAGATGGAAAAGCAACAACTAATCGATTTAAATTAGAAGCTGAAAAGCTTCAGATTTATTATTAATTTTTAATTGCAACTTGTCAATTTGAATTTGTGTTTATTTTGTTGTCCTCTCAGTGAAAATATCCAAGTTTTAAAATAACAAAAGGACCTTTTTGAGGAATACATAATTCGTTGGATAGGTTTGCGTGTATATATATATATGTTTTCAAGTCCCAGTATCGATGCCCAGATGCCCAGTAATGGTGTGAGTGTACGTGTGTGTGTGTATGTATCACGGTATGTGTGCCCGGGAAATCCCTTAAAATGAGGGACAGCCTAATATTCGATTGGATTATCGAATGTATCTACCATTTTCACACCTTTCTCATTATCGACATGCTTAACATCATCAGCATCTTCTTCATCATCATCATCATCATCCTCGTCATCATCGTCATCAACCAAATGATCATTATCATCATCATCATCGTCATAGGGAAACTCCTCCATGGGTATATCGATTTCATCGATAATTTTGATAATCTTTTGAAGCACTTGATTCGAACCATTATGATTATTGTCCTCACAGATCATTCGCACCTCTCGCAACTTGGATATATACAAATCACGCTCCTGCTCGGTCTTTTCCAAACGGTAGTGCTTGCCCCTAAGACTCAGTGGATTAGTGGTGACATGTTTGCGAAATGTTGAACCATCGCTAACGAATGTGCGTGTTCGTATCTGATGATCGGCAAATACAGGACGGGGATTCACCAAATGATGTGACGGTGGTACTGCTGCTGCTGCTGCTGCTACGGCTGCTGGTGGTGGTGGTGGTGGCCTGTACACATTTTGCACTACCACACTGGCACCAAAGCCCATCGGCGCCCGATCCCGGGCCTCATATGCATTATAGGGTTTGCCATTATAATTGGCTTTGAAAAATTTACGAAACCATTGGAGAAACTCGAAATTATCCTGAAAACGTCCCTTGATCAAACGCTCAATGGGTATTTCCTTTTCCACTTGATTTTTTTGAAAGCTCGCTTGCAGAAGCTTAAAGTTATGCACAAATTCGTGCTCCTGATTGGCACGAAACTTGATGCGTTTCAAGGACATTGAATTGGGAAAGAGCATATCCATAAATTGACAATAAGCCGCACCTACAATCGACAATCGATGGTCAAGTCTATCGATAACCATGCCAGAGGTTTTCGATCGTTATATATTGCAAACTCACCAGTGCAGAGTTCCTCAATCTTTTTGAATTGTGCCTGCAATTGGCAATTCACCCAGGTCAACATCTCATGGCGTGACCAATTTTGCGAGGATACATTTGTCGAGTGCACATTAACAGCCATTTTTCACCAATATATATATATATATATTATATCAGTTTATATTCTTATTATTATTATTATTTTTGAACCTAGTACTTATGGATTTTACGTGTTGCGCACAAAATGTACATATAAAAAAAAGTTGTAAATTTTTTCAAATTTCTGGAAAGCCTGTGATACTATATTTTGACTGAGCTAAATCTACACACACACATGCGATACGAAATCTTACGTTCTATATATAGTTAAAGCATACACTTACTGAGATTTAAAAAAAAATAATTCTTAACCTGCAAGAAATTGAAAGCCATGCAAATTGTTCTTGAACCACTGTAGGAGCAGCGTGTTTGTGTTATTGCTAGTTCCGTTACTTCCTTGAATTTGCCAACAACAACAAAACCTCACGCTCACTCTTTCTGATCGCATCTCATTGCTCCAATGCCCATGAGCAGCCAAGTCTACACAAGTTATTAATGGAGAGTCCTTAAGATACAGTAATATAAGGTAGCTGTTGACCTTTAAAAAGAGCCAGATTTGAAGTTACATATATTACAAGCTATAAAATGTTTTGTCTCGCTCTCACCGCACACCATTTCTGATTATTGTATTTTCTTTTTGCTGTTATACTTCTACGATTATCGCTACCTTGTATTATTCTATCATGAAGCAACCAGCTCTACACAAACTATTTAAGGAGAGTTTGCTGCTGTGCTTCTTCTTTGGGGAATCCTTAAGATAAAACATTATAAGGTTACAGTGCATAGGAACTGTATATTAATTAATAAGGTAGAGACATCTTAAAGCGCGTATAAATTTTTGCCGTCTTTTCTGATTATCGCGTTTTCCTTTCGCTGTCATACTTATACTATTAAATCAACCTTGTATTATTGTATCATGGAGCACCCAAGTCTACACAAGCCTTTTTTGAGTAGAGTTTGCTGTTGTGCTCTTCCTACGATTTCTTTGTAGACACTGACTTACACACACACAGAGAGACACACGCGTTTAACACAATTTATACAAATGTTTCACATTTAAAAAAAATGGTTTTATTTCGTATTTCCTTTTGCATTCATTTAAGGAGAATTCGCTTAACGCACACTAGAAGAAGATGTTGTTGTTGTTGTTAACAACCAGGGATGGTGGTGTGTAATTTTTATGCCTTGACAGCAAATTTGCGCTGTGGGAAAATGGAACGCTTGCGGATTTCCTTGAGCGTCTTGCGGTTGGCGTCGCGCGGCGACAGAGCCTTGCGCATGGCGCGTGTACGCTTCTTGCGCAGATCCAATGGCTTGTACTTCTTGTTCTTGAACACCTTGCGCAGATTCTCCTTCTGCTTCTGGTGCATCACAATGTAGACGCGAGCGATGGCTTTGCGCACAACGCGACTGCAATGGCGAAACATTAACAATAACAATTTAATCATTTGTAAATTCAATATAACTTACATCTTGGACAGCTTGGAGGGTGCTCCGCCGGTCACTTTGGCCACACGCAGATTGAGCAGCTCATTCTTGAGCTCATCCAATTGCTTGGTAAGCTCCCGCTTGTCCTTGGTTCTCAGTTCCGAGCACTTAACCTTCACCTATTATTTTGCATACACAAGAAAAAAAAAATAATTAAGTAAATAATTCGATTACAACAAATTTGTGTTTCATTGCACTCAACACCAAAAATAATTGTTCACACACAATATATGCACATTACGTTTAGTGTTTCATATAATTCTTTTTGTTTTTATATACGGATGTGTTTGATATTTTTAGAATTAAAATTCACAGAAACTCGGCACCAACCATTTTTCTCGCTGGTCACGTCAAAAAAGAAAGAACTAGGGCCGTGCAACACAGCTAGGGATGCAGCATGAAAACAAACGCTGAGTTTGACAGTTGCGCCGCTTTACAGCACTATCGGTGGTATTTTTCTGGTATTTAAGGCTGCCACACGTTTAAAAACAAAATTACCAAAAACAACAACCGGCGCGTATTTTAAATTTTTGTTTTTATTTTTTGTAGCAAAAGTTTAACAAAATATAAAGCCTAATGATTATTTGTTTTTTAATTAAAAAACTGACTTTTTTATGATAGCTTGAAGTTCGTAGTGCCTCAGGGGAAATTACTTCTAAGTTAAATTTATTTAAATCCAAAAACTCAACAAAAATTCTGCTATTTTCACATATTTTAGCATTATAATTATAGAAATTTCAGGAGTTGATTAATTATTGGCAAATTTAATAGAATATAAAAATGAGCTAAGTCCGCGAAACAAGCTTGCCAATCACTATTAAAACAAGTTGGCAGCACATTTGTAAAGCAGCTGTGTCGTTTAGGCCTCGGCAGCTGCTAAGAAGTTGGCTAGTTTTTTTTTTAGCTATTTTGCATTGAAATTTCATATAGCCAAAACAGCTAAAAAGATGATGGCAAAATCTTAAAAATTCTATTTTCAATATACCTATTGTGGGTAGATTTGCAGTTTTACTAAAAAATATTGATAGCAAAACTTAGCTGAATATAATATATTAAATTGTATTAAATAGCCAGATTTCCAGCTATTTTTTTTTAGCAAACGAATTCTTCAATTAGCTAGATTTAGCTATAATATAGCTAAGTTGACAACAGTGCCCCGCAGAACACAACAAGCAATTCCGCAATTTGTTTAAACTGGAAACGTTAATGAATTTACTGTAGAAAATAAAGTGCAACAAATAAACCAACAAGCAATATCAAAAACATGGCTGACAGAGCTATAAAGCTGCTTATAATCGGAGAAAGTGGCGTTGGCAAATCTAGGTAAGTTCTTTTGCATACTTTTCATACACACACACACACACACACACACATATGTAAACAAATACGTAAATAGAGTTTTGGACTTGGAAATTGTTAGTCATATATGTATGTGTATATGTGTACTGCGTATTTCAACACAGATTCTTAAATTTAAAGGGCCGTGTTTATTGACAAGTGTTTTTGATGTTGTTGTTGTTGTTGCTTTTAGCCTGGTTCGTCGCTTTGTCGAGAACAAATTCGATGACAATCATGACGTCACAATCGGCATGGACTTTAAGACAGCAGTGATGAATGTGGATGGTATCGACTACAAGGTCGCACTGTGGGACACAGCTGGAGCCGAACGATTTCGCAGTCTAACACCGAGTTTCTATCGCAAGGCCTTGGGCGCCATACTTGTCTACGATATAACAGATCGCGATTCTCTGGTCAAATTGGAGGCATGGCTGGCCGAGGTGGACAGTTTCAGTGACAATCCAAATATCGCCATTATTGTGGTGGGCAACAAGATCGACAAGGAGCGTGTTGTGGATCGTGAGGAGGGACGCAAATTTGCACGCAAACATCGTGCACTATTCATCGAAACATCGGCCAAATGTGATCAGTTTGTTAGCGATGCATTCAGGGATATTGTGGAAAAGGTTCGCTTATCATTTCTTTATTTACATATATATATAACTAGAGTTGTTAATCGTCGTTTAATTGAAGGATTCAGTTCAGTAGTTCAATTTGTAATGAACGAACTAAACTTTCTTATAGTTCGTTCAGTGAATAGATCAGGGACTTTACTTTACAGTTGCTATATATTTTTTCAATTAAAAAAAAAACAAAATCATTATTTACTGTCCCTGGAATAGATCCCATATAGTTCGTTCAGTCAGTAAATTTCAACTGAGTTGGTTTGAGGCACCCTGTGATCTTACTATATTGATATGGGTTTTGAGAAAGTTTCTATTTGCTTATAACAAATTACCATTTGAAACAGAATTTAATTGAGGCTTTAAGTTTTATATCTGTTACCAAACATCAGTAAAAATGTTTGATAACATTATGAATTTCATATTTATTTAATGAAAACTATTAATTGATTTTTATTAAATCAAAGTTTTAATACATATTAACAACAGTGTGTCTCTAGCAAGATGTAATGGGATTGGAATTAACCAACGAAATATATTGGGATCTATTCACTGAACGAACTGTTTTAGGATTTATTTACTGAACAATTTGTTACGGAGTCTATTCACTGAACGATTTGTTTTGAGATCTATTCACTGAACTACAATCGGAAATTTAGTTAGTTTGTTCACTTTAGGGATTAGTTGAATATATCTTAGTACGAACGATTCGATACAACTCTATTTATAACATCTAAATTGACTAATTTTCTTATTTTCTATATATTTAGATTGTTTCGTCGGAATATTTTGGCAATGGCAGCACTGCAAATGGCATGACCATAGACAATACTCAGGATGTGGATTCGGCGCCATCAACGTGTTATTGTTGATCCGGATCGGGATCGTGATCTTTATGGCTTTTCGATAGTTTCAATAACTGATTTTTGTCAAATTTCTAGTGTGTATTTATTTAAACGTTTCTAAATATCATTAGCATAAAAAAAAGTCGTCTACTCTCAATATGCCTTCTCACATTTACCATAAACCAAAAACTAAAAGCTTCGATATTTGTAACGGTAAACATATTGCCCGCTTCGGTTTGGTAAGCAACACGACCTTAATGTACCTTAATTATTGTAAATATAATTTATGCCCATACATCAATTCAACTCTAAACCGACACGTTAAGGGTATTCCTGAAACAGTTTCTGTTAAGATTTTGATTTTACTTCAATAAAAACTAAATCTGTTTCAGGCATACCCTTAATGTTTCTCATTGTTTATATTCTCACAGAGAGCGAAAGAGATGCAGCGAATATAATTTAAATATAACCCCATTAAGGGTATTCCTGCAACATATTTTTGTTATAATTCAATAAGAACTAAATCAGTTTCAGGCATACCCTTAATGTTTCTCATTGTTTATATTCTCACAGAGAGCGAAAGAGATGCAGCTACTGTTGCTGTCCTTCACTAAGTAAAAAGTCTGCCCGTTAAATATTTTGTTTTGTAGATTTTCATTTAATTATTTATTATGAAGACATTACTGCTTTCAAGTCATGATCTCTTTCCGTTAAATTTCATACAAAAAAAAATTAGTTATACATTCAATTATAAATTTTGTTCTGCTAGCGCGAAAGAGAGAAAAGAAAAACATTTGGGGGAAATTGGAAATGTACAATGGAGCACACGAGTACAAATTTTTCATTTGTTTTCATTATTTTTTGTTCTTATTGTGAATTTTGGTGCTGATTGTGAGTGTGTGTGTGTGTATTTACATTATCGATGCATTTTTTGTTTGTTTTGTTTTTGAATTTATCGTTATCGCTAGAAAACACAAAGTGATTGATTTATCGAAGGGACACAATTCCTGGCATAAAACGCCCTATTATGTACACTTTAATCATATAGTGTTGTTTTGATAATCTTTTGTTTTTTGTTATTTAATAGAGTCTAGGCATTACAAATGTAACTTAAATTAGAGCAACGTCTCTGCCAAGGCCACAATGATCGATATCGATAACTTGGCTAGTTGGTCACTGGTTGCGCCCCATCTCTATTTGCCAGCGATGCCACTCTTTTTGGCATCCAGTTCATAGATAAGCAGTCGCCACATTTTCACCACAAACACCTCAGCCTCCTCATCCAGCACCTATCGATAAACGATAAAAATTGTTATGTAGTTAATCGTTATTTGAATCAGGGACCGTTAGCATTATAAGTTTCACTTTTTAAAGATTATATAATGATTTTTACGATTTTCTTCAGCAACAATCATTATTTTTAATAAAAAAAAAAAAATAAAAATAATTTATAATCATTATTTTTGATTTTTTTTTCTGTGTTAAACTTTTCGCCGATATGATGTAATACCTTTCATTTATGATACATCACATGTCCTTCAAGAACGAATATAAAGGATCATATTGCTGGTTTTATAACAAAAAAATAAAATAAAAATAATTTATAACTATAAATTTTGATTTTTTTTGTTTTTATCAAAAGTAATAATTATAAATGATTTTCATTTATTTTTTTTTTTATCAAAAATAATTATTATCGGTGAAGAAAATCGTGAGGAAAATCGTAAAAATCAGAATTTTTAAAATCATGGAATCATCAGAATTGTACAAAAACAGTAAATTTTGTGTTAAATAATAATAATAAAAATAATAATAATCAGGCCTGTTCCGGTTTTCACTTTCGGCAAGAATTATCGGAATTGCCGCTTCATATATCAATCTGGAAATACTTTAGGTATTAAATTCACTTTAAGTTGGTGAACTTAAGTCTGATAAAGTGATAAACTATAATTTTAAAATGTTTAGCTCAAATGTAACGTAAAAAATTAAATTTTTTGAAATCCGAAAAAATTTAAAGTGAAAACCGGAATCTTTATTTACGGTCCCTGGATTTGAATTGTATAACTGAATTGATGGATAGTTTACCATTTGCACATCGTCCAGTATGCTTTGAGGCGGACTTCCGGCCAATACTTTGGAGCAGATAAAGTCGACCAACGTTGGCTCCGGTTCACCGATATATTCAATGATTTTCTTATTGATCCATGGACGTATTTTGCGTTCCATTAGACCGCTGTCAATCTCGTTGCGGTCAAGTTTATAATTAAATAGCTCCTCCTTTTGTGTGGGTATCCTGTCAATAATGCTTTTTATATGGCGGCGTTTTTCATCATGCACCTTTGCACCATTCTCATCCTTTTTGGTGTTTGTCGCCGCAGCATCTGCGCTGCCCGCAGATGCAGCTGCATCATTCTTACCGTGGTGTTTGTTATTGCTACTGTTGTTGTTGCTGTTGTTGTTGTTGCTGCTGCTGCCAGCGCCATGTTTATTGCTGTTACTGCTGCTGTTTCCCTTGCTCCCGCTGCCATTTCCGCTGCCCATTGAACCGGATGACGTTGAACCGGAACCATTTCCATTTCCGCTTCCACTTCCACTGGCATTCGCTATCTTTTGGCTAACGGCAGCGGCAGCAGCGGTCGCCGCCGATACAGCCGAACTTTGACGCTCCGCAACCGTCTGAGCTGCACTCACCGACGTAGTGCTGTTGCTCAAATTGTCATCGTAATCTATTCAAGAAATACAAAATACAATATACAATATCAGAGGTGTTCTACAAATCTCTAACAGCGCCAAAGCAACTCAAATGCAATTGTTGGGGTTCCTGAAAACAAGCAAGCATTGCTTTCAAATGTCTAAAAAAATTGTTGATAAATTTCCCAAAATGAAATAATTATTGAATTAAACTAAATTAATTTTTAAACTGAATAAATTGGAATTAAATTTTTTTTTTTTATAATTTTGTAAACTATATAAAATATTTCTCAACTTAAAAATATTTTTAAAACTGAAAGAAAGTCGATTTTTTTGACTTCGAAAATATGTTCGAAAAAAGTAAATCTCTAACATTTGGGGAACACCGACATTTCGAACGGTTGTTTTCAAAAACTCTAGAGAGTTCTGGAACACACCTGTATATCATATAATCGTAATTAATCACAAATTGACGTGTATGATATCTTCTGTGTGCAGAGCATCCAAGTGCCTGATCTCTAGGTATCCTATAGTCGAGTAAAGTAAATATTTCTTAATTTCTACCAGACTTACTGGTGGACATAGTAAGTACGGGGTCTCCGACCGTTGAGTATGCTTGACTGTAGCACCGCGAGTGAAGCGAGCAGCTGGTGGAGCCCCATAGTTAAGTGATATTTTTGTAAGCTGCAGCGCTCTCGCTCTCTCTCTCTCTCTCTCTCTCTCTCTCGTGTAACAAGCGCACTCAGCTGTTCAATGAGTTTAAGTTAACTCTCTAAAACGCAATATAGTTGTCCTGCTCTTACTAATGGTTTTAGCTTGTGATGTAAAAGTATATCGACTATCAAATTCTTCAACTCGATGATTTTTATTGACGATCTATCGAGTTCATTAAATCGATTTCCATGAAAAATCGACAACTCACTGGGGCTTGTTCATCGTAGTTAATTTTCAAATAAAGTTATGTCCTTCAATTTTTCATAAGAATGCTACAAAAATGTCAAAGCTTGAATTAGGCATGAACACGATGCAAGAAAAATAAGATTTCTAGTAAAAGTTCGAGTGAATTTTGTGATAACAATTGCGTTTTCAAATTAAAAACAACTTTTTTTTTACTCCATATTTGCAACTCGATCTACTATTTTGCGATATATCGACAATTCGATACATATTTTTCACGATTTTCTATAACGATATAAAACTCGATTTAAAATTTGTATTTATATCACTAGTCCACTGTTGCCAATTTAGCTTTTCTTATCGGTTATCGGGAGGTTTCAAGGATTTTTAAATTAAAAAAAACCTTTTGTTCATCATTTTTATTTTGAGCTATGGGTCTATTAAAGCTTATCCTTTTTTAGCATTTTTGATTTTATTTTTCCCTATTTTTCCTATATTACTTTTTTCAAAGTCAGCTTTTTTAAACGGTCGATTATTGGCAACAGTGCATTAGTTAAAGCTAATGCTGGGAATTGAGAAATTGGGGATTTGGGGAGTTTTACTAACCTAGCGGCACAAGTTTGCGCTTCTTGGGATTAATATTCTCATCGTTGTCGTCGTCGTTCACAAAGACGCCAGTTGCCTCGATTTTCTTCTTCTTGAGATTGTTGCCCAGTGTGAGGGAGATGAGCGGCATGCTCATGGGCGGCGTGGCAGAGGCAGAGGCAGCGGCGCAGGCAGAGGCAGAGGCGGAGACAGAGGAGGCAGCACCCAAATGATCATTATTGTGATCCATCATCATCATGGCATTCATTGTGGGTGTATGAATGTTGGACAGTGAATCTCTTGACTCACTGTTCTGTCTACTAACGCTATCCGCGGACTGATTGTTGTTGTTACTGATGTTGTTGTTATTGCTATTCTTGAGATGCGAATAACCGCTGGCATTGGACGCCGTATCCGCCATCGAGGCGCGATCATCATTGGTCGATATCGAGTCCTCAGACGGTGGCGCCTTATTACCGGCTACCATTTCCAGGGTATCATACGAGTCGCTCATTTGATGCTTGCGACGATCCTGTTGCTGTTGCTGTTGTTGGTGTTGTGTGGACTGCATTTCCAGTTCGCGTCGCTGCGCCTCCTGATTCACATTGATCAGAATTCTCGGCTCGTAGAGCTTCTCGATTTCGCGTCGTGCCTTTTCGAATTCTTGCGATGGATTCTCAAATTCACCGCTAAAGATTTTATTCTTCAGTTCGGCCAATTCGTCGGCTTCCTTTTCGCGATCCTTGGAATCGGCGTCCGCTTCCCGGACACGCTCCGCCAAACGTTGTTGCAGTTCCCGACCTCTGTAATACAGGGCATCGTCACGTTCATCATCGTAATCCTCAACGAATTCCTTCAGCCGCTTGGCATCCTTTTCCCGCTCCTCCTGACGCATCATCTCCTTAAGGCGATACTGCAATATTCAACAAATTTTAATAAATCGTTCAGTAAATCGATAAATGCAATGCAAATCTGCGCTTTCTGTCTCTCTCTCTATCTCTTTCTCACTCTCACACAATCAATTGCTCATACAAATTTCGAATTAAAAAAAAAAAATGCTTAAAAAAATGTTGCTAATAGAAAAATATTTAAAAACCAAATATAAAAAAAGTTTTGACCTTTTCTAATTTTTGACTACCCAATTTTTGATTTCCTTATCTTCCCAATAATAATTTTTTCCTAACTTTGTATTCATAATTTTAAATGTTTAATAGCCAAAATAAAAAGTATTTTGACTTTTCCTAATTTTAGTCTTCCTAATTTTAATTTTTTCCTAACTTAGTATTCCTAATTTTGGTTTCCTGATTTTGGATTCCTAATTTTTGACTTTTATTTTTTGTTTTCGAGTTTTCGTATTCTGTGTAGTATTTTTCGAAATTCGTATAGGTGATTTAATCAGTTAATCGATAAATGCGATTATTAATGCTACGATAAAATTTGCATAGGCGAATCTTAACTTGGACACTCTCCGCTCTTTTTGCTCTCTCACTCTCTCTGTTTCTCTCTTTTTACCTTTTCATTCTCCTTGGACTTGCGTTTCTCACGTATCTCCCAATTGGTGAGTCGCTCCTGGTAAGCGGCCTCCTTTTCACGTGCCTTCTTCTCCGCCTTCTTGCGCTCCCGCATCTCCTCCTCCATTTCCTTTTCCCGACGCGCATCTCGCATCGGTTTAATGGACTTTTCATCGCGTTCCCGCTCTCGCTCCCGATCCCTGTCCCGTTCCCGCATCTCCATGCGTTCCCGTTCCCGTTCACGCTCTCGCTCGCGTTCCCGCTCACGTTCACGGTCACGCTCACGTTCACGTTCCCGTTCGCGTTCCCTTTCACGTTCCTTGTCGCGCAGTTCACGCATTTCACGTTCCCGCAGCTCACGCATTTCACGCTCTCGCTCCCGTTCACGTTCACGCTCACGATCCCGCTCCTTGGTGCGTGATTTGGAGCGACGTCGTCGACTGTCCTTGGCATCTGTGCCGCCGCCGCCGCCAC